>CM056837.1:19212793-19222793 GCA_029853015.1 Chelidonichthys spinosus
GAAATATGAAAATTAACGACATTCTGGGAGTAAATATTAACTCAGGTGTGTTTTAAGGCTCTTGAAAGTTTTAAATTCTTTCATACCATAACTTGTATGGAAGCAAAGTATGGTTAAATGATGTGAAACTGAATACCAATACCAGTGAAATGTTATATTTTGGGGTTGAAATGTAAATAGCATTAAAATATTCTATTTTTGTCTATAATTGTCTGGAAGATGGTGAAAGAACATTGCAATAAAGTAATAAAAAAAGAAATATTCTATTTTGAAGAGTTACTCAAATTAAATTGGTTGAATCTAAAAAGTCAAGTCAATAAAAATAAAAAAAAGAAGCTCAAATTGCATTTGTGAAAAAAAAGTTTTCTTTTACTTAATATCAACATTAAGTGTTCAGTACTGGTAAAATGTTAGTTCAAGTCTATCTTGTTTATAATATTCTAATGATTATGAGAAATTTTCGTTCCTAAAAGTTGTTGCTTTTATATAAATAGATATATAATTTCTGCTAAATGCTTTTATTATGAAGGGCTTTGTAGCTTTTGTTTTGAAAAGTGCAACACAAAGAAATCTTTGTGCACTCATTAAGTCTTTATAGGAGAATCTAAAATCAGAATAAATTATACAAAATTCTAAAAACGAAATCTAATGATGACTTGATCTATTTTTAAAAATAATTTAATCATTTGTAAAATTATTTTAAAAAAAAAACACTAAAAAGTAGTTGTCGAGGAGGAATGATGATAAAGTTTGCAGCGACTCACTTGTGACCACCACCCGTGTGTCCAGGTGAGCCGTCTGTCCGGTGACCAGGTGGTGGGCGGAGCATCTGTAGGCTCCGGAGTCTCCGCCTGTTAGGTTGCTTAGCAACAAGACCAGCACATTGGAAAACTCCCCCGATGAGAGCTGCTGACTGCTCGGGGCGGGGCTGCGGGATTGGGACTGGGCGTCGTCTTTGTTGTTTACCCGTTGCCACGACAACGCAGTGTACAGGTACTTATTGGCCACGCAGGTGAGATGGAGGTCCCCGCCCTCTCTCGCCCTCTCCCTCTGGCTCACCCTGAAGCCCCCCGGGACGTCTGAGGGGAAGCAGAAAGGAAAACGGGTGTGAGTTTTTCTCGACAGGGGTCCGTGGATCCCGTCCAGTTCCTGAAACCAGCAGAGAGCCCGATCCAACCGATCCTCCCATTTTTTTTTTTTTTTTGGCGACAATGTTGAATGGCTATTGTGGTGTAAGAGCAGCTATGTGGAATACAGTGAAAAGGCTTTTTATTTACTTTAGCCATTTGAAACTTCCCGTGGAAACGGCTCAAGAGTTTCCTGATGGCAGATAGTGTTTATCTTTCCCGAACACCCCAAGGCCTCCCGAAATAAAGCGGACCTGCCAGTCCAAGGAAGTGTGCTGTATGGGGAAGTGGAACGATAAGAGCTCCAGGTTCCTGTTTCGCTCTCACACACACACACACACACACACACACCACATCACGGCCTCATGCTCTCATGCACACAAACAGACAATAAGAAAGCCTCTACCTGTACGCCGGGACCAAGGCTAACCTCACATGACTCACGATTAGCGCAGTGTGAACGTGGGGCACGTACGTTTCCAACCTACGTGAACAATCATTTGTTTAACACTATGAACAGAATGATTCACGGCTGGATTATTGAGTCAGTGGGACCGGTTCAGATCCTCATCAGGACCTCAGAGTGCCAGCTCCAAGAATCAGCCCTAAGACTGAACACCAGGGTCCCTCAGAAGCTGAAGCTCACCCTAAGGGCCCTCCCCAGACCCCTCAGTTATTTCAGGTGTTCCTGGTATTTATTTAATCATTTTCCTCGAGAGGCTTGAAGACAAGATTATTCAACATTCACAAAAGCTCAAAAGCTCTCTCTGGATTGTTTCGTATTTTGGTGAATATTTTAAAGGATTTTTAGTTAATATTAAGTCAAACCTTGTTTTAAAAAGTCGTACAGTGCACTCAGAAGACCAACTGCTGTGGATGAGTTTTGCACTTGGAGATTTTTGATCGATTGCATGAAGCCTGGGCTGATGGTGTGTGGTGAGGCCTAGTCAGGCCTAGTCCTGAACAAAGACCTGCCAATACTCCTTGCTGTGACAAGCTGGATTCAACAGAAACAATAGAATCCCTTGAGCAATTTATTGCGGAAAGATATCAACTCGCCCGGATGGAAACTCCACAAGCAAGCTTACCAAGTAATCCTACTGGAGGGAGGAAGAAGAAGGCTAAGAAAAAGTGGCAAGCTGTTGCAGCCGATGCCACCAAATCAACTCCTGAAAGATCAGGGCGTAAAAAAGATCAGGCTCTGAAGAAGTAAGTGATGAGGAGGAAGCTGATGGGGTTCATGGAGGTTGAGATCGGCCTCCTGAAGTCAATTAATGACAGGCTTGCTAAACTGAATGTGTTGGAGGTTATGATGAAAGACTTGAATCAACTTAAAGCTAGCCTTGAATACAATCAGTGGCAAATTGATGAAGTGCTGAGTGACAACAGGGACCTAAAGAAATCTGTGCAGGGTATGGAGAGCAGGGTGAATGTGCTTGAAAAGGAGAACAAGCGCCTGTCAGAAACCCTGCTTGATCAACAGTGTCACTCTATGAGGAACAACTTGGTTTTCTCAGGAACTGCAGAGGAGGACAGTGGTGATTGTGAAACTGTTGTGAAGACCAGCTGAAACTGCCAAGTGATGTGGTAAAAGATTGTGAAAAGCCGAGGAAAACAACTTAAAGGCACAAAGCTTGGAGTAAATGACCACTTTCCCCATGAAATCATCGACAGGAGGAAGGTACTCTACCCCATAATGAAAGAACACAGACTTAGAAATGATGGCGTCACTTTAGTGACAGACAAATTGTACATAAATAACCAACTGTATCGTGACCCCAAAACAACTCCCTGTTTATTCTGAGTTGGATGGATATCTGATGCAGCTCTTTAAAACTATGGCGATTTCGACGATTCAAATGGTTTCTGTGAATTTAAAACTACTTAAGAAGGGATTACATATTGCACATCCATGTGGATGGGTATAATTTTATAAGAAAGAATAGGAATCGGAATGGTGGAGGTGTGGCAATGTATATTCAAAATCATCTGCCTTTTAAAAAGAGAGAGGATCACCTGGAGGCTGTATGGGTACAGATACATCTACCTTATCAAAAACCTCTAATAATTGGATGTGCATATCGACCCCCTTGCTCAAATGTGAACTATTTAGATGACTTATGTTCTAGTCTAGATAATGCAACTAATGATGATAAGGAGGTGTTGTTCATGGGGGATCTGAATATAAATTGGTGTGATAACAAGAATAGCAATAAAACTAAATTATTGAGATTTACAAAGGGGTGTAATATGAAACAGATGGTTAGGAATGCAACAAGATGTTCTATAAGGAATGGCATATGTACTGAGACATGCATTGATCTGATTTTTACCCGTGTACCACAACAGTGTTCAAGTGCGTGTGTGTTTCCTGTTGGTTGGTCTGACCACAATATTGTATCCATAACCAGAATATCTACGATTCCAAAGAGACCACCTAGAGTAATAGTAAAGAGGAGTTTTAAAAGATTTAATAGTGAGGAATTTAAGAGGGATTTGGCTGCATGTCCCTGGGAATTCATATTTTTAGAGGACAACTTAGATCATGCCTCTGAACGTTTTACTGAACACTTAACTGAAGGGATGAATCAGCATGCTCCAATTAGGAAACGGACTGTTAAAGCTTGTTCTGCTCCATGGATAGATGACGAACTTAACAACGTTTTTATGGAAAGAAATGAGGCAAAAGCTACATTTTTAAAATCAAACTTAGAATCTGACCAACGGATCTATAGAAAATATATAGAGAACGGAAGAGTGACCACAAAGCCTGTTGATGTTGCCAATCATTATGCTGTTTATTTTGAAAACAAAATCAACAGGCTAAGAAAAATGACAGATTTTTCCAGTTCTAAAGATACTCTCAATGATCTGATTGACAACAACATCATGCTAAGTAAAATGTGCTCTTTTTCCCTTTCCTTTGTAACAACTGGAGAGGTTATCAAATTGCTGGAGTCACTTCCTGATGAGAAAGCTGCAGGCGATGATTTAATGGACAAGTGACCCACGCTTTAATTGTCAGTCAGGTGAATTATTGTGCTGCCGTTTGGGGTAATGCTGGAGTGGGAGAAATAAGTAGACTCCAGGCTGCACAAAATAAGGCTGCAAGAATTATTCTTAGATGTCCAAATGATACCCATATTGAAGAGCGATACAAAAAACTAGAGTGGTCATATATCAGGGATATAATAGCTAGAAATGTTCTTAAATTATTTTATAACTTACATGTTAAAAAGAAGCCAAAACTGTTGATAAGCAGATTCCAGCAGGTAAAAGACAGACATTTAGTTAGCACAAGAGCAGCTAGCACAAGTGATTATGTTTCACCCAGGACTTTGCTTGTAACTGGTGAAAGGATGTTTTGTTTTCGGGCTGTAAAGCTATGGAATTGTTGTTACCTGATCTCACTAGGAATTTACCAGAAAAATATTTTCTAAGAAGTATTTTATTGTAATTGCATGACTGTGATTGAGGGTATGTAATATTATCTGTATAAGTTTTGTTTTGTGTGTATAATGCCATTCATGTGTTGTAATGTATGTTTTTTGGTTTGTGTCTGTTCTATATTGTGTTTCAGTTATACTGTATTGTGTTTGTATTGTATTCTGTAATGTTTTTATGCTATGGACTCTTGGAAGAATAGCCCAATTGGGCTAAAAGAGATCCAAATAAATAAACAAACAAGAACAAAAAAATACAGGAATTAAAACACAGTTTCAAGAATCATTAAGGAGTGGTCTGACCACTAGGGGCCCTTGGTCTTCCGGCACCTACACTGTGAGGCCCCCACAGCGCTTGCATGTGAATAAAGTCGAAATGAGCAAAAAGACACAAATATATGTCATATGCATGAGTGTGTGTGTAGGAGTGTGTGTGTAGGAGTGTGTGTGTAGGAGTGTGTGTGTAGGAGTGTGACAGCAAATCACAAGATGAATGTCATAATAAAACTTATGGACCAGTCGGTCTCCACCCTGTCAGCTCTGCAATGATCCTAACATGTTCTTTAGAGAAAACATCAATGAACTTCAAGTTGAAAAAGAGAATATTATTGATATTACTGACTAATCAGAACAGAAGAATTAAGATATTTGGATGAAAGCACAACAAATGTTTGCCAATTCAAAAGTGATAAAACATCAAGTGAATCAGCTGATATGGTTCTCGTTTCATGTTGAAACTGAGTGATTAACACAAGCCGATTACATCAAGAAGACAGAAACTAGTTATTTTTATAAAAATAAAAAGGTTTCTGGGAAGTGAAAGGGCGCGGTGGAAAAGATTGCGAAGGAATGGATTCACTGTAATTTTTAGTATTTTTGTTCAACTGTATTTACACTTTTGAAACAGAAGAAAACGCCCCATGAGTTCTGTATTTTGTCTCCGAGGAGACGAGTCCTCACCTGTGACGTAGAAGTGGAGGTCGAGCTGGTCTGAGCCTGCAGAGTTGGAGGCAACGCAGCGAAACACTCCAGACACAAAGGCCTCTGCCACAGTCAGGACCCCCACTGTCTGTGGAGAGCA
The DNA here is from genome assembly GCA_029853015.1 of Chelidonichthys spinosus. Classification (NCBI taxonomy): domain Eukaryota; kingdom Metazoa; phylum Chordata; class Actinopteri; order Perciformes; family Triglidae; genus Chelidonichthys; species Chelidonichthys spinosus. Next base: position 19,218,445 of record CM056837.1, read on the forward strand.
CAAACATCCGCATGAGCAAAGAACCCGGCACTTAGCGCACTAGGAAACACACACACACACACACACACACACACGTTTCAGGCCTGTTACCTCTGGGTAACTCATAGTCTCCCAGAGAGCAGACATGCAAGCTGCCAGTAATACTGATAAAGGTGTGTGTTCTTACTTTGAGCTGATCCATAGTGTGTGTTTATGAATCGAATGGTTCTTCTGTCACCCACCTTTTTCTTCCCCTGAAGCACTTCCTGTCTGTGCGTAACAGTCAGGATGTGGTTGCTTGTGGACGTGGCGGGGTCTCTGTCGGTCACAGGCCTCCATGCCGGGGAGGACGTTGGACACACACACCTTGAAGGAGGAGGAGGAGGAGGAGGACAGAGACTCAGCTGTGTTGACACAAGTCATTTTACCTCCAGGTGTGTGTGTGTGTGTGTGTTTTTCTCAGCTGCGCTCGGCAGGAGGAAGAGCAGGACATCAGGGAAATGCCTTGATCGTCGCTGCTTGATGTTATCTCCACGTAATCATCATCACTGAACCCTTTTTTCTTATAGATATCAATAGCATCACGTCCTCTCACCCTGTTCTGCTGACAATGGCGGATCTTTGGAGTGCTACGTAATGCTGGATTGTTCATCTTTCGGAGGATGCAGAGGTGGTATTGTAATCCTGTGGATCGACTTCCTTCCATTCTTAACAAATCATCCCACATTTCCAGGACAGGAGTTCCTGTACCCCTCAACGACTCTCACAAGTCTAAATCCATCGATTACACTGGTGGAGCTGTGGGAACTGGAGTTAACGCTTTGGGGGTTATTTATATACTCTCTTTAGGGTGAAACAGCTGGGGGGAGGGGTCAAAATGCACCATCTAATGAGGGATACGTACATTTCCTTATAAATAAGAACATTTTGTTATTTAGTATGCACATGTTGCACCTGAAATGATCATTTCTTTATAATAAGATAGGAGGTACATAAGACCGAAAAAGCCAAAAGCCTATATTCACCAATATTATTAATTATAATGTGAAGTATATACATTATAAAACATAGGGCATCGTCTGTGCTTTATAAATCTATCTATCTATCTATCTATCTATCTATCTATCTATCTATCTATCTATCTATCTATCTATCTATCTATCTATCTATCTATCTATCTATCTATCTATCTATCCATCCATCCCTATAACGTAGACTCAACTCATAATCAAAAGAATGCACTGCATTGTTTAGACATTAACCATCATCCTCACTGTACACCGTCATTTCCACAGAGTTCACTGATCCGCCGCCTGTTTATGGGATGTGTCACTGCCCCCGTCTCTCCTCCCGTCTCTCCTCCCCGTGCCTGTCTGTCTCCTTCTCTGTCTGTCCTGAGCTCCTCCCTGAGGTGGGTTCCTCTACGCTCCCTGATTGCTCTTCCTCTTGGCATCTCACAGATGACCCACCCTTTTGCACAACACCATGGGTCTGACACACACACACACACACACATACACTTACACACACACACACACACTTACACACACTCCCACGCCTCCCAGGAAATGCTTTCTCACACAAACATGATTGGTTCGATGGATGTTAGGACACAGAAAGAGAAAATGAAAGAGAGCCACATTCACACAGTGTGTTCCTGAACAGGGAGAGCAGCAGGCGCCTGACGATATGAGTGAGTTGTGTATCAGTGTGAGTCATCTCCTGCCTTTTTATTCTTCCTGTCCTCTCTCACTGCCTAAAATACACTTTTTAGCCCGTTCCCCCCTCCCCCTCCCCCCACCGAAATAACCACATCGCCACATCAAACCAATACACAAATATAAGCAAAGTTTAATGAAAAACAAACAAAAAAATCCCACAAACTGATATTACACGTCAAATACAGATTCATACAAAGTTGGCAAATATTGTCATTCATCATATGTAAGTTAGTTGTATAAAATTATTAAATATTAGCTTCATATATTACTCATAGAACATCTGTATACAAGGAATGAATCACATTGGGAGACACCCGTAGAATGGGACAAACACACACAATCTCACACTTTCTTCACACACACATACAAAAAAATGGACTTTGCTAAAACACTTATGGCACTCATACATTTAGATTTGAATTAAGTTCCAGAACAAAGACAACAGGGCTGTTAAACTGACATGATTTGGACAAAACAAGACATTTTGACATGGGATGACATAATACGGCAGATGGGGGATTAGTCTCTGGTCTGTGGAGACTTCCTACATGGTAGGCGTCCGCTGACCGTCAGTCTTTTAATAGAGAACTGTCGGCATCCCATAAAAGCTCGTCCTCCCTCTTTCTCTCTCTCTCCTGTTTTTGCTCGTCCGAGGTGAGCACGTTTGACCTTTCTATCGGTGGCACAAAAAAAAAATCGGAAACAGAAACTCACAGCTTTTTTTTGGTTTGTGGATGTCAGAATCAGAATCGGGGCTTGGGAAAGGTTCATGCACCCATGATAGTACCACTCTAGGACACAAAAAACAAGCAAAGCAGCTCCAGAAATGTGGCAGGTGGATGAATGGAATTGCACTTCTTCTGGCTCAAAAAATGTCTGTGAAATGTAAAAAAAAAAAAAAAGCATGAAACTACAGGATGGCTGGGTGCAAAGGGGAGGAATCAAACTGGGGGTAAAATGAAGGAAATAAATAAATAATGAGTAAAGCAGGTGTCCTTATGTCCTTAGTGATGTGGCTTATTTCCCCTCCTGGTCTTCACTGCTCAGCAGTGATCAAAGTCACTTTCCTCACACCAGTTTAGCAAAGCACGAGCTCGGGATCATCGCATGGGACCACTGAAAGTTGTGGACAAGCGCTGAGGAGGAGGAGGTGGAGGAGGAGGAGGTGGTGGAGGGGATGCGCTCCAGGGCGGGAGGCGATGGGGAGTTTGTTCTTGATGCTCGGTTGGGGGTGGAGGGCAGAGCTGGCGAGGGAAGGGGGTTGGAGAGGTATGTGTGGGGGGGCAGCAGAGTTAGGGAGGGAAGGGGTGTGTGGGGGGGGGGGGGGGGGGTTGGGGGGTCTCTCAAGAATAGATCAAGCTCTTGAGGAAGCGGACTGTGCCACGTTTGAAGACGAAGGGACAATCACGCTGCTGGGAAGCGTCTCGCGTCGGAGAGGAAGCCAAACAACGAGAGGAAAAGCGCTCTGATTTTCGCACAGGAAGCCCAGTGCGCCTCCTGCCCGGGCCAGATAAGAGCACTGCGGTTCCCAGGGCCAGACCCAGGAGTGAGCACCGGGACCTTAGGCGCGAGGCCCCCCATCAGCCTGGCCCAGCCGGGTCCAATGTCCCTGGGCCTCCTCCGGCGCTGCGTCAGGCTTGTGATGCAGCCGGGCTGCAAAGAACAAGGGGCCCAGTGAGGATCCAGGCGGAAAAATAAGAACTAAAGAAACACACTCAATGCAGACACTGAAGCAGAACCAGAACAGAGCTTTACAGGGACCACAAACCTGCCACATGTAACCCGCTGACCCATTACTGTGCATTTATACTTGAGCTCCTTCATGGGAATAAGCTGAAAGCTTTATGTTGTAATATTTTCTACTGGTTGCGAGAAACTGCTTTTTGTTGCATGCATGCTTTGTATGCTTTATCAAATTTGAAATAGATAAATTGAATTTATAGATTGTATTTTTTTGTATTTTAATCTATTTAAATCTTATTACCATTGTCCGATTCACCAAATTGATCATAAAATAATGTTTCCTTCATGTGCAGATTGAATGTGACTCTCATTATGATAATAATGAGGTAGAACAGAAAGCAACATTTCCATAATTCATAGCAGATACATAAGCATCCCCACCTGGTCTAAACTACTTGGCATCTAGCGGGGGGGCGAACGGAAGAAACCACGCTTGGAGGCACCGCGGCGTGGCGCCATGCGAGAGCGCCGGTGTTAAGGGTCAAGTACGCGGATGATGTCAGTAGGGAAAAAAAAAAAAAAAAAAGAGTATGGGCGGCTGCCACGGTGCACTCAGGTAGTACTTAACCTTTCTGACTTGCTCATGAGCAACACAATAAGTGTCTGACCCCACCAGAACAACTCAATCAATGTTTCTGCCAAGTGCCTGCTTGAATCCTCCTGTGTGTGTGTGTGAGTGTGTGTGTGGGTGTGTGTGTGTGTGTGTGTGTGTTGACTAAATCGCCGTCCCTCTGCATCACTGGGTTGGGCCATTTCTCATGAGAACTTTATATATAGTGTGTGTGTGTCAGATATAAGAAAAGGCATCACAGGATGCGGTGTGCAATCACAATAATAAACAGGCCTCTTACCCAGCGTCCCGGACAGGAAATTCATTAAATCATAGCGTTTGATTTGGAAACCAAC
>CM056837.1:19230293-19827793 GCA_029853015.1 Chelidonichthys spinosus
ACAAATATAATATAAATAATAAATTCCCTTCAGGCTACAGATCCAATAATCTTCCCCCATAAGGCAGTGCAGCTTACATGAAGCCTGAAGTGCGAAATCCAGGGCAAACGAAACTCAGCGCTCGCTAACAAGGTCAGCCCGAAACAATAAAAGCAAGAGGGTGAGGGGGTTTGTCCCCCACCTCCCTCTGACTTGATTGAGGAAAATATGTTTTTCTATAATTTTACAGCGAGAGAAAGGAAAGAAAACAATCACCTGCCTCGAACAAACAAACACACAAACAAACACACACGCTTCTAAGTATCAATCTCTGCAATGAACGACAACAAACAGACACACACTCCCAAACATGCTCGCCCTCCACGCCCACTCGTTCAATACCCGTCAGCTAAATGGCTGCCTGCAGTCAACAACAAACAGGCAGATTGTTTGGAGGCAATCAAACGGCCTCGCCGAGCGTTCTCCTCCCAGCTCCGCGGCCGCAACAGTTCGGTGCCATTGAACAGCGTGGGTGTTGCTCGCTGCATTGTTTGTTACCGTAGGGTGTTATTCAAGGAAAGCAAATCTCTGAACATTCGAACAAAAGTACCCAGAGGACCAGCAGGACTGAGCTTCCTTCTGCTGCTTTGATTCCTCGAGGACTCTGGGAGGAGAGGAGGGGGGACGTCTGAGCCTGAGCCGTGGCCGAGTTTGACGCTTAATGAACACGGTGACCCGAGCGATTGATGGCCCCCGAGGGTCCTGTTGGCCCAAACGGTAGGGTGACCCTGCGACCCTGGACCCCCAGCCTGTGTTACAGGCGTCACCCACCAGGACGGGGGAGGGAGGAGCTGGTAGACATCGTGCCTCCTCTGCCCCTCGATACCAACCGAGACACCGGCCTTCATCTTATCCTCACACACACCTCACCACCACCTCGTAGAGACACAGCGACATCCCCTCCCTCAGGCCCTTCCCCTCCTCCCCCTCCTCCCCCACTCCCGCCCCGAGCACAGGATGCTCCAGGCGAGGCTGAGCGGAGCAGATAAGGCTGATGCCCTGGGAAACTCTGCCCAGGCCTGAGCCTTTCAGCAGCTGGGCTATTCCTGGCCCCCCGAGGCAGCACGTAAATGAAAGTAAAAAATCATTTTTATATAGACGACAGGGAGGTAGGCCCGGTCTGAGAGAAGGGGAGGAGGGGGGAGAAACTGTGCCAGAGACATCTAGAAGGATGTGTTGTTGGGACAAACAGTGTTTGGATATAATTGGCTCTCTGGCATTGGTCTGTATTTAGCACCCACCACGTCCTGTTTAACCTGAGGGGATGTAAACAATCAGCGCGAGGAGGGGCTCGGTCGGGGCAAGCAGGGGTCTCACCTGCGACATAAACGTAGACGGAGGCCTGTTTCCGGGTCCGGTGCCGGTACCGGCAGCGGAACAGGCCCGTGTGCCGGAACCGGGCGGCGCTGACCGACAGGCGGCTGCAGAACTGCTGGCTCGTCCTCCCGCAGCGAGACTCCTCCACCCGCACCTCGTCTCTGGACAGACCCGACGGGAACGCCCATGCCAGCTCCCAGCGACCCCTGGGGTCGACAGGAACAAGGGGGATGAGAGGAAACACTTGTGGACCCCACATGTTTAAGTTTCTGCTTTTGATTCAGCGACAGTGTGGACAATGAGAGTAAAACTCATGAACTTGCAGAGAGGATAAGAGGAAGCAACAAAACTACTGCCTAGAAACTGTTGAAGAAACATGTTTGTAATAAATGGTTGCCCATAAAGTTGGAATAATTTTTAAATGTCATGAATTAATTCCACCTGGGTGATTGGGACACATAAGGTGATATCATGACAGCTGGTCAAAAGTGATGACTGATGCATTTAAACAGGAATAAACAAGAGGATTGTGTCATTCCAACGTTATGGGCAACAGTGAATATGGAGAAGAAATGATGAAACAAGAAAGAGAAATGACTAAATCCATCAACAAGATGATGATTAAATGCTGTTACTATGTAATGTTATGTTGCAAATCTATTGCCAATAAACACTTGGTGTCCCAATACATTGAATCACATCCTGATGAGTCTCCCGATGCGGTGATTTTCCCTGGAACTCACCTGCAGCTGAGCTGTAGTGTCTGATTGGTGTCGAGGACCAGCTGCCGGGTTTGCACATCCAGAACCGGGACGCTGTACTTCCCCTTCTGATCTTTGCCTGATGGACGAGAACCAGCATGAAGGAGCACATCTCAATCCCCACAGTAAGGGCGTCGCAGAAAATGCGATATGTTCTAATAGTAAGGTGATGCATGAGAGAGGTCAGAGGTCAAGGTCAGCTTGTGATAATTCATTGTACGGCATTCTTTAGGGGCAGATTCTCTGATTTATTAATACACCTATTTGGCAAACATGATGGATCCTGGGAAGGTCCACGTCTCTTTGACCCAGGACTACATGAGACCCCCTTTTGAGGAAATCCTGGAAGACAAAAGTACTTTACAACCAATAAATACGTTTTGGACAGGTTCCTGTATGTGCTGTCTATTAGAAACCCAACCCTTGAGGGATTGCAAGAACCGGTCTTGGTGCCGGTCACGTACTCCATCCAGGCCTCGGTATGCATGACATCTTCCTCCACTTGACAACTTAGCGTGGAAATGCGTAAGCAGCCCCCCCCTCTTGTTGATCAAATAAAGGCCGTTCCTCCACTCCGACTCCCAGGTTTATTAATGAGAGATGAAGACGATCGTCCGTCCGCCCTTCCTTCCTCCCAACGACAGCGGAAACATCACTCAGGGAAGTCCGTCCTTCACCGTGACGGCTCCCAAACACTCCCCAGCTCCCAAACACTCCCTCCATCTTCTAGTTTAATCACTCGCACACTCGCCGCCGCTCGTAGTTTATCACTAAAAGTCCATTATGACCATTCATTGTCACATCATTGTTCCCAATGGATGCCCCATTGAGCAATCCAGCATTACTCACACCGCTAGCACTTCCTATACTATTTCCTTGTGTTTCACATTGTGTGAGTAAGCAAGAAGCACACACACACACACACACACACACACACACACACACACACACACACACAGACGGAGACGGAGGGGAAGTTCAGGATCTCCTCCAGGCCTTCTGGGGCCTTTTCAACAAGCTGTGAAGTGTCCACAAAGCCATTTCCAGAAGAATCCACTACGACTCGGCACACTTTCCCTGCTGCTGCTCCTCCCGACTCAAACAGGAAGTTACGCTCTTTGTTTCTAAAATGTCACATTTCCAACCACACGCAGACAAACAACTGTGTTTCCACTCACTTACTGGTTTACTGACTGGGGGAAATAACTTCAGATGGCTTATCAGGGGTTTTGGAAGAAATTCTTAAGAGTATAAAGACTTTTTTTTCTTTAAAGGTGGGAAGAAAATATTATTTAATCAAAAGTGATATTGGTCACTGAATAAATATTATATATAAAATAAATATGAATTAAAATGACAATATGTATGGATTTAGAGAGGTTAGTTTGATGCACTGAAGGTATAACGCCTGCACTGCTCCATGCCTCCATTTATTAATAACGTTTCATACGTGCACGTATAATATTATATTTAAGTTTGGGTTTTCAATAGAAAAAACCTAAGGCCTTCTATCAGATGTTGGATCATATTAAACTTGTGAAGGTTGATTATGATATTTTAACAATGACAAACAATGATGAATGTATGTTTAATTATATCAAATGTACATAAATGTATGATTTATGGATATTTATACATTTAGATTCCCTCCCGGCATCCACAACATCCAATTTATTATCATCATTATTAATGTCTTGTACAATATTTGGATTAATTCATTTTTCATTTTAACTGTCATTTTTGTTTGGCTTTGTTAGGCGACCTTGAAGGCACCTCTATATAAAATGTATTGTTATTTATTTTATTATTATGATTTTTATTCAAAAAAAAAAAATCAGAATGTTTTTTAAAAAGTATGTCTCTTAAAATCTCATTTGATTACTCTCACGCTATAATGCAGTTCATTGGTGATCATTTGATTTAGTTCAAAAAGTTTAAAACACAACAAAAATAGCATTTAAACTAACATTTAAACAATGAATTAAATTTTTTTATAATAATTATTTAAGGTACTGATCGTGTTAACTGGGATTAATCATGTTTATTGGCCACATTTACGAAATAATAAGCAACATTATGAAGTTCTTAACTTGATGTTAATGTTTCATGTTGCAGGTAAAACCAATATTAATCTTCGTTTTCTCTTTTAGCCACAGAAGAATGTTAATAAGCCAAAAACACCACAGAAAAGAAGAAGAAGAAAAAAGAAAGAGCAACCTGCGGTCTGTTTTATCCAAATAAACCAAACCCACAGATTAACCCCGCGGTTCCTGCACAGAGGAGATTTCCCTTCAGCCGGTCACGACCCCTCATTCTTTTTTAAAAAATCAGAGCTTTGATTAGACAAACCCATCAGTCTCAGGAAACAACGCCCTGCGTGTGTTCATTCAGCCGGGGCCAAGCGCGCACACGGGGCCGCGGGGCCGCAGTTTCCACACCGGCGTCCCGCAGGAGAAAGCGCGTAATCTGCCTGTTAACAGAAGCTGGAAGCCCCACGAGCTCCAGACCACTTAGTGCGCACACACACGAGCCAATCAAGAGCCACACGTGTGCACCTTTTCTTCCATCAGGATGATCCGCTTTGTGATGGAGATAACTGTTCTTAATGCCCTTTAAGCGCAATCATAGTCATGCAAAGCCTAAAAAAAACAACTTCATAGCGTTTCATTTTCACTTTACAGCCAGTAAAAATAACCATAGTGACGCAATAAGCAGTACAAGTGTTACTCACCCTTCACGAAAGCACCATACAATCCACATAGCAGACATACGAGGATACAGTTCATCATCATCTGGTAAGTCCGTTGCAGCGCTCCAGTATTATAATATTAATATATTCCTGTCGAAGTCCCCCCCCCCCCCCCCCGGAGTAAAAAGTCTGGGCTGCTGGCGGCGCGCTCTGCGCGGCGGGCGGGTCGGCAAGCGGTGGGGATGGCTGGGTTTCCTGAGGAGAGCTGCGGGGAGAGATCACGCACCACGACACCGCGCCTGAATCCACTGTAACTTTTTTTCCCCATCGTTTTGGACAGAGGCGCGGATTTATACCGTTCCCACAGTGAGGCCACCGGATAGAGGACTTCCGTGACGTCCGCTGACACACCCAGAGGCGCGTAAAGAGCAGTGCCCACCTTTTTTTTTAATTCTCTCCCCAAGCGCTCGACCAGGGAGGTTTGGATACAAGTCAATGTTTGGTTTTGTCACTTAAAAAAAGACATTAATTTAAATATCTAACAATCCTCAAGTTTTATTCCCAGAACAGGTTGGATTTACGCACCGATGGATGCGCTTAAACCCTGCGCGTCTCTCCACGTCTGCACGGGATGATCAGCACGTAGGCACCGGGCGAGACGGGCGGCGTCCTCATCAACAACGAGACGGTTGTGTTTCTCACATTTCAAGTTGATCTTTTTGTTTTTTCCCCTTCCAAAAGGAAATCGTTCTCCTTGGAAAAGCACGTCACATAAAACACTGATGCCAACAGCTAACCTCGTTTAAAGGTTCAAAGGTTCAAACATTTATATATATATATACTAAATAGCCTAAATACAGGTGCCCCATATTGTGGTGGGATACACCTTTTTCTGTCAGATGCTCCGAGATTTACCAATCAAAAGTCTAAATTAAGAAAAACTAATAGTCAAATATCACTGTTGGATATTATTATTATTATTATAAGGAAAAAAAACAAAGTAAATGTCATAATAAAAATGCACCACGCAGCAAAATAAACCGCTACTCTAAGTCCTTCATCCCGTCTGTCAGGCTCTTAAACCTGACAGTCTTTGGAAATGAATACTTAATACGAATTCATTATAGATGAGTTTGTATTGATTATGTATCATTGCATCAACCTTACTTATTTATTTTTTCCTCTTTGGTTCATTTTTTTTCGATTTACTACTACTTTTCTAATTTTGAACTATAAATATAAATAAATAAATAATAATAAATAAATAAAATAGTTTGAACTTGAACTTGAAGCACCGGGAAACGAGCGGCGTCCTCATTAACAACGAGACGTTGTGTGTTTCTCACATTTCAAGATATTTGGTTTTCTTTTTTTTGATTTCCCTTCCAAAAAGGAAATTCTTCTCCTTGGAAGAGCACGTCACATAAAACACTGATACCAACGGTTAGACGGCTGACCTCGTCTAAAGGGTCAAAGGTTCAAACCACAACATTGTCACATGATGAAAATATATAAATATATATAAATAGCCTAAATACAGGTGCCCCATATTGTGGTGGGATACACCTTTTTCTGTCAGATGCTCCGATTACAACTAAACAGAAGAGATTTACCAATCAAAAGTCTAATTTAAGAAAAACAAATAGTCCAATCTCTCTGTTGGATATTATTATTATTATTATTATTATAGGGGGAAAAAACAAAGTAAATGTCATAATAGAAATGCAATGTTTTGTTGAGAATTGTGTCTTTAATGTAAAATCATTTTATCTGATACAAACTGCACGTTTATACAAAAAAAAAAACCTGTTGGGTGTAAAGGTGAACCATTCCCTCCGGACATTCAATTAACAACGGTGCAGATTGGCCACTAGGTGGTGATGTGAGCTGAATAAGAGATAATGGTATATCTGCTCCTCAGAATCAGCATCAGAATTTAAGGGAAGCTGTGATCGTGCAGCAGGAAACACAAAGTCGGCACCATAACGATAAATTAAATCACAGTTAAACTGAAAATGCAAAATATATTATCACCTCCTATGGAGGGGATTATTCACTCCTCTACGGTAACATGAATATATATATCGAACACAAGGCTATGGGCTTAGATAAACTCGTGATATACAAATACACGCATACAGTACAATAAACTCACAGTCGGCCATGAACACACACATACAGTACGTGGAAAGTGAAGAGGGAGGGGGAAGTAAAGGTTGATTTTAGTATAGTCACATCCATAGTGAACAGTGGAGCTGATATAGGATAAGGGATGGGGGGTTCGCTGGTTGTCCTACTTTGACCCGTCACTTCCTGTCAAAATAATATCCTGTGAAACTTTCAGAGGATTCTGTAAAAAATAATTCAGTATTTTATCATCTGTATGAGGTATTCCAACCAATATGTGTTTTTAGAGCCACTGTCAATGTTTGGAGATTTGTTGTTGTAGAGCAGGGATGATGGTCCCTGCTGGCCTGTTGCCGTGGAAACGCTCCCCCCCCAAAAAACTGTCCTGCAATCATGACAACGGTCTGAAGATGGACTCCGGGTGTGGAAACCGCCGTCCCGTGTGTGAGGTGGAGAGTCTCTTTTGTTTTGTGTCACACCTGCCCTTTAGTCTGCTGGTGGATCCAGTCCGTGAACTTGACCACCTGGGTGTAGACCCCGGGCCGGTTCAGCCTGGCACAGCCCTCGCCCCAGCTCACGACCCCCGCCAGGAACCACCGCCGGCCTCGCTCCACGCACACCAGCGGGCCTCCCGAGTCTCCCTGAGTGAGTGTGACAATAAAAGTCTTAATATGAAAACATCCAATGACACGGAGCATCCTGATTCAGTTACAGTTACATTTAAAGTTACTTCTTTTATGTGATTGTGATTTTTTAAAAGGGGTAACTAACTGGAAAATATTCCCATGTTATTGTGTTTAATAGACGAAATACAAAATAATCTATAAAATAATAAAGATAATTTCTTAGCTAAGCTACGCATTCTTTCCCAGCACTCCTCTCCTGAACTCGTTACTCACTGCAGACACTTTCTGTTGTGGTTTTCGAGGAAATACTTGGAGAATGTCCAGAAATCAACCTGAAGTTCTGTGGAGACGACTCCCTATTCACATGCACTCACCTGGCAGGCGTCCACGCCTCCCTGCAGGTTCCCAGCACACAGCATTCTGGGAGTGACGGCCTCATCGTACAGCTTGTTGCACGAGTTCCTGTTGATGATCTTCACCGAGGCCTCTTGTAAGCGTCCGGCCAGTTCGCCTAGAATAATAAATAAATATGATATAAAAGATGTTATAATGGTGTGATGCTGCTCCCGGGACGTAGACTGTAGAAAACCCACCGTCCTCCGCGAGGACCCCCCAGCCGGTGACGTAGCAGCTGGTCCCCGTGGTGAAGGCGTGGGAGGCGGCGGGGACGCACGCCGGCTGCACCAGGTCGTTGAAGAAGACGGGCGCGCTGAGCTCCAGCAGGGCGATGTCGTAGTCGGAGGTGAACTGGTCGTACTGCGGGTGGAGGAGGATCCGGCGGATCGGCCTGGTGGCCGCGCCGTTGTTCCCCGTGGTCATCACCCGCATCCCCATGTAGGCTCGCCAGGCACGGGCGTCCGAGTACCTGCAGACGCCACAGCCGTGAGACTACAGACACTACTGACAGCATCCGTGAGACTACAGACACTACTGACAGCATCAGTGAGACTACTGACAGCATCCGTGAGACTACAGACACAACAGACAACATCCATGAGACTACAGACAGCATCCGTGAGACTACAGACACTACTGACAGCATCCGTGAGACTACCAACACTACTGACAGCATCCGTGAGACTACAGACACTACTGACAGCATCCGTGAGACTACCAACACTACTGACGGCATCCGTGAGACTACCGACACTACTGACAGCATCAGTGAGACTACAGACAGCATCTGTGAGACTACAGACACTACAGACAACATCCATGAGACTGCAGACAGCATCCGTGAGACTACAGACACTACAGACAACATCCATGAGACTGCAGACACTACAGACAGCATCTGTGAGACTACAGACAGCATCTGTGAGACTACAGAAAAACATCTGTGAGACTACAGACAGCATCCGTGAGACTACAGACACTACAGACAACATCTTTGAGACTGCAGACACTACAGACAACATCCTTGAGACTACAGACAGCATCTGTGAGACTACAGACACTACAGACAACATCAGTGAGACTACAGACACTACAGACAACATCCATGAGACTACAGAAAAACATCTGTGAGACTACAGGCAGCATCCGTGAGACTACAGACAACATCTGTGAGACTACAGACAACATCTGTGAGACTACAGACACTACAGACAACATCAGTGAGACTACAGACACTACAGACAACATCCATGAGACTACAGACAACATCTGTGAGACTACAGACAACATCTGTGAGACTACAGACACTACAGACAACATCTGTGAGACTGCAGACACTACAGACAACATCCGTGAGACTACAGACAACATCTGTGAGACTACAGACAACATCGGCTGGGAGTGACACATCGCCTGATGATCAACTTCTTTCTCTTGATCTGATTTAAGTTCTTGAAAAATGAAATTATATGAAGACAAATTGATGAATTCTGTTTTTCTTATTATTTTTTTCGCAGCTAGGTAAGGTTAGTTTAATTGTATAAACACATATTGAATGTGGTGAATATTCAACTTTATCTTTGAATCTGAGGGTTTGAATTTATAATAAACCTACAGCAGCTACATTATTATATAATGAAGCTTCCGGGCGTCTTTCTTACTTTATCGTGTCCGAGTCCTGGAAGCAGTGAGCTGCAGAGATGAGCCAGCGGTTGGCGACCAACGTGGCTCCACAGACGTGACCGTAGCGGTCCATCTGGAGGCTGACCTGCCAGGGCCAGGACCCCGCCCCGGCATCGGAGCCCCCCACTATCTTAGTCCGCTTCCTGGGTCTGGTCCCGCAGCCTGGGACACACAGGGGGACACAGATCAGTGACGCTGAAATCTCTTTGGAAATTTAAGAGGGCGTTCACTGGATGTGGGAGGAATAATCAATTCTATGATGCATTGATGCAGAAAAGTCTATCATCGATTATTCATTTTGATTTTTTTAATGTAAAAAAAATGTGTCATTATATTTAAATCCAAAATAGAGATCCTAAACGTACCACAACGCAGCTCATCAGAGCCGTCGGAGCAGTCTTTGACCCCGTCGCACTGAGGGTTCACCTTACTCACACACTTCCCGTTGGCACATTTGTACGAGGAAGAGGAGCAGCCTTTCAGGTCTGAAGAGGACGAAGGTCGTCATACAGCAGAGTGAAGTGAAAACACTTTAAATAGAGAGGTCATGACCTTCTATACTCACACGCTCTGGTGCAGTTGAGCTCGTCGCTGCGGTCTTTGCAGTCGATGATGCCGTTGCACACTGAAGACTTTGGCAAACAGACTTTGTTGGAACACAAGTGGTAACATTTACCTCCTGACAACAAACACACATCATTTAATCACCAGCAAAAAAAACACACAACAGGCACACAAGCGTGTCGGCGACGGCGTCCGCCTCCTCACCGCAGCGACTCTCCTCGCTGCTCTCTGCACAGCTCACACACTGGCTGCCATGACGCTTACACTGGCCGTCCCCACAGAGCACCTCGCCCGGCCTGCAGGACGCTGCAACACATGCAAATCTGATGTCACATGAAAGGTCATGGGGTCAAGTGTAATAGGAGCTTCAGACTTACAGCATTTAGCCTCGTCCCGTCCATCAATGCAGTCTTTCACACCATCACACACCTTCCTCAGAGGGACGCAGCGTCCGTCTCCACAGCGGAACTGCCGAGGACAAGCTGCAGACAGACAGACAGGCAGACAGACAGGGAGGGAGGAGGCTTCCATGCACTCACTGGGGCTCCACCGCTGGATATGTGAAGGAGATATCGTTTCACTTACTGCCCTCTGGAGAGAAGACGCGGTAAAGCAGGTAGAAGCCCTTGTTGGTGAGAGATTCGTCCGAATGGAAGTGGAGGGAGAGAGGAGAGGAGTAGACTCGCCATTTGCTGCTGCCTGACACCGAATTACACAGTCTGGACGCACAAAAGTAAAGGAATTCACACATGCATGTGAGAGAAAACACGGTTATAGTAAAGGTGAGTGAATATTGTGATGAAATGCTGCTTATGTCCCCACAGTTCAGCGTCTCTCTCACCTCTTTTATCAAACAGCTTAAAGCATAGATAGTGGACGGCCACAACTGTTGCATAATTAATGATTAATAATTATTAATTTCTCTACGGTTTATTGTATGTTGCATGTTTTTATTCTTAATGTTGTTTCCTATGTTGACCACCAGCTATGGGACTAGTAGATGGAAATTAGCCACCTGGCTTTAATCTCATATTAACAATAAATAATAGATTTTATGTGTAATGCACTTTTAATTCAGTGAATCTCAGCGCGCTTAAATAAAATAAAAATAAAATACTCTCATTAAAAAATAAATAAATCTACAACTCACTTGACCCCTCCGATATCCAGCCAGTCTTTCTCACAGCCGTCCGGCGACGACGAGGAGTCCTGAATGTCCATCGTCACGATCGTCACGGAGATCAGGTATCCTGGCAACGGCGCCTGTTAACGCAACCAAAGACGACTAAAAAGAACACGCCGGAATGTGGAAAGGCCAGACGACCAAAAAAGGGATGATTTCCTCTCTACTTTCTCCTCCCTAACAAGCATGTATGCGAACACTCACCCTCACTGTCCAGGTGCAGTCTATGTTAGGAGGGTAATAGGAGGGGTAATAAGGGGAGGAAACGGAGCCGTTCCACGAGGACAGTGACCCTCCACAACCTACAGGGGGAGACGGTGTACGAATGCTACTCAGTGGGAAATAACATCATTCCACCAACGATTCAGCACAGTCACACATCATGAGATTTCAGACCTGCTTTGGGGATGGCTTGGAAGTACGCCTTGAAGATGGCCCCGTCCCGCTGTCTGCTGAAGGAGAAGGTGACCAACATCACATTCCCGGAGGACGTCAGCCTCATGACCGGCGACGACCCCGAAACAGGAAGTCCACACCACCTGAGAGAGGTGAAGGCATCCGGGATGTGTACTGATGTTTAAAATGAGACAGTTTACAGGGAGAGTCCTGACCTTGCGATGATCTTGTTCTGTAGCGGGAGGAGGAAGTCGTAGGCCGAGAGCTTGTGGGCGGTGCAGCTTCCGGGCGTGGCGCCGTGCAGGGTGAGGACGACCAGTCGGACCACGTGACCCGCCGGCACGCGGAGACGCCACTGGTAGTACGGCTTCTTGGGACTCACGAGGCTCAGGGTGCGGTTGTTCCCATATTTGGCATAGAGGTCAAAGGACATCGCTGGACAGAGAGGAAGTGATGACATTTTTCTGAAACCCGATCTTTAGGTTTTCTGACATAAAGCGGAACCTCTCCTCACCTTGGAAGCCGAGCTGCCACTTCCCGCTCTGGACGCTGTTTGGAGTTTTACTCTTGTCGGATTTTTCCTCCGATTCAGATTCAGAGTCATCAGAGTCCAAACCTACCAAACACACACACAGACACACACACACACACACACACACACACACACACACAGACACACACACACACACACACACACACAGACAGATAGACACACACACACACACACACACACACACACACACACGGACAGACAGACAGACAGACAGACAGACACACACACACACGACAGACAGACAGACAGACAGACACACACACACACGGACAGACAGACAGACAGACACACACACACGGACAGACACCTGGTTAACGTGCATGTGTCTGTGGTTAATGTGTCTGTGGTTAAGGTGTCTGTGGTTAAGGTGTCTGTGGTTATTGTGCACATGTCTGTGGTTAATGTGCATGTGTCTGTGGTTAACGTGTCTGTGGTTATTGTGCACATGTCTGTGGTTAATGTGCATGTGTCTGTGGTTAACGTGCATGTGTCTGTGGTTAAGGTGTCTGTGGTTAACGTGCATGTGTCTGTGGTTAACGTGCCTGTGGTTAATGTGCATGTGTCTGTGGTTAAGGTGTCTGTGGTTAACGTGTCTGTGGTTAACGTGTCTGTGGTTAACTTGCATGTGTCTGTGATTAATGTGTCTGTGGTTAAGGTGTCTGTGGTTAGCGTGTCTGTGGTTAGCGTGTCTGTGGTTAACTTGCATGTGTCTGTGGTTAAGGTGTCTGTGATTAATGTGTCTGTGGTTAGCGTGTCTGTGATTAATGTGTCTGTGTAGCGTGTCTGTGGTTAGTGTGTCTGTGGTTAACATGTACAGTGAGTCTACCCAGCAGGTGGAGCGTGTCGTCGTCTTGCTCCATGTAGTAGCGCTGCTCATTGCGACCGTCCTGCAGCACCTTGTTGCTGCCGGGGAGCCGACGCTGCTGCAGCCTCTCGGGGCCGGCCCTCCGGATCGCCGCGGCAATGTCATCGGGGGCCGAGAACTTACTCCAGTAGAAGACGTTGAGCCCTTCCGCTCCTTCACTGTCACACAAAAGGGTTTTACAATCTTGCTATTCTGTGAGGGGGGAGTGTGTTGTTGTTGTTGCACATTTGATCTGGAGGCTTTCTGTCCGTGCATCATACCTGAAGGCTGTAATTCCTGAGTGCAGGTAGTAAGAGCTCCACGATGAGGACTCATACAGTTCTGAGAACTGTTTAAAAAAAACACACAAAAAAAGAGGTTTGACCACAAACTGTACTCTTCTGTATGTGACATCACAGCAGAGAAAGTGAGGTCACATTTCCCTTGTAAGCAACACATGAACTCACCTGTTGTAACATGCAGCCTGAGCTCAACAACAGTATTGTTCTTGTGTGTGTGTGTGTGTGTGTGTGTGTGTGTGTGTGTGTGTGTGTGTGTGTGTGTGTATGTTGACTGAGCAGCACAGAGCTCCATTGTGTCTCTACCTGCCGGCCGTGTAGAGTTAGGACCCTGGGAGGTATATGGGCTCCGAGCCTCGAGTTCACCTGTTCTTTAAGGAACAGGTGGCTGTTCAGATACTGTGACCACTTAACAAGCCTGCTAGCTCACCTTCACAGCTGATTAAAGGAGCATTACACTATTCTAGCATAGATTTTAGGGGGGGTTTACACCTATCAGATCGCCATTTCTCCACCTCTCTGCGGGAATTCAGCCCCAAAATCCTGAATCCCTTCATTTTATATCCCCCTGTCGCCCCAGCCTGCCCTCCTGCCCCGTCTCCCCCTCTCAACCCCGGGATTCACCCTGATGTTCACCTCCTCTCCGTTATCGTATGGCACACAGAGTGGCCGATTGTGTGAAAGTCGCACAGACAATGTTTTTATTGAGGGCCTGCTCTTCCTCTCACTCTTGCTGCCCGGGGCCGAGCCGGGGCTTCACAAATGCCGGGCTTGTCCTCGGCCCCTGAAAGGGCCCCGGTCCCTGGGGGTCTCGGGGACTTGTACCCGCACTGTGCCCGGCTCCTGTTTCAGCTTTACATTTAACACCACCAGAGAGAGACAGAGAGGGAAAGCGGTGTGCAGAAATAAAAAGAGTGGCCGACAAAGCCGGTGAAGAGTAAAGTGAAGGGATAAGAAAGTGCCACATCAAAGACACTAGTAGTGATGCTGTAAGGAATCGATTTAAAGTAGGGGGGAAGGTCATGCAGCACCCTCAGGTGTCCCATCACTTCCACTTACATAATGGTTCAAAGCCTGAGCCTGCAGGCGGGACTGAGGGGAGGTGGAGTCAGTCAGCTCTGAGGAGAAGCTCATGTTTGGGAACTCCACGCTGCCGCCGAGGAAGAACACGGAGGAGGGGGCCGAGGCTGCAGGGGGGGAGCAGGCAGAGATGTGAGGCGGGTGCACTCTGTGTGTCACCGGTGGGTGCAAGTCAAAATAAAACACATGTTAAAAGGACAGGAGAAAACTCACGTGTGAGGAAGTGGAGAGTCAGCGCGACGGCAGCAGCGAAAGGGAAGAAAGTGAGGAGAGCCAGCATCCGTCGCCTCCAGGAGCCACAGACTGGGACCCCCTGATCCGCAGGCTTCGTGGGGGGGCTTAGAGACTGGGTGGGCTCCTTCAACTCCCCCTCTCCCTTCCAGAGACAAGATGACTCAAATATCATCACCAGCGTCTAAATGTCCACTCTCAAGTTTCTTTAATTGCTGATTATGTGTTATTCAAAGAACATGGAGCCCAGCAGCAGGGAGGCAGATGTAACGGCTGAGCGGTGATTTAGTGGGAGGAACGGTGGAGCATCTCTGGAGCTGAAAGGATCTCCTGAAACATTTAAGGGGTTGGCAGGATTCCCCGGGGGAGCAGACAAAGCGTGGCTAGACGAGTCTGCGTTCCCACGGCCCGGCTCCGCGGTGTCAGCAACACTCCATCATGTGGGCCCCCCCCCCCCTCCCCACCACTTTTCAATTAAGATGACTGACTACATTATGATGCATCTTTTAGCTCATGCAAATAAGTTAAAAGAACAGACTCATTTTATGTAGAGAATACATTTAGAAGAGATGTTCTTGCAGGAGAGAAAAAAAAAACACGTTTTGGCACAATCGGTGCGTAAAAGCGCGCCGTGACGGCGGCCTACCTGTGCGGCAGCGGCGCAGCCTGGGAGTCCATGCCCGGAGACGCAGTACACGTCGCAACTTCTGCTTTTGGGGTGAGTCCTCATAGCAGTGTCCCGTTTAGCTCCGCGGAGGCGATATGCAACAATACCTCAGCATAGAGGGAGAGAGGGAGGAAACCCCCGATGTCGCTCCCTTTGAAAAAAAAAAAAAAAAGGTGCAGAAATCCGACCTGAGTGGCTCGGATCCGGCGGGGCATTCACCAGCCTAACTTTTTTTTTTTTTTTTTTTACCTGAACTGGGCCGGCAGGTGTCACACGAAGGCCCAGAATGCAGTGCGATGGGACAATGAGAGCACTATGAAAAAAGGCTCGGCCTACAATCCGCGCGGCGGACACTGTGGGCAAACTCCCTCACTGTGTGTGTGGGAGTAAAGCTGGGGGAGACAAAGGGGTGTTTGAGGGGGAGAGTGTGATGGGGGGGCTTGGCTGCTGTGCCCTTGGATGCTGCTGGGGGGGGACTGGACCAGGATTTAGACAATCTGGGACCGAAGATGGGTTTCCAGGTTTGAAGGAGGAATGCAGCAGCGATGATGAGAATTAAAATCTTTCAACGTGCCTCCTTTGTTGGAGGCGTCACACATTCATAGCACTTCTTCAGTAAAAAGGAAAGCTCTTGAACATAAAAGACAGAACATCTGATGATGCTTTTTTATTATCTGGTTTGAGCAGCAGAACATTCAAACATCAGCTGGCACTGGATGAATACGAGTCTCGTGATGTCAGCTGATATGGCTGTAGATCCAGGGGGTGAACTTGTTGACCCGGGTGTAGACCCCAGGCAGGTTGGGTCTGCCACAGCCCGCCCCCCAGCTGACGATGCCGATCAGGAACCAGCGCTCGCCGCCCGGTGCCCGACAGGACAGAGGACCTCCTGAATCGCCCTGAGACCAAAACAAAAAAAGAGAGTTCATATCCACCAACTTTGAAAGTAGTATAAAGTAGATGCAGGTTGAGATGTGAGCTCACCCTGCAGGCGTCCCGCTCCCCAGAGGGCACGCCGGCACACAGCATGCGTGGTGAGACGGGTCCGTAGCTCTTCTTACAGTCAGTCTGGCTCAGGAGAGACACCTCAGCTTTCTGCAGCACCGAGGGAAGCACTTTGTCTGCAGAACAAAATCTAAATGACATCAGCAGCTCATTATGACAGTGATGTTTACAGAACGGGTGAGCTCACCCTCCTCGGAGCGGTAACCCCACCCGGTGACCAGGCAGCGGTGGGTGTGGGTGACGGTGTGGGAGGAGGGGGGCAGGCAGACGGGCTGGACCAGCGGGCGGAGGGAGGCGGGCCAGGGCGCCTTCAGCTGCAGCAGGGCGATGTCGTAGTCGAACGTGTACGCGTTGTAGTACTCGTGCACCATGATGCGCCGGATCTCCGCCACGTGGCGGGCACCGCCCTGCGTCAGCATGCCGAGGTGGGCGCTCCAGTGACGGGGGTCGGACAGCCTGGGGGGAGTCAGAGGTCAGGGGTCACCCAAGGACATTTTGTAGATTATCATATTATGGGGAATTAAATAATAGTTTTTTTTTTACACCTTAAATTGGTTCCAGAAACTGTTGTACCAAAACAAGTCTGATAAATAAAAGTAAAGTAATAAAACTAATTTCTGCAACTTTTTTTGGGTGAAATTTTGCATATTTTTATATCTTAATACATCAGAAGCTCTGCAGGTCAAATCTGTGATCACATACCAATACCAGGGTGTTGTTCACAAGCGGGGTTGTCACTGACCTTTCCTTGCTGAAGCAGTGTGCTGCCGAGACGAGCCAATCAGAGGAGAGCACCGACGCACCACAGTACATGTGACCAGAGAAGTGGAGGCTGACCTGCCACGGCCACTCGCCCTCCAACGAGTCGTCTCCTCCCACGATCCGCTCCGGTCCGGTCCAGGAACCGGACTTCTCCACCGAGGAGGGACGACCACAGTCTACGGAGCAAATATACTGTTTATATTATACTGCTTATATAATACTTATATGATAATGTTTATATTATACTGTTTATATATGGTCATGAACTTTGGGTCATGACCGAAAGAATAAGATCCCGGATACAAGCGGCCGAAATGAGCTTCCTCCGCAGGGTGGCGGGGCGCTCCCTTAGAGATAGGGTGAGGAGCTCCGTCACACGGGGGGAGCTCGGAGTAGAGCCGCTGCTCCTCCACATCGAGAGGAGCCAGTTGAGGTGGCTCGGGCATCTGCATCGGATGCCCCCTGGACGCCTCCCTCGGGAGGTGTTCCAGGCATGCCCCACCGGGAGGAGACCCCGAGGAAGACCCAGGACACGCTGGAGTGACTATGTCACCCGGCTGGCCTGGGAACGCCTTGGGGTCCTCCCGGAGGAGCTAGGGGAAGTGTCCGGGGAGAGGGAAGTCTGGGCGTCCCTGCTCAGGCAGCTGCCCCCGCGACCCGGTATCGGATAAGCGGAAGAAAATGGATGGATGGATGGATGGATGGATGGATGTTTATATAATACTTATATTATACTGCTTATATGATACTGGACTTTGGTTATATTTTAAAGGAACACACGTGCAGTATATTACATATCATATTACTGTTATTAAAATACAATAAATTATTGTCTCTAAGCATAGATTATGCTTCAGTGAGAGATAAAGAAAAATATGTTATATTACGATAAAAAAAGATGAAAATGAATAAACAAAAGGAAAATGATAGCCAATTTCAACATAATTGTTTTTTTTTTTTTTCTTCTATGTGTCCCTGTACCAGTATGGGTGTTTTCTGTGCCACAAGCCATCACCATGACAGACAGATCTGCTGCCGCCTTATTAAAATGTGTGTGTGTGTGTGTGTGTGTGTGTGTGTGTGTGTACTGTACTGCCCCGTATCAGTGAGTGATCAAAGACCAACCCATTACCTGGAGACCCCATCATGATAACACAACAGCTAACAGAGAGAGAGAGCCATTAGGGCTGGGTCAGCTTTGAAGAATATTATAAAACAACTACTTTCTCATGGAGTCACTGAAGGAGTCTGGCAGAGAGCCGTCAGCGTAATCACTGTGTTTCAACTGCTTCATGAAGAGCAACTCAGGCGGGACACAACCTAATATGTGAGATCATGGTTGGTTAATCATTGGACTGGTTTTTATTTATTTATTATGGCATAATGCAGCTTTTCTTGTTGTATAGGAGTAATGTCTTATTGTGCATTGTCCCTGTCTTGAATTAAATACATTTACAATTAAAAAAATGTTAAGCTAACGACAGAAAGGTGAACAATTAAGGTGATAATAAAGGTGGAGGAAACAGCAACTCCCATAATTTAACATAAATTTGGTTGGAAGTGGATGTTTAAATGTTAAATAATGCAGAAAAATGTAAGTCCGAGTCATTAAAAATGTAGAATTCTTACATTTAGGGTGAAAAAAGTCAGTTTTTGCAACATTGCATCCACAGATTTGCCTTCTAGAAACCAAATCCATCGTGATATCATCCTCTTTGAATGGTTCAACGTGGAGCAGATAACAGGAGCTCACCACAGTCGGCCTCATCGCTCTCGTCCCGGCAGTCGTGAACGCCGTCACACTTTGCGTTCTTCTTCAGGATGCAGGAGCCGCTGCTGCACGGATACCTTATCTCAGAGCAGGTCGTTTCTGTGAAAACGTGGAGGAGCTCCTGTTATAGTAGAGGTGAAGGGTTAAAGGGCAGATCCGTATGTAGAATACTGATACCCTGAGTGCAGTTGATCTCATCTATCCCGTTGGTGCAGTCGGTCTCTCCGTTGCACACAAACAGAGGATGCAGAGGACTGTTGCCGCCGCAGTTCTTCGTCGGCCTCGCTGTGAAGATATGCAACTTTAATACCTAATTAAAACACAGTGTAATAAACAGTAAAATGTAATTAATAGGACATCTTACAGCAGAAGACCTCGTCGCTCTCGTCCTGGCAGTCGTCCAGGCCGTCGCACCGGCGACTCTTCTCCAC
This sequence comes from Chelidonichthys spinosus, assembly GCA_029853015.1. Taxonomy (NCBI): domain Eukaryota; kingdom Metazoa; phylum Chordata; class Actinopteri; order Perciformes; family Triglidae; genus Chelidonichthys; species Chelidonichthys spinosus. The sequence goes on from CM056837.1 coordinate 19,249,718, forward strand.
ACACAGACCTGTGGAGCACAGGAAGCTGCTCTCCGGGCAGGCTGGAGGTCAAAACACTCATTAAGTTGCAGAGACACTTCTATGGTGATACCATTCAAAACTTCGTGTTAATACAAAAGCTACATTGACCAAAGTGAATCTACTTAAAAGGACAGTTGACCCTAAAACCAGCATTTTTTTTAGGATACTTGAAAAACAAAGTCACTGAAGCATCTCTATGTCCCTACAGTGTGTCCGAGTCATGCTTACGCTGGCTGATATTGTAGCTGCTGTGCGACGCCTGAAAAGGCTGAGCAGAGTGACGTGAGCTGCAGCGAAACTCCACCTCTGGCGTGTGGTCGGCGATGCGAAACACCGTGTGGTGTCCCACGTAGCTGCCGCAGAAACTGTGGAGGGAGGGCAACCGGCAACTGCACCATCACAGGACGTGGTGAAACCGTTAAATGTGCATTAAACCTATACATGCCAACATACATGACCTCATTGACCTTCCACCAGCCGTGCTCACAGCTCTTCATGCCCTTCGGTTTCAACACGTAGTTGTGAAATCGCAGGGCGACTCCCAACGCGCTGTTAGGGGTCTGGAAGAAAACACACATTCAACAACAGCTACGTCGTGTGTGTGTGTGTGTGTGTGTGTGTGTGTGTGCTCTACCTCAAACTTCCAGGTGCAGAAGCACTGTGGGGGCAGAAGGCTGGGGTGGAAGGGGCTGTAGATCTGACCCGTGATGTCAGGCTCTAACTGGGTCTCAATATGAGACATACACACTAAGAGAGGAGGACACACTTAAGGATTATACTTTCACCCCCAGCTGTTCCATAAGGTCTCAAGATTAACCTCAGGGGTCAGAGGTGAATCAAAAACAGCTGACTTATACAAAAAAATGATTGATATCGTACATCCAATCCAATCAGGCCCCAAAAATAATCCAATAATCAACAACCGATGGACAATTTAAGACGATGTAACTCGTCTGTGTATTTTTGTAACCTCTACATCTTTTCAAATGAAGGGAAACCTCACAGATTCCTTTGACAATAAACAAAAGCTTGAAATTAAATGAAATATTGACTTTTAAGTGCCACAAAAAGCAATATGTCGTACTTTGTTCAGCAATGGCCTCAAAGTGTCCTCTGAAGCTCTTGTTGCCGTTGGTCATTCTGAAGGAGAGCAGCATGACGTTGGAGGTAGACACCAAGGAGAAGGAGCTGGACACGGGCTCACACAGCCTGCAGCACACACACACACACACACACACACACACACACACACACACACACACACACACACACACACACTTAAGGATCTGTGAGGTTTGTATGGCAGTGCCTCTGTCTGGACTCACCTGTGCAGAATGCGCCCCCTCATGGGCAGCAGGGCGTCGTACACGACCAGGCCGTCGTTCACACAGTCGCTGGGCTCGATGAGGAGGGAGGAGACGGTGAGACGGATCAGAGAGCCGGGGGCGGCGGTGAGTTTCACGTGGCAGGTCACCCCTCCCCACGACGAGAAGACGTTTAAAGGGATGCTGGCCCCGGGAATGTTGGCGTACAGCTTGTCGACACACTGTGAGCCTGGAAGGACAACAACCATCATGAATGGATTCACAATGTGACACATGTGTGTATCGTGTATTCTCACCTACCTGCCCCGTTCGATGAATAATCTGATCTCTGAACAGCTGTAGGGGAGACACAGTAATCAATATGTTTCTGGTTTAATGCTCAGGTTTAGGGGTGTGAACACGACGGAGGCACCGTTGATGAGGATGGAGTCGATGTCCACTGGGAGGCCCAGCAGGTAGCCGACAGAGGACCGGTTCTTCATGCTGGTGTGGACCGAGTCCCTGAAAATGGCTCCGACACACTCCTCACACACCGCCGGGCTCTTCAGCCGGGGGACCACGAACACCATCCAGAAGTGGACCAGCACACCGCCCTTGTGGTTGTTGCTGGGTGAGCACACGATGCAGCTTTAAAGACAGGGTGTTGATGCCAGAGACTGCAATCAAAACCACTTTTTGCCGCGTCATCGTGCTGACGAGCGGCATCGAGAGGTACCTGAGGTCTGAGATGACAGCTTGCTTGTAGAGTCTGGCCACAGAGGACACCTTGTACACATTGCTCACCTGCGAGACACCGGCAATTAACCGTCAAGACTCTCCCGGATCACCGGCTCAGCACTAACCGTTCCTGTAAGTATTCAGAGGGGTCCCATCAAACGTACCACGTGTTGTATCTTGGTTGCCATGGACACAAACTCGTGGGACTCTGCCTGGCGGTACTCGGGGATGAACTCCACGTTGGCGACGCGGAACATCCCGGCAAAATACACGCCGCTGTTGCTTTCCCTGCGAACTGAGGAAATAAAGTTGCATTATGTGGTGCAGCATTATATTTGATAATAGATAATATTTGTAGATCAGAAGTCTTTCATTTTCAGGCCAAGGAAAGAAAAAAAAAAGTTCCTTATTAAACCAGGCCAATAATTACGTGTAGTGCCATAAAAGTACTTTGTAATGATGATTGTAATGCTAAGCTATTAAAATATGAATTGTTTACAGATTCATGTTTTAATTCTATTTTGGAATACATCACAATTTCTCAACATAATATTAAACAAACAGGAAGATTTACATTTGTTTAATATAGGCTGTATTCATGTTAAGGTTTATTTTTTGGAAATTTGTGGAAGGGGATCAAATCATTTCAGGGACCCACTCCAGTAACTCTGCAGACCCCTAAGGGGTCCCGGACCCCCTGTTGAAGATCTCTGCTCTGATTTAAGTACCCTTAACTTACATATGAAGACCCACAGCAGCGACCACATGACGATCACCACCACGAAGACCACCGCCGCGATGATGATGGCGAGGTGCGGGACGCTCAGCAGGCGGGCCCACAGCCTCTTGAGGCCCTTGGGCTTGCGTCGGGTCTTCCTGTACTTCCTGCAGAACCCCCGGAGGCCGTGGTCGACGGTGGCCACCTCCACAGACACATCTGCAATCTGCAGCCGGGGGGGGGGGGGACACACAGTCATAAAGGACCCTGTAATGGGAGCAGGACACTTTGACTTGCCCTTTCAGTTAATTAGAAGCTTAAATGATATGGAAGTGATTGTTGAGATCCACCACCAAGTGTGTGAAGCTCTCAGTATCCAGTGTTGGAGACACAAGGGAACTAGAAGGTTCTCTTTGAGGCTACAAGGAGGTTAAAATAGTAGAGAAACTTAATCTTCATAAGAATATTTCTTTTTTTTTCTCATTACAATTAACACTTGAAAGGATGAAGGAACTTTCAAAGGTCATACAAAATGTAAACCATACATTGGTATTTCATTTTAACCTGTTGACTTAATATTTCATGACACTGACATTAAGGAAGTTCTGGGGCATCGTAAATACTAATAAATATTACCGTCTAGCTAAAAGATACTTGTTTAAATATATTCTAGAATATAAATATACTCTAGCATTCTATTATCACTGTACATCATCAGGTCAGCTGGTTTAGATTACAGCAGGTCAAACAATATGCCAATCAATCCAGAATTTACATGGGTAAAGTATTCAAACAGTCACAGTAATGTTCATAAAGTTAAACGACAGCATTCAGCTGTTGATCTGCCAGCCTGGATGTGAGCTTGTGTCTACATTAACAGTCGCTTTATCTCGTTTAAAAGAAAAAAAAAGCAGCAAACTGGGCTCTCATTGAGTTACCCGCTGCACATATATTATTCATTCAGTGTCATCCCATACTGTGCAAGTGGGCACTTAATCCATCACAAGTAAGCAGGATATAGATTCTCACAGAAAAAAAAAAAGTTTAATCTATTTTACATGTTTAATCAAGCGACATGACAACAGATGTGTTAAAGGTTCAGATGATCCACTCACATCTCCAGGGTTTAATGTGGAGAAACTGTTAAATGCACATATTTACATGTAGTTTAAGCATTTCTAGTAAAACACTACAGTAAGGAAACATCTTACTTACACTGGTGGCGTCCAGATGAGACGAATCATCTCTCGTCTTCTCATTCTCCTCGCTCTCCATGTCCATGACACCGGCATGCCTTCACGCTTCTATCATCTAATTCTGGATTTCCGTTTTTTAAAATCCATTCCGTTTTCCTTCAGAATAAAAAAAAGTGCTTCATAATAAGAAACAGCAGCGAACACACATATAAGAGCGTAGAGTGAGTGTTTGGATGCACGGTCGACAGGTGTGTGAAACCGGATCCTGGTGTTGGAGAAGCAGGGAGCTCGTTGATGGCAACGTACCTCCTCCTCCACGGCTAATGTTTCATTCATTACCTTCAACCCCTTCTGTCTAATTCATGGCAACTAATATTCAACGGCCACACAATACACTCTGTTTCTTCTGCAATAAGAAAAGGAAAACAGCTGGCTAAGACAACAGGATTATCTTAAAGTGACAACACTCTGGTTAAGCATGTTTGTACAGGTTTATTTACAGTGTTACCAATGTAGGCGACTGTGTCCGTTCATTCATCCTCTGGCTGTTTGGTGCTAAGAGTTGACAGACTCGCAGCAAAAAGAAAAAAAAAAAAGGGTCCAGCCTCCGTGAAATAAAGTAAAACATGTTTGTCAACATAAATGCAGAATAAGCATCGTTGTCATAATTAATGTCTAAAAAAAAAAAGTTTGGGATTATTAAGACAGGGTGGGAGACGAGTGAGCAGCATTTAAACACAGCAACTAAATGGACAGTCAGTATTTTAACACTTGAAGTGAACTTCATGATGCGACACAAAAGATAACGTTACATGAGGCACAAAAACACGACATGGCGATACATCCACAGGCTGAAAAATACAGGGAAACGTGTTCTTTGAGTCCGAGGATGGTTTGAGTGAACTAACGTGCACAGGAGGAAAAAAAAAAAAAAAAGATGGCAGTGGGAGAAACGTATCATTTCTTGAAAAAGGCATTGCGGGTGAAGCTGTAGAACAGGTGATAAGGCTTTCGTTTGGGGGGCTCGGCCAGTGAGAAGACCTGCTGCTGAGGCACGCTGGTTGGGATGGTGATGTGGCGCTGGTGAAGAGGGTGAAGGTTTTGGTGGTGTGATTGGACAGAACCAGAGTAACCGATCGCTAAAAAACAAAAAAGGTGAAAAAACAAAAATGTAATGAAAATTAAACTAAGATCAGAATTTTACAATATTAAAAATGACAAAAAGCATTTCCTTACATTTAGTCTTCTTCTGTTTGGCTCTTCTGGCATTAACAATGGCCTGTTTTCTTTGCTCATCGCTGATCTCCATCCCTGCCAACAAACAAAAACACCTTCAGGTCAAAATATTTCCAACACAGTGGACGGTTTGTGTCGCGACTGGGAGGAATTGAGCACAACTCACCCATCTCCTGGTCCTCCTTGACTCTAAACCTCTCCTTGGCGAAGGCCTGAAGCCACCTCTGCTTGTCCTGGGCCTTCCTGCAGCACAGCACGCACACAAACTCCAGAGTGGAGGCGTGGCGCAGACGCAGGGCGTTCCTCAGGGTCAGGCCCAGGTCGAGGTCCCGCCCGTCGGGCACGTCCACCACCTCGGTCTGGTCCATGTCCAGGCGGCCGCGGTAGTGGAGCAGGTCTCGGCGCAGCACGTCTTTCTTACAGAAGACCAGCTGGTGGTCGAACAGGAAGAAGCTGCGTTGTTGCATTTTGCCCTGTCGAACAACTCGGGTCAGCTCGCCGGAGTGGATCAGATCTGAGCTGCGCTCCAGCACGTCGGGGCCCTGAGGAAAAAACATTCACACAATATATTTAAATATTGTTCCCAGAAGGTTGGTGAAACATACAGGCTACACTTAATCTACAAAGTGGAGGAAAACGTATTCGTCATCATCACCTCCCAGCGCAGAATGGCCACCTGCCAGTGAGCGATGGTGTCGACGCTCTCCAGCCGTCTCTTCCTCTCATTTATCAGACTCGCCACATTCTTCATGGCCTCGTATGCTTTGCTCACTCCGCTGTGGTCGCTGCAATAAATCAGCAGAGGGTCCACACATTAAACTGATGGAAGCTGCTTCAAACTCACGAAAACGTTAGTAGTGAAACCATCGGGACCAACATGGATTCTCTATCTAAGGTGAATGAATGAATGGATGAACCAGTGACTGTGATTGAATGGGTTGTTTGGTTAGCTGTGCATTTCATTGCAGCCATTTGCTTACAGCTTTTATTGTACAGCCAAAGCAATGCACACAATGTATCCATGGCAACAAGCATCATTAAGAGCTGTGGGAATTATTCTAAAACCAGGAAACACTTCTGGTTCCCTCATCTCGTAGTCAATTGTGTTTTTAATGGGTTTTTGATGAGATTCCTGCAATAACGTTTGTGTTCAACATATATTTAAGATTTGAACATTTTGTTCTACGATATAAAAATAAAGGCAGCCGCTAACGAGCTGCTAAAATGAGACTGTGGTGTAGTTTTCTTTAGAGTCTCACGTTAGCTTTTTACTTCTAGTGATTACATTCTTCAAAATTCATAACATGTCTTAGATAATCTTTATAAATGTCATCCCTGCAGCACCAGTACCTGTGGTCTTTGGGGGTGTACTTGAGCAGCTCTCCTAGCTGCAGGGGGTATTTACAGATCTTCTGGACCGGCGTGAGCAAGAACCCTGCAATGGAAATGTCGATCATCTGCTGGAGGAGCCGGCAGGCCTCGAAGAAGTGCTTGTATTTGCCCGATTTCATGAGGCGCTGCAGCTCAGCGGACGCTGCTGGATGAGTGTTACAATAGTCTGAGTAGATGGAGAAGCCCTCGTCCTGAGGAACAAAAGGAGAAACGTACAATTAAAATTCAAAACTACAGAATCAGGTAAATACATTACACAAATTAAGAGAACGGCGGAGGGTTTTGTGTTTTGTTCGCTACCTGCAAGAGAAAACAAGAGCCTATTTCACTGAGATGCGGCTGGTCTTTGTTGTACTTCTTCTCCAGGTCTCGGAGAAACTGCCTCTGAAACTTGTAGATGTCCTCTATGTTGCTGAAGATGGTCTTCAGCTGCAGCTCAGTGAACATGTCCGGGTGTTTACGGCACTGACGGATGTAACCCTGAAAGCAACACAAAACCAGTGAGCACAGAAGGTTTGGAAACAGTTCAAACGCTGGCCAACAGGAGGTGCTAGACAGATAACTCATTTATGAAATACTAATGTAGCATTTTCTAAATATTTTATGACAAAAGCTGGCATTTATGAGAATGTAGGACTTGCTTAAGAGCTGTGAATCCGTCTAGCTTAAATAAAAGCCTGCCAAGATGTGAATATTGTGGTCCGTACCTCACAGATGTCTTTCAGGTGTTTGATGTAAATGCGTTCGGTGTTCATGATCTCCTGAACCACATTGGTTCTCATCTGCTCCTTGTGCTGAGCGCTGTGTGTGTCCCTGGGAGCCGGATCTTCCTGATCCGCCACACTCTCCACACTTTCTGCACTCGAGTCCTCCTGGTTCACTCTCACCTGAAACACATCCGCCACACACAAACAACCACTGAGCTGCCATCAAATCACATGAAAGTCTGTTTCCTTAAAGCTAACTTCAAGTCACGGCCCTATTTTTGTGTTTAATGAAAGCTCATAGGGGAAATTAACATGATCACAAAAGGGAGAAGAAGAACTACTTGAACTACAGAAAACTCCACATCACTATGGTAACACCGTGTGCAAGTTTAACCAGCTCTTGTTCGGCAACATCGATTCAGCAACAAGCAATTACACAGCAGACGGCCATACGCCAATCAAACAGCCTCACCATGGTTACCACAGCCTGCCTAATTAAGACCCAACTGTCAATCAGCTCTGGTCACCACAGAAACCAGCTGAACCGCTGAGGTTTAAACCCTTCAACAGTCAAAAAGGGGCTGGCGAGGTCTGTCTGGATCTAAGCCAGTTTGTGGGACTTTTCTGTGCTGCTGGAGAGCAAACATGTTCCAGACACGCAGGTCAGGAAGTCCACTTACCCTCACAAAGCTGGAAGGGAACCAGGCCTCCTTGTCGGCACCCCTGCCCCACCACCAGTCCTTATGCGAGGCATCCAGGATGCGGATAACGTCTCCAGCCTTGAAGGCCAGCTCCTGCTCCTCCATGGTCACATGGTCCCAGAGAGCCTCCGCATACACCGTGTGGCCCGAGCTTATCCACTGAGAAGAGCACACACAGATAAGATAAAAAATACAATTACACGCAGGCTAAGCCTGTGTCTAACATGTAAGATTACGTCTAGACTCGTGGACATGGCAGCGGTTGTCTGTTCTGCTGCACTGCGGCCAAACATCTTTAAAAAACACGCATACGACAAGATAAATGCTTCACCACAGATACAACACACATCTTCGGAGGAGATGCTGGAGTGTTGCCACACAGCACGCTCCCCCTCCTCAGCCGTACCTCGTTAAGCACGGAGAGCTCCACCCCTGGCTGGAGGTAGGGCGTGGCCTCGGTGAGCTCATCGAAGCTGCCCTCCTCCTCCTCGCTCACGCTGTCCTCGAGTGTCGCCGAGCGCTCAGACACACCATCTGCAACGCATACACGGAGATGTACGGAGCTGAAAACGATCCGTCAACATTTAAACGGAATCAGAAAACAAACCGCAGATTGCAGGCACACCCACACCTGGCTCCATGACAACATTTTACCATCCAACACACTTTAGAATTTAGAAAGCCCCAGTTCTCACCGCTGAGCACTCGGTGGAGTTTACGCCGCCCGACGCGGTCCAGTCCGATGGGGGTGCTCTGGGACAGGGCCGAGGGGCGAAACCTGGCAGACACCGCTCTGTAGGGAGGGACCTGGTGGGAGGGGATGGGCGGCCGCGACAGGGGCTGCAGGGAGGAGACGGGAAGATGGGATTTAGCAAGAGCTCACTTTCTCAGGCCGCCATGTTGTCACATAGAAATAAGGCTCAGAACAGATAACATGATGATGATTATTCTGGATTTTGTTATTTTAAGTCTGCAGAAATACAGAACACAACAAGAATGACTGAGCTCCCAGTTTAAATAATGCTCATTATTTTCTCGTTTTCCCATTCAGAATTCATCAGAATGTAGTTTAAACACTTGTATTTAACACTTGTAAGTGATCGGCATGTCTTTTGCAGCAATTAACTGAATGAAGATGTAAAAGCCGAGTGAAAATCTGTTTAATCTGACTGCCTCCATTTAAATATGAGGGTATTTCTGTAATCCGTAATATAAACCAATTAATTTATAAACCACCACTCACATGGGTAGCATGTTTTCCCATCTAACTACAGTCTTTTTTATTATTATTATTCATTTAATTACTTGGATTCCTTCATTGGCAACTAGACCAGCCTGAAGCCATCCTTGATTCAACACCTGACTGACTGAAACAACACATCCCACCACATTTCCAGTTTATCTACAGCAGACTGGAATTCATCCAGGCCTTTTCACTTTGTTCAGGAACTGTGTGCTCCTAGTCGGTTTAAACTGTAACTGTAAAGGCTTACAGAAGGAAGGCGGTCGTCTTTCTCCTCGGCATCGGGAGAGAACAGGTCCACGACTCCTATAACCGAGATGGGACGCTGCCTCGTCCCTTGAACGTCTCCTTTCTCGGGGCTCTCTCCGTCCCCGTCATTTCCACCGCAGTCTTTATGCAACGATGTATTCACCGTCCTGTCTTCTGCCACTTCCTCCGGATAGACTGTTTCCTGGAAATGAGCTGGCCGTAGTCGGAGATGGGCCGAGGTCTCGATCGTCCGCTCCTTCGCCTGGGCTTGACGGAGGACGGGTCCGTGGATCCGTCCGTGGACGAGGTGGGGGATGTGGGTGACTCCGAGGGGCATGTTGGGGAGACGGGGGTGCTGGTGCTCATTGGAGAGACTTCCTCCATCTGGAGTGTTTCTGGTGCTGGTGGGTCCGATGTCGCCTAGGGATCGAGAGGAAAAAGTTAAAAACTCAATAAGGATGATATTGATTTTCCCTGATCGAACATAATATCTGCTGAGGAGAACATTCGTTAAACACAAACAGAGCAAAAAAGGTCTGCAGGTCATACAAATCTAACTAGAAGCAACTTTCTTGGTTGCACACAAAACCACAAAAATCAACACGAAACTTATTTCAAAGAAGTATGTCGCGACTCACCGTGAGAAACTTTATTATCATTTATCAACTTTATGTGAAAGTTCACACAGTGATTGACTCCACATATTGAACACAATAAACCCCCCCACGCTTATCAAGTTCAAACATGAGGTGCAACTGAAATTCCACAAATATTTCCACAATTAAATGTTATCGTTCTGAATGTATGTCAGCGGGTATTGTGTGCTCAGCACTCAAATATTGGCTACCGATTACTCATTTGGAAATGGTAGCTCTAAGCCCGCCATATCAAGCCTCACCTCTGGGTTCTCTCGGTCTTGGTCCGGTCCCCGGCACATACACTGGAAAGGCACACAGTGGCCGAGCACCATTGTCAACACATTCAAACACACACTTGTCTTGTGGTCACTTCTTTACGAGGCCAGTAAAAGCCACTTTGACTTCTAAAGCAAACAGATCTGATTTTTCCGGTTCATCTTCAAAAGGCAGGAATCCGACCCTGAGACAAAAGCACTTTTCACTAGAAATGTGTGATTGTGGATCCGGTCTACCTGGTGGTGCTGCTAGCTGTCCAAGGCCCAGTGTCCACAGCGCTGGACTTTGATCCAGCGGGCTTAAGGACGCGAGGCGGGGGCTGTGTTCACTCATCGCTGCCTTCCCTCCCACAGCAACAGGACTATGGAGCTGCTTTTTTGCGCAAGGGCCACTAATCATAAACAAAGCCTAATCATTAACTCTGCTCCTTCAGTGTGCCTGGCAGCACAGAACAGCTGGCTTCAGCATGTGACCCTGCTGCGGCAGAAGTCAGTATATCACACACAACTGACGGGGAGACAGGACAGTGAAGAATGACCCGTTTGATTTATTTGACCCTGAAGGGGACTTTGGACACACGCAGCTCTTTTTTTAGACATACGAGCACAACGCTGACAAGCGTCGCGTACGTCGTCGTGAGAAGTTATCGCCGTGGGGTTAGAATCAACACCAGATTCAAAGATCGCTTCATAAAATCACTCGGAGATGTGATGCTTCCTTTCCTGAGACAAAGGTCAATGCCTCTCCAGTGGAAGATTGGCATCCATTAATGATTTAGATTATAGGAAAAATCCTCTGTCTCTCTTCCACCAGAGAGCCTGCCATCTAAGGATTTCCAATCTCACCTTAAAGGTGCTGCTAATGTGTGATAGTGAGAAACCTTTTTGCAGCTTTCTGCTGCAGCACATTTTATCTGTCTGTAACCAATGAAACGCTTGGTAATCAAAGACACCGGATGCATAAAGATAACAGAAGCTTGATGCCATCATTATTGTTTTACACTCGTCCTCCCTGGCTCTGCATCTCCTGTGCTAATGTGCAAACAACAGGTGGGGCAATACTGACTCCACACAGAAATCTAGCTATATACAGCACCAATAAATAAATTGAGTTATTTCACATCAGACCCCGGTCACCTTTAGATTCCCCTCCCTTACCTCATTTGGTAGCATGTTGACGTCAGCCTGTTCTTGTCTCTGGGAAGGCTCGTTCTGGCTCAGAAAAGAGGAATCGCATTCTGCTGTTGGTTTATAGCCATTTGTGGTGGCGCCAGTTAGTGATTCATAATGAGCAGAGGTACCAGGTGAAGTCTGCTCTGGTCCCTGTGGGGGCTCCACAGAAACCTGGCTGATGAGGACCTGGTGCTGCGGATGACCCGGAGGGGTGCGTTCGACAGACATGACCCGGGCTCGGACGGGCGAGGGCCGGCGCTGTCGCTCGGTGGTTGTAAGGCAAGGCACGCGGCGGGAGTAGTCGTCATGGAGACGGGTCAGGGGTGACAACGGGGATGCAGTAGTGGGGCTGGGGGAGGGACTTCGCCTGCGGCGGACAGTCAGGTCAGTCATGCTGCCCACTAGCTTCAGCATCGGGCCCTTGGTCATCACAGGGCTCTTCCTGCGGCTAGCAGCGTGGCCCCGGAGGTCCACCGAGGAGGCGCTGGCTGTCCTCTGGATGCTTGGTGTCCCGTTTGACGTGCTCGTGCCCTGGGAGTCCTCCTGAGGCGGAGGACGTCCTGGAGACGGGGCTTTGCGTCTGAAAGGTCCCTTAAATATATGGAGATTCTCTGCACTTTTGCTCAGTCTGCTCAGCACTTTCACATTTGTGTTTCCGTTCGTGGTCTTTGTTTGGGCGCTGGCCGTGGATGTCACATCTGGTCTCCGACTGTCAGCAGCTTCGTTTGCGCTGCTTCCTGCTAGTCTCCTATTCCCAGTGTCGAGTAAAGAGATGCGTCCTGGTCCGTACGCTCTCCTGATGCTCCTTGAGAATCGTGCGTTGCGCGTGAGACCGTCTCCTTCGTAATTTTCCTCATCGTCGTAGTCCTCAATATCTGACCCCCGGCGGCTCATCATAGCAAACCTCCCATTCGACACACTGTGTCCTTCTGCAAACGTTAAGTGGTTTCCTGCATCATCTAGACCAGGCTCAGTGTTGGCCACACCCATGCCATTAGCCATGTCCTGATTTGATGGGTCCTGTTCTCCATCCTGGGTAACTGCCCCTCTACTCTGTATACCCTGGAGCACAGAGGAGCGGAGCTTTTTGAAGGAGTCCACAACAGCCAGTCCCGAAAGTCCTGACCAGGACTGGGAGGCGCCGTTGCCGTTGTTGTGCGTAGAGGCGGTGGGACTGTCGGCGGTTGGACTATGAGCGGGCACAGGGCCCTTCTTCGAGTTGGAAAAAAGCCTCATAATTCTGGAAGAATAGGGCTTTTCCTCAGGTTGACCTATGACCGGATTGGACCAGGTGCAGGTGTTGATGCCATTCAATCTATTCTCGTCAAGACCTGCAGTCATCGGCTGTACTTGGGCACCGCACCCTGACAGCAGACACGGGACCGCATTTCTGTCAGCGTGATTGTGGATGGGGAATATATCACTGAGGGGTCGGCTTCGGGTCAACGGGTCGGCTTTAGGGGTGTGGAGACACGGGAGAGACTCCTCGCTTGTGGACAAGACTCTGTCCTGTTGTTCTGCCTGCAAAACCAGAAACAAACGTGTATTTTAGAATGTTCAAAATAACAGAATAAAATAAAATGTGTTTTTCCCCCCAGGAAAGGCTGTGAAAAGAACATGAGAGCATGAGAACTAACTGTTTGTTTGAACTTTACAGTGCAGCGTCTGTGTATAGAGGAGAATAAAGAAAAGAGATAAAATGGCCGATGGACGTCTCTCTGCACACACGGGATCCAGAAGAGTAAAACATCGTTCCCTGAGAACACTACATGCGTTTGTCCTTGGTGCTGTATTTCAATGTCCAAGGAGAGCTGAGGCCCAGGTCGGGGTGGTGTTGTGCCAAGTTCAGCTTAATGCGAGTGTGCAAGTGTGTGTGTGTGATTCAGGCCAGTGGCAAATGCAGCCGAGCCTTTGAAGTGGAGCTTTATGAGCGTGACTAAGCAATGAAACTTGCTAATCCATTGTGATTAATGCAATAAATTGCCCGGTTTTCTCCAGATTACGTCGATGATGAGGTGGCGATGTGGGGGAGGCTTCAAATCAGTGAACACAGTCCAACTCTTTATCCTGAGACAGAGTCCTGACGGTCTCCAATGCTCGTTTATATAGGATTCATACTAATGTGTTTTGTATTCCTGTCATAGAGGGGGGAAAAAAAGGTGTTACTACAGTTATAACATCAACACTGGCTGTTTGTGTGTGTTCCAGTAAACCATGACAGTGGGAAAGTGAGTCAGCTTGCACAATACGAGTTCAGGCATCATCCTTTTTATTCTTTACGCCCATGCTTTTCCTTCTGTCAAAATGTCGTTTGTGAGAAAAGCCCAAATTTTACTTTAAAAACTGGTCTTCAAAAAGTCACAAATGAGACATTGTTCTTCTACAAAGTGACAAATTATCCAAAATAAAAATACGATCCTATACAGGCTGTAAAATACGGCCATATAAGGCTACTTTTCCAGAAATCATAATCTCTCGAGAAAAGGAATAGTTAGGAATAGTTAGTCACTGAATATGACCCAACGTTTTAATTAGATTAAGAGGATATGTGGTTGTAATATCAATATGATGGTTTGAGACCAGATATCATCTCAATTTTGGTGATAACTATAATTGAATATAGCAAAAAACAGCAGAATATAAAATGTAATTACAGATGTTTGGGGTTTTCTTGCAGGAAAATTGTCTCCTCACCTCTAATATGTTGTGATTCAGCATCACTCAGTCCTAAGACAAAGTAATGGAAGGTTCGAAGGCTTCCGCCGTCTGCTATGTACACATGCTGGGAGTTCAGGGACTCTGGAAGGTTCCCATGCCTCCCGTGTTCAGCAGCAGATGGGCTGCCTCAGTCAAACCCTCTGTGGAATCTGCTGTCACTTCAACCAGCTCGCTCCATCACAGCGAACACTTATGTAAACACAGAGCCACCGCTGCCAAGCACCGCTGCTGACAGACAGTAAACACCCCTCGCCAAACAATGATCCGCATTCAAAGCTATGCTGAATTGTTTTCTTGTACTTTTCTCCGCCTCAGAATCGCGTTGAGCGGCGACTGGAAAAAAAATAGACAGGGATCAATTATCCCCATCTGTTTTTCCAAGCAGAAAGATAGGAGATAGGAAAGGAATTCCTACAGCTGGAGTGGCTTGTTTTTGTTTTTGAATACTCCCGTCCAACTATCAGACATTCTACCGACGGCGCTATCCTTCAACACCTTTCTGCCTTCTCCCTAAACTTGGCGCCGACTGTCGCAGGCCAGTTGGCGTCTACGAATGCTTGGCAGTGCTGCTAGTCAGAACCAAGCTGACGCAGAGTGGTGACTTTCACAAAAGACAGAGAGCACTTTTCAATGTTATACTCCAATAACTCCAGCATCTGTGACTTTTAACTGTGCCCTTTGAAACTGGTGAAGGCTACCTGAGCCTTATTCTATTTTTAGACCGAATGCATTAACCTCAATGACAATGTCAGCGCTGATGTGCATGGCAGACAAACTTGTTCCACTGTTGATATGGCAGGTTGGGTGGCAATCCATCCAACTATCAACTTTACAGAACAAATATTTAAAAACTGACAACTATAGTTACTTTAACTATGAAAAGCTACCCTGAGAAATTAAATATAAACATGTATACTGTAGTGCATTTTTACTCAAAGCAATGTTTTTCATACTGTTTACAATACATGCACAGTACGGGAATACGTTGCATTAAAAAATCCTTTCAATTCCCTCATATTTTCTGAAATGACAAACATAATAAAAGCACCTGCTACGTCCATGTCTACAGATATGCATATTTCAACACCAAATACAAATATTACTTACGTATGTGTTAATATCACACCCTACTGCCTGTGAAAGCGGGTCACTTTTCTTATATCATCTTTGCTCTGCCTGTGAACCAGGATCCCTGCAGCTCTCCGGCTTCCTCCTGTGGATGGGAGCAGCGCACTGGGGCCCTGGTCCAGAGTTAATTAAGAGCTAAGGGAGGAGCCCCCCCCCCACACACACACACACACAGCAGCCAGCTGGAGCCAGCCTCAGATTAGACTCCCAGAGACGAGGATGAACACTCACCAAGATACATAAACATGTATACGAGGCTCCGAAAGCACGCACTCCGAAAACACACACACTATTAGTTAGAGCATCCTCTCTCAGAGTGCACGGCCCACGCTTGATGTGCACTCACACACACACACACACACTTGCATGCCTGGAGCTGGGCAGGGAGGAAGGCATTAAAATTACTACCTCCTCCTTCCTGTTTGGCTGGAAAACGCTGGCAGTTATGTAAAGAGTCAAAATACATAGTGATTAGTGACCTCCTGCCTATAGTTCACCTCTGCAGAGGTATGTCCTGCCTGAGGCCAGGATAAAACTAATAACGTCAAAATGAACTGAGCATTAAATTAAAAACAAAACAAAAAAAGAGCTCTAGACAGAGACAATCAAGAGAAAGTAAGCGTTTCTCTCATTTTCCATTCTCTGGCTTAACTCCGAGACAGACACAACCAGCCCCGGAGCAACGTGCCATTCCTTTCAAAGCTGTCACTTGACTGGTTGTCTATTTGTCTCAAGGTATGAAAGCTGTGAGGAAGACATTCTTCCAGGACGCCTAAAAACAACACCGCCGTAATGTTTTAAAGAACAGATTGGCTGATTAGCTAAATCACTGTGAAACTTAAGCTGCACATATGTTCGGCACGAGAGGGAAAAGGTTCGCTGCATTTTGTCTTTCGTGGGAATGAGTTCACATCGCAGTTGTAACAAGCGTCGAGCAGGATTAAGAAACACTTGACATAATTCTGTATCAAATATTTGAAGCCATATTAGAATCTTTTGTAGCCTTGATGTTTGTTATCTGATGTTACAGCCTCCGAAAAGATTAAAAGCATCAGCAAGAAGGAAGGAAATTTACTGTATGAGGGAACGGTGTGTGGGAGAGGGAGTGTGAATGATTGTGTGTGTGTGCGTGTAGACTATTCCTTTTCCATCCCAGCAATAATCTTATTAGCGGAGCTTTACCAGTCTGTGTTCAGGACTGGTTTCATCCACACATGATAGCCTAATCAGGGCGACAACTACGCTATTCTGTGTTGACTTAGCGTGACACCCAAAGCTTGTAAACAGCCCACCAGGGGCTTGACTCCAGGGGTCAACTTGGCCTGTGTGCACTCCACATTTTAAGTGTTTAAATTAAGATCTAAAGGCAAGATTTCCCACAAACAGCGTCCTTACGAAATATGTCACAATGATTATGAAATAGACATCATTGTGACATATTTCGACTTGATCAACATGTCCCATCTTGATCAAGTGAGCACATATTCTACGGGAGTCACTTTCCGGGGCAAAGTCTCCCATTTATCTGTGACCCAGTTCCTTCTTTTCTTTTTTATTTTATCTGGCAGGTAGTAGTAGACTTGGAGATGCCACGCCCCCCCTTATAGTGCGTGGGAAGTACAGGTACAGGCTAAACCAGGGAGTGTCACCACTCTCACACAGTCACACTCACTCACCTGATCTGCTGTGGACATCGAGAGACAGACAGACAGACAGAAACATAACACCACACACGGCTTAGAGAGGACAAAACGACACTGAGCCTCGTTGTCACCAGTCCACAGTGTAACCTGGTTCAACGGTAACTCAGAGAGTACAAATCCACTCATATCATCGATTAGTTTCCATCAGTTTGTGAGTTTGGAAATAGTTTACGCTCCAGTTTGATGATGGACAATATTTCCCATGGTGTGAACGAGTGCAACAACTAAAGTAATGAAGCATAAGTTCACAAACTTAACACTTAGCTCTATAGTGTGCCTGCTGAGGCAGAAATACATCTGTGTGTGAAATGGAAAGTAACAAGGTGTTATATTCCATTGTTGTAAAGTCTTTATACATCCTCTATAAAGCAGATGACTGTGACCTTTGAATATTTACCAATGGATGATCTTATCACCACAGTTAAGATAATTCATTGAGAGTGAACTGTAGTGATAGCTGCACGTTCCTACAGAAAAAAAGTGTATAGTAGTTAGTACATACTAAGAATGATGCAGAATCTGAACAAGGAGCTGTATTAGGGGATTACACAGAGTAGTTTTCTAAGCCCACTAAGAACTCAGGGGCCGAACTGCTTATTTATTTCTGCATTAATTAACTTTCTTTGGCCATAAAGCTCTTTGTTCCCCTCCTTCACCAACTCCCTGCTCAGCCTGGCATCTCCCACATCACTATAACAACCACGGCTGTAATGCACTGCAAAACCCCCCTCTGGTCCCATTTCAAACACAAGAACACAAGAGAATAAAATAATCAAAAGCAATGCGAATAACATAAATAATCAAAAAAGGGGGATTTTAATATCAAATTTTTTGATGTTTTTCTAGCTGTGAAATTACCTGATCGTGCAGGTTGATAGATGAGAAAGTTTTTTTTTATTATTTGCTCACCCTGCTCATGTTATCCTCCCGAGCCTCACATCAACAGAGCAGCTGTTTGCGTTGTTTCTCCATAGTGAAGCAGCTCTTGTGTGTCGGAGCTCCGGCGGCTTGCTGCCTCTCGCTCCTCGTCGTCTCGCAAAAACATGTCGGCTAAAAAAAACCCAACAACAACAACAAAAAAGTGCGCTAACTAGTCACCCTGCGTCATATCGAGACAAACGGTCGGCTAACTTCTTAAACACACATTAAGCTAGCAACTTAAGCTAGCTCACGAGCTCACTGATACAACTTATACTGCGTTTCGCTACGGGGTTTTTTCTTTCAATATCGCTTACGCCAACCGGCAAAACCTGACGTAAGTCAACTAAACACACCGAATAAACACCGAGCTACGCAAATCTTCTAACGTAGCTGGGGGAAAAAAAGCCAATAATGTCCGCTGAATCCAGTTCAAAGAGGTCTTTCTTGGAGGATCGGGGCTCGCGACGAGCATCATTAATGCACTTGTTGCAGTGTTTCTAAGGGGCGGGGCTTCGGTGGGCCACGATCGATTGTGAGTGGTTGACCAACAGCGTGAACGTTCGGGTGACAGCCAATCATATTTAAGAAGACGACTCCGTGAAACCACGCGCTAAACCACGCCCCCACCCACACACACACTATCGGACGCGCTTCATTGAAGAAAAAAAAAGGAGAAAGAGAATGCTGCTCCTCGTTAACTGCGACTCTTTGAAGACAAAAACAAAAAAAAAGACTGAACCTTCCAGTTGGTGTTGCGCCGTCTTCCTCCGTGACGTCATTATGTCATTCATCATCATCAGAAAGAATGACTTGTTGTTGTACAGTAACCAGGAAAAAAGAAGAAAAAAAAAACAAAACACAAAGCTGAGGTAACATTCCATCACACCTACATTTCATTTGTTTAATGTGTTTTTTTTTTTAATTAAACAGAATTCCATGTTCAAGATCTTAAACTAATTGATAATAACATACAATGTCAGCAGTGGGAGACAATTTAGATTATTAATACAAGAGGGTAAAAGTACAATAGTAAAAGTATAGAATTATTATCAGTAAATAAAAGTACTCAGAATGCATTATATGAGTCTGCATTATATTACTGGCTTACCATAACTGATGCCAACAAATGTGTAAATTTGGAGTTGTTATAAACTACTTCATCTTTAACAATACATTGTATTTTATAGTCAGCAAAGTAGTCAAATAAATTCAGTGGAGTAAAGTATATGGTATTTTGTTTTAAAGTAGCCACAGGCACCTCAAATTTGTACCTAATTGAGTCATTGCACAATGCCTTATAAAGTCAACTAAAGTTTAGATTTAGGCTGATTTCTCCAAACCAATTTAAAAAAAAAACACTTTGAAAGTATAAAACCTCATTTAAGGCCCAAAGATTAAGAACCCTGAGAAGGTGGTGTCATCGTCTTCATCAGCGAAGAGCCCGTTGAACAGCTCTCCTCCGGCCACCTGCAGCCACACCTTGTCCCCCACATCCAGGTGCAGCACGGCGCCGCCTGCTGCCTGATCCTCGCCGCTCTGGTAGTTATCCGTGGTGTGGATCATCTTCACGCCGTTCTTCACCAGAGCCACCTTCACGTTCC
This sequence comes from Chelidonichthys spinosus, assembly GCA_029853015.1. Lineage (NCBI taxonomy): Eukaryota > Metazoa > Chordata > Actinopteri > Perciformes > Triglidae > Chelidonichthys > Chelidonichthys spinosus. Next base: position 19,269,380 of record CM056837.1, read on the forward strand.
TGGCGAACACCGTGATGTGGTAGGTGAAGAAGTAGGCTCCTGCGGCGGCGCAGGTGAACCTCCCCGTTTGTGGGTCGTAGTGGTTCTGCTCGTTGTAAATGATCTTGTTGAACCGGATCGGAGCGTTGGCTGCTGGGAGTTTGCTCTGTGCCGTGAGTCCCACGGAGAAGGCACTCTTAGAGATAACGAATGCGTCTCCCTTCTCACCCTTCTCACCCACCTCTCCTCGAGACCCTCTCTCTCCACGGTAGCCCATACTGCCTTTGTGACCCGGAACACCGATTTCCCCCTTAGACCCCGGCCTGCCTGGGGGTCCCAACGGTCCCTGAATGCCTCTGTCACCTCGAAGGCCAATTTCCCCCTTGGGACCCTCTGGTCCAAGTGGCCCCAAATCACCTTTATGTCCTTGGGGTCCAGGCAACCCGAGCTCTCCCTTGCTTCCTTTCAGGCCTACGGGCCCTTGGACTCCTTGAGGCCCCATTTTCCCAGGAACCCCCCGTTCTCCATTATCTCCCCTTTTTCCTTTTAGCCCTGCTGGGCCAACGGCACCTGTAATGCCAAAGAACAAGTATTTACTATTCAGTACATACATAATCCAATATATATGATATATATATATACATTGTGCACAAATTAAGTATATAAAGGTGCCATAAAGTTGGAATTATTTGCAAATGTCTTGTGTTTTATAGCCAAACAAATGCATGAATTAATTTCAGCTGGTGATTGTGACATAATGTAATCATTGCACCTGGTCAAAAGTGATTACTGATGCATTTAAATAAACAGAGGATTGTGTCTGAAAACAAAATATTCCAACTTTTTGTATAATTGGTAAAAATAGATTCATATTTCTAATACAGATTCTAATCACTGATTACTTTAATTCTAAAGATACATACCGATTTCCCCCTTGTCTCCCTTGTGGCCATCGTTGCCTGCTGATCCAATAAGGCCAACTTGACCTTTTAATGGGTGATTCATTAACAACTTATCAAAAGAAAGTGTGACGACATTTCATGGAAAAGTGCATAAAATCAACTTTTAAACATACCTTGATCCCCCTTTTCGCCCCTGAATCCATCGCGGCCGTCCCTGCCGGGTACACCGTTGTGTCCGGGGTCTCCCGGTATTCCAGGGTGTCCACAAACACAGCCTTTACTTGGGGTTTCTTCCTGTGTAACGCACCGTACCGCCAATAGAAGGAGCAAGAGAGTGACTCTCAGCCTCATCTGCAACATTGTGCCCGATGCAGCCCTTCTAACAAAATATCCAACTATCTAAAAACCTCATAACCACATGAAAGCAGCGCGATGCATCGAGGTGTCTTCCTACAGACGCACTCAAGAGGAGCAGAAAGGACCGAGCAAAGAAAACATAAACTTTGGACAACCTCAGTCCTCAAAGCCGTGTCATTGGTCCGACTGTGTTTCGTGGTTTACTCATTCAGTCTGTCAGTTACGCATCAGCTGTGTCCCTCTAGATGCTTCTGCAGTCTAGTCCAGGCTAATTATAAGTGTGGAGTGTGTGTCAGGGTCGGACTCGCAGAAGGCCACATATTTTCACGTGTGCTGCGTTCCTCTAGTGAAGCAAAACACATGCAGAATATCTCACAGCAATAAAAAAGATAGAAAAAAACATGAGCAGTTGTTTTCGTCAGACAGCATTTTTAATGGACTCTGTTTATTCACTGGATGCTAATAAGAAGCTATTCATGCATGCTCCTTTCATGTGTTCTTTAAAATGTCAGCTGACTCCATAAAGTGGATTACTGACATAAAATGTGACCTTTCCTAGTCCGAAGCCAAACTAGAAGGCTTTAGATAAAGGTTTCTGCTTATCTTCATGACAGTGGCCTTCAGATGTTGTCTCAGCCACGGATTCTTAATGCTAATTGGTTTAGAGTGGACATCGAGTCACTGATTAGTCGAGGATAAAAGCTGTGCAAAAAAAAAAAAAAAAAAGAGAAGTTTAGAATGATTTGTTTTTGCTCCGCCCTCCACAATAAGATCAGCTATTAAACAGCGTTTCTGCACCAGCTAGGGGTTAAATCTCTTACTCAAGGTCACTCAGCTTCGTGGAGGAACCGTCAAGCCGATCAGTATGCTGCCCTTTTATTAGATTGTGTACAGTGAGGAGAAGCAGGAGGGATGGGCGCAAGGGAGGAGCTGGAACATAAAACCAAGATAAGCAGAAAAAAGCAAAAACATCCGACGACTTGTTACCAAGAAACCCAGCATGTGTGTGTGAGACACAGACCGACACAAATATATTCACATTCTTCCATTTATTTTTTTAAATACGTCTTCTCACAAGCCTCCAGATATAAATAGATTTAAAAAATATAAACATGACACTACATAAAAGTGCACATTCAAGCAATGTCTTCGCCGTCGTACACGTCCGCTGCTGCACATCGGCACGTCGTCGACAGATATATAATCTAACCAACGAATAACAACGAGGGCATGACTCAGAATGAATAAAACTAATTTATGTTTTTAGGCCAATGCATTAGGACCCCGGTCTCTGCAGTCCCGTAAACCAGGCACGTGAGGCTGATTTGGCTACAGAGGATCCTGCAACAAGTCTTCAGACCAGATAGTGGAGACGTCGTTGGTAATTGGCTTCCATTATTTAAGGCTAATTAAGTACAGAGTAACAGATCAAACTAAAACACTGACTGGATGGAAACAAATAAAAGGCATACAGCATATTTAAACAGCGGTTTACAGTATTTCAGATTCAAAACTGTGAATAACACTGATGGCTTCTTTTGAGAACAGATTTGTCATCTTTAATTTTCCACAAGGCTAAATTGATGTTCCACATTACGTCATTGTTTCTGGACTTGGAAAGTAAACAGAGAGGGAGGACATTACACGGAGAAAGGGAAGAGAGCAACACGAGGGAAGATCTACAGCATTTTGACATCATTTGTTTTTTTTTTTTTAAGACATAACACTGTTTTGGGAAAGCAGCAATTCCAGGAAATCTGAGGTTAACGTGGCAGGTGCTGGAAAGGATGTGAGGGCTACAACTTTGGTGGGATTAGTAGAAAATAAGGTTGGAAGCGACGGGAGGTTAGTTAGTGAGTGGTCTACATGATCTGACGGTGCATACCGTAGCCCGTCATGCCGGCTTGGGAAGCCCCACGGTTGCTGCCCATCTGCAGGCCGATCAGGCTCTGACCTTGGCGGAGCTGCTCCTGGCTGAACTCTCGCCGATACCCCTGGGCTTTCCTACAGGGAGGGGGGCAACATTCACAGGGTGAGGTAGAGGCACAGCGAGCAATCATGCAAAATGTGAAGCTCCTCCTCTCCTTACCTGTGGAACCAGTCGGGGTCACCTCTGTACTGGCCGTCGTCCTTGGTGACGGCGACGCTCCCCAGAGCCATGAGAGTTCTCTGCACCGCTGCCATGTCCTTTCCTACAGCGGGAACAACAAAAAACAACTGAGTATCCTCATACAAATGAATGAATGTTTCCCTCACAGGTAATAATCACCTTCCCAGAGGTCCACAGTTTGAAATATGTCAGTGGTGGTGACTCCATAAGCTTCAGCTGCTTGCAGGAACTGGGAGATCTTCTCCATCTGCTTGAAGGCCATCTGCGTCTCTGCGATCTTCTTGATGGGCTCCTTCCCCCTCGGATAAAGGCTGTTTATAAGCCTGCAGAGGATCTGGGCAGAGGAGGTCACAGCTCTATGTGTGGACACTCATACTAGTTATAATTGTGATCCTTTTCGTCAGCGGAAATTTCATATGATTCATGGCTGCAATGCATTATTGCCTGTTGAGTAACATACTGGTGAAGTAAGTGTATGAATGGGATGATAGGAACATTTCATGTCATGATTATAACTGATGAGATCCTTTTAAATGGAAAAAAATGGTTGAATAAATTGGTCATATAATAATGTTTCCCTGCATTAATAAAGAAAATACAATTATTTAAAATATGTTTGATTCCTGTGTGTTTTAAAAAAAAAATCAGGCTCTAGTTTTCACTTCTCTATCATGATATGGAGCTAGACAACTTTTTGTTTTTACATTTGACTGAGTCGGAGTGTCAGGTTAGAAGCTTTAATCGGGTTGCATTTTATTATTAATTGTTGTTTTAGTCTTTTAGAATCCCTTCAAAGACTCCCAGAATGATTGAGAACATTTCACATCTAATATTATTTACTATATAGGGCACATATAGCCAGTATTTTAGCCTTTTTTCTTCATCATGGTTTCTTTAAATCTGACAGAGGCTCTATCATGTTGGAGCTTAAATAATTCACTGGAAACTTCTATTTTGAGTTCGGGTCCGTGCAGCCGCTCACCGTTCCATCCGTCAGCCACTTCTGGAAGTTCTCTCTGCCCGTCTGCGGCTTCTCCAGGTTCCCTCCACACTGTGCCAGGATCCAGTCCACCAGCCGCTGCTCCAGGTCCGGGTCGTACTTCTGGGCGATCTTCTCCTGCACCTCTCGGCTCAGTCCGTAGCTGGGCCCTCGGTTGGCCATGGCTGATACAGGATGATCTTATTATGGAGTGTGTAGAAGCCCTGAGGAGAACACATGGGGCTGAATTAATCTGTCACAAACTGCAAAAAACCACTAACATCACCATGATGTTGCCATAATATACCTGTTGTGGTGTTTAAGTGTTTTTGTAACTGATTTGTATCCCCATTAAATGACATTAGGATCATAAATAATCATATTTAATTTGTTTATAATGAAACTCTTACTATAACATAAGAGCACTATCATAAACAATCAGTGTGTGAAGAAGAGGTCTCTCAGCAGGCCGCCCATAGGCGCATCTGTGGGGTCTGGAGCAGGAAGGGTGTGGTCCATGGAAGCCGTCCCGGACGGGGACAACCCCTTCCGTTGCTATGGTAACGGTCACGCCAGTTTCCGGCACGCTGTGTGCAGTGATGCGCTGAAGGAGATGATGATGGAAGTATGACCTCCATGTAGTCGTCACGAAGAGAATAATCAAATTTATTGCACAAAGTTTGCATTGTTCAAAAACATGCACTCTGGCAATATAAGCCCACACGGCTTCTATATTTATCCTGCACTACAGTTAATTAAATTACGTCACCGCCCCCCCCCCCTCCTACGTGCCGCATTACAGGTTTATGTTAAAGGTCTTTAGTTTATTCAAATCTGTCACTCAAATGCAGACAATTCAAAGAAAGTCGCGGCATCTGTGTCACCAGACATCGATACGAAAACACACGCACGTTTCAACAAAACCCCAAAACGCAACTGCGCAAAACTCGCGCACAAGCTGCGACACATCATCACATCCCGCATGTCATGCACGCAAAAGCTGGGTTTTATTCGATGAAGACTGGACTTACTGGAGCAAGAGGAGGAGGAGTAGGAGGAGGAAGAGGAGAGGGATGTGTTAATTCCGCTGAGCTGGGCAGGACTGAGGATGCTGAACTGCTGAAGCATCCATGAAGCGCAGAGGAGGCGCGTCGTCGGGACGTTCTGGATCCGGATGAGTCCGGGAGGGGCGGGTCACTCGTTTTTATACGCGGGCTGCCGAGGAGGGTGGGGTGGGGTTGGGGGGAAGTTTCCACTCCCTGGAGACTCTCGGCACAGAATGCGACGTGACACCGCTTCCGGACAGTGGTCAGTTAGTGCAAGCTCAGCTTTAGGTCAGCAAACCGAGCCTACCCCCAACACACGGTGGTGCCACATTTATTTACTTCTCTATTTAAAGTAAAATAAATAAATAAATACAATGTAATATCATTTTTAATATTATTTTATATATATTTATTTTATTTAATATTAAACTTTATATAATTAAATAAATTTAATAAAATTAAAATAAATACAACCCACTGGATGCAATTTCAAATTCCCCTTTAAACACAATATTCTGGTAGTTTGTGTGTCTGCTCATGTTCTCGTTCTACACAAGACAACAGCTAGACTTGGTCGTTGTTTGTTACACTGCTGAGATTTAATGTGTTGAGTACGCTGCCTTGTATTGGATAACACATCTACTGTAATTACAAACACATTGATCCGTGCCACACAAATATGCTTTATGTAAAAACGACACCGATGGGAGCCCACCCTCCATCTCTCCTGCTTGTTTTCTAACCGCCGTAACGCCTGCTCCCATAAATTGATGTTTGATTTCAGTTTCTGACACACAAACTAAACTGCCTCCATATCTCAGCCAGCGAGTTAAAAGGTCGCAGTTAAGTGGAACCGAGAGAGAGAGAGAGTGGTTCTCGCCCCATTGGGCATTTAGAGCAGCTATAGTGGTCAACTACATGTTAATAATCAACAGTCCGTTCAGAAAGCCTCTCTCTGTGGCTAACGGGTAATCGGGGGTCATAGAACACAATATGTTGCTTGCAAAAATAAACCTTGCATATCTGCAGCCTGACTTAATTGGATAATTGCAATTCTGTTCAATGTTTTTCTGTTTACAACGGAACCGTCCTGATTATGAAATACCCTTTTAAATAAATCATTAAGATTTGAGCTGAGGTTTGACACTAAATGTATAACTTTTATAAAAGAAACATTAAGATAAGTTTCTGTAATTAAGTTCTTTTCAACAATTTTAGTATTTTTTTAGTCACAGCTCTGTGTTTTAATTCGATTGTTTGTGAGTTGATTATGTCGTGTTAGTCGTGGTAACAGAATGAGACCTGCACTCGAGTGTGCAGAGGTTTTATTGGCCAAAACGGGTGAAAAGTGAGTAAAAAAGGCACAGGAAAACTATGCATCTAAATAAAGAGGGAAGGAGGGGGGGGAAACCGTCAAACAATAAGAACAGCGGCAGGGGGGGGGGACAGCAGCAACAGCAGACCCGACAACGGTCAACATGACACTCCATATAATAATAACCTGGAACAAACAAATGCAACCTGAAGATATAAAGGGAGCAGCTAACAGGGACGCTCCCTTCCAAAGAAGCCTGCACTGTAACGGCATGCTGAAGTGACAGATGAGTACGGGGAGGAGGACAGAGATGGATAAAAGGGGATATTTGGCAGACAAACATGCCATTGTTTGGTAAATGTCTTGAGGGTTCGACTTCCCAGTAAACAGTCCTTCTCTCCTTATCCCAGCAACCCCCTCAAGCTCCCTCCCCCGTCCCTCACTCAGACCAGAGTGGTCAGCTTGTCTATGAGATCGTCGATGGTGTAGACCATGAGCTTGATGTCGTCCCTATCGGACATGCGGTGCTGGCCGTGGCGCCGGAGGATGACGTCCACGTCCTGGCTGAGGATGCGCTCGGCGACTTGCATGGAGATGTGCCAGGGGACGTCCTCGTCTTTGAGGCCGTGGATGAGCCTCACGGGGCAGGTGATGGGGATGGGGCTCTGGAGCACACGGTGGTTTTCGGCCTCTTTCAGAAAGTCCATGCTGAACTTGGTAACGCCCTCCTCCGAGTGCTTGGAGGGAACCGTCCACTCCCCCTTCTCCTCAAACTCCTTGCGTGTCTGTGCATTCAAACGTAGACAAACCATGAAAGGAATTCACACAAAACCCCAAAAATAAAGAGAAGAGATGAGATAATACTATTCGTTCCTACCTCCAGAGGAAGAGCATTGAAGGCGGTGACCATGTGATCAGCGGCCGTGGAGATGCCCACCAGTGCTGCAATCTTCTCTGGTCTTGCAATGGCTGCCAGCAGCATGAACCAACCACCTATACTGGAACCCACCAGTATCTACAAGTACGCAAAAACACCATAAAAAGACTATAAATCAGCTGAACAACTGATGAATAAAACCCCATTAAAACCACTCTGTAACCACCAGACTCACGCTGTATAATCGTAGTGTGGAGGACTCATGATACCATAAATGTTGTAACACACTGCCATCTTGTGGAGGCATAGTGGAACATGCAATATTTGAGGGTTGAATGGATTTGAATTACACCAATTTTATTAATGATTATTTGTATTGTCTCTCCAATAAATCACTTCCTCGTGGTAATTTGCTAGGTGCAAGATCAGGTTTTATAGAGGTAATTATATCGCTTGATAATGATCATAAAACAACAAATTACAAACGTTTAAAGAACCCCATCGCTCCAAAAAAAAAAGTGTCTTGCTAATTGTGATTTCACTCAGATGTGTGAGCTTCACCGTGCAGAGTCTGACACTAGAGTCCTGCTTTCACATCCATCTGACAAAGATTCTCTGTGCTCAACTTAAATCTGAGTTCAACACGTGAAACGTACCAGTCGTGGTCCAGTATGCAACTTATACAAGTGCGTAGTGGAAACTTGAAGCCAGTGGTAGAGACTCTGGGAATGTATTTCTTGTATACAGCAGTTAAATGTGGCCAATATTTGTATGTGGATTTATGAATAAGGGGGAATGCCTTGTCATTTCCCTTCCCTATGGAGCAAGGTTTCCTATAAGTTCATACATTACTAACTATATTCACCTGTGGCCCCTCTACTAACTCATCCAACACGTAAAGGACGTCTTTTTTCCAGATCCCGATGGTCCCTTCTGATAGCACCCCCTCTGAGGCCCCATGTCCAGTGTAGTCAAACCTGGGAAAACAAAAATAGAACGGCCCATGGTCGTGGGTGTCAGAGGGTAAGATACAGACAAGACACAAGGACGAGGTTCGTTTGTTTTTTTAGACATTATGCAGTACAGTGAATCAGTTATATACTACACTGAACGAGGGTTTTCAGTATTCAGAGCCATGTGCTTTCATACCCAATCATCAGAGAGGGAGACTATGAGAGGTTTGGAATGGAAAATTCTTAAATGATTAATTCAAACTTGAGAAGAACCCCATAATTAATTGGTAGGTATGGCCTCTCTGTCGTTGCCAGCTGCTGCATCATCATCAAAGCAATTTAGAAATAGAATACTATTGAACAGAGCTGGTCTGCTGGAATAAATGATGGCAGTGAAAACAGAACTACTTGTAGAGCCTCGGTTCAAAAGGCACTTTGTGTTTTGTGCAAGAGGAAATGCACTTTCCACAACCAAACCCACTAAAACGTGTATGCACTTATCTTACTTAACACTACTTTTGAAGCAAAAATCAAAACACAATTTAATCTATTATTTATACTAATTCCAGTTCCTGTATCATTTTTTTTAACAGTGCCACAAAATATATTGCAATATACAGAAATATATATTGTAACGTAATTATTTGGTGAAATTGGATTTTCAGCAGCTGTGCCACAGAAGTTTAAATCCTTTTTCGTATTATTTATCTGTGTATTGTAGGAGTGTGTTTATAGTTTGTGTGTTTAATTTAAAGCTGTAATGAGGATGTTTTAGGAGCTCCAGTTTGATTTGGAGGTATTGCTGCCGTTTCTGGGTTTACAGATTAAAAATGAGAAACGCTGCATGTATGAGGTCTGTCTATTAAATCTGATTTATTCTGCACTTTTAGCGCTGCTTGCTCTAAGTATGTACCCTGTGAAGCAGTGTGTTTTTGGGTGACTTACCGAAGGTATGAGTGCCCCAGTGACCTACAGAACTCCTCCAGCGCCTCAGCCTTCTGTCCGTTCATGTTGGAGCCGTACCCCGGCAGGAAGACCACCCCTGGGCTCTTCCCCTTCACCCTTCTGTAGGCCAGCTTGGGAAGGTCTGGTCGTGCAGCATACTGGACTGAGGACTTGTGTCTCCTGAACCCTGAGGTTGACACGAGCAACAGTATGTCATGGCCAAGCGTGTTATGTAAATGACTCACCTGCGGTACGGTGGCCGAGGTGGGGGAAAAAACAACATCGTACAAACAGGTTACAAAATCCCCATTTTTATAAGATAAGGATTCTGTGGATAATATTTAATTTTCATATCGACTAAAGGTGTAGTTACATAACTATTTCAGGACTAACTTATGTCGCAGTGACTTCAAGTAAGCTAATGCGAGAATCAACGTTGACGGCGCTAAAAAGCGCTAAAAAGACAACTAAAAAAACACCGCAGCGTTTGCGTGCCCTAAATGTTTTAAGTCGACGCATTCTGCGCCAGCCACACCCCCCTTCCCCGCGTTTAAACGCCCTCCTGTGACGCTCCCAAGTTGTTAAATTAATGGCGGCCGAAGCGAATAGTTGAAACAAACCTTCCAGGCGTTGCGAAGACAAAGCTGCGAGCCCTCCATTACTTGAAATATGTGAAAGTCCTCTGCGACAGGACCTCAGCGCGACGGCAGCCATACTGCTCCCCGCGATCCACTGAGGAAGTATCGCGAGAGTAGCGGACTCTCGTTTCCCTCAAGCTCTGTGCAGCAGTGGTGGAAGCATTCAGACCCTAGAAGTAATTAGAAAAGCAATACGACAGTTCATTCGGAACTTAAGTCAAAGTATAGATGTGCTCACTGTTGTATTATAACATTTTTTAATAAATATGATCGATTCACATCTGTTTGTGCAGCATTTTTAATGATGTAGCTGATTTTATGTGCACCTCTCACAGCTTGAGCTTTACAATCTTAGAACATCTTATCATCCTGATCTCCACATGTGTTTTGTATGCAAAACTAGACACTAGGGCTGGCAGTAAAAGTATAAAGTGGCAGAAAATGTAGTATATACATATACACCACAAACCCTGCTGGAGTGTGGTACCCGATTAAATGTTGCAGTTATATTCCATCAAGCATATATGCACAGATGCCAAACCAAAAACATTAAGCCATTTCTGCACTATTTGACTTAGTTAGCCGTCTCTTCAATGTATTTTTTTACTTAATTTTACAGGCAGCATTGAAACAAATATTCACATCCTTTACATTAGCAACATAAGAATATCATACTGTAAAACAATAATTAAAATAATAAAAAAGTGTGAATCTTGCATTCAAAATGGCTCCTGTGAGTGTATTGTAGGACTATGTGATATTATTAGATTGTTAGTATTGATGTATAACATTTAAGGTTGTAGTTTGTTTATACTTTATATACAGCTGGGATTATTTATAGTGCATCTATAACAACATTTCCCTGTTCCGCTCATTGTGTGCTTTGATTACTTTACATTTTATCTGTCGTAGGCTGCAGTATATTCCATCATCATATGCATTTTACATTGTGTTATTTTTTGTTATTGTTGTTATTTGAATATCAGATAGGATCATAATAATAGAGAATATAATGTAGACTGAGTAACAGGGAACCTGTTGTGTGTTTGTGACCGTCATGTGAAGTGTCCGTTTGTAACAGAGCGTCACAGGCGGAAGGTCACGGAGCAGCGGAACGGAACGGAAGCGGGAGTAAAAAAAAAAAAAAAAAAAAAAAAAAAAAAAAAAAGCCCATCCGCCATTGTGGAAAATGGTTTACGGGATATTCCAGTGAGACACTAAGCAGTTCAGATTTGACTGCTAACAGACCGCCCGTGTTTAGGGATCTGACAAACGGCAAACCAACGGCTTTTCCCCCCCCCCCCTCCTCCAGAGAAGCAAAGTCGGCGTTTGTACCGACGAGAAGAAGAAGAAGCGGATCGTCGTCGGCAGGGTAAAGAAAAAAAAAAACGCCGCCTTGTAACCGTTACGGAGCGGATTGGGCAACCCGAGAGAGGCGAGGAAAAAGCGCCGAGAAGTGAAGAGAGAGAGAGGGAGAGAGAGATAGGGAGAGAGCGAGAGACAGGGGGGGAGAACAGTCTCACACACACAGCTATCTAGTGTCGGTTTCCCGGAGGATGTCTGCGACCACCGTCGATCAGGTTCGTGTATTTGACAGCGGAAACGGTTGCTGTAGAAAAACAACTTTGCCGACAACAGTTTGATCCGTGTTGCCAGATAAAAAAACAACAACCCCCCGGCTCAAAACAGGCTAAAAAAAAAAGAGTCTCTCTATATATATGTATGTGTGTGTATGTGTGGTAGCTGCTAGCTGTAATGTAGGCCGACTGTGTTACCAAACCGACTCTGGCTGTAGCCGGTTGCCAATGCGGCACCGTTTAGTTACTGGATGTCGAAGCTAATCAGTAAACGTTAACATCCGGGCTACTATGGCTGCTACATTATACTGTTTTATTTATTCACGTAGCCTGCTCTCTGTGTGTGTGCTTCTCGTTTCCTGTCGTGATCTGACAACATCTCCTTTTTCCCTCCTCCTCTGTTCTGCTAATTCTTTCAGAGACCTAAAGGACAAGGAAATAAAGGTAAGACTTTTTTTTATTTTTAATATATACCTGATGATACTATGTGGTGGCACCGCCTGTTTTTTCTTTACCTGGATTTAAAACGAGCTAACATGCTATCTGCTTACTCAGGGCTCTGCTTTGAAGCCCTGAACTGCAGCTTCCCCAGTGTTTGAATTGTCTCTGATTGTGTGTTGTTTTTATTTATTTATATCCTTACCCAACACCGAGATGGGTTTGAGATTTCAGCACCATTACTAAAACACATAATGAGTTGATGACATCTTTGAGCCGGAAACATTTGTGGCTCGCATACACTTTCTTTTTTTCCATCCTCAGTGCAAAACGGATCAATGCATCAAAAGGATGGTGTGAATGATGATGATTTCGAGCCTTATCTAAGCGGCCAGACAAATCAGGTAACGTCCTACAATTAAACCACAATACTATACTATAACCTCGTTATGGACAGATTAGTAGCATATTCATTGTGAGTTTCCTGTTTGTGACATGATGTCATCATGTTGCGATGTTGTTAATGTGTTGCCTCTCCCTATACCACACAGAGTAACAGCTATCCACCAATGTCTGACCCCTACATGCCCAGCTACTATGCTCCATCCATTGGTTTCCCTTACTCCCTGGGAGAGGCCGCTTGGTCCACAGCCGGAGACCCCCCCATGCCCTACCTAACCACCTATGGACAGATGAGCAATGGCGAGCCGCACTTCATCCCCGACGGCGTGTTCGGCCAGCCGGGCGCCCTGGGGAACACCCCTCCCTTCCTGGGCCAGCACGGCTTCAACTTCTTCCCCGGCAACGCAGACTTTTCCACCTGGGGTACCAGTGTGTCTCAGGGTCAGTCCACACAGACCTCGGTCTACAGCAACAGCTACGGGTACGCCCCCAGCTCGCTGGGTCGGGCTATCACCGACGGACAGGCGGGCTTCGGGAGTGACACCCAGCTCAGCAAAGTCCCGGTGCTGAACAGCATAGAGCAAGGTATGACAGGCTTAAAACTGGGTACGGACATGGTGGCAGCTGTCACTAAAACCGTGGGCTCACCCCTGGGTGGCACAGCAGGTATGAGCAGCATGGCAGCCAATAGCCTCCCTCCGTCTGTCAGCTCATCCGCACCTAAACCTGCCTCCTGGGCAGCCATTGCCAAGAAGCCGGCCAAGCCACAGCCCAAGGTCAAACCCAAAGCCAACATGGGGATGGGGGGAGGTGCCATTCCCCCACCTCCCATAAAGCACAATACGAACATTGGTACTTGGGACGATAAGGGCTCAATGAACAAGCCTCCGTTAGCCCAGACTATGATGCCCCCCCAGGCTATGGTGCAGCAGCCTCTCCTAGCTCAGCCCCAGCCCTTACTGCAGAACCCGTTGCCCCCGCAGCCTCAACACCAACATCAACACCAACATCAACATCAACACCAGCCCCAACACCAACACCAACACCAACACCAGCCCTTCCAGCTCCATTCTCTCCAGTCCCCCCAACACCCCCAGGCTATGCCCCCTAACCCCCACATGCACCTCTCCTCTCAACCTGGTCCCCCGCAGGCCCTGCATCAGCAACAACCCCAGCAGCCGGGTCCACCCCCCAACCGCTGGGTGGCTCCCAGGAACCGGGGTGAGGCGTTCGGATTGGGCGGGGGAGTCCCACTGAGTGCCTCCCCTTGCTCCGGAGAGGTGCACCCCGTGCTGGAGAAACTCCGCGCCCTCAACAACTACAACCCCAAAGACTTTGACTGGAACTTGAAAAATGGACGCGTTTTCATAATCAAAAGCTATTCTGAAGACGACATCCACCGCTCGATCAAGTACTCTATCTGGTGCAGCACAGAACACGGCAACAAGCGCCTGGACGGCGCCTACCGCTCACTGGGCAACAAGGGCCCGCTGTACTTGTTGTTCAGCGTCAACGGCAGCGGGCACTTCTGCGGCGTGGCCGAGATGCGCTCCCCGGTGGACTACAATGCCTACGCGGGCGTCTGGTCTCAGGACAAGTGGAAGGGCAAGTTTGAGGTGAAGTGGGCGTTCATCAAAGACGTGCCCAACAACCAGCTGCGACACATCCGGCTGGAGAACAATGACAACAAGCCCGTGACCAACTCCAGGGACACTCAGGAAGTGCCTCTGGAGAAGGCCAAACAAGTGCTCAAAATTATCGCCACTTACAAGCATACCACCTCAATCTTTGATGACTTTGCACATTATGAGAAACGTCAGGAAGAGGAGGAGGCTCTGAGAAAGGTGAGATAAGCCCATCGACATACACGTGTGTTTCATTTCAATAGAAGGTAACTTCCACGGAGGCACCGCTACAGGCTGCAGTCACACTGTAATCAGCTGATCTTGTTCCACCTGCTCTCACGCGGAGGTTGTAACATCCTGTGGCTGAACCAGCAGTCTGGTGTAACTGGAAGTTCCCAGAGAGGCCCGTCAGCAGATTGACACCCCGCGGTTACTCATAGGCGGGTTGAGGGAAAGGAAAAAAAAACCTGGTTCCTCATCAGCCACCTTGTGCCCGTTGAGCTCGGGTGGATTGGCCCCCAAGTGGAGTTAGCATAGAGATTTCCTGAAATAGCCCACATTCCTGGCATTCCTTCTCCCAGACAAAGGCAGATGTAGGCTCTGATCTCTGCCTTTGAACGCCAAGCCTCTCTGCTCGCCACAGGCTCCTCATGCTTTACTAGTCTTTAACAACATAAGCCCTCGGCCTGCAGACCGGCTGCAGCGCGCCTCCCGAGGTCGGTACAGTTTCGCAAAAGAGAAGAGACGTTTTCCAGCGAAATGCGTTATTACATTTGTCTGCGAGCTCGTAGTTTCTGCAAAGGTCACGCGGTGCGAGCGTGCAGCCTCCGAGGGGAAATAAAATATGTTTGGCGGTAATAACAGTGGTGCGCCGCAAATGTTGGTGTAAGTGGTAGAAGCTCTGTGGGATGCTGCTGCTGCAGCCGAGGAGAGAATGACATGTTATCACCGGCAGCATTCTTTCTTAGATTCACCAGTATGCTAATCTAATTGCGTTTAGACCCCCCCTCCTCATCTTTCTCTCCCACTCCTCCACTGCCGGTGCTCCATTGATGCTGCATTGACTCCTCTCTGCTGACCTTGTTAATATGCGCCGGGTTACTTTCTCATAAATATTTCAAGTCAATGTTTTCAGGCTTCTGAAAACAACCTGTCAGTAGAAAGGCTGTTTCATCTGGCGTTGCGCTGTGCTGATTTTGTATCCCCCGACCTCCTACATGACAGGATCGGCCCAGCGGAGGCCTCGCCCTCCTCCGCCTGACAAGGTTAATTGTTCTCCATTGTTTGGCCTGTCCTTCCCCAACTTCGTGAGGTGTCAAAACCTGCTACCTGCGCTGGAACACCTTCCCCAAAGTGCTTCCGCTTTAAAAATAACTTCTGATCTAAATGGATTTTTTATATGTACCACTAATTTGGCAATCCAATATCGAGGTTAGCTCCTTCCTTTCCTCTGGATAGTAATAATAAGGAAGCTGACGCCGAGTCAGGGTGAATATCATATGCGGTCCCCGGAGCCACAGCCCAGTCTGAGCAGCTATTCTGGGGGTAGAGTTACACTGGTCTTAACGGGGGCTTTTCCCAGACCACCGACACGGACACCCACCCCTCAAAGAGGAGCGCTTTAATTCTAATCCACGACATGACTTTGAATATTTGAAATCTGAGGAGTGTTGTGATTAACTTACATTTTGTTGTGTTCGGCTGACTTTACTATGAGACGGCTGCAGTGGGAACATTTTGATTAGTGCATATCTCTGTTGTTCTTATATTGGATACACTCTTGGTTTGTAGCTCAATTATTTTGACAGTAAACATGGAAGGTAATGGCATCCTTACGTTAATGATTGATTAGTTGTCAGCCTGTAGCGTAACTCACTTTATCAACAGTGAGAATGATACTTGCCTAAATATATTTTTTCTGTAAATAACTTTTTTTTTTTTTTTTTTTTTGTGATGTCCTTAATTAAGTCGAGTTTAATTGTGTTTATATTGGAATGTAATGTTTAGACAATATGCAAAGCATCTTTATGCTTTTGGAATTAAACCAGTATTTCAAGTATTAAGTCAAACTGGAGCAACACAACATGAAGAGGCATTTGGTTTTAGACTTCTGAAGAGACAGCTGTTCTCAAATAGTTTGAACTAATGGAAGTGTTTTAATTTTACTTTAAGCAGCATATTAGATTGCAACACCAGTCCCCAATTGACTGTCAACTTACTTTCTTGTATTTAAGGTTGACATTAGTAAGAAAATAAAAAAGGTTCCTACAATGAATATGTATAATTCAAAGACCACATTTGAATGGACTCAAAAAAGAAATCCTAAGTAATTAATGAGACTGGCAGAGTGGTGTGAGTGCAGATGGACACAATGAAGGCGTTTCATTGGATACGTCTCTTCTAAGAAGTCCAATCAATACCGATTGCCTGCAGTTTGATCAGAATCTCTTAGAAAACCTTCAGGAAGCTCGAAAATCAAGTGTCACATCTTCTAATGATGCTGCTTTTAGCCGTTGTTTCTGTTTGCTTTTAGCCGTTGTTTCTGTTTGGTTTCTGATAAACATACTGATCATCTCTGTCTCTCTCTCTCTCTCGCCAGGAGCGCAATAGAAATAAACAGTAACCTTCAAGCAAGCTCTCTTCTAGAACTGCAACACTAATGATGTAGGACCTTAAATGAAATGTTGCCTCGCCGCCAGGAGGGGAGGCTCTCACAAAATCTTTCTGCTGAAGACGACGACGACGACGACGACAACATCTGAACACTTGAACATGACAATAGATGGACCCATCTGTATCCGTTGACTGGTGCATCAAAAAAAACCCGTGTTCCCGTCTCACGAGAAAACCAAGAACGTAACCCACTTTGAGAACTCTTGTCTTTAAAGCACTTTCAGTCCTCCTAAACGGCCTCTACCGACACCCTTAACTCTCTAACTCTGTTCTTCTTCTTCTTTGATTTCGTTTGTGAGCAACTAACTGACTAACAGAAGTAGTCAGAAGATTTCATCAGGCTTATTTGTAATTTTTCTTTTTCTTTTCTTAATGCCTCAAATGTTTGGGATGTTGGTTAGGCGACGCCAGCCCCTCGAAGAGAATTAAAGATGTGTATGAATTAATCTCTGACTTGAATCTGTGTTCGGACGGAGGTTTGATGATCGACGGGTGGGATAATGGAGAAAAACAACGGCAGTATCCTCCCCTCTACCTGCTTCCCTTCCTTTTTTCTGCATCTGTTTGTGTACCAAAATATTACAATTATGCAGCAGGCTGGCAAGCAGCGGCCAGAGCACATCTTTGTTTTTTTTGTTTCTTTCTCTCTCTTGTGATTCTGTCATTCTGAAGTGCATTTGTCTGAGGAGAAAGCTGCTGCTCTGGTAGAACTAGCAGTGGCCTCCTTGGCTGTGATGTCGACGTACTCTACCGTACCTCAGGCTCAATCAGACTCGTCTGTCCTCAACAACTCTTTAGCACTTTTGGGAGAATCCCCACATCACCCCCTCCTGCTTGGCTTGACCGGGATCCCCCCAAAACGGCAAGACATCAACTGCAAGGATGTGACAGTTTTCTCCTCTAGGTAACTCACTAGCTAAATAAAAATTATCCATGTTTAGCGCAAACCACGGTTTTTTTCTTGTGTGTGTTTTTCCACTCATTTGCCTCAGAGACGTATGCACGGCACCGCAGCATCACACACTCAAATATAGACCATTTGCATCTGTGCCTCTAAATGGTGAGTGCATTATACAACGGCTCCGTTTCCACCGCTGCTTTGCATCGCAGCGCATTACTGACGATGAGTGAAGTGTGTCGGAGCAAAGAGGGTTTGAGCACGTAGTTACAGATCATATAGAGCTGAAGATGAGTTCATATCAGTATGACTGCAGGGTTGACTGATACTGGAAGGTATAACAAGGACACGCTCATACATTTACTTTATACTTCTACAATATTTCAGAAGCAAATATTGCATTCTTTCCTCCACTAGGTACAAAAAAGCATCGTCACAGATAGAAACTAGCTATGTCCAGACTTTTAAAGCAACGACATTTCCCCTCCAAACTCAGACAGTTTCATTTTTATAACTTCAAATTACCCAATATTGCACAAAAATAGTCCCAAATTTCACACCAGACACGTTGCCGAAGCCGGCCACGGGTGTGAAGAGGTTGTAAGTACTTACAAGGAGGATCTTCATTTTCTATCTGAAATACACTAAAGTTTCACCACAGTCAAAAGTAGAGATGTTCTGTACTCAAGTAGAAGTACAGATACTTGTGTTCAATCAGACTCTGTACAGTAGAAGTACTGATACAACTTCTTTACTCGAGTAAAGTACAGGCTCTGAAATGTACACAAAGTAGAAAGTAAAAAGTATCCCTATGAAGAACATTTCTACTTGCTGTTTCTTTTGCAAGTCTAACTGAATCTCAGGTTGTATTAATTACAGAAATAATAATCCATCAAATGCATTAAAACTGAAGTAACGAGCCTGTTTGGAGAATGTGAGGAGAAAGTTCACATATTTGTTTTAAAAACTACAAATAAAAAGTTGTCAAATACTCAAGTACAGAACAAATACCTGAAAATTCTACTTAAATACAGTAAAGAAGTATTTGTACTTCTCTCCTTACATGCTAATCAACAAGGATTTAGTTTTGTGATCGACATGTAAGATCCATAGAAACATAAAACACAACTGGAATTATTTCATTTTTAACACACAGAATCTGTTATTATTCTCTAAAAACTATGTGATGATACAATATGTGGAATTTAGTGTCAGCTGTTTAAATACATATTTATGAAGTACATATGGAGATGTTGCAGCAGCTAGTCTGTAATCATAATTAATAAAAGAGTGTAAAACATTGTGGATGTTATGTATTATATAAATATATTAACATTACAAAGTCCTCTCTGAGGCTGCTGTTCAATGACAGATTTTATTATCACAAACACGAAGGACACTTTTTCATTACTTCCCCATATATATTTATTACATCCTGAAATGAATAGCTTTAATTCCCACATCTGTCCACCAGAGGGCACCATCACATCACGTTTTATTCTCCTCCCACAAACATCCATCAGCTCTCAAGACACTACAAAGCCTGTTCCTGCAGCCAGCAAAGCCGCCTTTCTTCTCAAGCCCTCCAACTCCTACAGACACAATTATACCAGGATGAGAAGTACTTGTTGTGCTTCCACAGCTTTTTTTTTTTTTTTTTTTGGAGCAATTAATGCCAGCTTGCCAAGCTTGTGCAAGTGAGAGGTGGAGGAAGAGAGAGAGAGAGAGAGAAAATCCCCCTTTGTGTTTGTCAAGGAGGAAGAAAGAGCTGTAATTAGAACATCGGGGGCTTGGATTGCAACTTCTCTCTGCGTGTTCATTTGTGAATCCATCAGGTTTGTTGCAGGCGGCCTTTTGAAACCAAGACACTTTTTCCTCTGCGAACACAAAACTAAGCAGGAAACACACCATTCACCCCCCCTCTATATTACTGCTCTCAAATGATGCAAAACACTTCTTTAATTAGAGGCCTCTGATATGTTGATTTTTACTTTACAAGCACACAATAACATTTTATTCTCATGTCTTTTTTTTGCTGTTTCATGAACAGAAAATATATTTTTTTACGGTTTTAGGGGTCAAACTAAGTGGTTAATGTGCCTCCATCCACAGTGGTCAAAGCTGTTCCAAGAAAACGCCAAGCAAACCTTTCCTCTCTCCCCCTCTAACCACCATCATGTCTTCCTGGAGACGGATTCAGCTGAGTGGAGATGAGAGAGAAGGAGCATCCTCTGCTTAGTGAGCTGAAATGCCTTTGTAGTTTCAGTCACAGTGAAGGCTCATCAACACGCGGCTCAAGGCGAGGTTAGGACAACTCTCAGGGTTGGCACTTCTTCCATGTTTTTGAAGGGTTTTTGGGGTTTTTTTTGCACTCGGGGCAGAACGGGCGTATCACTCAATAACTCCTGGCAAAGGAAAATTAGTCCTATTGATGACTATGCTAACTGACACGCCGTCGATCAGAACAAGTTAATTTGTGTGTCTGCTTTGCTGATGAGTATTGTTTTTACAGTGTGGGAAAGTGTCTACGCATAGCTGCTGCTGCTGCTATATATATATATACATATATATATGCATCCACAATGATTAATGCAATGCAATAGGAGTTGTAGTGACAGTAAGTTTTCCTCCTGCCCTTTTCCGAGGTGTCTCTGTTGCCATGGTTATATCATTATCTGTGAACTGAAAGTAGACGCCGAGCGTTTTGCCCGAACACAATGATATGATGTGGATGTAAACCTGGGGAGACTTCTGCACAAAACCGAAGAGGAGTTTAGGGTTTGCAGTGTAATATTTTCTCATTATTTCTTTTTGATAATTCTGTTAACACAGGCGGGCAAATAATAATAATATTACACATTTATATGAATACATGTGCCTGGTTTTACTCAATATCACCTCTCATATAGTTATGTTATGATTGTGTCTGTATTTACAGGGATATTTACAAAGAAAAGAGGTTCTGCTGCACATCTTGGTGTTGTTATTGTCCGTGTTATTGTCCACAGGGAGGCGCCAGACAGGCAGTATACATACATGAGCATGAACACGTTTACTTCATATGTATGTATTGTCAAACAATACTTAATTTCTCACAACTATGAGAGAATTTGGGTTTTCTAGCACCATTTTCTCTTCACTAGCCGTCAAATTTGAGTCAGTTTTGGTGATAATAAGACATCCAAAACTCAAATAAACTCATTTAAAAAAAATAAAGGGGTCCTCTATCAATTTATTGCACTTCCATAAAGTTAGGCGACAAAGAAGAGACACAAAAAAAGTAATCAAAAGGGAATAATTATCAAAAGCAAAGCAGATATCCTGACTTTTAGTCCCATTTATAGGTCAAGATCCAAATCCTACATTTCCCATGATGCAAGTCTTTCATTATAAGCCGACTGTTGACTTCTGAACCCTAAAAGCACTAAAAGCCAAGCAGCAAGTCAAAAACATGATGGTTACACACAGAGGGAGGACTTTAATCTGAGCTCAGATAACCTTGATGACATCATGTTGTACAATCAGGGGAATGCAAAGAACAAACTGAGCTTACGTAGCAAAATCCTAATTAATTGGTCTTTCTCCAAAGCAGGTTTGTGTATGTAACGTTCCCATGGGATGACTAGGATTTAAATCAACAGCAAAGCAATTAAACGTGGGTTCGAATTGCTCGACTGGAAGCGACGACGAGTGCAACTTCAACAGATCCTGTAAATAGGAGGCAACTCACTTACTAAGCCCTTTTACATTCACTTGATTTATGTTATTCCAACAGTGGGAATAACTAATGCAGTGCGTTAGTCAGCAATCTGAGAGAGCACTCATCACCACGGGACAAATGAAATGCTTATGTAATGTATAAAGGCCTACGGAGGTTATTAATCTGTTCAAATGTTTCCTGGCAACACGAAGCACCTATCAAATGAGCGCCGCGACGTTGATGCAACTCCTCGGGGTGAGAGGAAACATTTGTCCCCGTGCATCGCTAACGTTAAGTGGATGGCTCTCGTTGTGTCAGCGTGACGAGGAGCTGAGATACTACAGCGTTTCCTGCCTTCCTTCCTGGTAAGAGACACGAGGACAGACAGCTGCATCAATCCGGTTTTATGGCGCTTTAAAAACCCTACTGGAGAGAGGGAGTGCATATGGCTAATGGAGAAAAAATACATGCAAAAGAGAAGAGACTTCTAAGGTCTCTTATCTGAGATCATCTGAGCATATATGGGTCGACGTTATTCAGATTACAGCTTTCTGCCCTCGGGTTTCAGGTTATTGTCAGTCCACAGAGAGAGAGAATCTTTAATCTACGGAGCAGATGAGTAAAAGGAACCAAAGGAATAAAAGAACAGCGCTGCACTTCAGCACCATCATTCATACTTAATAACCGGACTGCATCCTAGCACCCTTGTGGTCAGGCTGCTTATTAAATCCAAAAGGTTGGAACGCGTCCTTTGCCAGGACGGTGCGTTTCTAAAGCTGAGGGTTTTTTTTTTTTTTTGTTGCATGGCGGGGGGGCGGCGTCCGAATGGAAAAAAGGCTGTGAAATGTAATGCATTTGAAATGAAATGAAAAGGTGCAGAGGGAAGAGATGTGACACGCTGCCCGGCGAGTCCTGGGAGTCAGTCTATGCACGCCGCTGTGAGTGTGTGTGTGTGTGTGTGTGTGTGGTACAGGTTGAGTGCGATGCAGGCTGCCGGCGCTCCTGTGACTTCCTGTCCCGCCTCCTGTTCAGGCCTGATGGAGATTAAGGGCCATTAAAGCCCGTCTGCTGCAAGTGCAGTTTCTATTGATCACATTGGCTCAACCCGCTGTAGCCAATGATCCGATTACAAGTGTTGTACCCCCCCCCCTCCTTATCCCCCACCCCCTCCTCCCCCCTCCCCCGTTCCCCCTTCCTCCCGTGGAGGTTGCTCTGCTGATGTCAGCACCGGGGCATGCCCAGAAGACCCCCCACAAGACAAGCCTCCCAATATCTGCTTGCGTTGTCCGTCTGTATTTTTGTCTTTCACCCCCCCGTCCTGTCTCTACCCCCCCCCCCCCCCCCCCCTCCATTCCTCGCCTCCGTGCTCTCGCCATCTCAAGTCATCTCAGAGCACAGCGGGGTTATGATGAACTTTTATTTCTACACGAGAGAGAGATGGATCGGGCCGCGTCTCCGAGAGCTAAACGAGTTGAGACAGTCTGAGAGGCATCGGCTCAAACCCGCCCGACCCCCCACCTTAGCCGAGCATCACCGCCCCCCCTCCTCCTCCTCCCCCCTCCCGTTGCCTGCATGGTCAAACGGCCCTGGGGGAGCTTTCTGTGAGACCGCTGTGGTTATTAGCATTGACAGAGGCTGACGGAAATCTTCTTAGTTGCTAGTGTACAGGAAGTGTCCCTCTGTGCAGCTAATTCAGAGAGAGGGGGGGGTTCCCCACAGAACTGGCAACCTATTCCCTCTCCGTTTGCCACGCAAGAGCTGGAGATGTCAGCCCGTCCATTCGTCCGGTTAAAAATGTCTCAACAACTATTGGAATTCTTTAGACGTTCATGTTCCCCAGTGGATGAACCCTACTGACTGCTAATCCCCTCATGTTTCCTCTAGTGCTACTATAAGTACAGACAATCACATTCCACATGGAATTCATTTTAACTGTCCATCCAAGCTGGTAATGCAGTTATAGTCTCCGGTCAAATGCATGTAAACCTATGAAGGACACGCCCGTCAGCCTCAGCTCTAGTTCGTGTTTCTATCACGCTAAAACCGAAATGGTGAACTCCGTAAACTTTCTATGCTGAGCGTTGGGATGTAAGAGTCTCACAGAACTGGCAACCGGTCTCAGAAGCTCCTTATCTTAATGCTGTCTGGCACCTTGAGGGCGAGTTAGCAGAGAACAGAAGTCGTTCTCTGTCCTGGTTCTATCAATCAGCCGCTCCAGTAAGGGATTCACGGGGAAAAAATACAGACAGGAACATGAATTCATCGCAGGATGGATCTCTCACTACAGAGGCAAACATGTTGGATTCCTATTATATGGCATGTTATACATTTCATAATGCAGCGAGGGGCGTATATTCAGTTTTTTCTCCCTCCAGTGATTCTCATTAAACATTTGGATGCTTTGATACAGGCGAATCCTCGGGGCCAGACCAGGGCTGGAGCTGGAACACGGATACAAATTTAAAAAAAGGGAAGGTCCATCATACGCACAAACCAACAGGGCCTTGAGAATAGGACGGCATGGGCCGGCGCTTGTAAACAGATTTCCTCCCGGGATGAAAGGCTCCCTGTGATGTGTGTCCAAGGAGGGAACATGAGAGGCCCCGAGAGCAGAAAAAGTTTGGCGATAGCACAATTAAAAAAAAAACAGATATTCATCTCTATATACACATCAGCGGAGTCACCCTCCATTTTTTAAAAATGCATGGAGATCACCATAAAGAAACCTAAGTGGTGTGTGCATCCGGCTTTGATATCACGCACAGGAACGGGCAAAGGCAACTGACCTTCGCCGCTACCGCAATTACATCATAGAGCAGCTCCCGCTCTCATGCATATTAATGCCGGCTCTGAAGGCATCGGCCCCCACACCTTTGATTTCCTCGGGATCTGAGCCCCCCCCAATGCATGACAAGAGTATCTGGACACAAAGTGTGTGTAATGGTTTTCTGCTCCGGGAGAGATACGGGGCCCACGAGCCAAGACCAGATCAAAGGTGTGCACGGGTTTTCCCTCTGCAGGGCGAGATGAGAGGGATGCTGGGTGTGTGTGTGTGTGCAGGAGGAAGAGAGGGGGAAACGTGTGTGTGTTTGCAAATGTATCACACTGTCATACACAACCATGTAACTAATCGCTTAGGGGAGGTTAAAGGTTAATCAGAATACTCCTTTGTCTCATTTTGTGGTGCTTTTATTGTCCTAATGAGATGCACTTTTATTTTGGAGGCAAATATATTTAGATTTTTCTAAAAAGCAGGATTGTCCCGGTGTTTCATTCCGTCTCCCAGAATGTGAAAGTGAAGTGTTTTCTACCACGTCTGAGGTTAAAACGGGGTAATTAAGGGACCTTCATCACTGTGCCGCTGCAGAGACTCCTGCTGCCACTAGAGGGCCTCGTTGTTGTAACATTCCACTCAGCAGTGGTCGGGTCCATTTTCTAGCAGCCGCACACCGATGTGACTCTTGAGCAGAGACCATGCTGATTCAATGCCTCGAAAATGAAATGTCATAAAGAATGTTCACATTTTAAGGATTTCACTTGAATTACATTAGACTTCCATGTTGTGAAATTTCAAAATAAAAGACCATAAATAAACCAACAAATTGTTTTACTTTCAATGTTGCATTTTTGCAAATATTTAAAGATAAAACCAGATTTAACGTGATGGAACAGTAGAGTCCACTATCTGAAGACCATGTGAATTAATGAATGACGTTTTAACGTTAAAAAGGCCTGAAGCAGCGTGAACTTCTCAGAGCTTTGCTCACCAGGGAGCAAAGAGGACGACCATCACATGAAGTGGCTCCATTTGCTGCTGCAACCGATCAGGGCCTGACTAAGAATACACAAAACACAAATCTGTTATTATAGAAAAGTAAAATATTGTATTTTAAGGTGGCATTTCTAACCGGATAGAATGGATGTGAATATGAACTGAATGACGACGTGTGTTCGTCTCATCCATCGTAGCATTCGGTCATATTAGATCTCCATAATGAGTAAATTAGTGGCTCTCCATCTGTGGCATTGCAAACTTACAGTCACACATGCTGACTGCATTCACGGACTCCCCGCTGGGTGTGTTGGTGGGGAGAATAAACACACACACACACACACACACACACACACACGCTGCAGCAGCTACATCACAATGCACAAAAGGCTGCATTAAAAGCTGTAATTCACACACTCGCTGTTGGAGGAAACGTTGGCACGGAGAAGGCTTAATTTACAGTGTGAAGGCAGGAACGGACAGGTCTCATAGCGGTACTATTGATCCGACTGCTACCCCCCCAGCACCACCACCACCACCTCCCCCATCTTCACTCCCCCCTGCGTCCGGCCCTCCCCCCTCTGTGGTTACATTTCTTCCTGTGTCATGGAGTGCGCTGTAACATATCTCTGTTTCAGACATTCGTCATTGATTTAGCGTTTCTCTTCTTGCTTCATGGGAAGAAACGGAACACACCGGCTTATGTTTGCAAGTGAGCTTCTCAAAAAAAAAAGAAGAAAATCTCTTCAGGGTCTGAGAAGATTCTCCAGAGAAGCTGACAGACAAAAACAGAATAAAGACTTATGGCCTAGATACAACTCAGTGCTCTGCAGCCTCAGAGCGGAAGAATTTAGAGTGGATTTTCTTTTTATTAAACGTATCCTATATATGTAAAAACGACCAGGGCGCAAGAATGTGCTCCGATAATTAAATGCAAATGTAAATTTAATTTTAAGATGAAGAAACAGATAGTTGAACATACATTGGAATGAATTTACAGGCCGCGAGTAATTGCATGGAAACTGCAAACCCGTAATTATGGTCCGAGTCATTAACACTTGTGTCTGGTTGGAATAAAACAATGACACAATTTAAATTTAAATTCACAGGAATAAAAAGCAGCTTTATGACTCCCTGTCTCTCTCTGTGTGTGTGAAGGTAATTTGTAAAGTATGACAACATATAAATGCATATTTCACCATCACATAAACGCAATATTTAGAAAAAAAAAGCACATTTTCATGCAAACCTGAAGCATTTACATATTATCTGCAGCCATCTGCTGCTAAATGACAGGTAATTAACTCAGGCCTGCCTTTGTTTCTGGTCGGCTGACATATCAGAGCTCTTCAATATATATTATATATAAATAAATATATATTTGTGTGAAGAATGAGAGGACGAAGGCGAGTGAGTGAGGGGAAGGACGAGGAGGAGAACTGGGTGATGTTTGTGAATGATGCTGCATAAACCAGGAGAGAGGCAGAGAACCATTACAATGATGGGGGGGGGGGATGATGGAAAGAGGACATGCTGGGTCAGAGAGGATGCACACACACACACACACACGGTTCATTGTGTGTGTGTGTGTGTGCAGCTCACCTACAGTTTTCCGATCAAGGTGAAGCAGCATTAAACAGAGCAGCTTTGCACCGTGTCGGCTGGAATAGAGAGAAGAGCTGCAGCTAATGTTGGAACCACCTCCTCTATTCACAAACTGTATGTATAATAATATGGCTCCCAGTGTCCCATGCCTCTCCCTCTCTATATCCTCCGTTTCCACCATGTCTACTCCACCCTGTCTCCCGGCATCCAGGTCCCGTCTCTACTACAGCGGAGGGGACTATAATTAGCCAGGTATCTTCCTGCAGTAATGATGAGTGGGAGAGGAAGAGGATGCTGAGGGCTTGGAGACGTCGGGGCGATGGAGCAGGCGGTGGCGGCGGAGGGTGGAGGAGCTCCGTTTTCTCCTCCAATGGGGTAATTAGAGATTCCAGGTAAGAGGTAACGGAGAGATCGGAAGAGCACGTTTGATTACAAGATCACATCTTTTCTCCTCAAACAAGGAAACGGACTGCTGTCCAGACGAGATATCACGGGTTTAGATGACATAATAGACAAGAAAAATATATATTAGAGGGAAGAAAGCGTTTTTTTTAAGGGGGGCTGGATGCAAACATAACAGCTCAACACACTTAAGGGAGCGTCTTCGGTGTGTAGGGTGTGGTGCAGTATGGAGACTGACAGATGACCTGATGCAGTAACTCCCCAGTGAGAGAGAGACACACAGAGAGAGAGAGAGAGACACACACACACAGAGAGAGAGAGACACACACACAGAGAGAGAGAGACACACACACACACACAGAGACATGTTTAAGGTGATGATGGCGGCCGCTTCTCTATCCGAATCTCACATCTGCAGTCGCCTCTCTAACCGCAGCGTCCCTCCCCAGACGCCCGCTCACCCCCCCCGACACGTCCGCCGCCGGTCAGCGGGGTGCACAACACGCTAATGCACCATTCCAGCAAACAAACAAACAAACAAACAAGGGTTGCCATAGTAATTGCAGTGATTAGGAGATAAGCGCAGTGGGGCGGGAGAACAACAAGGAAGCCCCCCGTTTGACCTTTCAAGGCGGCGCTCGCGGGTCGGATTCCAGGCACGTATGAGGAGCGCCACATAGATCCAGGGGTCACGGCGGCGTAGAATATGAAGACACTAAAGCTGCGGCAGGTCGGCGCGATGAAAAAGCAGCTTGGGCTCGGCTTTAAAGAGATCTCCAACGCAGCCGGTCAGAAAACGGTGATGTTTCTCACCACTAATGGTCAACAGGCCAGGAGATGTGGAGAATCCCGCTGGAGCACGCTTCACAACTTTATTCTTGTGTGCCATCAAATGATTTTTACATAAATCATGTCTCCTTACACAGATTCTGGGCTTTTTTTCCCTTTTTCTTTTCACACAACTCCCACGATGCTTGTTATACAAATTATTTCACACGCCGTCTGTTGGGAAAATATACATGTATAATATATTCCCACAAATAAGGTGGATTTAATTCTAAGGTGTTTAAGATTTATATTGTCTTGTCCAGAGCCTGGGAAAGATTTCAAGATGGACTATTTAATTGATTTCGGTTCTATTTCCCAATATTAAATATACAAAATATAGAATTTTGTTGTCTGATGATCTAAAATTCTGAAATTGAGATTTCATTTTGGATCCGGCTTGTATCCATTCTGTCTTGTGAGATTTTGGGGCAAAATAAAAATAAAAATGTGAATACATTCTGTGACAATAGCACCAAACACACACAGCTAAAGCAGCAAAAACCAACAAATTCAGGTTTTCAAAAGAAAATGCAAGCGCCTGAATCCTGAATTAGATGCAAAGAGGGAAGACGGACAAAGAGCAGCAGGTATTAGAATGTCTGTGCTCGTGGTGTTTTTCCACGGCGATGTCACGGCCGGTAAAACCGGCTTAGTCACACATCCAGAGCTGAAGGTGTTGGAGGGAAATCGATGGCTGGATTGCGGTGCAAGGTCCTCTGGGTGATCTAAACACAGTTTGCTGTACATTCTGCCTCGGGAATGTTGCAAAAAAAATAAATAAAATGTGTGCATTGAGTGAATATGACACACAAATGCAAGCACGTGCATGCACAAATCACTATTCTTTTATAATATATATATTGCAGTGTTCTTTTCACCCCTGATTTCACAGTTGTAGAAGATGGAGAACAGCCTGAGTTCACTGTTGCAGCGATTGGTTAAAAAGATGTCTCATGTTTGAGCCCATGTGACCTCAATCCCCCACAACTCCCCCTCCCTCTCCCACACACACACACACACACTCCCCCGTTGCTGTGCAGCTTCCCCAAAACTCCCAGGCTACCAAATGTACATCACACCTCCGATCTAAGGGAATCTCACCCCAAATCCTTCCTTTGAATTATTGAAGAGGACCAAGCCGGCTTGACTCTGATTATCCTCCGATCGATACGCCTCGCCTCTCCTCCTATAACATCAAATGCCTTTCCCGACCGATCGATCCGGCCAATCAGAGGAGCTCGCCGGCAGCCAGAAAAAATGCAGAGCGTATTGTTGTTGCGTTGTTTACACTGACAGCCCTCGACGTGTGTAATAGGTGTGTTTACGTGATCGCTGATTGAGTGACTTGAGGATGCTCCGGTGTGTTTTTGCAGCTACGTGTCACACATAATTCCACCTGTTTGTTTTGCTGTCAGAAGGACAATCAAGTTCCCGGAGATGTGTTTTTTTTTTTTGTTTCTACGAAGCGTTCTGGAACACACTGTGCTCTGCTTCCGTTTCATCTTTCTTAAAGTGTCCGTGTGAGAGGAGGGAAAACAAAAGACACATCCTTTTTGCATTTCATAAAACCTGCAAAAGTTTGGGCTGCAGACGTTTGTCGACTCGCAGCACAAAAGCCGGAGAACGCTGAGTTGAGCAGTAATGCAAGTCGGTTCATTTCACTCCCTAAAAGCACTTTTTTCTCTCTCCCTCCTCCCTTTGGAGACTGAGTGACTTGTAGCGATTTTCTTTTTCAATTACACGCTGAAAAGTAAATCAACACCTCACAACCTTTTTTTCTTTTTACTATGAGCAGAATGAACACAAACATATGTCTGTAACCCTACAATTATACAACACACACACACACACACACACACAGATGATGATTGCAGGAGGTGCTCCTCTATTATTTGCCGAATGGAACGGCTGATGTGTGATTGTTGTCTGTCTCTGGTAAAAGCCGTCGGTTCCTCCTCTAGATGCTGTCAAGGCCTTTTTTTACCCTCCTCCTCCTCCCTCGAACACACAAGTTGTGCTGATAATTGTGCCGTTACACAGATTACCTAGAATGGGCCTCACGTGAGGGAAAAAAAAAACACTGCTTGGGCGACAGTGATGTATTCTTTCTCGTACGGCTACACATCCATTATGCATGGAGACTTCCCAGTACTTCTACTTTAAAAGGTACAGATTGTTCCTCAAAGATGGGGTCTATATGTCGAGGAAGTTGCCTAAATGTTACACAGGGATCACACAGCATTTATTATTATAATCCCCCCCCTCCTCCATGCAGGTTTACATTCCTCCACTGATCCGCGGCTGCATCCCTCCACACCGGCAGTCTGCAGTGATGATGTATCAGCCGGGGCCAGATGATGGCACTCTTCTCTCTGTACCCGACTGCCGGTTGGATGCCCCCCCATCCCCACCCACCACCACCACCACCGCATGCTCCGACTGCATGATGCAGCCGGCCTCATTTTAATGATTTAAATCACTTGAGGTCCACCGCCGCACATTCTAGAGGCTTGACTGAATTTATCCCCGTTGATAGAGATCAGTGCCCTCAGCCCTGGACGTTGCCAGACTACAGTAGAGGGGGAGAACCTCTCCGACTGACACGATTGGATACAGCTCTCCGCTCTGATTTTTTTTTTTTTTTTTTTTTACTTTTGATCCCGCCGCTCCCGACTCTGGCCCCGGGGACAGATGAGCGGGATTGAAGCGGGTGGAGATAGAGGCGAACGCACACTTCTAATCTCGCCGGTCAGCCTTTTGTACAGATCTAGAATGAGTACTGTTAAAGAAAAAAATGCAAACTCCTGTAATCTGATATGAAGCAGAAGGCATGTTTATGCATCGGGACACATGAACGTTACTCAAACAAGCATTTAAAGAAATCGTGCACACCTTTAAAATTGGGATTCTTGCTATTTTTGCCGCCAGAACAGTAAATCCTGGCAAAGACAGAAAAAACAACCACAATGCAACGTTTGCAAGCAGCCGCCCAACGGTTTGAGTCATGTTCTATTTTTCTCCAGTTTTAAGGGAAGGGAGATGCATACACGCGAGTGTTAAGTGTCTTTGTGCAGCAGCGGGGCACAGCGAGGTGGAGGGGGAGGACGAGATGATACGAGTGTAACCTCTATAGAGGAGGTGCAGCCTACACACACACACACACACACACACACACACACACGACCAAACAAGCAGCCAACAGGTTGGAGTAAAGCCACCAGCCTTTTCACCTTACTCATTACTGGGAAATATGTAAGCACACACACATCCCTACATGTGTGAGCAGCCACAGAGCTGCAAATCCAATGATTTTTCCCCCCAGAGCCCCCCCTCCACCCTCCACGTGATAGGAGCCGATGCACTATTGATCATGGTGGCATTATGTGTGTCTGTGGCGATGTGCGTGGAGCGGCGTGGCGGCAGAGGGCATCGTGGCGCGCCAAGGTCAACCGAAGGACGGCGGCACGAGTGCTGCAGAGCGAGAGCCGGGAGTCGGAGAGAACGAGGGCCGCGCTGCAGAGGGAGAGCAGAAAATAGCACAGCCGAGGGAGATGGAGAGACAGACAGGCAGAGAGACAGACAGGCAGAGAGAGACGGAGCACATAAATAACACAGCTAAGATTTCACCATTCAGTCACCTTTACTTCACAGGTAGCAGCGCTGCCGGAGAGTCACGTTCACATAACAGAGAGGAGCTTATATATATTATATTCTATTATTATTATTATATATTTATTATATAAGAAGCTTTCCGTGCCTCGCAGAGCCACATTAAAGTCAGCTACGCTCAATCACACGGAGGCTCACTCCAGGCAACTTTAACTTTGAAAGTCAAAACACGTTAGATGCTGCATGTGTGTGTGTGTGTGTGTGTGTGTGTGTGTGTGTGTGTGAGATGATGCGAGTTTTAACGTTAACATTTACAAATGTTAAATACAATCTCATGACTCATCGCGTCCCCTTTCAGATTATTATTGTAGCGTTATTGGTGATATTCTAAGGCAGCGTTTTGATGTTGAAGCTGGAGCTGATTTTAACCAATGTATGTGAAACTCGCTAATTTGAACTACAACAAATAATAATTATGTTTGTATGCAACAAAAAAATAGAGGATGTAAAAAGCACTTTTAATAGAGATAGCAGAAAATTAAAGTGTCTCCACCTCCTGTATTCTATTAAAATCATGCTGAATCCTTTAAATATGACAAAATATTGGGACATTTGGGTGATTTCCCTAATTGAACCCCGTTAACCTGCATGGTCACATGACTTTCTCCAACTTTCTCCAACTTTCTCCTGTTATCTATTTTTTTTTGTTTTTTGTCTAACTTCTTTATTGTTTCCAATCTTTCTGGTGTCACCTGTCCTGGGAAATTTGACCAGCGTCGTGTAATTAAAACAATGGCTCTGTAACAGCGTGGGGAGGGTGGGGGGGGGCGTGTCCGGGAGGTCCCGACTCCAGCCGCCGTGACTGATTGATGCCTTAGATGTGGAGTCCTCTGTGGACGCTACAGGCTGAAGGATGGTTGGACACGCTGCTCACCTGGGAGTCACAAGGCGATTACTTCTTACTTTCTCACAAAGTTGAGGAACAGCAGCAATTATTGTGTGGAGTGAGAGTGTCGACTATTTCAGAGACTTCCAGTAAAGCTGTAATTGGAAACACAGCGCGCTCTGTTGTAGATCATTATTCCAGAAGATACTACGACTTAGTGACACTACATCAGAACTAAAGAGGAATATTTTTCCAAGTACGTAAAAAAGCATCTAGAAAATGATGTATCATAACGAGTCATTATTCGACTTATTAGTGATCCAAGCTGTTTTGAAATGAAGGATATACATGAAGTAAAGTTTACATCCTCCCTGCTGATCCTCGACAGGTGTGTGTGGGTTTGAAACTGGATCCTAATCAAGTCCCGACATGGAAACCCACGATGGAGCCGTTAAAAAGCCAAACGGTGGACTTTAGCTGAAAATGCCGACAGCTGTTTCTTATCTTACGTGACAACAATTAAAACTTTCTAAGAGATAAAACAACAACAACATAATGAATCAAACCTGGACTCGTGGTTTCCATAGAAACATAATGATGTTAATTGTTGTGAACAATCTCGTCCGTCCAATTTGAGCAAACTCACAGAGGGATTTAAATTAAATGTGGAAACATCGGTTTTCTAGACGTCGCGAGGAAAACAAAGGAAAACTTTTGGCGACTTCAGGCAAAATGACATTGATCAGAATGGACCTCTGACCGTCCACAATGATCCTATGGTGGTAATCAAAGTCTACATTCCTCACTATTTACACATGTAAAAAGTACTCTACATCAAATCAGAGTAACTAAATCCATTAACAGAAGTTTTGAGATACCTTTTTTTAAGAGAGGTCGACATCTAATCCTATGTATAAAACTACCTCTAAACCACCAGCTAAAGCAGCAAAATGATAAGTATTCAATATGTAGAGATGCATGAGTAGTATTAACAACCTGTTCATGCGTTACTTTATAATATTTCCATCACAGATTCTATTTTTATGCAGAAAAAGTCTACTTTTAAAAGTTACAATCTGGAAGAATTCAGTTTCATTCTCTTTGGCGACACCTGTGGCGGAAAGCTGCAACTGCAGATGTGTTTTTCTGATCTCCCTTTTCCAGAGATGGAGACGAATGTTTCCACAGACACTCAGTTATTAATATTTGCGAATGCAACAGCTTTCATCACATTTGAGATTATTACACGCATACAGACTAATTCACACACAGACACACACACACACACACACAAATACAACTAGACATCTAAGGGTGTTGATCCAGGTCATTACACTCTGTCCTCTCCTCCCTTTATTTGGTATATATTTTTTTAATATTTGTATTTTTTAAGTACTACTGACTCGATGTTCTCAAGCAATTTTTCATGGATGGAGAAAACTTTAACAACATTTCGCTGATAACACTTTTGTACTTTTGAATTCAGGACTTTTTTACTTTGGAGGATTTCTACATTGTTGTTTTGTCTTCAATCTGAGTCCTATTCTAACCACCGGTTATATGGAGGGTATTTGAAATGAATGTTGTTGTTTTTTTCCACTTGCAGTGGGCATTAAGGTCAATACTCTTTGAATGATTAATGTATCGCTGAGTCGCCCTCCTTTTGAATAAAAACACAAAACAAAACCCTATACTGTATACGAAGATGAAAGTGAGCCCCTAAATATGTATGCATCCACCCTGACACCCTGAAAGCCAAGCTTTCAAACAGAAGGTCAAAGGTCAGCGCTATGGCGTCGCCTGTCACACTCGTCCCCCGTGCACCCTGACCCCCTAAGGGGGAGGGGGAGGTGGGGGGTCGCACGCCATCCGCGGCAGGTCACCGGGTTCTTGGTGAGCTACAGCTGCGACATGACATGACAGGGAGAACCACGGCCGGCGTGTAACGCCTGACCTCCGACGCCGACGTCCTGTCACATGATCCACCTGAGCGAGGACGAGGAAGAAATACAGTGGCGGTTGATCTACGGCGGCGCACGCGACGTTGTCACGATCGATGCGAGGGGTCGCCCTGGTTTTGATCTACCGTAACACAATCTGAAAGCCTCGTTTTTTTTTAAAAAGTCGCAGATATCGCACTCCCTCTCACTCCCTCTCACTCTCACGGCTAATAACATCGACCCCCCTTCATCATACATCTTCAGCGTAAACTGTCCTCGATTGATCGAGCTCCGGACGATGAGGGGGGGGTCAGCGTGGCAACGGTGACGCCATCGATTGGTGAAGTGATAGATAAAAAGCATTTATCTTTTTGGAGGAGACGCGGTAATTAATTGGTATTGATTGAAGCGGCGCTGTGGATGCTGATACTGAGGAAGCCGATCCAACGTCCACGCCGCTCTCAGAGTCCTCAGACGTCCTTCCTCTTCAAGAAGTAAAAAAAAAAACACACAAAAAGCATAGATATGCAGATCTCTCCTGTAATTGAAGGCGATTATCATAATGCACTTTACCTGGTGTTTTATTCATATTCAAATGGTCAGATTTCGATGCTGGAAAATGTTTCACAACCCCTCGACGCCTTGATTGCAGATTGAGAGCCGGGAGAATGGCGGCCGCTGATTTAAATAACACGCGTGAAGAGGCAGGACGAGAGCTCCGTCGTCTGGCTCCGTCCGGACGGCCGCGCATATTTAAAACCTCAGATTATCCAGTTCAATATTTGATGTTTCCACCGTTGCTTTTAAGAGGAGGATATGAGATCCACTCGGGCTTTGTTAGGGGATTCTGGTGTGAACTCTTGAACAGGAAGTCCTCGTTTCGTCAAATGAAACCCTGTAATTTCATCGTAAATGAGTGTCACTTCCTTTGTAGCACGCCAGATCACTAAATCATTACCTTGACTCCCTGGAGCCAAAGGTTGCTATACGTGGAGGAGGGGGGGTCATATTTATTTCTCTGGAAAATATGAAGAAGCGTGAACCTTTGCTCTCGCCGCGATCACACTCGGCTAAAAGCACCCTGTAATTACAAGCGGCGGCGGCGGCGTCTCCTATTCATCAGGCGACGGGAGGGAAATGGCCGTGAGAATGATGGAGGTCTCCATCCTGGAAGATAACGGGATCGTACCACAACTAGATTTCTCTTTCCAGTGAAATACCACCAAAAAAGGTCGGTCGAAGAATAAAAACATAAATTAAATGTTTTCCTTATTCGCTTTCACCCTGAATGGTTAAAACATCTGTCTGTTAGCGTAGCTTAGCATAAAGACTGAAAGAAGCTAGCCAAATGCCTACAAGGCTAACCTTCAGCTAAGCTAACGGGAGGATATGAGCGTTGGAATAAATCTTCAAGCACAAAAGATAAAAGTTGATGTTCCAAGTAGAAAAATGTTCTTATTGTGTTTTTGGTTATAAATATGTCAGATGTTCGAAGAGCAAAACATTCAAATTGAGCTATTTGTTCTGATTTAAAAGTCACTTGTTTAAGAGCGATGATAGACGAGGGAACAGATTCATGATTGTTTTTTTAATAAGAAGGGAATAAATACGGTGAGATGATAATTGCTGCTGGTTTCGATGCAGACAGTTTGGAGAATTAAAGCTGAAACGTAGGCAGACGTCCATCTAAAACCCAACGTATCAAAGAGAGCAAAGGAGCTCAAGATGGAGACAAAAGGAGCGAGGCAGAGAAAATTAAAGGGTGAGAAAGGAGGGAAGAAGAAAAAGAGACATGCTTCTCTCTGATTTGCTGCAATTCATAATCCTCTCTCTTCTTTCCCACACCCAAGATCCTTTTTTTCCCAGCATCCATAATGATAAGCACCGAGCCAACCCCCCCCTCATTTAAAAACATAAACTCCATTGTTTCTTATCGCACGCTCAACGTGATGCGTCTTCATTGTAACACACCGGCAACAACAGATAAACACTTTCCTCCCGCTTGTTTCTTCTTTTTCATCCTTCGCCGTTTTCTCCCCGCTTTGATTTCCAGAGAAGAAATATATAAAAAACCAGCAGCGCGTCGTGGCGGGCCTCTTTCTTTCGCAGCTAAATATCTAAATATACACCGCTCCACTCATCCTGTGTTTTATTTTTAATGGCTCCGGCACGCTCCTGTTTCGCCGAGTCTCTCCAGGCCAGATTCTTTCTCTTCCCCTCTCTTCTACGGCCCTTATCCCCTCTCGCCTCGGGGTGTTCGCAGGCCTGCCGAAAGAAATCACCCCCGCATCACTGGAGACATGCACCCCCCCCCCTCCCACCCTCACTGCTAAAATAAACTGCACACCTTCCCCCTTGTATCGTCAGCCCATCAGGTGAACACCGCCTCTCCTGTGTCATATGTGGATTTGGTGGCGTCAGAAAAAAGTGATCAAACGCCATCCCATCATGCACCTGCCTTTCTTTTTTCCTTAGATAGCAACATACGGCACATGGACCTAGAGAAGGGGGGTGAGGGGAGACCACCCGGTCCACAGACCAGTACAAGTGGATCTGCTGGTTGTGGTTTTATGTCCCTGTTGGTGTCCTGTGCAGAAGCTCCTCCATTACATGAAGCTCCATGCAGCTGTTCCAAAATGGCTGCCACTCTGCTTCCGCTCGCCTGGTGTCTGAGCAAAAAAAAAAAAAAAATAGGGAAGGAAATGTGTGCCGCTCGCGAACGCATGCAGATTAGGATTAGAGTTTGAGCTGCGGTGCTGCTGTGGAGGCCCTTTTTGTCATTAACAAGCAGTTTTAATCATCCCCCCCGGGGACCAGACCCTGATGGGGGGGGGGGGGGGTCCTCGGAGAGCAAAGGGGAGAGATAGAGGGAGAGCATACAAAGGGAGGAGGAGAGGAGGAGAGAAAAAAGGAAAAGAAGACCCCCATAGTGTGGTTGGGAGTCGGGTGGGGGGAGGTGGCGTGCAGAGCGAGCAGCGCTGGATGGTGTTTTCTGCATCTACATGCTGTGTATGTGTAAAGGAGGCAAGATGGCCGCTCTCTCTCCGTCTCCATGTGCTTATTGATTTGGCTCCGGTGTCGGTGTATTATTTAAATGTGAAGACGTCGGTGTTGGTAATCGGCAGCTCCGTTTAAAAGAAGGCGGGCGGCGGCCGCAGACCTGCAGAGAAGAAGCCGGGCAGGCGGAATGAATTATTAAAGCAGGGGGGGGGGGGGATGAGGTGGTGGGACATTTTTCCACCGTCGCCCCCATCGCGAATGTCATCCCACTCAGCCGGGAGACACGCAGGCAACGGGGCTGGCTTGACAAAAATCGACAGTGACTTCCTCCTCCTCCTCCCCCCACCCGGAACCGGTTTGATCCTGATTGCAGACACTGCAGCTGGCAATTTCCAGAATAATCTGCAGCTCCAGCCCTGCCTGCCTGCCTGCCT
The DNA here is from genome assembly GCA_029853015.1 of Chelidonichthys spinosus. Classification (NCBI taxonomy): domain Eukaryota; kingdom Metazoa; phylum Chordata; class Actinopteri; order Perciformes; family Triglidae; genus Chelidonichthys; species Chelidonichthys spinosus. Next base: position 19,307,270 of record CM056837.1, read on the forward strand.
GCCCTCCCTTCCCTCCTCCAACCCCCCCAACACAGATCCGCCAGCTCTTCCCACCCCCACCCTGCCTTGTGCCCCGGCATCCTCCACGGCCCTCCAGCAGCATCGATAATACGGACGGGAGGAGAGGCCTTTGATTTGCTGAATCAGAGGATCCCGAACTCACCGCCGCTGTGTGAGCGAACACGTAGATGAGGGAACACATGCAATCCAACGGGCGCCTATAAAGTCAATAACACCACTATATATATATATAGAACAGTTAAATGAATACATGCACACTTCAGGGTTCCTACACCTCTTTCTAAAGTCAAATTCAAGCACTTTTCAAGGTGCATTTCCATGCTTTTCCAGCCCCTTCCAGCTGTGGTAAACTCCATCTTTGTACCAATCCAATGGTCAGTATTCAGTCTACTTATTCTGTCACTTGTTCATCACATTAAATGAGATGTTATTGTCCTCTAAACAACCAACATGATGTTTGGAGACAGCTTTTTACAGAAGGACCACAAATGAAAGGAAAACTAATTCCACTAACAGATCCACAGAAATATAATCACCAACTATTTTCATCATCTGTTCATCATCAAAAGTCATTTTTCATAAAGAAATGTCAGGAAATGCTGTTTTCAGTCCCTCAGATATGGAGATCTTCTTTCCTCTGTTCTATCATAGATGTCATCACTTTTCAAGCACTTTTCAAACCTTGAAAATGCCACACTAAAGGATTTCAAGGATTTCCAGCACCCGTTCCAACCCTGACACTTTAAACATGAAGAGATTACATTAAATGACCTTCATAAATGTGCGTTCTGCGTTCCATATTCCTCTATCTGCCGCCCGTGTTTGAATGTTTATGCACCGATCCCGTTATCAGAAACAATTACAGTCTTCAGCCTCCTTTCTGCTTGTTTTCCAGACACTCATCTGGAACCACGTCAGCCACGCTGATTGGGATGTCACTGACGGAAATTGAATAATAACAGAACTGAAAATTGAGATTAAAAAAAAAATGGGAAAGCGGGGCATCAGTTGGACAGCGTTTCCTACCGTTCATCAGAGGCCCCCACACCCCTCATTACGATGGATTATTTGGTGTGTGCCGCACGGGGCAAGAGGATCGATTATGAACACTGGTTAAAAAAAAATCTATAAAAAATGTGCCTTAATAGATAGGCTTTGTCACTCACTGGTAAAGTGGAAACCTCAGGGAGCGGAGCTGTCCTCCCACATGTGCTGCTTAAAACTAAAATAATTGTCCTATCAGAAGGCTTTTCCTCTCTCAGTCAACTTTATTAATACCGCACTTTGTCACCAAAATGCACGACATCACGAGCCTCGCCGGATCCGACTCATCAACATATCCAGCAAGTATCCATCACTCCGGGTGTCGGCTTTGTTTGTAATGTTGTTTTTACAAGATTCCCGTTTAATCAAGCCACAATTATCAAAGCTTTACAAGGATGGCCGTGTTGACCGCGTTTAAATGTCTGCCTCCCAGCAGCAAAATAATGGTTTAATTAATTCTCCTAGAAAACGTGACTTCAATGCAGAGACGAAGAACAGAAGATGATGTAGGAAATGTGGCGTTTGGCGTGCGAGAGAAAGAGGAAATAATGTGCGGCGTCGTCAAACATGAAAGCGCAGATCAAAAGTGATTTAAAGTGAAATATTTATCACACCTCCACCTCCACGCTCGTTTCTTTGAAGCCGGGTTCACCCTCCATCATCCGGTTATTCCGCAGAAAAGCCAACCATTTATTTATGCAGTTAATGACATCACAGTTTTGAATAATGGAGGGAGAGTATGGAACAATGTCCATAATGCATAGACGGAGTTTTATACAATATCCTCGTGAGCACCTCTGACACCGGCAGCAGAATGCATCAGTGTAGGGGCGACCACAATGAGTCACATTCCTCCCCGACAAACGGAGTAATTTTCTTCTCTATTTGAGATACGAGGTCTCGGCACAGATAGGCGTAATAAGATGTAAATTGGCTGAGGGGCTGATATAGGGGAGGTGGGGGGGGGGAGTTTGGAGTAACATGAACAGCAATTAACCACGGGGAGAGACGAGTGTGCATTGTCTCCTCGGATGTGAGCGTCGAGCTGCTCCGACGAACACATTTCATCAAGAATACCCCCGAAGAGAGGCATGATGGGGGACGAGTCCAGACCAGGACCACAGGGGACGAGTCCAGACCAGGACCACAGGGGACGAGTCCAGACCAGGACCACGGTGGTCTGTAGACCACCTTTGAGGTCGCCTAAACAGTCACGTTGCACTAATGTGCACTTTTTTACTTTTTAACGTAATGTTAGGGTTTTTAGATTTTCTTTCATAAAGTTCTGTTATTATTTGGTTTGGAAAGCTGCTACTAGATGCTTGCATTCCTCTCTGGATCAATAATCATCCATCTGTCCATCCATCCATCTGTCCATCCATCCATCCATCCATCCATGCATCCATCCATCCGTCCATCCATGCATCCATCCATCCATCCATGCATCCATCCATCCATGCATCCATCCATCCATCCATCCATCCATCCATCCATCCATCTGTCCATCCATCCATGCATCATCCATCCGTCCATCCATGCATCCATCCATCCATCCATGCATCCATCCATCCATGCATCCATCCATCCATGCATCCATCCATCCATCCATCCATCTGTCCATCCATCCATGCATCATCCATCCATAATTCTATCCATCCATCCATGCATCCATCATCCATGCATCATCCATGCATCATCCATGCATCATCCATGCATCATCCATGCATCATCCATCCATCATCCATCCATCCATCCATGCATCATCCATGCATCATCCATCCATCATCCATCCATCCATCCATGCATCATCCATGCATCCATCCATGCATCATCCATCCATAATTCTATCCATCCATCCATCCATGCATCATCCATCCATCTATCCATCCATCCATCCATCCATGCATCATCCATCCATCCATCCATCCATCCATGCATCATCCATGCATTATCCATCCATGCATCATCCATCCATCCATCCATCCATCCATGCATCATCCATGCATCATCCATGCATCCATCCATCCATGCATCATCCATCCATCCGTCCATCCATGCATCCATCCATGCATCATCCATGCATCCATCCATCCATCCATCCATCCATCCATGCATCCATGCATCATCCATCCATCCATCCATCCATGCATCCATCCATCCATCCATCCATGCATCCATCCATGCATCATCCATCCATCCATCATCATCATCCATCCATCCATCCATCCATCCATCCATGCATCATCATCCATCCATCCATGCATCATCCATGCATCATCCATGCATCCATCCATCCATCCATGCATCATCCATGCATCTATCCATCCATCCATCCATGCATCATCCATCCATCCATCCATGCATCATCCATCCATCCGTCCATCCATCCATCCATCCATCCATCCATGCATCATCCATCCATCCATCCATCCATCCATCCATGCATCCATCCATCCGTCCATCCATGCATCCATCCATGCATCCATCCATGCATCCATCATCATCCATCCATGCATCCATCTTTTTGGACATTTGTGTGTATGAATTAGAATGACCTTTGACCTTGAAATCCTAACATCATCAAGTGTGCAAATTTGAAGAAATTCAAAGATACGGATGTACAGATGGACAAACGGACAAGTGTACGACCTAGAAACATGACGCCTCTATCCAAGGCCTATTAGCTGCCTAATAGATGGAGTGAGCTAAGCTGCTGCTAACTTACGTAACGTCTCCGGTGGGGCGGAGCTGCAGCGTGAGGCCATGTGAGTGGGGGGAATTCGATGTGCAGCGTCCCCTTTAATCCCCGGGGCTGATGGCGATGGCACAGCGGGGGCCACCGCGCCGCTCAATAAAACACTAACACCTCCCTGGGACGGCAAGCGACGAGGGTCAGATTGGAAAACGCACGACCACTAAAAATACACCAGCATTCAGCTTGTTTTTATTGTGCTTTTATTTATTGAAATTTTATAGGATAATTAGACTAGATGGCAACATATTTAATCAACATCAAAACAAAAGCATGTAGAGGGTAATGTTGATTTCATAGTGAGGGTTTGTAGACAGCTGGTTACCGTGGCTACGGAGATTCCAATCAAATTGGTTGAGTCAAAGGTTGGTTGAGTCCAGTGAAACTTCATTCAGTTAGATGAGGATGAAATGTACAAGAGAAGCCTCCATATCTACAGGCAAAGAGAATTCACAACCTCCTCTTGTGTCCTCATCAAGGTTCTTTGGCTTTTCTTATAACGCCAGATCTCAATTTCAGATTCCAGTTTGTTTTCACCTCGATGCACTTCACATGCATGGAGATATTGATTTTGGGGGGGTAGGAAGGTCAGTCCAGTAATGAATAAATGGCATCCCACAAAAAGAAAAAGAAAAAAATCTGTGGACTTCTTTTTTTTTTTTATTAGATTTTCTTTTTATTCATATCATACAGAGAACCTGTCCAAAGTTCAAGTTCAGCTGCTTGATGTGGGCTGCGTTTTTGTGTGTGTGTGTGAGAGAGAGAGCAGGCAGCCAGAGAAGGAGGGAATGTGTGTGTGTGTGTGCCTGTGTCTCTGATGTGACAGTATGTGTGTACACTAGCTATGTAATTTAGTCCTAGTAAATTTATAATTTGGTTAGCCCAACTGCTCTCAGAGACTGTTGGAATGCTGCCAACCTCATGCTGAGTGTGTGTGTGTGTGCGTGTTGCTGTTTTCGCTGCTCTAAGCTCCCTCAAAGCCCTCTCTTCCTCATCTTTCTGGCTTCTCACATCGATACACCACCACCTTCCAGCCCAAGGTTGCAGCTCGCTGCTCCTCCTTCTCCTCCACCTCCACCTGCAGCATCAAACTGACCTCCTTCCCCTGGTTTTCCAGCGGCACATGTAGCATGTAGCCATCTGCATCCACGGGCTGCGCAGTAATGCGATTGTGGCATCTCGGAAGTATGCACACACACACATGCATGCAGGGGCCGTGTCGGCAAGGTAACCGAGATGGATGGATGGAGACGGAGGGAGAGAGAGAGCGGCGGAGGCAATCAGCTGGAGTGCTGGCACGGGTGGAGCGACACCTGCTGCTGAGGGGAGTAGCCGGAGCTAATTGCAGGAGAGTGATGGGGGCCTCGACGCCGCAGACGCCAAACCCACAGTTCAGCCTAATGCAATTAGCCGCCATGTTCTCCTCCAGCACAATTGCATTACGTTTTTTTTTTTTTTTTTTTTTTACATTTAATTTGGGCCGACGCGAAATGAAACGGTATCAGAGAAGAGAGAGATAATGAGTGCAAACTGATATTGAAATCTGTGTTGGGAGGCTATTAATGAGACAATGAAACGGCGAGGCCGACAACACGCTATACTGTGGTGAAACACTGTAATGGTGTCATTAAGAAGACGCTCGCAGCCTTCACGGTGGCACTGCAAGCTCACGTTCCCTCCCTCCCGCCCCATTGCTTCGTCATTTTTCTCCCATATTGATTGATTATTGATCAACGACTGGTTTTCTTTTCAACATTATAATCGATGGCTGAACTCATCTGTTGAAGTGCATATTTATGAGGGTTTCCTATCGATCTCCCTAAATGGCTTCACTGAATGTATACTTCCAGTCGCCAAATACCGCTTCTACGATAAATGCTCATATTTCTATTGCAAATATGCATTGGAGTGATGTGGTTTTGCAGGGTCTTGCCCCCGCCGCCCCTTCATCCGAACACGCTTTCTACCTCCTGTTCATCTGGCTCAGCTGAAGTAAAAGCAGTGGAGAGAGACAAGCTGCTGCAGTGTGACTTTGCTCCTCTCTCCCGTGCTTTGATTCATTATTCAGCACCCGAGAAGACGTCCTGCAATCCCACAGCAGCAGAGAGAAACACGCATACGAGGCACCGGAGATAGACCAGCACACACACACACACACACACACACACACACACACACAGATCTCCTGCAGATATGAATAGAAACACATTAATGCTCATACAGGACGTTTAAAACACACACACACACACACACACTGCCCCCTCCTGCCAGCTCTACTGGCCTGCACGCTCCATGGAAATGTTTCGCCTAATGACTCCGTAATGACAGCGACTTATGTCCTTACCATAGTTGATTTGTTTCCTGGGTTTTAAGAGTAGATTATTTCCATGGTACAGACTTAGCGTAAGCCGTTCAGAAACCACAAGCACTGCACTTCAGCCCTGGTTTGGGATTTTAGCCAGGTCTAATCAGATTAAAGCACTGTTCCCCCCCCTCCCTCCCTCCCTCCCTCCCCATCCTCGTCTCCTTTTTTGAAACAACATGCCACACTGCTCTCTCAGTCCTGCTACATGAGCCCCGAAGAAGCGGGCCAAAAACAAATTGCTTTTAGTGGCGGTTGACAAGTAGTTGTGTAGAGAAAATAAAAGGTTGTTTGGAGCAGATTAATTCTCCTTCACAGGAGAGGCCGGCCGCCGCGTGCATTCTTCTTCTTCTCGGCGACGGGGGGAGAAGATAGCTTTGACGGGAGGAGCTCATTGTTACAGACTTAGCCGGGCCGGAGGACACTTTGTGAAAGAGATGAAGAAAAAAAAGGAAGCTATATCCAAATCTAATGCACGGTATAATGGCATGTCGCTATGGTAAATTCAACTTATCCCCACAGAAGACAACAGCAGATTCAAAAAATCTCAAATCTGCTCCTCCAGTGAGTCCAACTAATAACTTGATGTTCTGGTCCCGTCTCATATCAGCTCCCCCCCCCCCCCCCCCGTTCTGCAAACCAACGTTGAGCAAATATAATTTCAGAGATATTCTGTCCTCATTAGTTTCACAGTCATATTACAAATAGAGGGCGAGGGAGAAACAGCTGTGGAAATACATTTCTAGTGGATAATGATGTATCACGCCTTTGGACTTGAGTGGTTTTGTTCTTGCCTTGGTGGTTTCTGGGGGGAAAGGAGTCCTGACTTCTAACCTGTGAAGGGTGCTCGCTGGCCTGACCTGGATCCTTCAGCATGAATTAAGTGAACAATGGAAGAGCCGGCTGAATGATGGCTCCACGCGCCTTTGTGCCTCCGTTATAAACCACTCCTAAAAAAAAAAAAAGGCCGGCCTAGATGACACACTCTCTAGAAATCGATCACATTTACTCAGCCCCTGGGCCTTCCAAAAGCTGGATTTAGAGCGAAAAAAAAAAAGAGGTAAAATGGCAAAAAAAAAAAGAGAATGAAATGAAATCCCCTTTGCATTAAAAAAAAAAACAGAATGAAACAAAAGTGAATGAGGGCGGGTGGAGAGAGAGAAATGGTCGGCCCAGGTCTACTTTGCAGACTCTGATGCGCAACCATGCGTCAAATTTCATCAGCAGAGCCTTATTGATTTTTAACCCTGGAAATATAAGACTAGAGAAGGCGGGCGCTGGAATATCCATGGATGTTTGGGTTGGTTATCTGCGCCTCTCTCCCCTTCGTCTCTGCCTCTCCAGAGCGTGAGCAAGCCGACGCTGCCTCAATTGTCTGACAATAACGCGGCTAACACCGAGGCCGGGGCTCCACAGACATGACGCCGGATTGAAAACCTTGAATCCAGCACGAGGGAAAACTCAATATTCCTATTGTATCCACTGAATCCGGTTCAATCAAACACAAACGCAGAGTCGATGCTAGGCTCGACTGCTGAAACCGATCGTTTAACTTTTCACAGCAAACACCTTGAAGCGGAGCCTGAACGGAGGCTCGCTGCGTATCCGTGGCGACGGTGTGCCCCCTTGGTTTCTGACAGGCAGCATCTCCTGCTAATAGGTCATTCAAGAGCAGCAGATCAGTGGCTCTGCAGGTTTGGATTGTTTCACAGTTTGATTTCTGAGAGCCGGAGGCGGCGGAGGTCTGTTCGAAGAGGACGGAGCTCTTTAGTCTCCCAGCACAAAACAGGACTGGGATGCACAGATCCAGTTAGAGCCAGAAGCCTGGATTAAAAGGAAAGGAAGTGTAGCTGATGGAAGGCTGCTGGATGTACGAATTAAAGCCCCCGAGTGACCCGGAGGCAGTCTGGGGTTACCCGGGGTCAAGGTGAAGCAAGGGTGTCCAGTTATACCGCTCCACTTCCAGACACACGCCGCTCCATCTGCCCCTCGCTTTCCATCACAAACAGGGCGGAGGACGACACGCCACGGGGGGCGTCAGAACAATCAGCTCCCCCCCCCTCCAAAAATAAAGGAAAGTGATTTCATAAGGGAGTCCTATCAGACCTCCACGTGCCGGGGTTATCTGTATGACAAAGCATCTTTCCCCCCCCGTTCTATGCATTTTCATGAGTCGACGGAGGGAAGCGGGCTGAAAGGGGAGGGTGGCGGTTGGTGACCTCGGGGTCAGGGGGTAGAGGGCTCCAGCTGGCCACACCACCTCCACATTGACTGATTCCACATCCACCCTTTTGTGTTGGGCGCGTGCCCATTGTTCTGCGGCGGCATTAAAATGCATGGATTCTAGTGAGCCATTTCACTGCTAGTTGACCCTATTAGTTAAGGTGGATACATAAAACATGAAGTTTAGCATCATTAGATATATACGCCGATCCACTTAAAGGGGGGGGGGTGACGACGACGAATATGGCGACTGTATCTAGAAGAAGAAAAAAAACACTCGGTATTTATAGTGCGATCAATAAAGAGAGCAAACATCGTCGGTGGAGGTGAGCAGATATATTTAAACAATAAACGGAGGCTTGAACGCCTCTGGAAACGCTTTGTGCTCTATGGAATCTCCAGGCAGCCTATTGTAGGTGCCACCCTGCCCCCACTCTCCACTCTATTTCCCTGCTCTGCACGCTTCTTACACACACACACACACACACACACACACACACACACACACTCTGCATCGAGCAGGGGGGGACGAGGAGGAGAGATGAGGTGCCGATGCTCTGTAATTGAGGGGGCAACCCTGTCACAACTGACCTGACGGAGACGCCGGGATAAAACTTATTCCATTTTCTCTCCGCCATCCCGGGCCTGACAGCCTGCCGAGCCCCGAGCCTGACAGACCTAACCGAGGGCCGTCGCCCTTTCGCCCGCCTCTCTCCCACAAGCACATAACACCCATTTCTACTTTGTCTTCTTCACTCGCAGTTCGACGACTTCTAACGGAGGCTTCTCCGCACCGCGCTGACAAACTCTCTCTCTGGGAAATATATTCACCTGACAAGATGAAAGGCACGTTCACTCGCGACTTCAATTTCATCATCCGCCACGATATATCTATTTTAAATGTCTATTATCTCAACAAGGCTGGGGTTTTTTTTTTTTTACTATATCAGGGCACGTGAATGTTTTGTTGGAACAGAAATGACAGCGCTGCCTATTTTTGAGACACTCTAATGCTTCCCTAGTAAAAAAAAAAAAACAAAGTACCAGAGCTCATCACCAGAAGCGCATCTCCCGAAAAATGGGGCTGATGCAGTGACGGATAAAGAGGAGTATATTTAGACCCAACAGTCCCTGCCCTTTGTGTCTTCCTGATTTGTTTTAATACGGGAGTCTAATCCAGCAAAAGCAGATTATACATGTATTAAATTCCTTAAAATTGCAGGATTTTTTAATACCACATTTGCAGAGGAAATGCAATGGAAGCAGCTTACAAAACATAAACCTCCCCAAACTGTTTCTGTGACGCAGTAAATGGGTTGAGACATGCGAGGAGAATGAAACATGAAATACAATATATATATATGATGCTACACTGATGATGATTCTTTGTGAGGAGGAAGGAAATGTTTAACCCAGGAGGCAGAAAAAAAGTTAGATTGCAAAGACTGCTGACATGAGATACACTGTGTGTGTGTGTGTGTGTGTGTGTGTGTGTGTGTGTGTGTGCAATGTGACCTAAATACTTGCACAAAAAAACAAAAAGGCTTTCCGACTTCACTTACGTAACGTAACTAAAATCAATACACGACCACTTTGCCGTTTCCATCTTCTTTTGCTGCTTGCGGATTTTTCCGTCTCATAATAAAAAATAAATAAATAAATAAAAACCCTCGAGTGGATTTAGCCTCGAACGGGAACATGGAAGTGGCAAAACGGAAACAAGGTGAGTCTCTGCCTTCCTGTAAATATATACATCTATATATAGATTTGCATCAAAGGCTTTTCAAGAAAATTATAAATAAAATTCACAACGACCTCCTTCATCAGCCATGAAAGACAGATAATTGAAATGAAATGATTTTTTTTTACATCATCTGTAAGTCATGTGTCAAGTGAACACACACACACACACACACACACACACATAATAAAGGCCTCCACATAATACACATAATTCAGCGTGTGACCCGGTGAGCGTCCTCTCAATGACAGTATGGCCGCCCCCACAAGCCGTAGCCCGGCCGCCATAATGACACAATGTACCCATCTGCCCTTCAAACCAACCCGGCAGCACGAGGCTGACCTGTGTGTGTGTGTGTGTGCGTGTGTGTGTGTGTGTGTGTGTGGTGTCCCATCTGCCCTTTCAGCCAGGCAAGCAGCATGAAGCTGACCTCTGACCCTTAGGATTATGGTCTCACCACATGCCACTGAGCATGGTGATGAGATTGACCTATGTGGGCTGCTGTGTGTGTGTGTGTGTGTGACAGATATCTGACAGCACAAGATCCACACACACACACACACACACACACATGTACAGATTAAATAAGCCCACAGGTAAATAAAGTCCTCTCTGCATGAATATGTTGTTAAATGTGTTGGTATGAAGAGTGAAAAGCATTCAATGATGTCCAACAGTGTGTGTGTGTGTGTGTGTGTGTGTGTGTGTGTGTGTGTGTGTGTGTGTGTGCGCGCGTGTGGGTAAGTTAATACAAGTACTTCTCCAGTGAGTGATCTAATGCGGGTCTGAGGACAGCAAGCCATCCTGAGCTCTGACACAACCAATCGTGGCAAAGCCAGCGTGATCGCCTTGGCAACCCCTGTCACCACATAGTTTATCCGGAGCATCTTCCAATCAGGGAGCACCACGGCCTTTCCAAGCCCCTCCCCCCAGGGGTGGGGGGGTTGCCAGCCGTTGGTGCAGAGCCTGCTGCATGAGCGGATGCTCTAATCTGGATGCAGGAGAGGATCACTAATCCCAGATTATGGCTCTCTGGGATTAAGACATGCTGATGCACAGGTTTGCACTCACCTCCAATCCCCAAACCTCTCAATCTGGCCGTCTCTCTTGCTCGGGGGGGAACCTCGAACCTTAAAAGGAGAACTACTCCCGGCGTGGTAGCCGTGGCGACGGCGTTGGTGCCTGAACATCAGGCGTGTTGGGCTGAATGATTGAGAGCTCACCTGTTCGACGTTATAGCACAAGTGTACACAGTGATTTGTGGAGTGTGGAGGCTCTGAAAGTTTCTCTCCATCACTGCTATGTGACTGAGCACAAGTGACTGTCACATCAGGGGGGGAGGGGGGTAAATAAAGCAAAGTAGACACTCCACCTCTACGGGATGACAAATCACCATGGCGATACTACTCCATGTCATACAGGACACCGCTCAGGCGAGACGAACACTAAAACGTCCTGATTGTGCCGCTCTCCGTGCCACTCATAAGAAAAGAAAAGTTTCTCAGAAATTATTTTAACGCCGCCGAGCGAACAATTCAAAGCCGGGATCGGAAACTTTTCGCTATGTGGAACAATTCCCCCCTCAGCCGGGCGGAGTTTGATTTATAAATGACAAGTGTTCGGGATTTAAACCCCCGACGACGTGAGTTTATCCTGACAGCAAATTATATCTGCACACGGGAGAGCGAAGGTGGGGGAGACGAGGAGGAGGAGGAGGAGGAGGGAGAAGAAAAATGGTGGCAGGGGGAAGAAATAACTGCTCAAATATTGTTCATTACAATAATTCATACATCACACGGTGACGTGTAAATTAGAACCTCGGAGTCAACACGCGCACAAATAATTAAGTTGAAATATTAATGATGAAATGTCCTCACAAGTGTGCAGGCTCATGATCAATTTGGGGTTAATGAGTCGTTTATCTCCGTCCAATCCCAGAGCTCTTCCTGCTAGCGCCGCCGCCGCCATGCTGCAGGGGCGACACACATGGCGGGCTCCTCCATATATAGTGGATAAATGTGCCAACGATCCCCCTAAACAAAATCAATGCGTCCTGCACGGTGTGTGTGTTTTTATGAGGGGGAAGGGAGTGTGGAGAAGGAAGCCTGAGCAGCTAGCGGAGGTGAAGAGGGATGTAGAACACAGAGGTTGTCATCCCAGTGAATCAGTTAGCGATGTGGACTGAAAACCTGCAGACTAAGAAGTCTCACACAATCTCCTTCCTGGCTTTCCGGGAGGTTCTGGGATCACAAGCCGGTGCAACTAAAGAGAACAATCAAATATTAGCCGTTTTATTTGTTTTATCCTCAGCGGTGGCTCATCCATCGGGTTGCTGACTCAGTGCTGCACTGTGCTTTGCCTGGGGCTGTATGAGTGTTATTATGTGTGTGTGTGTGTGTGTGTGTGTGTGTGACATGAGGCCTGTTTACGCCGGACAGCAGTTGCATCTCTTAGTCTTTCTTTCTTATTACTCGTTAAGGACCTTCCTTCTGTTCTGAAGCTGATTAGTCCTGACCTGAGCAACCTAGTGCTGCTATATCCAATCAGCCTAATCACTCAAACTCTTTCCTTGCCCCACCTTCTTTACGCTAATGGGCTTTCCCTGCTCTGGTGACTTAGCACTTAAGAGCTAGGGGAGGTGGTGGTGGAGGGGGGGTCACTACTTCAGAAAAAAAAAACCCTGTTGAAACTTCTTAAGAGCTCCGACGCTGCCCTTCGGTTCAGCGGGCCAGCTCGGGGTATTTATGGAGAAATAATAACCCGTGCCGTCCGTAGTTCCCCTTATTTACTCATATGAGCGGTGGATAACCCAGTTGCCAGCGTGCCTTTGTGTGAATTTGCATCACCTCCCAAAGGGCGAGCAAATTAATGAATATTCACACTTAATCTATAGCCCACGGCAGCCATGCATTATTCATGAGGTTGTTGCTGTTTTTTTTTTTTGTTTTTTTTTTTGTGGTTGCACGCACACATCTCAGTTTTGTCATCGCAAATCATAATTTCATTTTCTCCTCACTTCATTTTTCCCCCTCTCTCCCCCCGCCACGTCGTGCAAAGTGAAGGCTGCACTTGTTAAAAAAGCCATGCAGCAAATCACCGCGTGGAATGAGTCTGACTAATGTCTTTAGCACCCTGCCGTTTTTTAATCTAATGACTAATACGGTAGCGCCGCGCTTAACAGAGAGATTCATGCATCTTAATGCTTACAACAACATTTTTCCCTTAATCTGGGATTGTGCCTCTGGTTCTCCCCGGGCCTTCCCTCGTCAGCGAGGACTCTGGCTGTCACTAAACTGAGGGAAAAAATGCTCAGAGCGGCGGCGGTAAAGACATCAGCCAGACAGGTGCCATCTTGAATCATGGCAGTCTGTCGACATCGCGCAAACTAGACTTGGACTCCTGGTATGGTATGTCTGTACCCCCCCTTATGTTTACGATGTCACCCAGCATACTCGCACGCAAAAAACTAACAAGGCCGAATAACTCGGCAGCAAAAAAAACAGAATCAGAATAGGGAAAACGGCGTTCACACTCCATTGTCCAAGCCGGCAAAGAGGACGTCTGAAAGGTTTGTGTATGAAGGAAGGAGGGAGTGAGGTGACAGTTTAAAAGCCTTCCTTGACACTCAGCTAAATGGGCCTACCTTCTTCCACACAATTGCACCGGCAAGTCAAATTGCATTAGTGATGCACAATGTTTTCACAGGAGAGAGAAAAAAAAAATCACAATAGCGCTGGAGTACATTGTATTGAGTCAATGTTTTGGAGGGCGTTCCTCTTTTATAAAGGAAATACTGCAGAACTTTGACATCATCTCTCACAACAAAATAAAAATCGACACCGGCAAAAAACATGCATGTGGGGGTGGAAAAGAATTATTCAACCAATTAAATATAAATACGCTGGAAAAGTACAGCGTGATCGTTGTGGAACTGCTTCTCCCTGTGTGTCAAAATATTCCTCCAACAATCACTCAAATCTAATCTTTGTAAATTCAACTTTTTTGGTCTCGAAATACATTTTTAACACTCAGTAACATCCAGGCAAAGGGAAAAAATCATAATAATTGCACTACTTTTTGGCCAAACATGAATATTCAAAAAACCCTTCATTAGCTGTGAGAAAATAATTAGAAGTTTATTAGCATTTGTTTATTTGTCCATGCATAAAACCCCTTAATGAGAGTGTATTAACAAGCTCTCGGCTCTGGGGAGGTGGATGCTCAGCGCTGAGAATGCCCTCCATCTTTGGAAAAACGCTCCAGTATGAGGAAAAAAATAGGACATTTATTATACGGTGAACAGCTAAATTAACCACACACACACACACACACGTCTAACTGCAGTATGACGTGTCCTTAGCTCAACCTCAACCAGTGGGATTCACTCTCCATGCATTGAAACGTAAAGGAGGAAAATACCAACTCGGGGTAATTATAACACATACAGTGACTTGACATTTAGGGCACAGTGTAGAGAGGGGAGATAGTTGGCCTTATCAGAAGCTATAATGAAAGGTCAATGGCCTCCTCAGTGTTTACCTCCAATCATGTGTTCTGAAGAATCTTCTTCAGTCTCTATTGAAAGAGCAGCGGTCTGTTTGGGGGGGGCGGCGCAGGTGAAACAAACACCAAGAGATTGTAGGAAATACAAAGGAATTAAATATGATTATGCAGCGTGAGAAAAAAGAAGCTGTGCTGTTCATTTCCTTAAAAATATATTTAAATATAGCAGCATTGTTACACCTGTTTTCCCTCCACACTTATATAAAAACGGAGTTAAGTCCCCCTCTCTCGCTATATATATATCTTTTTGGTTCGGTCTCAGTCAGTGGAAGGAAAAAGCTGCATTGATAAATAGGTCAGAGAGCTTTTCCACCCCCCAATGGTTTCAGGCCCAGCTTGGCAAATTGAACATAATTAAGGCCCAAGGCAAAGGTTGCACTTTCCTTGAAATAGCGGGAGGAGTGGTGCAGAAGGTAGCTTGCTACAGGAGGAGACACGCTTCCATGCATGTTCAGTACCGCATGCCTGGGCACAGAGGATCCACAAGAGCCGCAGCCGCGAGAGGAGGAGGAGGAGGGAGGATGAGGAAGAGGAGGAGGAGGAGGGGGTTAGAGAGAGAGGATGGCAGCCATTACAGAGCCAGGAAAACTCTCTGTACATGTCTCTCTCTATCTCTCTCTCACACACACACACACACACACACACACACACACACACACTCCTGCTCTCTGACTCGGATTATTTCCCCTTACACGAATGTTCCTCGCTACCAACATTAAAGGAATAGTTCAACGTTTTAAGAGATGCAGACAAGATCGATATAAACGTCGTGTCCGTTCCTTGAATAGACAGTTAGCGTTGGCTTTTTCATAGACTGGAAAAAGAGGGAAGACGTCCAGCTAGCTTGGCTCCGTCTATGAATGTATTATAAAAATCGATAAATCCCTGTTGACCCAGAGACTTAGACACTGAAGACATCGTGCACATAGAAGCATCGAATTAGACATTTAAAACTTCATGGGTTAAAAAAAAAAAAACATACATTTGTATTCGATTCGATTTCTTTTTTTTTTTTTGCTACAGCACTGTGACTTTGCTGGTTGCCAGGCAACCTCATGGCGATGACAAGACTCCAGGAAGTCTTTGCTCCCAGCCAAGACGCCCAGCACACAACTCCCACTAAAACCACAAGGTTTTGTTTTCAGTTTTTGTACAAATATTAAAATATCTTTGTGCAGAGGCAAGCTAGCCGTTTCCACCCGTTCCCAGTGTTTGTGCTAAGCTAAGCTAAGCTGACAGGTATCCTCATGTAACTGCAAGAAGGCGAATAAGTTACTATTCCTTTAATACACCATTAGCAAGTAAAATCACATCATGGAGGAAGTTTTCTTTCCACCGCCTCGTGTGTTCACATTGGTACCCTCACTATTCTCGAGGTGCCGGGATGCCAAGGACCATTAGCGTCCCAGCATCCTCTGCTCCGGGGGCTTCACCTTGGCAGGGAGGCGACAGCAAGTTAAGGACGAGGAGGCAGCAGGCTGGGCGGAGGGCGAGTACCCGGCTCCACCGTCAGCCTGCTCTGGTGAAAGCAGATTAGGGCGAGTTGGCAGTGTATTAACGGGGCAGCTTCCTCTCCCACCACGGCAGCAACTCTATTAATGAGAAGTGATGGAGAGCGAGGACTCCCCCCGCAGGAGATCTACATGGCATTATCTTTAGCCGCCGCCGCCGCCATCACCTCCTCACATTAGCTTCCTCATTAGCTTCGCCATTAGCTTGCCCATTAGCGGAGGGTCCTTGATAACTGCTCAGATGCTCTTCACGACGGCAGGAAACCCACGAGAGCTTCCTTCTTTACACCGAAGATTCATTTAATTGTTGGATGGAATAAATTAAATGTGTTTGTGATGCAGAAATAAAGATTAGGATGCAGAGATAACAGCTAATGTAGTATGCATTAGTAGATTTTTATATTGTAAAGGGGAAGACTATTTAAAGTGGCACACAAAAGGTGTTCCAGCAAAACAGGAAGTCCTGCCACGGCTGTAATAAATGGGCCTTTTTATTGTATGTCATCATAAAAAATACAACAGAGAAGAGCAGAGCATTTTTGACTGGATTTAAATTATTAACATATAGCCTTTCCCTCCCCAAAAAGAGCATTATGAATTATGTCAGTAACTAAAAGGGCAAACTAACATCTCTCATGCTCGATCGAAATGTCACCATAGTGACAATATTCTCATTCCCATGATGCACGCTGTAATATTTCAAACAAGAACAAGGATAATACTCTAACGAGATAGAACCATGTTTGTTTGACAGCTCATGTTCATTTTATAGTAGAAGAACAATTTGTATTTTCTTTTACATTAATACAAAAATCCAAATATTGTATATATATATATAAATAAATATGTATTTGACATTCAACGCACAGAGCTCCTTGGAATTTTCCTGCTTATTTCTTTGACGGATGTGCAGCAGCATCTCGCCAGACACTCTGCCCATCACACACACACCCGGCGTGTCCGCACGCCATATGGCGCAAGATTTACCATGGCGACGCGGCCAGGAGGCTCCGACTGAAACCTTCATCAGAATGTCAAGGAATGTCACATAGAGATAGACAGGAGAGACGACGGCGAGGAGGAGGAGGAGGAGGAGGAGGAGATACAGTAGCATTGTTCCCTAAGCGCAGCAGGCTCAGCTGGCCTAAACAGTCCCAGTCCCCTCAGCCTCGTAAGACTAATGGCGGAAAATCACAACCTGGGGGGTTTGATCCTCTAAAGGGCCTCTGAGACCTGATTAATATGCAGCTTCTTCTTCTTTTTTTTGCTGTGAAACCGACATAAATACATGCTCTGAAATGTGTGCACAGCTCAGGTTGTGCGTATGAACACACACTAGGCATGTCCATGTGAAATCAGGACGGCACAAAAGACCTGCATGCATACGCTGCAGTCTGCATGATTCTCGCAAAGGAAGTAAAAAAAACATATAAAATATCAGGTTGATGGCTCCCCGAATGCACAGTTAGAATAAGAAAAGCAGACAGGTATCATCTTCCCTGCTCTGTGTGCTATATATATATATATATATATATATATAAATAAATGTGCTGTGCAGGCATTTTTCCGCCCATCTCTGCTCTCTATGTATGGTTTCCCCTCCCCCCAACCCTCTCCATCATACTGTATCCTCCTCCTCCTCCTCCACACCCAGGCAGCCCCCCACCCTTCCATCGCCGCCACCCCCCCCCTTGGGAGGACGGAGCAACCAGAGAGAAATTAATTGAAATCTAAACCCAGATGCAGGATTAACTAAGTAGGTGAATTCCAGTTGTCACATAATCAGGGCTAGTGTACTATTTGACTTTCATCAAATGGGGCTGACTGAAACAGCGACCAGGGATAATGACAGGAAAAAAGGAGCCAGCTGCTGCACCCCCCCTCCTCCCTCCCTCCTCTCTCTCTCCATCCCCCATCCCCCCTCTCCTCAGCATCTCTCTCTCCCTGCCTCCTAACCTCAGATGTAAATTTAGGATGTTTCCTGCGGCCGGTAAGCCATCGGTATGTGCATGCTTCCCTCCACACACACACTTCGGATTTGGAAACAGGTAACCGCGTCTCTCTTCCACCAACGCCACGCCAAATATATAATACTTACGTATAAATGTGCACCACATGGTGAATCATGAGGACACGCGTTTTCAATAAGCAATATCTCATCATGCATCCTATGTGAAGCATTTAAATGTGCAACCTGTACAGCAGCAGCGTGCCGTTTGCTTTTCCTGAGACGACGGAGAATGAAATGTTGAAGTAAAGTGGGTCAAACAGCACAGCCGCTCTGATGAAGCATGACTTGCCGCAAAAAAAAAAAAAAAGTGAGCACGTCAGAAGATTTTTTTCCTTCCCTCGGCTTTGAGAGGCTGATGTAGATTCGGGGCAACGCGATGCCCGAGACTCGCCGCCGTTCTAGCAAGAATCAAATCAAAAAAAGGCAGCAGCTGATCTATTTTGAACGGCGAACGAATCCGTAGAGTTCAAACATACACCTGCATTCTGTCATTTTTTGTTTGATCAAACGTTTATGCAGAGAAAGCAAATAAAACAATGGATCTTATTTAGCATAATCTCTAAAAGGAGAGGAGCGGGAGAAGGTGACGCTTTAGTTTAGAGCTCACAGGCAGCAGATAAGAGATAGAAGTGGTAATAAATGCTATATTATATTGTATAAACTGTGTATTAAATGCTTATAATTACTAAATAGGGGACTTGATGTGATTAAGGGTTATTAGGGAAAACATACATAACCTTGTTGCTTTAAATTGAGTTAAATTGCTACAGATAATAAAAAATTATGTTATTTAACACAAACTGACATTTCTTCAAGGTACTTTTTGGTGTTTAAATTGCCACAACAGTTGGAATGCAATGTTGCTTCTACCAGCAATAACACAATTCCATTTCTTTAGGATTTCATGCTGTTTACAAATCAATGTTTTCATGTGTGTGTGTGTGTGTGTGTGTGTGTGTGTGTGTGTGAGGGACATTGTCTCGGTGTGGATAGCAGTGGGTGTGGGCAGCATCAGTACAGCAGAGCAAGCTGCCAGATATCCAGTTGATAATATAGCTTGGGCTCCTGCCCAGTGAGGCTGACCTCGGCCTGTTGGCTCGCAATGTCATTTACCACCTGCCATGCACACACACACACACACACACACACACACACACACACACACGCAAACACATGGACGTACACCTTGGTGGTGGTGGGAGTGCTCGTGTATGCTAGCTGGTTTACCTGTGAGATGACCCAACACCTGCTCAACAAGTGTCCGTGTTTGCATGTGATGAAAATAATAATCATCAAGAAAATAGTTGATGAAATTGTTTCTTTGGATCGAAGTTAGACTCTTGAGAAAATCACTTTCTGAGAACAGAGGGCACAGATAGAAACACACACACACCCAGATAGAAACACACACACACACCCACACACACACACACACACACACACACAGAGCTGTAGGGTGAAGACGTACGGAGCAGCGTACCTGGACAGATGGCAGGCAGTCATCCCGTTGGACCTGCCATCAGAACGCTGCCCGAGAGGAAGAACACAACAGAAGCAGATTCATCTGCTCTACTCTCTCTCTCTCTCTCTCTCTCACACACACACACACACACACACACACACACACACACACACACACAACGAGATGCCTTTCGACAATAACAATCACACCATATGGACCCTGAGACAAGCATGTGTGTGCATTCTTGTCTGTGTTAAGTCACTGAAAAGAAATACAATGGAAAAGCACTCACATGTTCATGTTTCTGTGAATATAATAAACTAGAATGACTCAAATAAAAGCAGGAATTTGAACTCTGACCCCTGAGTTCATTCCATCCGCTCTAATTCAGATTGATTTTTCTCGGGTGAAATGTTTCTCCGTGAGACGGACGAGAGAAACACGCGGTCGTCTCTCCACCTGAGACTCCGATGCTCCGGCGGACGGACGCTATCCCTGAAAAACCCACCGCTCTGAGCCTAAATCACATTTCAAAAAGCACGGAGGAGTCTATTAGGGGGGAATTAGAAAAAGGCCTCGGATCCAAACAAGCCCATCCTTCAGTTTTATCGAGTCTTCTCGTCCTGCTCTCGGTGGATTGTGGCGCACTTGTCGATAACAATTCGTCTACATGCGTCACGTTGACAAACAGCGCCGCAGCCTTTATGTGCAGCTCACACACACTCACACACACACACACACACACACACACACACACACACACACACCACACACTCTCTCCTTGATCCCGCCCTTGGGAACAATACGAGTACGAATGTATGAAATAGTTTTAGTTCATGATGCAGTTCAGGGGGGCAATTTGCCATGCATTGCAGATTTCCTAAACCATAAATGTGAAGCATTTTCCTACCATGTGTTGTACCCCCTTTTTTTTTTTTTAATATATTGTTTTAAAAAGATATAAAAGGATGACAGCAAGACTTACAGGGGAAGGGAATCGTCCCCAGTTAGGGAGGCAGAGGAGAGGGCAGACCGTACGAGGGAATGGTGATTTGTGGTAAACGTTGAGGCGATATGAGCCTCTGATGTCGCCGTTATTTACCCAGAATGGAGTCAAGTGAATTGAATGTGTACTTTTTGTCAATTATTGTGCGTTTTCATTCGCCACGTGGAATATAAAAGCAGATCCACTGGTGGCAGAGATGTTTTTCTATCGTCTGCAAATTAAATGCAGACAGAAACATCCTCCACAGGCTTCACTCTGAGCAGATATATAGGCAAAGGCACCTTCACGCTGGCAGCCATACTCCCTCCTAACCCCCATTCCCTTCACAATCTTTGGGCTCCACGCAGACCTCGACCCCCCTCCGAACCTCCATCCATCCCCTCGTTCACACTCCCGCTGTCTGTCTGCGCCTGCAGAGAGCCGCCGCCTCCGATTCCATGTGCATCGTGTCAGATCTTCTTTTTTTCTTTTTTTTGCGGTGGCAAATCAATAATGCATCCGTAAATTTAATTTAAATAAACATTAGTGGCCTACTTAATTAATGAAACCTCATCTGCAATTTGTCAGTGTCAGGAGTGCTAACTCCTTTGATGTTGGTATGAATATTCCTTTTCAGGAAATGAGGCGCTCGCACGATTAGCGCTTATTGTGGCGTTAGCCTCTTCCCCGCGCTTTCTGCCGCCCGGATACGGAGAAGGGCGCAGCATCGCCAGATTAAAATAATTTACTTTGCAGGGGAGGACAATGAGAGGCCATAAAATAAATGTGAGGAAACATCATGAAAAATAGCAGGGGGAATATCTAATGAATCTAATCTACATACAAGCAACCTGATCAAATGCTTGAGCAATTTCAAAGGCCATATATCAAACAGTACACGACATTAACATCGAATCAATATCTGAGAGGTTCACACCCATAAGCAATAACGCGGGGCATTAATAACCAGCAGGAATGGGGGAGATAAATAACGAGGAGAAACATAAAACAACACGCTGTCATCCTGCGAGATGAGGATCTGACCTGTCCTTGTCAGCCTGCAGAGAACAGCTGCTCGTGACCTAATTTCACGTGGATACAATATTCAGCTATAAAAGACACCACTATGAAAATATTCATCACAACACAAAATTCCTCGTTTGGAGATCACAGCCGCTTCGCTAGCCGGGAGAACGGCTCGTAAAAAGGGCTCCGCTGACCCAAATAAGTCACGTTGATCAACGCGTTGCCCAAGTTGATAAGTTTTAAAGATTCAAGACGGGATGAAAATGACTCATTAACTATGAGGCTCAAATGAGACTGACAGCAGTTCAGGAAAACAGAAACAACAGGAGCGACAAATAAATTAATTGGACCACGGTAAAATGTTTCTGACAATTAAAAGATGATTCAAATATTTCCACTTTTAAAATAAACAGAATAAACTGCAGTTGGTTTCGCTGTGGTTCTGTTTTTTCCTGATAAACCCAAAGAAAGTGCAATCAAACGTTGACAAAGAACAAACAAAAGCTCGTCATTTTTTAACAAGGTCTTTACACCAACTGTATCCACCAGATCTAGTCACATACTGCACATATTGTTTTTTTTTAAAGGGATAGGAAGTGTGTGTTCTCTGCCACAACAAAAGACAGCTTCAACTCGTTCATTGAGATATTTACAGAAAGAGATTATTGTTCTAAAAAAAAAAACATCACGTCTTTTTCAAGGAAGAAAGCAGTTAATTTGCTTTTTTTTTTTTTCCCAAAGCAAAAACCAGGTTACAGCACAGAGCCAAAAAAACAGATTAAAGCTCAGGTATGAAGGAGACGGAATAAGGAAAGTGGAAATCACCCCCCATCCCTTATTTGGGACACCTGAAATAGGCCAGAGGCTGATTTCCTCCTATCAGAGGAGCCCTGGGAAGCCTGGGAGACTGGAGGGAAAAGAGCAGGGGGGGTTGGGGGGGATGATGGCGGCTGCGGGGGGATTTCAGCGGGGCCTTAAGTGTGCTATCATAGGCGTCTCTTGTGCCTGCCTGCTTTATTTGCAGTAGTCAGGTTAATGAGTCCACCAGCCCACTTGATGTTGAGAGGCCTGCCACAAAGAGTTGCCTCATTAGAGCGAGCCTGGCACGCTGCTCTGAGACAAAGGGACATTCACGCCACTGAATGCCTTCACGCTCCTCAATGCTGCCAGCCTGCGAGGGCCAACGCCATGGCAGAGACCCCCGCAACACATCCTGGCGCCCGGCCAGCCACGCCGCGACCCCTCCGCCTGGCTGGCTGGACCGAGAAGGCTGCGAGGTGTACGGGCGAGGAGGAAGGCTTCACCGGTGTAGAAGCTAACATGCTACGCTATCGATGAACGCGCTTTATCTTCATAGTGGCTTCAACTTCAGGAAAAATACACAAATAAAACAATATCAATGCAAAGAAAATGGCTATTTCTGAGACTTGAAGAACTATAAAATCAATACTGTGAAACACCAAGTATCTTATAGCGTATTTTTCATATTTCTTTTTTAGGTTAAACCTGTAATTTCTGAAATGTCACGCTCAACATTCACAAATCCCATCTGTTTCAAAGCTTAGTCACTGATCATAAATCACACACACACGAGAAAATACATCACACTTTTTACACAACACTGAGTGAGGACTTAGACACACAACCATGAGGAGGAGGGGGGAGGGGGAGCGAACAATCACGCATATTTCATGATTGATGCACTGGCAAAGATCCAGTTCACTACTTCCAAGGCGAGAATAAAATCTCTATTTCTCTCAAGGCTTTCGGGGGTCAGGAGTTAAATATTTTCTGCATAGGCAATCCGCTCTTTCCGCCACAACTATTTATAGCGCAGGCAGAAACAGCTGAGCTGACTGCAGTGATGTCACTTGCGCTGATGGAATGCTTTGTTCCACAGCGTGTGCGCATGCCACCTGGGTCTGTGCGAGCGGAAAGCTCGATGTGGGAGCCAAGATGGCTGACAGTTGCCCCATTTTTCAAGTGTATATATATATATATATATATATATATATATATATATAAAAAAGCATCACTATCTCCTTGAAGCAGACTGTCCCTCCCCCCTCACACACACACACACACACACACACACACACACACACACACACACACACACACACACACACACACACACACACACACACACACACACACACACACACACACACACACAGGAGCGTTCCTCCTCCGTCATGCCTCGGTGCGTTAATGTCACGATGGAGGTCTCCTGCGTTTGTGACATGCAGGGCCGGGCGCCAAAGTAGGGTAAACATCAGAGGAACCGACACACTGCGGCTGAACGGGAGAAACCAACGCATCCGAAAGAATTCACCCCCCTCCTCCTCCTCCTCCTCCTCCTCCTCCTCCTCCTCTCCGTGCATTACATGCATACGGATGAGGCGTTGAAGAAGCACTATACCCATATATATTTTTAGTAAGCCTTTGGGCTTCTTTCAGTGTCCCTAAAAGAGCACGGTTGCCTGGCAACCGTTATTGTTGCCATGGAGATTCGTGTGTTGGCAGCTGCTGCAATCAGCATTAACTCAAGGCACATATTCTCATTCCGATAGTCAGGCGATGGGGAAGGCAACTAGGACACAGTCAGAGAGGGATAGTAATCAGTGTGAAACATATGCTCATCCATTACTCGCTGCATTAATACAATTATATCAAAAATAAATTTATGGCCGTGCTTTGGTGCAATGATCACATTGCAGGCAGAGGCATAAAATTCCACCTCACGACGGATCGCCACTTTCATTTAATAAACGGCAGCGGGCTGGAACAGAACGGGGCAAACAACGCCGTTTCGCCTCCAACATAAACATATCTGTTACCATAAAAAATGCCCGTATTTAGAGTCACATTAGAGATTATATATTTGTGTCTCTTTTTTTTTGCCGCTGAAAAGCTGCAAACCACCTGCTCCAGTAACTGTTAATAACAATAAGACAACAGTGTCCCTGCTGTGCAATATAAAAGTAGCACTTGTAAATGGTGATGACAATATTGTTTACGCTGCATATTAAATAATCTCACGAGGAATCCGAGGAGCTGTGCATCATCCGGGAGGCAGCAGGGTCACGCTGCATTTCAGAATAAACCCAATATTTTCTGCAGCTCTCTGCCAGCTTGCTGCCGTTTCATTCCAACCTGTTGAGGGGGGGGGGTAAGTGATATTTACCCCCTTTCTCCCCCCCCCCCCCCCTGCTCATACTGGTTCGCATCCGGGCCCACTGGAACAATTGCAGCCCTGTTGAGAGCAGACACGCGCAGAAATCATAATAGCGGTTATTTCCTCTCTGGGTTATTTTTTTTCCAGGGGCCCTCTCTCTCTCTCTCTCTCTCTCTCTCTCTCTCCTCCCCCCCCCCCCCCCCCCCGTCATTTCACTGTTGACATCACGGAGCTATGTGGGGATAAAGAGGCAGAGAAAAACAATAACAGACCCATTGACCCCCATTTCACAAACCTTGGGGGTATGGGAGAAATCCACTTACAAGCCTGGAACAGACCTGCTGATTGGGCCTCAAAAGGCTTTGTATTAGGGGAACAGTGGAAAGGTCCCGACTGTAGCCATTTTGGAGCGAGGATGCTTCTCCGACTGATAGTGCAGATTTACATCTACACCCCCCTCCTCCTCCCCTGTGCACCTCGGGGGACACGACGACGCTGAACTGTATCTCGAATCAGAGAGACGATTGCATGAGCGTGCACGCAGCTATTGAACTATACATTAATCCACGCGGTGCGATCCTATCTCCGCGGCTCTGCGTCTATTTTTAAACAACGACTGCGGCTGAGCAATGCGAGTCGGCGGCGCTGCGGAGAAAAAACAAGCTGTTGGAGCAAAAATGATATTCAGAGGCAGTAGCACCTGTGTCCAGAATTAATTAAATTCTTTAATTCAATTAGTGCTTTATGTTTACGCATGGAGGGGGGCGACAGTAGTCACATTTAAAGACATACAGGGCTGTTAATACTCCCTTTACATTCCTATTAAAGCCATGGGGTCTTCCTTTCAGCACACAGACCCTTACAACCATCCACTTCCCGAACAAAAAAGAGAAAAGCTCAGGTTAATGATTCAGTAAACTTCCCCTCTCTTACAGCTTTAATTGCCCTCCACAAGAGAAACATGGTGTTGGGAGTCAGACGTGATAATCTCCCGGCATAAGCATGAGAATGGAGGCTCACCTTGCTTTCTCGGGATGCTGCTGGTTGACATTTAACATCACAGAGAGAGGGGAGGTGGAGAGCCAGGTGCCCTACATGCACATTTGACCCCCTGCTAATGTCAGAGGGGGAAGGTCCCACACACTCATCCTCGCTTCACTCACACGAAAAACCCGACGAGGCTGCAAAGCACCGGCTCTCAGTGATTACAGACGTCCACGATGTTTCCACGATATCGATAATGGAATTCAGCTTCTACTGTAAAATATAGTTGTCTTATTATAGCGGATAAACGAGCCTTTGGGTAATCATAAAGAGCATTTCTACGAGGATAAATGCAAAGTCAAATAAAAATAAAAACGCCTACAGAAAAGAGATCCTCTCTGAAATCACAGGTATTGTCAAACGTGTGAATTTAACGGATGTAAGGCGAAGCCCAGAAGAATATTCCACAGTGAGCAGGAAATGTCAATGTTAGTGGGGGCAGATGCAGATTTGAGAGCAGCCTAGAAACGCAGCCAGCAGGCCTGTAACCCAGTGCAGATGACCTGGTTCTGCTTGCACGCAACCATGAAATAACAACTGCTGTTTGGTGTTTGATGTTAGCTCGGGGAGCGTACTGTCCCCGCTCGGGCTAAGCAGGCACACGTTACCGCCAGGATTCGTTTGGGGGGAGAAAAAAAAAAGAAATTCAATGAGGTCATCCTGAAACACAGCAGGATCTACTGGATTATTCTCTTATTCTGGATTCTCTGGTGGAAAATAACTCCTAAAAACTGCTCTTATTTTGTTCACCATAAATACAGCTCTTACATTTCACCAAATACTTTCATAAACAAGGGAGTTATTGATATCGTAGTGTCTGCACGGTTACCATAACAACCACACAAATGCTTTTACAAAGTGATGTACGTATGAAATTGATTTGTTTCTCCAAAAACAATTTTCATACAGTGACAGAAAAAGAAGAAGAAGAAAAAAAAACAGACAAATACTCTACAAATAAAACCAATGCATTGTGTTTGTAAATTAATTTAATTATTGTTTAAGAACGAATATCAATACAAATGTTCCATAGAATGTAGTTTAAACATGCAGAAAGGTTCTGATGGAAATTAGATTCGGATGCAACGTTAATGCAAGAAATTATCATTATTTAAGCAACGACAAATATGTTAAACGTTCCAAATATTTGTACTCCAACTAGAAATACACAGTATTCCTCTCTTCCTTATACTGCAGTAATGATTACCTGTATGTTACAATAACAGAAGTATTTTTAGATTTCTGACAGGAAACCAAAACAAACCAACAAAACTTCTTAACGTGTATATTTTGACTGCTTCTCACCAGACGGACTATTGAGTTTATCTGAATGCAGAAGTCAATAACTAAAAAAAAAAAACACATTACAGTTTTAAACAAATAGATTAAAATCTCTGCCACACATCTATCAGTAACATATCTGTATACACATGAAAGGAAAAATACTTAAGGCTCAAAACAACATGCTATTCTTCAATAAAATCAAATTATGACTAAAAGAATTGAAAGAAATCTAAAAACACTAGCTTTCCTCAACAATAATTCAATACTTGCTGCATAAAATCTAAAAAAATAAAGGAAGAAATATCATCATCTGAAAGCAGCTCTGATGTACATTTCATGGAGAACGTTACAGTTTAAGGCTGAGTGTGACTGAAGGGAGGGGGGGGGGGGATCCTGATGCATGATGAAAATAGAATGGGTGCTGATGGAAAGGCTGCGGTTATTAAAGCATCTCGTTGCTAAAAGTGACGCAACTCCAGCGTGTTTACTGCTGCAGAGCACCGACAGCCTGCAGCTGCACACGGATCCTCCTGCAGACATACGACCTCCTCTAGGTTTGCTTTCCAATTCGCTTCACCCCCCCCCCCCCCTAAAAAAACACACATGACAGAAGCCTCCATGCCTATACGTACTATACGTATACGTGTCTCATTAAATTAGCGCGCGCTATATAGAGATTTTTATTTATTGCAGTAAATTCGCAAACAGGGAGGTTTCGTGTTGCTGAGGAAGGCCTGCTTCACACAGATCACTTCATAGAAAACGCACGTAGACACACAGACAGCGTGTCGACGTCGCCGAAGCCGTGCGCGTGAAGGGCGTTCCGATCCTCCGCGTGCTTTTGCGCGTAAACGCCCTTCACTATGATAAAGCTTATGCCATTTCGTCACATCGTGACAACATTTTTTTCTGGGTCCCCTCTGGTCCTCAGGTGTAGGAGACAAAGATAATACAACATATTGAGCGCGTATCCAACAGAAGCGCGCGACAGATGGACGCGCATTGAACAATAAAGTCCAAATCCAGTCTTACTTGGCCGCGTGTGCGCGCTTCTTCCATCCGCCGGGCAAAAAACAAACCGCTGCACGGGGATCCAACTTCCTCTATGAGCGTGCAACTTTGACAAACTTCCACCTCGGTCCAAATGATGGAATTTGCATCTGCAGCTACTAGTTATTTCATTCTTTCCCCCCCACTTCTTCTTCCCACCCCCCCTTGTCCAAACCGGAGGCCCAGTGACTGGCTCTTGATTAATAAATGTTTATGTGTTTTGAAGTGCGGGACAAAAGGGGTTGGCCTGTGACCCCTAGGAGCCCCGACCTTGTGTGGCTTCATTGTGAGGCGCTGGGAAAGGGGCTTTGGGACGGAGACCCCGGGCCACTGACCCAAACACATCCCAGAGCCCTGCCATTCATGTGCGCACCGCTGCATGTCGCCCCGCAGCTCCCATTGTTTCAGCGGGAACAATAGCGTCACCCCCCTCCCTCCCTCCCTCCCTCCCTCCCTCCCTCTCCCGGAGAGAAAGCAGCTTTCAAACTTCCCTCTATATGTAGCCTGACGCAAGCCCCGGCAGACTCACCCCTCCAACCCTTCAAACGGCCAAAGAACACAACAAAACACACGAAAATGTTGACAAAACGTTAACACCGGCAGTGATCGCCGCGCGTTGCGTCACGCGCCGACGTTGCATCATTGCACCGACTGTGTTTCTCGCATCTGTCAAACACCAAACAGTGGAACAGCGTGAAAATATACAGCAGTAAGGGGGAGAGGAAGTGTGGAGGAGAGAAACACCCGCGGACTATTCCTCATGCTGGACTCATAGATATTAGATATGTGTATTAATAGGTTGGAGGTAATAAGCATTAGCGGGGCCTGCGCGATCCGCCTTGGCTCCAGGGTGAGCGAGGTTACTCCAATGACATCATACATGGAGGCCCTTGGTTTCGATTGGATCCCTGCCTTGAGAGTCAATCACGGCAGGAAGTGAAGGATACAAAGAGGGTGCAGGACTGCCACTTGCTTCCAATCAATGGTGAACACCCGCAACCCAAAGACTGAGCTGCACTGCAACGGCAGCTTCTTTTTTTTTGTTGCACGTTTCAAATGTGTGCAAACAGAAAGAGCTTAAATGTTGAGGGGAGGAAAACTGTGCAAATGTGAAATAAAAAGGTTTGGATTCTAATCCTACAGGACAGAACACGTGATGTCTCGCTGTAAATAAAAAAAAAAACTCAACATACAGTTGCAACATCGCCTCAAATCTGGAAATTCAGTTGCAACACATCGGCCTGCACCGCACTAAAGGACCTCTCACCATGATTCATTGTGATCCGGATCCACACGGTCCTCTACAACTACAACAGGTCACACAGTTGAGCTTTACACTCACAGCATGCATGGAAATAATAATCATAAATACAAATAATCAGGATTTTCCAGAACGCGCAAATGATATATTTGCTCGTCAGTGTGTGTGTGAGCGCGCATTTGTAGGCTATGTATATAAAAGCGTGTGCGCGTGAGAAGAGAGAGAGAGAGAGAGAGATTTTATTGTAATGCACAGAACGACCTGCCCTCTTTTGAAAAAAAAAAAAAAAAAAGAGGCGAGAAGCGCAGCCATGCTTTGCAGAGGCTCCGGCGTCGCTCATTGGTAGTACGAGCCTCTCGCCTAACGGAGTGTTTGCTGCTCCGCCGGAAAACAGAGAAGGGAAACCGGGAATACAAGCGACTGCGATGGGAAGACCTGCTGCAGTGAGGTATTAATACTAATATATATATATATAAATATATATGAAGTGAAAACAAAACAAGCCAGCGGATACATATGAGCTGTTCGGGGATCATCCACCATATGGCGGGGGACGTCATGGTGAGTATCTGATGCTTTAACGGGTTTTTTACTTCATCGATACGTTTCCAATCGTTATATTTCGATAGATTCCGGATCATTATAGCGATCTGCAGAGGGGATGTTGGCTCTGTACGCTGTGCGCCCCCTCCTCCTCCTCCTCCTCCTCCTCTCCTCTCAGTGCACGTTGCACTTGCCATTGTTATTGCGGGCTTTAGGGAATGGACCACTTTAGGGACCACAAAAGAAAATAGGAGATTTAAGAATCGGCAAAAACCAGCGCGGGTTGTTTTTTTTATGTCGACGGTTGCGTCATCCGGGAGAAGGGTAAAGAAGACGGTGTTTTTTTTTTTTGTTTTTTACGGAGTCGCACCGTTTGTTCGCTGCGTGGTGTTTAAGGAAGGACAATAGGGGTCGTGTTGGTCGGACACACACACACACACACACACACACACACAGAGGGGACCCGAAACACGCCGATGATCCGCGGTGAAGCTCCGCACATCGGTCGATACGAGAGTTGCCGGATTTTGAAAGCGACTGGGGAGGAGGAGGAGGAGGAGGAGGAGGAGGGGGGGGACGTTTCCGTCTAAAATGGCGTTTCCCTTTGTTTCTGTATCCATCTCTCTCCTCTCCGCTGCAGCGAGCGGGGCGATGCATCGCAGCGAGCACGTCTAGGAACCCGCGCTGCTTCCGTGCACCACGCAAGGAGGGTTTATGCGCTTTAATGGGGAAAACGTGCGCTGTCAAGGGTGCAGAAGTGGTGCTGGTGTGTGTGTGTGTGTGTGTGTGTGTGTGTGTGTGTGTGTGTGTGTGTGTGTGCGCGCCTCGGCCAGGGAGAGCAGCGACGTGACCCCTAATTATGATCAGACAGCGCCGGCTTCATTTGCATGTCAGCTCTTTTAGCTGAAATTAGTAGATATGCAAATGAGTGTAAATCTGCACCACAGCAGATTAAAACCGGATTATAATCGCGTGGATGTTGCATCTGTGTCTTTAATATGAAAGTCATTTACCCTTTAACACGCAGCTCCAACGCACTGCTAAAAGAAATTGTCGTTTTTTTTAAAATCTTATTCTAAGGAGTAAAACAAATCATCGCGTAAAATACAATATTTGCTAAATTGCGCTCATCAAACAGCAGGGTGAGGATGACACGAACATCCCTCCCTCATCCCCGTGTATGTGTGTGTGTGCGGGATAGAGTCCATGTGCGCATGCTCGTGCATGAGTCTGTAGTGTGTATATGCACTTTTTTTTTTTTTTTTTTTAATAGTGCAATGTTGCATAACCGTTCAAAGCCAATGCCAGATTTAGGGCTTCACCAAATTGCGGGGCCCATTGTTGGCATTTCCTCTGCCCCGTGCACACGCACGCGCACACACGTGAATCAACCAACTGCAGCACTATTAACACATTTCGCCAATAAACGTTAATACTCCCGACTATAGGAAGTCGTCAATTTCCCTCCTAGTTTCAAGGACACGGGTAGTCATGAGGAGGACGCTGGGTAATATAGAGGAACATCTGTTTGCCCGGTGACGTCAACACCCCCCTCCCCCTCCCCCTCCTCCTCTCATCCCAATCCTCTTGTGCTGAAGGCAGATGCCTCATTTGTTTGGCTGGAGCTCCATTAATCCCAAAGTCAGAGGAAAGGACCGGACGGAGGGGAGATCAGTCCCATTTAGGCGCAGTTGGCGCTGCGCTGCTCGTCAGTCCGCTGTTGTTGGAGACGCGCACATACGTATAGAGCCCGCCGTGTCCGGGACGACCGCAGTCTCAGCGAGCCTCTCCGGCTTGCCCCGCTCGCGATTTTGCGGCAGTTTTAACGCGTGAACCCCGCAAGTAGAGTCTGCGAGGCTCGAGAGCGAAAAGATGCGATATTCGAGCAGGAAAATCTACAGTTTGGGGACGTGGACAGTGACTTTTTTTATCTTTTTTTTTTACTGTTTTATGGATGCCAACCGATCTTTTTATCTTTTTTTTTAAAACATGTCAATGTGGAATATGTGATTTTGTGATTTCTATATGAAGTTTATGACGCATTTTGTGTTTTCTTTTTTTTGTATAGGTGCATTATGGGATAATGGAGGACATTTAAGCTTTCTGTCGTTTTGGACAAAGCCGTCGACGAGGACAGAATCACACGGAGACATTTTTCAAGTGGCCTGGGACGTACCACCGTTTTGACCACGTTTAAGTTATTGCTGTAACATAACCTCTTGTTCCTCCAAATGATTTTTTTACATAATAAGGTAGGCCTGCGCAGCAACCGGGAGAGGATTGGATCTCTTTGGACCCGTACTTGGGATGTCATTTTTTTTTTTTTTTGGTAGTTTTAAGTCGCCTAACTCAGGCCTCGAAGGGTGCAAACACATTCTATTTAATTCTCTATGAAATGTTCGAGGTGTCTGCAGAGTGAATGCAGCTACACACACACACACACACACACACACACACACACACACACAGACGAGCCGGGTTGTGTCTCTCCGTGTTCACAGCGGACCTTGATTTAATGTCTTACAATTAAGGCACGCGGTGAATGCCAAGAGATTATCCTCCTTTCTTCTGGATGTCTGCAGATCCCAGAGACACATTACACCCTTTAACTCCTCGGCAGCAGCTTAGAGATGTCGCATCCTCAGCAAAGGTTCACATGTAACGCATTACTCCTGTACTGTCTCTTCTCTCTGCCCCCCTTTTCATCCAACAATAAAGCAAATGCACACAACCGCTTTAAAGCTCTGTTTTTTTTATGCGAACATGTGATGGCTGTGTGGTGTGTGTGTGTGTGTGTGTGTGTGTGTGTGTGTGTGTCTCGGTGGGAGCTGTCCATCCACACACACAGGCTTCCAGAGAGCGCTGTCCACCGTCGGTGGTGCTGAAATCTGCGCACCGATCAGCCTTTTGTTTCACTCGCCTGTCTCTCGGTGCAGAAGCGGAAATGGCTCAACTATGTCACTGTTGTACAGCAGTAGAGGAATGCAGGACCCGGACCCGCCAACATATGAAGTGCACAGAGACACACAAGTAGGCTACACAAGCGAGGATATCAGAAAAAATCCGTATTTAGTCGTAGTCCAAGAATTAGACGTGTGCAAACGGTGTAGCTGCAGCTTCTACAACGTAATATACCTTTAAAAGAAAGCCCACTCCGATTAAATGAAATGTACTGCCGGTTATTTGGACATCTGCAGTGGAGGGACAAGTGAACATCTTGTTCTAGCGGCACAGTTGCTATGAGAAACTTGTTTAAATGCTCATTTTCACAGTGAAGCAGGTCATCCAGCAATAAGCTAAAAACATCCTTGTACGACGAGGATATAATACGATATGATTTATTGGCACATTCATTTCCATAAGCACTTTGCCGGTGTGGGATGTAAATGAGGAGGCGGGCTAAGATCCTCAGACCGGAACTCAAATGTCCGATTAGATGGATATTAACAGGTTTGATGTTGACAGAAAGAAACAAACACATTTTAACAGAACCGATGAATACAGCGCAGCAGCAGCTGTAGAGTCTTACGGCATGTTCGCCGGATGAAATAACGTCCTCCTGTGTTAGTCTGCCGCCTACTGGCGGTCAGAGGAACGACACTCTGCTAGATTAAACCATGATGGAGGTGAATGCTTCATTCGGAGTTGAGAGTTTGACACAACAACTGATATCTTGATAAGATGGAGCCAAAACTTCACACAATCTTAGCTCTGTATCTTCAAAAAACACAACAGAGATAGACACGTGTTCTATTTTTACACTCTGACAGAAGATCCTGATTAATGCACATCATCGCCCAGAATGGCGGAAGGAGTGATGGATGGGAGAAGGGGTTGATGGGGAGGGTTATCCAATCACTTCACCGACTCATTAATGTTTATTTCCTCTAAGCCTTCAAATCAGCAATGAGTGGCGAAAACAATGAACGCTCTGGCGAGAGGAGAGTTCATCTGTATTCCAAAATAATTCAATGAAGAGAGACTTACTGTCAGAGTCTCAATCTATAAAAGAAAATTAAAAAGTAGAGCAAAAGGAACATGAATCTATGCGTGTGAACGGGTGCTACAGTCTCGACTGAGTGAAGGAGGGACACTGATGCACAATCACAGCTATTTAAAGGTGTCAGCCGCGACATTTTACCTGCCGGTGGGGGTCAACATTCAATTAGACGGCGACTCTGCCTCCTGCAGAATAAACAGAGCAGCCTACACGTCATGAGGACGGTTCGCCGTATGGGTGTAGACGTAGAGGAACCTCAAAAAATTCACCAATGTCATATCGGGTCTACAGGCCGAGAGTCTGGTCTCCACTGATAACAAAACCTTCAGAGTTGAATGAAACCCACCAGGCTGCCATAAAGCATGTTCATCAAGCTCCTAGTTCACCCTTTTAGCTCCATCTGCATTAAGTTCCACCCTATTACAGGTCGTGGCCTGCCCTCTTGTGGCGAAGAAAGTCATTACACTCATTAATTAAAACCTTTTGAGGGAAACCTGGAAAATAGACAGAAATTAAAATGTTTAAATGTGTAATGTAAATACTTCAGTTCCAGAAAAGTCCTGTATATTTATGTTTTTGCTGTTATGTGCATGTATTGTGTATTCAAGCTCACATGCAGCCGGCGATAAATCCTGTTGGAGCTCCGTTAATGGTTCCAACGCCTGCTGACACGCTTCTATGTCCAAACTTCCCCTTTTGTCCCGATCTATATGGACGCTGGTGCTCTTATCCAACACTTTTTGCCTTCATTGGTCTCTTCATTACCAAAGTGCTGACAGACTGTGGCTGTAATGGCCGTGCCACCGCCCCGGCCCATCTTGTCTCATTAGCCGGACCTGATTGGCCATGAAGGTGTTCTCTTGCCGTCTCAGGATGAAGCGGCTGTCTCTGCCACTCGTTAGATCATAACTCCTCCGGTATTTCGGCCCTGATGGCCTCTCGCGGAGCCTCGGCAGAGAGACTGAACATACGTTAATTGAAATATGACGGGGAGAAAGGGGGGGGAAAGCACTGACCTTGATGTGTTAAGCACGTTATTGGACAAGGAACTTCTCCAACGTGAACGTCGAACCCCCAACGTGGTGAAAAGATAGCAATTCAGCATGAAAAACATTTCTTTGCTTGTGTTTTTTAATTTAAAGTTAAACAGCCCGTTCGGTCACAGGTATTTTAATTATAAAACTATTTGAGAAAACTTAATCTCCAACATTTATTCAGCCAATTTAATGTCAATGTGTGTGAATGTCGGCAGCTGAGATCCTTTCAAGGGTAATTTCTTCCACTATAAAGTTAGACAAATAATTGATGCTAAAAACCTATCAAAATATTTTTATACAGAACGCCAAAAGGCACCGATGTGGGGAAAACGAGGTGGATAGCACCTGCGATGTGACGGTGGATACCAGACATATATAATTATAGAAATGCATGCAGGATTAGAATCTACTTTTAATTATAGCTTCTGATGTTTTAGTTTTTTCCTAGAAAAGACTATTTTGTATCCATCCAGATTTACATAAGAATTTTTCCAAATAAGTGAAACTCACTAAGATGTTTTTCAAACTGGTTTCGAAGTCTCTCGTCATGAATTCTTGAACAAAATGCTCCAGAACAGCTAACGAGTTGAAACTGACAAAAATGTCGACAAACATTGAGTTAATGTTGTTCATTTAACACTGAAATCTCATCCGTCTCTTTATGGTATTAAAATATGGATTCTGACAAAACTCTTTTCTGGCCAACTTTCACATCTTTCGTCTGTGAATTCTAAAGGATGCAGACCTTTTCTTTTATACAACATGTCGCTGTCGAGGTGCCATCTCAGACAGCGGGAAAAATCCACACCGCATTCACCGGCTTTCACCTGGCAGAGGGAGTCAATTGTAATCACTGCTAAAGGTACCTTTAATATGGGAAGCACACATGCCATTACTAGCCATGGTAACTCGGAAGTGGAGGGAGAGGTTTTTGTCCTTAATGCATTGCAGCTGGTATCTACAAATGGCTTCAGGGGGGGAGTAATTACTGAAATGGCTTTCTGTGTAAGAGGTGAAGAAGAATGTTCCCTGTGAAAGCAGTTACAGAGTTTGTCGCATTGAATCCCAGGACTACGGCGGATGTGAGAGACGCCCGCTGAGTTCTGTGCGTGACCTCTTTGGGGAAAAGAGGTCATGCACAGAACTCAGCGGGAGCGAAGCTCAGGTGTAAACCTGTGGAGCTGTTAGCGGTGTTCAGCACCACGGTCAGCTCCCACTGCGGTAAGTTGCTCTAAACTCCTTTATGCACCTATTTATCTCCCAAACTTTAAAGAGTTTGAAGTATTTAGTTTAAAGAACGGTCACATTGATTGCAGCAGAGGTGGAAGATTAGGATAATTTAAGTGAAGTGACTCATTAGACTCTCCCTGGCTGCTGACTCCCATGTCTTTTAAACTTCAACCCCCCAGTGTGCAACAGGCTCCGCATTATAAATCTTTCTGAGGTGACATGTGACGCCTCCAACCACTAGTTTAGAAGACTACAGACTATAGATCCCCCCCCCCCCCACACACACACACACACACACACACACACACATTGAGTAATAATAACTAATTATAAATACATGCCATGTTCCAGCACTCTGGCAAACATGATCAAACATAGTTGTTTATGGCGTCCTTCTTATTTTAAAGGCATTATTTAGATTTGTATTTTTTTTAATAATTGTTATGGACACATTCTGTATACTTTTATGGTATTGATTTCACGCCCAATAGCTCGTGGGGGTTAAAGAAAGCTGGATAAAGCTTTGTTGCTGATCCCCATGACGTTTGACCGTCCATCATGGGTGTGCTACACTATACGAGCCACTAGATGGCAGTATGACCACAAGTAAGTCTTGGTGGGAGAGCATGCTTGTCATGGGAAGACTGAGGGACATGATATGATAGTGAAGCATAGAATCATAGTTCATTTTCAGGGACTTATAACTTTGAAACCTGGAAGCAGACTAAATGTTCCACTTTGTGTTGTAGTTTTCAGAAACATTACATCAGCAACGCAACGTGATCTGCAGTTTCCTGTCAAGTTGGGTAGCAATAAGTGGA
Source organism: Chelidonichthys spinosus (assembly GCA_029853015.1). Classification (NCBI taxonomy): domain Eukaryota; kingdom Metazoa; phylum Chordata; class Actinopteri; order Perciformes; family Triglidae; genus Chelidonichthys; species Chelidonichthys spinosus. Next base: position 19,344,419 of record CM056837.1, read on the forward strand.
CTTTCTCTGACGTCAAGTGACGGTTTGGTGCCACACTGAATGACGAGCTAACACAAAAGTGACAAGAAGGAGAAGCCAAGAGAACAACAAACACTTCATCTGTGTTTAATACGTGATTGGCTGAAGGTCAATGTGATCTTAGAACCTCTAGAAACAAGAAAATATCACCGAATCAGATGGGTTTCATAAAACACCAGCCGCGCACACGTGCACGCTCAGAGCGCGAGAGAGCGCACGCGGTATTGTTTGTCATCGTTTAAATGCCATTAATTAAAACGTTAACCTGATTGGGTGGAGAGTGAGAGGGGGGGGGGGGGGGGGGAGAGGGTGTCTCTATCCCAATAGGCGAATCCTTGTTAATAACCCGCCTCGAGATAATGATGTAAAAAGACTCGGGCGTCTCGTGCGTAACGAGGATCATCGTGGAGATCCGGTGAAGGTGAATCAGAGACACGGAGGGAGGGGGGGGGAGAGGGAGAGAGAGAGGAGAGAGAGAGAGAGAGAGAGAGAGAGAGAGAGAGAGAGAGAGAGAGAGAGAGAGAGAGAGAGAGAGAGAGAGAGAGAGCACTTATTACACGAGTCTCCTCCTCGTCTCCACACCTCGGCTGACAAGTCGTGCGATCCCGCAACTTCGCCACCGACACAACAACTCCACTCGTAAAGGACAAACACCGAGAGCAACTCCATAGAGGCGCGCGGAGAGTTGCCAGAAGCGACCGTTGCCTGCAACAACGCGGAGAATCCACGACGCGATGGACAGAAGGATGAACTTGAACGGCGGCGCTGGGGACATTTTCCACAAAACTCTCAGCGCCGTGTCCTCCAAAAAAATGGATCCTTTCAGGTCGTCGGCCGGCATCGAGCTGCCGGCCAGAGACCGCCAGTCACCGATCAGCTGCTTTGACCAGACCGACCAAGACTCGATTCAGCCGGGGGGACTGGCGGGAGGTAGAGGGGGGCCGCTGGGTCTGCCGACCGGATCTTTGTGCGTCAATTTCGGCGAGAACGCGAACAGGATCTCGGCGGCGGAGAGCAGCGGCGGCGAGAGTCCCGACGACGACAGCGACGGCAGGTGTGACATGGTGCTCCTGGCCGACGGGCGGACGGTGCCCGCGGGGAAAGGAGAGGGAGGTAAGAAAACCAAAGAGCAGAAAACGCTGAGGCTCAACATCAACGCGCGGGAGAGACGGCGGATGCACGACCTGAACGACGCGCTGGACGAGCTGCGGGGCGTCATCCCTTACGCGCACAGCCCGTCGGTGCGTAAACTCTCCAAAATTGCCACTTTGCTGCTCGCCAAAAACTACATCCTCATGCAGGCGCAGGCACTGGAGGAGATGAGGAGGCTAGTGGCGTACCTGAACCAGGGCCAGGCCATCAGTGCCGCCTCGATACCGGCCAACACTGCGCTCGCGGCTCCCGGCTTGGGCGCGTACGACCAGCCGCCCGGATATCCCTTCCCCACCGGGGTGGCTGCGTCCTCCTGCCCCGATAAATGTGCCCTATTCAACAACGCCACGTCGAGCCTCTGCAAACAGTGCACCGACAAGCCTTAATGCTGACGGGCAGAGACTGGGAAGAAAGCACAGGAGGGAGAGAACACCACTTTTAAGAAGACTTTTTGGAGAGAGGGAACCTGTGAAGTCAGTAGGGAGAGACAAAGAAGTAATGCCGATGAATACTTTTATAATATTTACTAAATGCATTCAAAACGCGCTTTTTTGTTCAAACAATACTTGATCATGTATATAAATCATCCTTAAAGTGCTGGTATGAATGAGAGTTTAACACGAGTATTAGGCCTGGAAGAATGGCTGCAAGTGTTGATGAGTGCTTGATCACTCCGTTATGGACCCTTTTGGAGATTTCGGTTGACCTGACAACCTGCGACCTGTTTTTTTTTTTTTGTTTTTTTTCCACTTAAATAGACTGACACCTTACTGGAGCGTTATTAATCCAAACTCACTTTCTGCTGCTTCCTTATTTATTCTTTTTCCGCGGTTATTCTGAGACATTTGCTGTTTGCTTTAGTGGTTTCGAGGCCTGTTGTCATGAACTTTTCTATCGAGCACGTGGAATGTCATGAACAAGGGGGGGGAAGTCAAATGAAATATGGATTCGTTTAACAAGTCAGATATTTATGTGCTGATCAGACACTTGTTAATAGTTGCGCACGCCTATTGCAATTCTTTTTTGGGGGAGGGGGGGCACTGTGATATAATAAAATTTAAGAAAAAAAAATAGAAAACCTGGAATCAGTTTCAGGTGTTTCGCTGTGTCTTTTGTAATTTATTAATTTGGATTTTATTTATATTGGATATTTTGCTTTGCATTGCATATTGTAGTCTTTTTTTCCCCTTTAGTTGTCGTTTTTTTTTTTCTTTTTCTCACGCAAGTCTTTAGATGAACCGCGTTGTCAGGTCAAGATGTGGATTATTGTAGATACTTTAGTTATTATATGAGGAAAGAGCGCCATTTGTATGTATTTCAGTGTTGAAAAGCTTTATTAAAATATTTTGAACAACAGAAATACTTCTTATTATTCGTCTGATGTGAAGTTTAGCAGTGGAATCGCAGCAAACTGCCTTTAGCTTTTATCAAACACTTATATTTTAAAGCCGAATTTGACGTTTTGTTATGGATTCATCGCAAAACAAACTTTATTCGAGCGCTTAGAATAAAACCGTCGTTTCTGAGGGGCTGGTGTTGGTGTCGCACTCTTCACTAGTTGTCAAGCACAGTGAGGAAGAATTGCTCAATCATTTTCTGCTCCATCAAAACCGATAACTTTTCCTTTTCCTTGAGCTGTAAGTGACGCCAAGTCTTGGGAGCGAAGGCCAGACGTGGTGGGCGAATATCGCCTCGAGGCAGAAAGATGATTTTCTGCTCCTCGGACAAAAACACACAAAAAAAAGAATAAAATCAACAAACTCTGGCGACCTTCATTGTGATTATTAAAACAATTTCCAGGCCGGTGTGTAATAACACGTTAATTCGAAAACAAGTGTGTGTAAAAACTGTCGACTGTAATACCTGGCTCCGCGTAATGAAACGCATCGTTAAGGCAATTAGAGCTCCAGAATGTGATTAAGGAATGTAATTAGGACACTCTTCATTGCCGTAATTTGGCGTCTTTAATCACGACGCAGCCATCAACTGCAATCCCATCGACTCGCCCTTTGTCCTCCTCTGTCGTCCCTCCTCACCAAACATTTGGATGAGCAAAAAAAAAAAAAAAAAAAAGAGAGAGAATATATTCCTGATATGCATGAAATAATCTCCATCTTTAAAAAAAAACACGCAGATATTAATCTTCAAAATGCAGACAGGAAGTGAAGTTGGCTTCGAGGTGAGCACTTATTGGCCAAACACTGAGAATATTTCCAATTATGTCAATTAAAGTCACATCAAAGTGCTGTTTACATGTAATAATCTAAAAACAACAGCTTTAATAACGTGTATTAAGTTATTAATGCATAAGAAGTGAGGCCATGATCAGCACCATGGACAGAGGCAGCTGCTTTTTAAAGCAAACATACAGGAAGAGCTTTTTTCTTCTCCTCCAAACGGCTTTATTCTACTTTTCCTACTATTTCCTGTCAGATTAACAGCTTTGATAATGATGAAACTCAGAGTTTACTACTGTAAAAGGAAGAAATAATCTTAATTCCATATGTGAGGATTTCTTTTCTAAATAATTCAGATGTGGCTAAAAATGTTCCGAAAGCAAACTGATTACCAGCTAATATGGTATTTCCTCCTTCGTCCAAATATGGAAAAGTTTGCCCCCGACACAAATAAGAACCGTTAATAAATATAAGATCTTATTCTCCGCCTCCTCGCTGTGTGAACTACAACGGCGTGTGTGTGTTCGTGGTTGTTCTACAGTCTCAGCTTTGTGTCTGTGTGACGAGCCTCTCCGACAACGGGGTCATTACAGTGTCCCATTTAATCCCATCACGCTCCTGAATGCCTCCAATCATCTCCGAACAGCTCCTCATCAAGAAGGGAGATAACCAGGAGACATAAAAACAAAACCTGAGTACTTCCTGTGGGCATCATCTCCTTTTTTGGGCGGATATTTTTACATTTTTAAACATTTTTTAATCCTCCTCTCCTTCCATTGCTGTTTGGTAACCGAGACTTCACACACAGAACAGAAAAAAACATTAATTATGCAATATGCATTAATGCACAAATGACTGGAGCATTTAACCCATACTAATATTCACATTAGCCCAGAAGAGGAAATTCCCCAGGGGTGAGACGGAGCCATATGGGTGTAGAAAACAGACCACAGCACAAAAACACAGCAGTAAAAAAAGGCAGAGAGCGTTTCAAACGGGATTTTTAAGTGAAAATGTGCATCAATACGTGGATTTGGGGACTGCTGGACCCCCGGTGGGGTTTCAGCCGGCGTCACAAGCTGGTGAAATGTCATGTACACACACAAGAGGTCTCTGAAATGTTACGTTGGCGGGTCGGGCCATGATGTTGCACTCGGAAAAAAGTTTCTTTAGTAGCCAGGCAGCAGTTTTTATCGTTTTTATTCATGAGTCTAATAAAGCCAAATCCATCTTTAAAAAAAAAAGGTATTTACAACGAGATTCAGGGCTCGTGAATAAAAGCGGAAGATAAAAAACATCCCCTTTTCATAAACCATAAAACGTCCAATTTACCATATCAAGGGCCAGCAGGGAGCCCATCCATAATGCAGATGTGACGTCTGCTAAGGATGATAAACACCAGAGTGGAAACACTCGTAAGAGCGGCCCGAATTGAAATGCACCCTTCATATCACTAACGGGCTAAACTCTGGCAATGGATTCATCCGTTGCTGTGTCACACACTGCGTATAAAGATCTATGCGCTGCGCCGGCCGAGGCACCAAATCAACCGCTGGGTGGTAATTCACTTTTTGTCAGGCTGCTGATAGCGATGCATAATGTTGTCTTTGTGTCGCGCACACACACACACGATGCACATTAACACACCTGTAACTAAAAGGGGGTAAATGCAGATTATGTTAAGTAAACACTCATGTTCTCGCCATTTAACCTTTATTATTATGAGCTCAGGAGGCACAAAAAGGTATTTAGAGGCGTCAAAGATGGAAGCTTTCCCACATTTGAGCTCTTTTCTTCTTGTTTTTTAGATCATTCAGCGAGAGGAGCAACATCTTTTACTGTGTTTATGATCTACTGTCCGACATACTGAAATCTTTATTTTGTTTTTCAAAATCTGAAATGGGAAATTAATGTGAGGAGCAATGAGAAGAAGGAGGTTTAACTACATTTCTTCAAGTTAAATTTGCTCATGTTTTGGCATCTTCTTTAATTATTATATATTTTTTTAGCTTTATTATCAAATCTCCTGACAAACCGGATCCTCCGATCGGGATCTCTGGCAATAAAACCCACTTAAATTAAGCCAAATATATGCTCAAGATATGGTCGATTTTGGGCTATTTTTCTATCTTTTTCATTATCATCTCCACTCCTCATCATCCATGTATCTTCCCCTTTACTAAAATATGAAAGAAAATCATATTAGATGTTTTTTCTCATTGTTTTTAGAGGTACGGAGCTGTAATTTACACACATTTGACAGTAAACAGCTGTAACCTATTCATTTTAACCGTTTATCCAGAGAATATGACGTTCATGCAGGCCAATTATCTTGAAACAACAACAAGAATCAATGCCATTAGCTGTACCCACTGTGTGTTTTCCTGCTGACCTCCTACTTTAGTGGGAATGTTGTTTTCCTGCGAGGCAGCTCTGAGGTCAGGTAAACATATGGTGGCGTGTTTAGCCTCCGAAAGCTCCAACAGGCTACAATACATGACGTAGCAACGTGTGATTATCCGCTCATCTGGAATACAATTATCGAGTAACATCTCTAATATTCCAACTGCCTCCATATTAATCAGATTAAAGCCCCCAATCCCCTAATCCCTGTTTACCGATGGCTGTGTTGTTTGGCCATAATCTGATGTGCCTTTTATTCCGCCGGGATGAAAACGTGGAACGGCAGCGGAGAGCAGTAATTTGTTGGTGTTGTTTTGGACAGAGTGGGACCGTACAGGTTGTTTTTATTCCCACCAAAACAACAATTCACTCTGGATTTGAGCAAAAAACAGGTGGAATGGAGTTCACTGTACAAACATTTGAACAAAGCAAATCAGATTAGGAATGCTGTCGAGGACTCATTTGATTTGGAGACATTTTACGGTGCTGTTGCTTTAAAAATAATCCTGTTTTTTAGTGTTTTACATATAAAAAGCCCTATTCTTCCATCAGATCGTCAGAGTAACTGATATTTTTACTTGAAGTGTATTCTGGTGTGTAGACATGATGGTTGTGTAGTACTCAGGGGTCCAGACAGCTGTGAACTTTCCATTTCTATGATCTTAATGTTCAGATAATGTGCCTCCCTGGATCATGAGAACTGAAGGGAACTAATCTTTAAAAAAAAAAAGGTAATAAACAACATGATTTTGACCACATTTTGAATCAAACTGAGCTTGCTGTATCCAGATCTGTGTGTGTGCATGGGTATGTATGTGTGTAGTAAGTGTGTGTGTGTGTGTGTGTGTGTGTGAGAGAGAGAGAGAGAGAGAGACGGGGATCACTCGTCCTGATCAACATGCAGATCCTGACCCTCTCAGGGTTTATTAAAGCGAAGGCGACGTGGATTTCATCTCCAGTCTCTGACATTCATTAACTTACTCCGGCTTCCAGATTGAAATAAAGACATGAGGATGACACAATAACGGTGCAAATCGCTCACTGCTCATTTCACACACACACACACACACACACACACACACACACACACACACACACACACACACACACACACAACAAATGAAAGGTCTGAATTGTGTGTTTTGATACCGACAGCTACTTGCTTACGTGGTTGTTCAAACAACTTCCGATCCTGATTGCTGGACAGGTTTCTGATTAGAATATAATCTGAAGATTAAGATGCATTACCACCAAGGTTAACTATATTGTAAACAAAGGCATAAAAAAAACAATTCACACGCTGGCAGCTTTCGAGGTCATATAGCGAATTACAACCAATCACATCCTTTCTAGGATTCTAAAGTGCGTTTCAAACAAAAACGAGGACAGAAAGGAAGAAAGAAAAAGACTATCTGCTCTCCTCGGCTGAAATCTGTCATGTTACTAGAGCATGAAAGCGCGGCCGTTAGTGTAACACTTGCTTGGCTGATCTTCCTGATGTGCTGAGCGCTACTCGAGGCTTCAGTGTATCTGTCTGAGCAGAGGTCTTTAACAGCCATGAATGCCAAGCATGGGGGAGGCAGGCCAGGCCAAGCGTAACCATGGCGGCCCAATGTCCTTGGCTCCTCGGCGGCCTTCACCTCACACTCCCTGCATAGTGAATTTTATGGCTAATTTCCGGCAATTTATCCTGGCACTTTCAGAAGAGAGATTCCTGCGGGAATAATGTGCATAATTTGCATAAATCATCCTGATAGAATGCATATCAGCATGTTAACCCCCCCCTTCGCTGTCTGATGCTGCGGCGTTTACTTTGTAATCAAAACTGACTCTTTTCCACCGGCGGATGCACAAGAGCCACGAGAAAAGGGGGTCTGAGTTTAGGCGAGTAATTATTATTATATGACACATGCATGCATCAATAAAAATAACCACACATTTTGGAAAAAACATGAAGTCTACATGTATTTATTCACCATAATTCAGCATCGAAATAGTTCTAGATTTGCTTGTCTCTTTTAAAAGTGCCAGATTTGAATTATTCCTCCCAAACTATCGGTGCTCTCTGAGCCCCCCTAAGAATCCCTGGACGTCTTCTCTGTTGCAGCAGTGAGCCATCCACCACAGTTTGGTCCACAGGCCTGTTTTAAAGCTCCCTCTGTGTAAGCGACCGATTGTCTGAGGAGAAGAGACGGGGGTCAGCACACAGCATCCCCCCCCCCCTCTCACTGTGATCTAATTTGACGTACAGTGAGAACGTGCATATCCTCGTGGACTGCCTTTGTTTCTATAATCAGGCGTCTTTGTGGATCTAAAAGGTGTGAGATTAAAGAGGGAAACAAGGGAGGAAGGAGGAAAGAGGAGGTTTCAGCGCGTTGGGAGACATAAAGCATGCGGCCTGATGGAAATAACACACAACACGCGATGCTGCAGAAGAGGTGGTGGGTTAGCTAATCCGAGCAGACACGCAGACAAAACCACAGCTGCACGGGGGGAAAAGAGCGCCGCACTCGTTACATGCATTAGATTTCCTAACTGACGGGAAAGAAGTTGAAGTGTGTGTTTTTTTTCGGACGCAGCCCGATCATCAGAGTGAACAGTTTGGTGTTCCCTCCAAGTGTCCGACGTCTCAGATGGTATCGCTGGTGACAACGGGACACTCGTCCGCCGGGTGGACGTTAATCACAATAATACACGGGCAGGCTAATCACGACTCACTGATCAAGCGCTAAATGACACGCCCGCCGCAGCCAGCGCCATGCAGAGGGATTCACAAACCAAGACTGGCCCTTTTTTTAGGGTGGTGGTGGTGGTGGTGGGGGTGGGGGGGCGGACAGCGGTTATGAGGCTGGTGCACAGCCACCCAGACAATAATTACTCGATGACTGTGGTCACATTAGGGATCAGTCAAAGCAGATTAATTTCGACTGATAGCATTGGTGCCTCCTAAATGCAGATTTGTGAAAGTGAAATGGTGTCGCTGAGAGGGTTGGGGAGTGTGTGAGAGGGGTTTTCGCTATAATACGGCCGACTCCAATTACTTATGTGGAGAGACAATGTCTTCTTCTTCTTCCTTCTCGCGTGAATCAGACTGTACTTCTGAATGTCAGGGCAGAATTAGCACACAAATGTGTTTTTCAGTAGTCTGATACGTGTGTTTGTATGCACAGACTGTATGCACGAGCACAAATGAGTGTGTGTTAGTGTGTGTGTGTGTTACGGTAGGCCTTTCACTAAATACCCAGAGACCTCGAGAATTACCCAGAGCAGAGAGGACAGCATCTGTTTGTGTGCTTGTGCCGAGCAAACAAGGCAATTTAGAGAACACCAAGGGAGCAGCTAATAAACACAACCTTATTCCCCCCTTCCTCCAACACCGGGCTCCGGCTGACACGCCGCTACAGTACGCCTGTCTGTCTGTCTGTCTCTGATGCAACGCCAAAATCCTGCTTGACCCGACCAGGAGGTATGTTTTTCCCCTTTCTTTTGCACGTATGTGTGGCATGCATGTGCAGCCATTCATCATCCTACAGCGAGAGGCGAGCCAGCGCTGCTGGGAGATGGCAGGTCTGAGTCCCATCACATCCCGGCGTCTTTGTCTGTGGCGCCCAAGCCGTGCCAACATGTCCGCCCTGGATACCTGGCATGGAAACGCCACTACTGTACACAAAAGGTGTGTGAACGCCGGGGCTGGCACACACTTCCTGCTCGTCCGGCGTCCTTTACTTCACCACGGGCTGAGATAAAATACATGTTGTCACGGTGATTTTAATAATCTATAATTAGACTTTAGCTCGCCCTGCAAACACGCTACGAGACCTGCAGCTTCGCCGCCACTGAACCCTGATATGAAGCCAAAGTGACACCCGGAGAAACCCATGCATCAGACAAGACACAAAATGGCCGTCCGGTGCCAAACCTCCGCCTTGGCTTTCACTTCGTATCACACCATGGGGGGGTCTGAAGGCTGTACGGGGGCATTTAGAGTAAACACTCGGAGCCCTACTTAAAGCGTTTCATGCTGCACTCGCACTTTAAAAAGATCTCAGATGTGTAATGTGTTTGATCAAAGTTCACAGAGTGCAGTCAAATCATTAGTTTGCCCTTCAACTACGAGCACTTCAAGGTCTCCTCACACCTCGCGTCACATACCTGGCAGGCTCAGCAGAAGAAGAAGAAAAAAAAAATCAGCCCTTTGAGTCTTTCAGCCAAGAACATCCCGGAATAAAATAGTGGGAGAAAATAAGTGCAAAAGGGGAGATTATTCAGAGAGTTATTACATTGATTAGATTTCCAGAATGCTAATTAAAAGATGTTAGGACACGGGCCCAGCCAAGGATCAGTGGGCGCTAATGAGGACCAATAGGCCTCTGTAATCTGTGCTGTAATGAGAGTGGTTTAAATGTTAAGTTTGCGGGGGGAGAAGAACGGGGAGGTGTAAGAACGAGAAGAACCAATCCTGTGATGTCATTACAACCCCGGAACGGTGAGGCTTCAAAAAAAAAGAAATAAAAATAAGATGAGTGAAATTCAATTACACTAAAAGGGGGTTTTGCACAATAAAAACATTTTATTATTCGACAATTAACAGGATGGTTTAACGGCTGAAGGTCACACACTCCCTGGACTTGTGTTACGATAAGGCCTTTGTTAAGTTACAGGGTATTTATCTTTTAATGGGGAACCAGTAATCCCACCCTGCTACTCCTTCTCTTGCTGTTCCCTCAGGATTTATGGATTTCCACACTTTGCATCTCCTGTACAAGAGTGTAAAAATGCGCTCAAATTTGCATCAACTGTTCCTATCAAAAATACTGATTATTATTTGTATGAAAATAGAAAAAAAACAACAATTATAAGACTCAAAATATATTCAGATTATTCCTACAAAGCATCAAATCCTCATCTGTTTGAAATAAAAAAAAGTTTTCTATCAATTAACTAATAAACTATCAAGCAACTAAATACAAAAAGAAGGAAAGACAATAAAAAATCTGCAGCAAAAGGAAGGAAATGGCAGCGAAATACAAACCAGAAGTCAACAGGAATCAGAGAGGTTGTTACTTATTCAGTGGCTGGTCGTTATTAGTAAATGAGTCTCACTGACAGGTGCATCCCACTCGTTTACAAATGAGAGCTCATCGCTATAATCAGCTCGCTAATTCATCACTAATAATGAGTTGTGTGCCGAGAACGGGAGAACGTCGCCCTAATGGGTCTCACCGTTTACGGCTGCACATGTTGGGTTCAAATAAACAAACAAATCCCTAAAAATATCCATATTCGGTCGTTTCTTGTACGGATTGATCGTTAAGGTCTCAAAGTTAAGAGAATCTATCCTCTGGGGAACACAAATCTGTATATTCATGCCAATCTATCCAATAATTGCAGAGATCTTTACCACCAAAGTGATGCCAAAACACAATAAACACTAATAAAAGGTTCTGAGTGCTGGTCCTCATGGGTTAGACCTTCAATCAGGATGTCATCTGTATTTACAGGTGTTAGCATCATGAGCTACCAGGTGTGAGAGTTGTGTGTTTAACGGAGCTTCTAACATCCAACACGCGTTATGGTGCAGAAAAAAAAGAAGGCTGAAATTACAGCAGGAAGGGAGGGGGGGGGGGCAATGCTGATAGGCTATAAAACCATGTCATTTAATGCCCCCTCTCTCCCCCCCTCCCCCCATCAGTGTGGCTCTCTGGCCCACCAACCATTAAGCCGATTCATCACCTCCTCCAGAGAAGGCCACGACACAGATCCAGCCTATCAGTCACTCTTCGGGGAAGCGGCTACTCTTCTGATGATCAAGGATTCCTGCCGGATTAAACATGAGGCCGTCGTCTAAACAATGGCCGCTCCAAACAAAAACAGCTCTATTGAAGCTGTGAGAGAAAAGGATAATAACCAAGCCCTGAATAAAGGAACGACAACAACCATGTAGCAATAATGTAAGAATCTCAGCCACTTGAAGCCCGGTTTGTTTGATATGTCACTTTTCTAACGACCTCCCCGAGAAGAGAACCCTCCGGATTTGCATTTTCGGTCCGTGCTCCCATAATGGAAAAAAGGTACAGCGGAGCATATTTCACCGGGCCTGTCAAACCCACTCACGCCCCTCCGCAAAGCACTCAGGAACTTCATTCCATCCAACGCAGTCTCACGGCCGCGCTGTGAAAATCGACTATGACAAAATTAGCAAAAACCCCAGACGAGTTTGGACACATTTCTCTTTCTTTTTTTCTTTTTTTTCTCCTAAAATGCAATCAAGCTCCCGGGAACATCAAACATGAAGTCTCCTTGAGAAGTTGCTGGAGTCTCTTTTTGGGCGCAGCTATAGATTTATGTAATCGGTGGAGCTTGTTAGGGAGATTTCTCGGGGCTTGTTGACAGTGACGTGCACGCAGGTTGGACAGGGGTGACATCTGGGGAGCACGAATCTGCTGCACCACCACGCAAAAGCAATTAGAGACCTATATTCCCAGACAGGTCCGGTCCTTTGGATGGATGCGGTTTAGTGTCTTTATTAACATGACACGCGTGTCCCTTGCCGGGTCTTCGAATGACAATCAAAGGGTCATAATGAAAAAGGAGGGAGGAGGGGGGGGGGGGGGGCAATCAGTTAGATCATGCTCCTGCAAACAAGACAGTGTTGACAAGTCAGGACATCAGAATACATCTTCAGTGAGGATTTAAAAAGAAAATACATAAAAAAGTGTGAGATTTCTTAACAAAACTAGAATAACAGCAGTTGTCAGAGAATGTTCCGGCGACTGTGAGCTAACAGAGCGGGATGGTTAATTAGAAGTGGTTTAGTTTCACTTGGACACGCTCCCCCCCTTTACTGTTCAGCTTTAAATGAATCTCTATTGGCTAAAGTAATTAGTTCAGTCTATTAATTACTATAACCACCCATTATCATGTTGCCCTTCATTTTAACATGTTTCAGTGATGTAGCGAGGGCTGTTTCTCCGGGATATTCTTCTGTTCGAGTGCTAATTATTTTGTAATTAAAAAAGGATAAGCCTGGTATTAGTACTACACTTCTTACTGTCAACGAATCCCTTATTAAAAAATAAATAAAAAAAAGACCGAAGCTCAATACTTTCAAACTTCTCTACACTTCCCGTGGCACTCTGCCTCAAGTCCATTTGTTCCAACTGGAGACAGAAATCTGAATATGTGCAACAGATAATAATAATAATAAAGTGGATTAATACACATTAGGTGAGTATTTCCAGCAGCAGGATGTGTTTTAATCTGTACTAAGTACTACAACGCCATCCATTCATGGTTTATCACAGGAATCCATAAGAAAATAACAGAATATCATGATCCTTATGATAAAAGACCTGAAGCTAATCACAAATAACAGACCTGTTCCTTCATGACACAGTAAATATACACATTGTATAGTAAGTATCATCTCATTTTACAGAGTAAACCCGTGTTTTGCAGGATCCTTCCAGCCGTCTGAGAGCTGAGGAGACGGAGGTGGAGGTGGAGGAGTGTGGTAAACAAGGCGGCCCTGCTCCCCAGCTGTGAAGGTGACACCGGGACGCTACACGCAGAACAAGCCCTTTTGATTAATCACAGGATATTTACTAGCTCAGATCTAATCAAGGACTGCAGGATCACAGGCTACATCATACACGGCCCAGGAATTTACACAGCAGAGTTAACCTGTCACCTGCCGCCGTCCTCTTCCTTACATCTATAAACAGTGTGTGTTCGTGTGTGTGTGTGTGTGTTCTAACAAACAGCTCTAGAAGTGATTGTTTTATTTCCGCTGAAACAATAGAACCTGCAGTCAGATCCTCAACACGTGTCGTTTGATATAAAACCTTATGGCAGAGGGGAGAAAGAGCCATTTATCTCAAGGTGGTCGAGGTAATGATACAAGAACGTGAGCTGCTTCCTCTTAAAGTAGAACCACAGAGATGTGTGAGGTCGCCCCCCGGAGTCATTTCCTGTCAAGGACTAAACCAACAGAAAAATAAACACAGGGGGACCGATCAATTGTGTTTTAATATCAAGTCAGCACTCAGAAGAATGCTGGCAATTTTAAAATGAATAGAAACATTTTATAGTTTCTTCTTCCAGTAAAAACTGGCATTTTTAGTATGTTTTATTATTACATCAATAGTTTGTAAGTGGATGTCTGGAGGGTTCAGTTATAGCTTTGCTTAAAGAAGTTTTAATACTTTGCAATCCATCACAATTTTTCTAAACAGATGTTTTCACCAGCACACACAACATCTGGATAATATTTTTGATATTTTAATGTTTCACTTTAAATAAATGCTAAGTAACTTTCTATTGTTAATAGTTAGTTTCGGCTGCTCTGAAGTGCCCAAAAAGTAAATCACTGCAGGTTTAATAGTAAATGTTGCATCTTTATTACAATACTGTGTTTAGTTAATACTAATAATTATAATATTGAGAACCTAGCAAGGGTATTCTTAAAAAATGATCAACTGAAAAAGCCAATCCTAGTGTTATTATTATTTTCCAGTGAAAGTGGCGAAGACAAGCCACTCCAAAATGATAATAAAGGTTTCCTAGTGGAAGATTCCAGCGGTGCAACAACTGCATGAAAAGCTAAATTCCTTAAAAACAAGCTGTGCCTGTTAAAGTAGTTGTAGCCAACATTTACCCAATTATAATACAAACTCATTTAAAAGATATTTGTCCGGAAATGCATGAAATAGTCTCACTTAAATTAAGTAGCAAAAACTAGCTGTGCATGTAGTTCTATATGCAACATATTTACAATTATGAGACATGCTCATTTGTAAAAAAAAAACGCTTTTGTGTAGAACGGCATGAAATCGATAACGACGTGACCTTTAGGGTGACCTCTGCGGCGTCTTGTACGCCTACATGAAGCGACACGGAGGCGGCGGAGAGCTGCAGCGCTTCATAAACATCGAGGGGATAAAGTGTGGCTGATGTGTCACCTGTGAAATGTCACTCCACGGGGGGGGAGGGGGGGGTTCGAACAGGTCTAACGGAAGAAAAACAACCAGCGACACATATCATGACATTTACAACAGGAGAGGAGAAAGAATCTACAAGAATGCATCGCAGCTATTGTTTTAAATTGCTTTTGTTCCTCATCCATACAAATGCGATGAAGCCCTCAGCGACAATTCAAGATAAAAGACTTTTGTTTGTGTTGAATCACAAGTGATCTTTAAGCAATTGATCACTTAGCGCTATTGAACTCCCCCCTCCGATCGCGGCGCTTGTGAGCCGTGGACAAATAGTTAGTCTATTAGACGAGAGCGTTTCTGTCAGAGACCCCCGTCGCCCGGATATTTCCTCCGAGTGACGAGTCGCATTAGACGCCGGGAGGAAGAGTAATTTCTGTGTCACATCCCTTTAGCCCGACCTCGCTGACGATCGCCCGAGAAGAGGGCGTTCTCACTAAAAATTAATCACATTTGCCTTTTTAATGGCGTCCCTCGACGCTCTGCCAAGAATCGGCAATCATCCCTCCCTGACTATTGTGTTCCTCCAGCCCGCCTGGCATCTCCGCCGCCGCGGTGACAAAGTGATTTCAAGGAGTGTATCAATACTTGCATCACCCCTCTGGCCCTCACTCCTCAGTGTTGACACTGCGGCACTCGGAGCCGGAGCCCAGCTGGCAGAAGGCCATCCACTTTAGAGATAAACAGTCATAGATGTGCAGCGGGTCGGGATTTAAGGCTCAAATATATATTTTTTAATAATAAATTGTTAACCCTTACATACTGTTCTGGCATTTTGACATTTGACAGCAGTGAAAATACCCTGAATGTCATTCTTTTAGGGATTTTCTTCCAAAAACGAGTGGTGTAAGACGTAAAAAACACACTCTTACTGCTCTCTGAGACATGAAATAAGGATAAATGATACTTAAATTGATGCCAGATGGGTTATTTATGCATTCTGAATAGATCTGTAGTTCGAACATTGGTATGGACACTTAAAATATGAACAGTATGTAAGGGTTAAGAGAAGGGGGGGACACTTGCACTGCTACGTTAGAATATAAAAATAAAGTATCCTGATGCATTATGTTGTTTTTCCCCACTAATGTACAGAATTTGCAAGAATCAGAATACATAGATATTATGATATATATAGGAATACTACTGGGATACTTACATAAGGCTTATTGGTAAAAATAAGAATTGTATTCTGGGTAGAAATATCATAAGATGCCCTCCAACTGTCTCGCCTGAAGCCTCGTTCTCTCAGTAAAAGACAGAAAACCTCCGCCATCAAATATTCAGACAGATCCGCTGCGAGCGAGAAGCTGTGTTAGAATGACCGGGAAACAAAACACTTGTGGTAAAAACACAATGTTCTGAGGACATTCTGTCAGATTCCTCTCTTTTTTACAGATTTCATTACCGCGCCGCTGTGGCGTAAATGCTTTAAAACACTTTGACATAACATGCTGCGTCCAGAGACCCGCCGCTTCTGAATAATGAATCTACAGTATGTTGGAACAGCTGTCTGCTTCGGAGAGCTTTTTTTCTTCTTTTTTTCTGGGTTTCGGTTCCACCTCAAAAAGTCGAATTTCAAGAAACCAGCGGTTCTCGTCAAATCAGCGTCCGGGTAAATCAGCGAACTTTAATTTGCAACAAAACCACTGCGATTGCCTGAGAAGCAAAAGTCAGAATTCCTCCAGCATCCTCGGTGCGTTTTCCCCCCCCGCTCTTCATATTTAATTCAGCGGTTGTGTATTTCTTTAAGATTGCAACATCTGTTGGCTCCCAGTGCCAGCTCCCTCTGTCAGCCACCCTCTGTTCAATAATTCCTGCCCTGACCCTCAGCACCGGCTGCTGCTCCAACTTCACCAAAGACCCGACCCGGAGAGACACAGGATCACCTGGTGTACAAGACCCAGATCACCTGGTCCACCAGACCCGGATAACCTGGTCTACAAGACCCAGATCACCTGGTCTACAAGATCCCGATACACCTCATGGAAATGAAACAATCACAAACAACAAACTCAACCAGGACCAATTAGCAGATTTTGAATGTATTAGTTATCAATAAATCAACAGAGGGGTCAATAGTTCAGGCTCAAACTATAATCAAAATAAAAAATAATAATAATGTGATGAGAAGGAAATCATGTCAATGTATTCAGAATGGTATGCTTGACTTTGAAGAAGGATTTGTAAATGTGATTACATCTATTTGGTCATTTATATTATAAAGTATAATATTTTTCTCTTTGCCAATGAATCAGAAAACCCCCAAAAACTGGATTTATGTTTAAAAGTGGGTTTATTTTCATAAAAACAGCTGGGCTCTAATACTTTTAAGCAAACGTCGATCAAACTAGGACTACTTTCAGCTGCGGATGAATACGCTTTCGGTGCAATAGCGACTCAAAATCGAACTTGTGTGTTCATCGTTATGGAGTGGCTTATTTATGGCTTTAATCATTAATTTAGTTTGATTTTTTAGTTGTAAAAGTGCTATATAAAACCTATTATTATTATTATTATTAAAGAGTATGAAAGACATTACCAACCTTATCTCATAACGCCATTTACCCGATGGCTTTTTATTTTATTTTGTAGTTTGTGATAATTAATATTTGTATAATTCGGGGGGAAAGCGATGACTCTTAAGTTAAATACCACGTGTAGACGTTACGTTAACCCAAACCCATATTTGGGTTATGTACAGTATTAACTGATACCTGATCAGATTTACAGCTCGTCAACACTCGGCGTGATCGCCGTGGTCCGAGCCATCGAAGGTGGCGGCGTCTCCAAACAGATGCTACCCACTGACCTTAGAAAATATGGTGGAGGGGCCAGATGTTTGGATGACCTCTCGACCTTGGGACCAGCTGATGTGGCAGTGATGGAGATGGGTGCTGGCAGAAGAAACTGATCTAGTGGCATCAAAGGTTCCCACTTTTCCCGCTTTTTACTGTGGTGGTCTTTACCCCTCCTCCTCCTCCTCCCCACTCGTGTTGGGCAATCCTGGAAGGCAGGGAGTAACGGAGGACAGAAGAGGAGGAATCTGTAAACACAGAAGCAGACAGAGAGCGAGAGAGAGGGCTGGTCAGTGCTGACGGTTGTCACAGATGTCGAGTTCAGCACAAAAAAACTCTTTGCCAGAAGCCATCATGTCACAGCGAAGTTAGCTGAATGAACAAGAACAACTCCAGGCTCTGCCACTTCAGATCGCCATCAAAACTCAACAGCTGTTTCTTGAACGAATGCAGATGCAAAAGTAATGATAATAATGCCTACTTACAGCTTCCTGCTTCCAAGTAAACAACGCTCGTTGACCACACCCTGCACACACACGGCGTCTCGTTAGCTCGCCGTTGCTATGGCTATTTGAGATTTTCATTTTTAGACTAAGCAGATGATGAAAAACAAAACAACAGATTCTTCATTTTTAATGTTTCCAAGTCATTATTATGAATTTTTTTGGTTTCCAAAGCCACACAATCAGCCAGTTTACATTGTTGACAGTGAAAACGTCATTGTAATATGCATCTACAGCGTCTGCAGCGGCTTCAACATCATTTCTCCTCAAACCAACGCCTGCTCTTGTCCATTCTGGCAATCGGAAAATTCTTAACATTTTGACTGGATGCATCTTGGCTCTAAGCGTCTTCACTCGACTCGGAGAATGTCTTTGTGCCAAGGCCACAGCCACGGGCAGTGTTTCCTAGTGACAGATGAGCGTGTCAACATGTGTGTGTGTGTGTGTGTGGGGTGAAACAATAGCTCTTGTAAACTGTGAACCATGTTACTATGGAGAGGAGTGCCAGTTTATCCAGAAACCAACACCCAGATAGAAATCAATCAGATGAAAAACATACAAACGACGATATTAATGTGAAATAAAAGTAAATAAATACACGTGTGCGATGGTGCACAGTGCTTGGCCTCTCATAGATGGACTGAAAACGCTCACTCGCCGTTATCACTACCACTAATATCGTTATTTGTCCTTCAGAAGAACGGCGTGGAAGGAGAATGTATTAAACTGCGACATGTGGATCTAAATCTGTCCGTCCTGTCTCCAGGCCTGTTGGCAAAGGGCAGCTCAGCTGTAGCGGCCAGATTGTGTGAACAGCGGACTACGAACATCGCTCCACAGGCCATAACCAAGGTGTCTAATCCAGGAAACACTGTGAACATACCGCCCGTGGGCTCCCAGAGTGCACTGCGTCGCCTACATCCTAGTGCAAACTGCAGAAAATCTTCCTTCTTAAGAAGCCGGTGTGTCTATTTGGGAATCGCAGCCTTGGATTCTTAAAAAAACTAAACAATAGGCCAGTAGGAGAGGATTATTGTAATAGGTTTCCTGCATAAATCAGTTTGTTTCATGAGTTTTCTCAAAGATCTCAAGATTGGTTTGTGAATTTTGCTGTTAATATGTATGCAAATACTCATTACTTTAGACTTAAGGTTTAAATTTTAAATGTAAGGATGTTTCATTTACACATTTGGGCAAATCTACCTGAAGAAATATTGCCAGCTCGCCTCGCAGTGCATCTGCTGTCCAGCACCTGTCATATCGGCTGAGTGTCACCCGCGTCACAGGGTGTCGCGAGATGACAGCTCCCAATGTCTGCAAAGACGAAGCCTCGGGAGGAAGAAGAGGAGGAGAAAGAAAAAAAAAAACAGGACAGATCGAAATTTCATACTACCAAGTATATCAAAGTGACTCCTGTCAGCATTGCGTCAAAAGCGGAGGAACAGGAACTGTTCATTTTTACAGCTGAGAGTCGGAGCGTGGAGGGGCTTTTCTGAGGGAAAAAGGGGGCCGGGGAAGGTGAGCGGTAAATTATGTTGGATGACTTACAGCAGAAAAAAATGATGACAATGAAAAGCACCTTGTCAGCCATCCACCCATTGTGATTTATGACAGAAGAGTCAAAATAAGGTTTTTTTTCAGTTAACTATGTTGACCGACATGTGATTTAATCTCATATTTTTAGTTTAATTTGTCTTCGTGACAAAAATCTCATGATAACAGTCAACGCTGCAAATAAAACAAGAAAGCAGGAATGTTATTAAATTTAAATAAGTGCTAAAAAATGTGGTAAAGAAAACAAGTGCAGCTAGAAAAAAAAAACCCAATCAGAGCATAACACAAAATCACATCGACAGTAACCATGGGGCAAAGCCTCTTCGCCCAACAAACAAGTGTGTCTTTGCTTGAACAGACAGTGTGTTCCAACATACAGCATGCAGAGATATACAACTTGTGCAGAGATGACACAAAATTAGAGGCTTGAGGCTAAAAGGAGTCCAAAGCAACCTAAAAAAAAAATGTTGTCCCAGGGCCAAACCGCTGCACTGCAGGCCACTTCTGATTCCAGCACTAGCCGCTGTAGCGCAAACCAGCCATGCATTAGCATTGGCCCTCCAGTTGGGAGCAGGCTCTTAGGATCCTGTCACCCGAACTTATCATACACTCACACACACACTGCCAGACATGCAAAGACAAAAAAACGACGCACAGAGCATTATCAGATACTCCCTGGAGCACACACATGTACACTAATACACCCCCATAAGAACCATAAGTCCACATGGATCAGACCACCTCTCCAGATTCTCCCCTGGTCAAACACACAGCGGCCGTTAACACCGGCAACATAAAATAAGACAAAACCTGCCCGTTAAAGCATCTCCCATCTCCCTCACCACTTAGAGGGGAGGAGGAGGAGGGGGGAGCCCGAGCTAGCATACAAAGTTCAACAACTGTGAAGAAGGAACTATTAAAGAGGACACACAAAGCAGTGACCTTGACTGACAAGTGCTCTTCATTCTGGCCATAAACAGCAGTGGGGCCTGATAAGTGTTCATCGGTGCGGGGAGTAATGACCTATCCGTCAGCAGCGGTTGGGCTGTGTGAGGTAGTATAAATGGAACATACATAATGTACAGCAATAATACCAGCACGCTCACAGCCTAATGTATTATCATTATTCTTGGAGACCTGGGTCCCCCCCCTCCACCTGCTCCACCTAACCCTGTGTAGTGTGCCTCAGAACGGCGGGTAAATGCCTTCCGGCCACGATAATTTCATTCTAATCTTTGTTCCATATTATAATTTTCATGGTCAGAAATACACCGGGAAGCAACGGCACATTTCTATCAAGGGCTAAACAGAACACAGGCCATAACTGGAGGTTTTATGTGACTGTATAACCCCCCGTTCTTAGCGCGCCGCTCAATTTATGATAAGAATGGAGGGGGGGAAAAAGCTGAGAATTTATGTGCAGTGGGCCATCTCGAAACAACATCATTACAGGTGGAAGCGGCCTCCGATAGGACGGCGGTATCTGAACCACACACTTGGAAAATGTTTAAAGAGGAGATCGGAAAATTCAATATTCATAACATTAAACACACAATATATTTTTACAACCGAATGAAGTTTATAAAAAAGAGACCAAGAATCTATTTACAAAGGACTTCCACCCAAAACAACTCACAACTAACATGGACCTAACTGTTCCAGATCATTAGAAAGCATGTAGGATTAATTTAAATATCTTAAAGGGATAGTACAACAATCTGGGAAATAGGCTTATCCTCTTCAAAGTAAACTTATATTCTCTCTTCTGGCCATCAGGGGGCGACTCCTCAGGTTGTAAAAAGAAGTCTGATTGTATGGATGATGTATGATCTCAGTAAACATTGTAAACATGAGTTTATGGTCTCAATCTCTAGTTTCAAGTCTTCTTCAATCCAGCATTTAGAGTCCACCAGACCAGAAAGCAGGGGCTGCTTTAGGGGGCGGGGCTTACCTTGTGATTGATGGGTTGCTACCATGGCCTTGTGTTTCTAACACACTACCAATGCAATTAGCTGCCAAGATAAGTTTTAGCACAAAATTATAGAAGCTGATTACAGCTGGTGGATCCAGATCCAGTAAGGATTCTGTTCTTGTGTCAGATCCACCCGTCGCTCCTCTGCAGTCCATATATGGTCAATTCCCTTCACTGGTTTGTAATCCTATTATGGCGACGGCCAAAATGCCAAACTTGAGGCTTCAAAACCGTCGTCCACAAACCAACGTCACCATGACGACGTCCCCTTCTTATATATACAGTCCAAGCTTGAGCCCAAGTTGAAAGTGTAAACCTGTAGTCCAGGAGTCAAATACATGTGTTGAACAGGATGTCATTAAGAAAAAAAACATGTTTTTGTTGTATCTTTTGTGGCTGAATTAAAAGACATCCACAATACTAAATCGACATAAACACATCCCAAAATACAACCTAGTAAAAGCTAATTCAGGCTGGGAACTACACTGGTTGGTTGTGCTGAGAGTTATCATGTAACACCATTAATTAACAGGCATTTCTGAGGCCTCCCACACACATACTGCATCAAACTCACAGCCAGCGCTCTTTTCCAAAAACCCTTTCTGCTCTACAGAAACATGAATGCTACACAACATTCGTGTCACCCGTACTGTATATCAGGAGGTGTTCTTTCTCGTTTTAATACATTAAATAGTCTGAATCTGAATGTAAATATCGCGTGGATGCCCGTATCATTTCTCCCAGGTATCCCTACAGAGCAGAGAGAGGAAAAATAAATAAATAAATAAAAATGAAGGATGCCTCTAAAGCTTGGAGACAGTAATCTCCCCCGTGGAGGTCAAATCCAACATGGCAGGTTAGTGTCTGTTGAGATTGACAGCCTGGAGAAATAGCGCTGCCAGGCACCCACAACGCACAGTGACAGTAAACACCTCCCAGGAAAAAAGGCTGGTTACCAAGCCTTATAGAGCGACTGTCAGAGGGTGCCAGTCATCAGAGCTGCTGCCGACTCCGCGATGACACACTCTGTCAACCTATCTCTATCATATCAAAGCCATCTCAATAATGTGAACATCAAACCCCGTCCAGGAAGTAGACGCATCCAACCTGGAAACGGATCGTCTGTTTGAACAGAAATAATAGCTTTTGTTGGGTAATTGATGCATAATATCAAAATATAAAATGACTTGTTTAAAGAAAACGTTTGTAGCGTTACATTAAAAAAATACATGCAGCTGAAAAAGAGGCTTTTATTGTGTTTACCGCGGGTCGTGCAGGAATTGTAATGCAGTGCAGCGGACCACTAATTGCATGAAATATGTTATCTTACAGGCGTGCGCTGTCTCCTTTCATAAACAAAGGCTGACAGATCATGCCCTCAACTAGTGACCCCGCTGTGAGCATATGCACTAATGCAAGGTCACACTGGAGACCGGCCACATGAGGGGAAAAAACAGACATCCAATTTGCCTTGTGAGCACCAACAGCAGACACAAAAACTACTGATGTAGTCATCATGGCCCCCCATAATAATAATAATAATAATAAAATAACAGCAACGTGTTAAACGGAGGGTTTTTTCATTAGCGGCTCTAATAAATGGTTTTAAAAATACAGGATTCTTACGTCTTAAAGAGGAGAAATAATAAATATATCAGTGCCAAAATAATCTAGTGGAGACTTTTGTTGGGTCGCTGATTTTCATAAAAGGCTGGTGGCCATCTTTAAAATCAGAGACCTACATACTAGAAATAATCTATTCTATGATGCATCGCGATTTGTGGAACGATTTTGCATCAATTTAAGTCTATAATCTATTTTTTTTCACATTTTGTTTAGTAGCACATCAACTGTATCGTACTGGTTTGAAATATTTGAAGGAAAAATTCTCATATTTAAATCCAAAATAGAGATGCATCGAGAACATTTTAATGATCGATAATCGTGAACCTCTGAATCGTAATCGAATTGTGAGGTGATTCCCACCACAAACCGTCACAAACCTATAAGTCGCAGCAGGGAAGTCGCATCTAGCGTGCTACGGAGGTTACGAGGGGGTCGCGGGTGGAGGAGGCAGAAAAGACGGGCGTCAGGGTCTAGGTTTTCGTCTTGTCTGCCCGTTTCCCCCCCCCCTCATCCCCTGCTTGGCCTTTGTCATGCACCCTCCTCACCTCCAGAGCTGTCACTGTCTTGTCAGAACCAATCTGAGGACGCCACGCTGTCTGCCAGCCGCCGACCAGTTTGGACAGGATGACATCAAATTTCTGGTGCTAAGTGTCAAGGACCATATGAAAACAGATGTCCTCATTACCGGAGTCACTCCGACTGCTTTAGAATCACTGCACACTCAATCAGTGACTACAATAAGCATATATTTTATAATAAAACATAAAAAACAAAGGATGCAGAAATAAGACAACTAAAGCCAGCTCACAGTGTGATAAAACAGTGACGTGTCCGAGCCTGGTGTTATGCATATATGAGGCCCTCTGAGATCCAGCATGACAAAAGTAACTTTATTGAATGGGACAGATCGCTGCTTGTCTGACTGACTTAATCTGTTTGATTGAGCAACGGGACGCCTTCGGCTTCACAAGTCCTTCAAAGGCCGCAGATTCTGCAAGTGTGAAAAAAAAGAGGGAGCAAAAAAGGAAAAGAGAAAAATCCCTCCCCCTCCTAACACACACACACACACACTGCAACACACACTAAAGCAGCTTTGGTGTTTATTTATTAGCTTTAAACATCTTATTCATTGCTCTACCACCCGAGTTCTTTCAGGTCATCAGCCTCTAACAAAGACCGTAAGCCGGGAAAATCTGTCAACTGTCAGCGCGGTTGATCAGGAGGCGAACTGTGGGCAGACGACGAGGCTTCATTGAAGCCGGCCGTTGAAGAGTAATAAAAAGAGCTTGAAGAGTGTCCCCCGACAATAACACTGCTGCTGCACTTTTCCTCCACATTACAGAAGCACACATATTCATTCGCTCATGCTCCACGATCTTATTATAAGGAAGGGGAGGGGAGGGGTCTAACTTTCCGCTCCACCCCCTTTTTATTCCGCCGCGTCGTCCCAACACAAAGCAGACTTCAACCATCATTGTGCCTGATCTGAATTTTATTTAGAGCTCCATATGCTTCTCCAGCCCACTCTTTAAAAAGCCCCGGTGTTGATGCTTGGCCTCTCTTGGCCCGTTAACCATTAAAAAAAAAAAAAAAGAGGGGGCCATTCTGTCGCCACGCTGCCTATTGTGGCCCTTTGAGGTTAAGAGACAAAAGTGTGAGATCATGAATGAGTGCTTGGCAGTCTATTCGGAGGTTAGCATCCACACAATTGAGGCAGAGTTTCTGCACCTGATGCAATTCAAGCAGCTATTTTGAAAGAGAGAGTCTGCTTTGTCTGCTGGAGTGGCCCCATTCAATTAAATAAAAAGGGGGTACGTTTTAATTTTCAAGCAATTGAGACCCTGATTTTAACAGAGACCTGGTTTCTCTCTGGTCTACAGAGGATGCAGCAAAATACCTATCTGGCTTGGTCTAAGCACACGGATTTACAGTTGGCTACACATGAGACCACCGAGGAGCTGGACGAAACCCCCCAGAGATAGTCCACACCTCACAGCAAGGGAGCAGGCTACAGAATTACCCCTCTAATATCTCCTCCTCTGAACACACATCTCCCTCTCCACTTTTTCTCCCCTCCGAGTCACCAACGCTGTGTCTCTCGGTCTCCAGGTCCCCCCTTAGTGACAATTTGTCCACATCAGAGAGCTGTCATCACTAACGAGAGCTGACTCGTGACACACAGATGGGGAGGGGCCCGGGCTTGGCAGCGCCGGCGCCGGGTGCCTGCCTGCCTGCCTGCCTGCCTGCCTTCCTGCCCCAGGGCTACAGAAAAACGCCGTGCTCAGACTGCCGTGTGAGAGAACACAACTGCTTTCTGCTCAGCTTTGCTTTACCACCATAAGCTCCACCAGACCGCGTCGCCGGGGCCGTTACCGGGAGAACGGGGGCCGATAAAAAGGAATCTTAATCATATTTGCACAAAAGCAACATACAGCTTCATAGCAGAGGCATTCCAATGCTTAGGGTTTTTAAATCATAGCATACTGTTTAAACCCATGACATAAAAACACCGTTTCCCATGGAAGCAAAAACTATCTAACCTACCATCTGCTGTAAATAATAACAATAATAATAAACTGGAGGATAATGCATGCTATGCACAACCATTTGAGAAGTCATTGGAAACGGCAAGCAGTTTAAAAAAAATAGGTATTGAATGCAACATCTGTCAATCAAACTCTTGCAGACGCCAGTCGGGAGAATGAGAGGGAAAATCCCTCTGAAACACATGCCACTTCATTAAACCGGTCACAGCGTGCAAAGACACTTTCTTAGCTCGTAGATAATATCGGTGACTAAACGCCAAGTCATGTGAGATAAGCTCCGCATTGAGACTTTAAAGCGTGTACCTTCCATTCAGATTTAAAAAACCCACTCATGAGAGCTGGCCAACATGCATTTGAGGCCTTCAGGCAACTTCTGTCAGAGACTCAGTCACTGATAAAAGCTGGAAGTCTGACAGAAGAACACAAGTGACATTTTCCCAAAGTCTGACAAACACATGATGCTGATTATTTAGATTGCAACGTCCATTTTTTACACAAAAAACCTTGATGCTAATGATATCGTCGCCATATGTCGGGTGACATAAGATACTGCACATCCTCTACACCCACACCCACACACACACACACACACACACACACACTATTTGACCCTGCATCCTAAAAAAAAAAAAAAAAAAATCACAGCGTCTCTGTTCCGGTCAAGTGCATCAGCCAAGCAAATGTATGCAATTAGGTCATGCTGGCCGGCGTGACCCACACAGTGGACGACATTCAGCATGTTAATAAAAGTAAAAATCCTATCAGGGCACAGTGGTGGAGGGGGGAGGAGGGGGGAGGACGGGGTGGGGGGAGGACAGTCTGAAGGAATCACCTTAATAAATTAGACAACAGATAAATAAAGCAGAGAGTGCAGCAGTACGCTGCATGATAAGAATTAAATTACCCTCCAATATGCTGCTCCTACCCAGAGCTGGCCTTTCATTTGGAAGTGTGAAGGCATACTGGGGCCAGGAAATTACATATTAAATGGGTAATATGGAGGGGCCCTCCCCCATATGACTACTGGTCCATACAGCAACCACCCCTTTAAAACACTACTTTTCCAGTTTTCTTTTCATAGGAACTCAATCTGACTCCAAGTGCCAGAATTTCTCCGGACTACACATTTTTCTGCTTTTTTTCCTCCTCAGACCTGCTGGCTGCTCTCACCTTCCTCTCCTGGCCCTGTGGCCCTCATCCTTGGCTCCGGCTCCTGACAACCTCACCCACTGAGCTACAGATTGGCCGGCACACAATGCCCCAGATCCTCATTCACCAACACAATGTGCTCACCCCACACACACACACACACACCTTCTCTTCTGTCCATTCCCCTCATTCTTACTTCCCTCTTTCTCATTCAACTCTCTCCGTTCATGTGAGTCTTTATTTTTTCTCCTCAAGCTCCCTCCAAGTCCCGTCTCTCGCCTCCCTGACTCCCGTCGATCTGGCAGCGCGGCGGCGTCTGGTGCGGGGCCGACGACGGCAACCGTCTTCCTCGCCTTATTCGGGCGGCGGGGCGGCGTGAGCGTGGATGAGCCAGGCCTCACAAAAGCCACCGCCGAGCGAAACAAAGGTTGTGTGCTCCATCATTCAAACCGGGGCCACTCCGACAGCTGCCTCCGCCACGCTCACACTGACAAACGGCCAGAAAAACAGATGGTTTGTGCATTCATGACCAGTTTAGTGGAAGCCCAGGAGTCACCCCCCATTCAAGGGGAGGGTTTTTTTTTGTCAGCCATTCCATAATAAAAGCTTTTCAGTCTGGTAGGAAATTAGAAATGCATTTTAAAATTGTCGCTTAATTATTGAGGTCATCCCGGCTCCATGGAGGGGAGAGAGAGAGAGACAGAGAGATAGAGGGAGAGAGAGAGAGGTCGAGCTCTGTGACACATGACTGATCTGAGAAGATGGGTTGCCTCATTTCACTTTTTAAAATCCTGCCAACACATTAACATACATTTGTCAGTTGCTTCTGAAAAGGCAGACGCGCTGAATTTCCTCCGAGGAGACAAAGTTCATCATCTCAACATCCATTATCAATATTGGCATTCGACTGTTTACCTCGCTGACAACTAATAAAGATACAGTGTATCAATAAACAGATACAGTGTATCAATATACAGATACAGTGTATCAATATACAGATACAGTGTATCAATAAACAGATACAGTGTATCAATATACAGATACAGTGTATCAATATACAGATACAGTGTATCAATATACAGATACAGTGTATCAATATACAGATACAGTGTATCAATATACTTCACTAATAAAATCTATAATAACTCAGTTATAAACACACGTCCTGCAACAAAGATGTTTGTGCATTTACGTGCCGCTCTGTTGTCGGGATTCTCACATCATGTCAATCAAAGTCACTCACACACACACACACACACACACACACACACACACACACACACACACACACACACACACACACACACACACACACACACACACACACACACACACACACACACACACACACACACACACACACACACAGAAAGGCACATCTGCACCATAATCGATAGCAGACGAGTGTGTCCGACCCTCTGAATCTTTTATCACCTCTGCTCTCACACACACATATGGCGACCGAGCTTACAGAGTAAAGGGGGCGCTTGGTTCGTCCCTCGGAGCGTCTCACTCGCACGTCACCCCGTCCCGAAAGCCCTAAAATCTGCTGCTTATGCATGCCAGGCCCCAGAGGAGAAGGTCTAACACTTTAAGACAGGATGAATCCAGAGAAATGTCTAATATTCGGGGTTTTATCACGATTTGTATTCCGATTTATTGCGATTCAATCGTTTAGATTTTTTTTTTTCCTTCTTAAACAGAAACAAAAGTTGAATTTTACTCTTCAAGAGACAATATATCATCACATTTACAAAAACTGGGCGGCTCACAGCAGCGGCATTTTGCACATTGCGGCATCACTGTCTGCTCGACTCTAACTTACAAAATAAATATCGATTCCGGGAAGAAATAACGCTTTTTAAAATCATCCCGAGACTTGTTTTGTATCTAATATGTGGTATTTTCACGGCATCATTGGTTGATAAATGTATAAATAAGGAAGAAAAGATATATGAGACGAAGTCGAAGCTTCCATGAAGCTGCGCGGCTGCTTCGAGGCAGCGAGGCGTGAACCATACTGGGCTTCTGAGCATCATCATCAAGCTCTTGGCAAAACACCCCAAAAAGTCATTTCCAATCGTAAGAGAAAGCCTCCACCACGTTGCACTATATCATACACAACACTGTTTCCACAGATTAGCTGGAGTGCCAGGCAAAGTGACACTGACTAAACTTAGTTTGTTTGCCCCCCCTCCTCATTATTAAATGAGTTGCACATCTTCCCGAGGCCTAACAATGCGAGGGAGAACGGCTGAGCAGATATGAATTAAAGATAAAAACGCCAAGCCACCGCACGTCTGTCTGAAAAAAACATCTGGACGTTCAATATTACATCCTTTTTTTTCTCTCCTACACTTTTCACACCGATCAGGATCAAAGTTTTTTGACACATCTCCTTCGTGATGGTCACGATCCGTCGCGTCCAGATGTGGTCACTGGCTGAACACATCTGTGGAGTCGTGCGACGGCCTTAAAAAAAAATAAAGAAATCACTGCTGGAGCAGAGATAAAAGCCACTTACTGTCGAGCTCTAATTCGGAGGTGCTTCAACATCAAAAAATATCAAAACCAATACGTTTAACCTTGCAGCGACCTTTTAAAGAAACTAAAATACGACTTTCTTTCATAGTCAGAATAAAATACGAGCATCACTTATAAAAAGGAGTATTTGAGTTTTTGGTGTCACATAAAAAAAAAAGAGCAGGAGCGTATCTTTACTATGTGATCTAACGTGTTGTGATCCTATTAATAATCATGTAGCCACGGCATCATTGCACAGGACTGGTAAAAGTCAAATTAACATAATTACTGTCGTCATTAGCATAATTTCTGTGCTAGTTTGTCCGTGTTGCTTACTGTAATGTATAGCACACAATGGGAGACACCCAACAGCATGTTACAGGCTGTGGATACAGACTCGTATTGACCTGGGAGACCCACACAGCTCCCAGAATATAAACAGGGATACACAGGACACCTTCGCCCACACACACACACACACACACACACACACACACATGCATGAGGCCGGCTGATGCTTCCCCACTTTGTTTCCACATAAGCACTGCCCTCCTCTGACTGTCCAGGGAAGTGCACAGAGCTCACCACTGCTCCGAGTTATCACATTCCCAGAAATGATGAGTCCAATATTGGGTTTTTATTTTCCTTTTCAAGGGTGCACAGTTGGTGGATGGGAGCCGCCCCTCCCCCTCCCAAAACCCCCCTTTTTCCAGTGCCATTTGTTGTTGGACTGCGCCCCTTTGGCAGTGGAGAGGAATCACTTCCTCAGAACACGATGTGGGAGGTGTTCAAAGATAGACGGCGACAGAAATCTGCAGCCTTTGCCAAAAGTGCCGGCATTTTTTTTTTTTTCCTACAACTCAGATTTTTTGATCAAATGCATTTGACAAAAGTGTGAATGCGGACGGGAAAAAATAGAGATCAGATTAGATAAATAGCAGCTAGAGGTGGGGATAAACAACCTGGAAAATAAGTCACAGTACGTTTGCCATGTTAACAACATATATTCTCGTTGCCAGCGTAGCCTTTTATTGGTGTTGTTGTCATTTTAAGCTCAACCAGCTGGTAACTAGACGATACTGGAGTTTGTTTATCACCCCCCAAATAATTTAAATAAATAAAAAGAAACATTTTCAATCTTTTTTTTTTTTTTTTTGAAGACTGCATCTAAGCAGAAAGTAATTAAAGCCCCAGTAGACTCTAATCAGCATTCATGAATGGCATCAGAGTATGATATACAGTACTGGCCCTGTCAAGGTGATTTCTCACTGCTCACCAGCTCCTCCAACAACTCCCACCATGGCCTTCACACACACACACACACACACACACACACACACACACACACACACACACACACACACACACACACACACACACACACACACACACACACACACACACACACACACACACAGCTGCTGTGCGCTGGTCCCTCCCAAATTAATACCCACAAGTGAAACCGTGACCTGCAGAAGGCAACCCCGACCCGCCGTCCCAGAGCTTCACGGTGGATCCACCCACCGAACGCGTGGCTCGTCTGCCTCCCCCCCTCCTCCCTCCCCTCCCTCACCCCCCCTCCCTCCTAAGACTGAACAAGGACAAGAGCTCACATGGGATGAATAACATAATCACTGCCACAATATGTCAAAAAAAGTGTGAGTTTGTGTGTGAAAACATCAGTGTTTTGTTTAATTTATTAAAAAAAAAAACATATTTACACTCAAGTTAAAGGATATACATCATGAAGTGATGGAGGAAAAAAAATAATCAGCAGCTGCGTTAAAGCAACACCTTCAAAATAATCCTTTCACACGTCATTTAATCTACATTTTTATCCAGTTAAACCCTCCTTCTTTACCACTGCAGGCGGTGAAAAGGAGCCGTTCTTGTACCTTGACGGATCGGATCGAGACTCAAGGCCAGAGAGACAATAACAGACCTTGTCTGTACAGTCACCAAATGGCTACTGCTTGGTTAGCTGTAAGCTCCATTTTGGGACCTTTGGTTCCCATATTTAATTAAAAATCCATTATCACCTCTCAGCATAGTGAGCAGCACTTAAGCCCATACTATCCAGACCTGCACTCTTAATTGGCTAAATTTCTTTTCATGTAATCAGTCTTCCAGTTCTCTCTCTCTCTCTCTCTAAAAAAATAAAAAAAGAAAGTTAAGGAGGATTTAAATTCTGAAAAGAAGTAGCCTCCGTGTTACGACAAATGCTTCTCAAACATTCGGTGTTCACCAGACCTTGCAGCAGACCTTGCAGGAAAACTGTTGTTTAGGTGGTGCATTAATATTCAAAAGGTGATGCTGCCAAAGCACCTTGAGCAGATGCACACTGGCACACACACACACACACACACACACACACACACACACACTGATGGCCTGAGTGACGAGCTTAAGAGGGGAAACGGTCCAAGAACGTGTGAAAGGTTTTGCACGGAAAAGAAAAATACTGGGAGAAAATAAAATATCTAGATGGGAGTAAATAAATTAAGAATAAAAAAAAAAAGAGATGAGCTCTCATTTACACGCCGGCGCCGCTCTCCTTCATTGTTACCTCGGCGAGTGTGGCGAAGCCCCAGCTCCCCTGGCAGAAACTAAGTGGCTTGCTGGCATATGGTGTAACCTCCATTTGAGTGCTAAAAGCTGGATATTGTTTTTGTGGAGCAGATGTTGGCGGGGGCATGGCGAAAAGGCACAGCTGACTGGGCCGCACAGCTGGGAACGGTGTGTGTGACCCACATACAGGGGGAGCAGTAGTCAACCGAGAGCCACAACCTTAATGGGGAACGGAGACACGATGTGAAGTTTGTCCCTCTATTGTCTTTACACGCTGTACGTCCAGGATGAAGCCTGTTTAGCGTGTTGTCTATCGCCTTTTCCCCGCTGCTAGATGACTATTCACTGACGGCAGGAGGCTCCATGACCGCCGCATTAATCTCGTCATCAAGGAATCTGATTTATGCCTCATGATGTCGACTTAAAACGTGCCAGGAAGAAGCCTTTGGTCAGGACACACAACCCGCAAATATTAACAATCAGACACACATTGATTTATTTCTGTTTTATTCCGGCTCTTCACAGTAGAATAAAAAAAAAAACGCTTCTGAAAAAAAACCATCCTGTTTTAAATTGGAATCAAATGAGCTTTCATGCCCAGATTTGAGCTAATGAAAACGAAACGAGGACACTTAAGAGTCCTGACCGATTTCCCAAACCCAGAAGTGTACCCGGTGCCAAAAAGTGGACAAATGAAGATTATGCTGAGATTATAATAAGGATGCCAAAGCCATTATCCAGTCTACTTTGACAAATGTTGTGCCTTTCTGTGAGCAGATGGGACCGAGAGTTTGGGTGGGGAAGCAGGCAGAGTATCCTTCACCCAGTTGGCTAGAAAAGACCGGGATAAACGGCAAGCAGGGACACTGTCAAGACGCCCAAACATCGCATGTAATTATTGTTTGAGTGCTTATCTTTCGTCAAACACATTCATTTCACTGCGCTGAATGAAAACCGACACTACAAATACTATTATACTATTATAAGTTTAAATCTGCTGTAGTGTTGCTTTAATAATGTTAGCGGGACCTCGACTGTCCCGCTGCTCGACTGTCAATCAACCGCAGCCCGTGGCCTCGGATTGGGCAGAACACTTTGGCTGCAGCTACTTAATTATGAGAGTGTTAAATGCCGTATGTTGTGGGGGGGAAAAAAAACAACAAAAAACTGACCAGAGGCTGCAATAAAGGCTGTTTCCCCTGGTGCAAAAGGATTAGAATGGCCTGTCATTCAGCGGGGTCATGCGGAGCAGAGGCACTACTTAAAAAGTCATTTGGA
This sequence comes from Chelidonichthys spinosus, assembly GCA_029853015.1. Taxonomy (NCBI): domain Eukaryota; kingdom Metazoa; phylum Chordata; class Actinopteri; order Perciformes; family Triglidae; genus Chelidonichthys; species Chelidonichthys spinosus. Next base: position 19,377,679 of record CM056837.1, read on the forward strand.
GAATTAAGAAGCCCCCAGTCGGGTCTGCGATCAGGAAAAAGAAAAAAAAACAACGACGAGCTAAATAAAACGGCCTTGAGGCGACCACTGTGGGCTTTACTATTTAGTTTTAAAGTTCTGAATCAAGCAGAGCTTTGGCCTCTTATGGAGGTCTCATTAATAAATTAGGTTTTCTGACTAAACCCACCCCTCAGCATGTGCACTTCCTGTGGAAAGGTTTAGTTAAATGTCCCTAAATCTCCCAACAAATATATCTACATTTCTTCAATGCATATGTGCTGTTTGCCCCCCGAACAGGGCAGAGCTGAGACTCCAGCTGCAGCAGTGAGAAGATAAAAACAAAGTGACCCAGGCACTCTGCTGGAATCCCCACTCAATTACCTTTTATTACTGCTGCATTTAGATTTAAACTGCATAGATTATCATTTCACCAGGAGCCATCGAAACAAAACGCTCATCGAATACCATCAAATTATTGGAATTTATTTCACAGTTATTGTTTGGAAATGTCACCTGCTTTTACTTCTCAAAACACTCCTAATGTTGCTTTAGGTTTCCTCTGATTCTACTACCTCAGAGTTAGACATGAGGGAGGGGTCAGAGGTCAGGCCAGCTGCAGAGCATGAGCAGCTAACAGATTATTTCCTGCCTCTGCTCCTCACAGAAGCCTGAATGGCTCCGCGTTGACAGGAAGTATGAATACAGATCGGACCTCATAACTGACAGGGCCGACTGATGGAGGCTCCGGGGCCCGACCGTTTGACAGGGAGACGGAGAGACCTGATACACAAGACTAGGTGGACAGCAGACAGTGTGTGTGTGTGTGTGTGTGTGTGTGTGTGTGTGTGTGTGTGTGTGTGTGTGTATAAAAGTTTATATAGCCTCAAATGTTTGAAAACGTCATAAATTACAATGAAATTAAATGAATTAATGGATCTGATTGCACATCACGTCTTTCACAGACTGACACTCTCATAGTGACAGCTGAGCCAGTGCCTTGCAGCTAACGGTGCAAACAGCAGCAACTGAATGCTCTGAATATCGTATACAGAGAACTTTTTAATAAAAAAGGAGATTTTTGGAGATAAGGAAAAGCATTATATTGTGTTTCACTAACTAACTAATTAAGGTTTAAAGTTGGGCGTAATTGAGGGCGTGGCAACTTTGAGTGACAGGTGGATGCCATGTTTGGATTAGAGTTAATGCTTTCACATGCTTGAATTATGTTTCTGCCTTAAATCCAACCCCAACATGTTTCTAGGATGAGATCATCAAAGTAGAGAAGATACTCTAAAAGTTTGTGGTTTTAGTTCCCCAGCGTATCTGCATGCAGTGACACTACATATCACTTGTTCTTCATTGTAGCCTAATATTTTTCCCGCCCATCACTTGCCATTATCACATATTGTACCCCCCCCCCCTACAGAGTCGGTGTTGATGCGTGGTGGCAGTGTGCTGATTCCTGAGCTCCTGGATGAGTCAGTCCCAGCCATCCATCTCGCAGCAGGCCTCAGCCCTCACGCCTCATATCAGCCTGACTTTGATGGACACATGCTCCCTCTTCGCTTGGCAGGACGTCTTTTGAGGAAACTCAACAAAACAAAAAAAACAAAAAAACAACGGCGATCGGGACGACGCACACGAGACAAATCTGACATGAACTTATAATGACAAAAAAAAAACCTTTATCTTACATGTGGATGTTCATGTGTCGGCACTCTAAACATTTTCAGGCCAAGGACCATAGTGACCCGGTGGAGGGACCCCCTTACATATCATATAAAACTGTGTTGCTTATTAAACTGGGACAATAATCATGTGTAGTGCAGCCTATAGTGCCATTAGAGTACTTTGTAATGATGTATGTATACAATGCTACGCCATTAAAATAATAATTGTTGACAAGATTCATATTTTGTCATTTATACGTCACAATTTCACAACATAATATTTAACAAACAGGAAGATTTAAATGTGCCTAATATAGGTTGTATTCATGTTAATGTGTAATTTTGGACTCATTTTTGGAAGAAAACATTTTTGGGATCAAATATTTTCGGAGACCCCCTGCAGTAACTCTGCAGACCCACTAGGGGTCCCTGACTTTATAATATCGTCATTTTAATGACTTATAATTCAATGCAATTGATCCTACAATAATTATAATTATGGAGTTACGCTAATTCCAGCCAACTTCAGCCCAGTCTGACAAGTTCGCACACCAAATTTCGTCCAAATCGGATCACTTGTTTTAGAGAAATGCCCAAAATCGGGTTTTTCATCAAATCCAAGATGGCGGAAAATTTTGCGAGGCGGACTTTTGTACTCCAAGAGGATTTTTTGTAGTGGACACCCATCCGCACATGTGTGCAAAAGTAAATGTCGATCGGAGATACGGTGGGGCGGGGCTGGCAAATCCCCACGCTAGGTAGAGCTAGCAAGCAACTCTTTTGTAGCCAAATGCGAAACCGCTACTATATCGCAATTTCCTATAATTTCTACGTACACACCAATTTTGGTGAGTTTTTTTTTATGTTGAGGCCTCCAAAAAGTTACTTTCGCGTAAGAATAATAAGTAACATTGAAATACAATAGGGCTTCGCCGCCCGACGTCGTCGGCGCTCTGGCCCTAATAATAAAGGGTTTCTATGAAGCGACTGGACATCATGGGACGAACGTTCCTCGGATCAATCGTGAGCTCAGGATCTAAAATGCCAGCGCATTACCCCGAGTGCTAAAACTCTTCAATACTTGTTATTCGGCATGGCGGCACACTTGACTGAAGCGCCCCACAGACAAAGGGGAGTCCTGCGCTACGTCTTTGTCAGTCTGCTCATCCCATTATATCCACTCTGCTGCTCCCAGTCATCAGCGATGACGAGCCTTCACCTGAGTTGACAGGTGACCGTCCTGAGGCGGCGCGGCACCCGATGGAGGGCGGGGAGGGGGGGCTTTAACCTGCCAACTATCTGTCAGTCGCCCCAAAACCAGCTCTGTCATGTCATCTCCTCCACGCCAATCACGGTGACACATCAAGTTTGTGTCAGGGGAAAAAAACGGTGTCGGAGAGATCACAATCCGATACAACGCGGCCCGGAGCCCCGGCGGCAAGCGCCAGGCAATTATTATGAGACACGATAACGTAAATGGCATGCAAACTATTACTAAGACAATATTTGTATTTCCTGGAGCTTTAACTTTTGTATAATTGCCTGTGCAATAAGAAGAGGGGGGGACCCAAGGGGGCACGTTTGAGAAGATGACGGAGTCTAGAACATGATTTCATTAATTATCATGTAAAAGTTGTTAATTCGTCACTCAACGAGAAAGTAACTGTAACGGTTGATGATTTAACTAAGGCTTCTTATTACCTACAAGAAAATCTTAATAAATAACGTCTTAAACAAAACGACACCTGACATTTTAGTGTCTTTCAACTCATTGTTTTGGTTCCCAATGAAAGTAGTTCAGAATAACCAAAAACAGACAAAAGTTGCAGCTAAAGACCCAAAACGAACAAGTTGGCATAAGAACTTGAAAGATTTGTATATACCATAATAATATTATATTTAATTAGAACTTTTCAAGCATAAAAACAATTATTTCAATGTTAATAGATCGTTTTCCGCTGCCCCACATAGCCAAGAAAAATCAGTTATTGTAGGTTTAAAGTGCTTAAAATTAGTAAATGCTTCCGCTATTGGTGATGTGATTATGATTTAAATGCTTTTTTTCCATCAACTACTGCTTCCAAGATCAAGAATTAACTTCAGTCACTTATTTTAGAGCTAAAAATGCTTCAACACGCACTTAGCTATCGGCTAAGGAAGGGTGTGAGATCTGATCAAAAGCTCTAGAAACGCTACTAAATGGTCCTTACCCTTGTTTTGTAAACTATATTTAAGGATATCCTGTTAAACTGAGAACAAGCAATCTTAATTTATTTCTTATTAAATTAAAGATATAATCAAAGGACATGAGCTGTGTTCAGACCCCCCACTGTTCCACTGTGAACGCAGCTTAAAGAGACAAGTTCATTACTTTGTTGTTGTGCTTCCCTTCTGATTAGACGGAGATTCATTTGTGCGATGGGAAAGGTTGCGCTGACCTAGCCCTGTAATCGCACATTTTTTGAATGTGAGGAGGGGGGGGGGGGAAGCAGCCCTGTGCCATATGGCTAACGATCACAATAATAAATCAATTTCAGGCGTGCAGTCATAATTTATCTGAGAAATGATGTTTTTTTCCCCCCGTTCGGTTTCCAGTTAGTTGTCGTGGTATTCCAGGACCTCATTTGGAGAAAAAAAAGTGGCAACGAAGCAAGCGGGCGGAGTTTTAACCAACTGCTGGGATTTTACATGGGACTAATCATGAAGCACTGATTGATTGAAGCTCTGTTATCAGTGGACGCTGCCCCCCCCCCCCCCCCCCCACGCCCCCCTGTATGTAAATGAGTAACCTTTAGGAGGGCTCCGAGTGGCAGCAGTGGCAGATGGGCAGTAACTGTTATGGGGTGGAGGTTGGCTGGAATAAATATCCCATGGTCTGGAACTTACTCGTCTCTACAGCGAGTCCAGAACAAACAAAGAAAGTCATGGAGGGCTGAAGTGGGTCGTCAATTCATCGTTGACTTAATAGACAAGATAATTATCTGCAAACATTTAATAATTGGTTAAGCTTTTCAAATGTGACCCACTGCTGTTTTTCCTGCTCTTTAATTGAATATTTTTGGGTTCATTCAGCATTTCTATGGTAAAATAATTGATCTGGTCTTTATTTGATTTATTTTAACTTTATAAAACTCCAGGGAACTATTTCATTTGTTTGTTCCTTTGATAAACTAATAAAGTTGCTGATAGCTCCCTGCTGGTTCTGTGAATTAAACATGTGCTTTAAAGAATTTAAGAATTTGAAGAGTTTCGTGTAATAATTTGTGTTATTCTAAAGTTGGACACCCTTTGATGCTTACTTGACTGCAGATAAATAGCGGTTTCAAATATTGGTTATCGGTCTCCCTCGATGAGAAATAAGAGGCATCGGACCTGAAAACGTCTCGGACTCCTAGTTTCCAGATCTTATTTAAGTAAAAGTATGGAAGTTTATAATCAAAAAATGATGCAGTCAAACAGTGTTAAATCACAAATATCAGCAGTGAAGAAAGTGAAAAAAGCATAATGTATCAGTCTGAAATATAGTGTCTTTCTAACCTGACTACAGGGAATATACACACACACACACACACACATAAACACACACACACACACACACATAAACACACACACACACACACTCAGCAGGGGGTCTCATTGAAATCCTCCAGAGAGAATGAACAGCAGAGAGATTGACTGAGAGATGAGAATCAGACAGAGGTGGATATGTATATTAATAAGTAAGATAAAACCAGTCACGTCTCCCTGTTATTGTTCTGACAACGTGGCACACACACACACACACACACACACACACACACACACACACACACACACACACACACACACACACACACACACACACACACACACACACACAGAAAAGCAAACAAGGCATCGGAGCCTCGGGCCCTGACCGCCAGGCAGAGGTGGAAACGTCCATTTTTCCCGCCGCGGCCTTAAATTAACATGACAGCCAGTAGCTTCTTGCTACAGCGGAAGTGAGTGATTAGTATTATCGTTTAAATTTTAATTTGGCAGTTAATTAAAGTGACCTTGGTTTCTATTGCTGCATCTGCAAACGGGCGACTGGAGTGCCATTCCGTCTCTCAGCCGTCTGCGAGGCCGCCGTCGCTGGGGCCCGTTCCAGGATTAAGTCACCCTGGTGACAAAAACCAAATTAAGCAGCTGTCAGCGCCTACCTGCAGCTCGGAGCTTAAGATGATCAACTTATGACCGTTCAGGGAGCAGACCCCCCCCTCCCCTCTCCCTCCTCCCATTATCATTTTGTAATTTACGATTAGTTTTAACGTTTTTTTTTTTCCATTGTCATTAAAAGCGAGATGTTAAGAGCGAACTGCATGAAATCATCGGTGCCACGCATTAATGTTTGATGAAAAACTCTGACAACATCTTTAAAACCCCGCCGAGTGTGCGTAACAATTCGCCGTGTAGTTCTGAGTGTGGAAAATTGTTTCGTTGCATTCTGCGACTCGGATTAAAGCGTGCAAAATTAATAATTTAACAGGAACGCTAACGTTTGATATTCCAGCTCTAAACATTCTAATCCAGAGGGAGGAATCGGATGGAAGTAAACCAGGATTTTATGATACATATTTCATACTGTGATGACGCATATATGGGTAAAAATACACGGATATGAATTAAATACATGCCTGTCATCCCCAGAGAAACACTGCTAACAATGTTTGAATATAATTAAATGTTAAAAACACTGATCCTGCACAATGTTACAATTTTTAATAATAAGTGACTTAAACTTGCATTCTCTCTGCTGGCCATCAGGGGGCGACTGCTCTGGTTGCAAAAAATAAGTCTGATTGCATGGATGTCTATGAGAAAATGCTGGTTCACATTTACCACTTCATAATAAAAGCTTTTTAATAACAAAACCAGCGGGGCGCTTTTATTGTGAAGAATTTATAGTAAATGAAATGTGTTTATCAACAAATTGGTGTTGCTTTCTCTGAGCCTATAAACTGCAAAACTAACAGGGGGGGTTTTATTGGGAATAAAAGGAAAATGATTGTATTTATCCACCGTTTTACAGACACATATAGTTCAACACACCTTCAAGCACAGCCCTAAGAAAAGCCCTGTAAAGCAGACATGCTGATTAAAGTAGAGGGGGAAGGAGGGGGTCAGCTGCAAAATCCTTCCGTATAACAATGATGACATCATGACGTACTGGTACAAAACAACTTGTGTTACGTTTCCAATCGTAAAAAAACTGTATGTCACGCCTCCTATTTTGTGATACAGTTGGATATCCAGCCAGAGAGAGGTTGCTGGAGGCTGCAGCGGAGGTGACGGCCGGCCGGGAACCCTGCAGAAACACAGGCTGGTGGTGCCTTTGCACAAGCTGCCCTCCGATATCAGCAGAAACAGAATCATTGTGGTGTGAGGGATGTCAGCGTGGGGCATTTTTGTTGGGACAATGTTTTGTATGGATTCTGAAGCCAGACAGAGAGAGATCCACGTGTCTCCCCTCACCCTGAGGTGAGCCGGAGACCTTCTTCAGGACTAAACTAGACAACCAGGACCTGCAGGGTGATTCCCGTGTGATCTTTGTAATTTAAATGGTGCAGCGTGGGCAGCTGTGCAGCGAGCAGAGAGATAACAGCATGCAGAGCTGTCCTGCCCACGATGCAATGCATTCTGGTACACGTAGGTACAGCTGGCATCGGCTCTGCAGGAGGAGGAATCAGTCTCCTCGATGTAGCAGACACCGGGGAGTTGGTTTCTTGCTACACTGACTTTGTTAACATCCATGCACACAAAGACAGTAAATCAGATAGTAGTTTCATACAATACAGAACAGAATTGTGCTTCATGATATCTGGAAATATGATTCAATCATGATGTGTTTCCATTGAAAGACAATCATATATCATATTAAATTATATTAGGAGTGTTTACACTCCTAGCACCTTCCTGAAAACTTTTGGCCAGTTTGAATTGTGTTTTTATTATATACAGAGTTGAATACTTGACCATTCGATTCCCAAAAGAGAGTAACAACCAGCATATTTTGTTTTATCATACCATCCTTTGATTTTCCTGTGATGAAATTGTGAAAAAAGGCCACAATTTACAGCATATAGCTCCGCCCACCTTCAAACATCTATTTATGTGTGCTTTAAAACAACACAAACATCTGGATTTTTCTTCCTCAATCCACACAAACACAACTCAGCCAGACTGAGTATGACACTAAAAATAACTAACTTTACTACAGACTCCCTAAAAGAAAAATAAAGAACGCTCACTCATCACATCTCAATGTGTCTGCTGAGGTTGGCAGACGATGTGAAGGGAGGTGTGTGTGTGTGTGTGTGTGTGTCAGGCGTCATGATAAAACAGGCCCATGGAGACTGACAGCAGGTAGATTATATGTCAGAAAGGTCTGCATTTCAATCCTTGCATATTCTCAATGAGAAGCTCGCCGCGTCTCCGCCTGCAAACAGACGGATTCAACACTAACTGTTTCTGATTAAAACGTCAGTAAGGCTCCTCTTTTCATCTCTTGGGCCCCGAGCTGTCTGTCTCCTTACCCCCCACCACCACCCCTCCACGAGTGGGGTCCGGCTCGTGACACGGAGGACCATTTATCTACTCTGGAGGATCGTGTCATGTAATAAGCCCCGTCTCCAGAGAGCATTTAGCCTGATAGGAAAAGCCGATCGGGACAAAAGGCTACTGAATCTCATTCTAGCTCCCGCGGTGGCAGGTGACTGCCGAGGGGGGGCAAAGAGGGAGTAAAAGCTACGCCGCGAGTGTTTGTTTCATCATTAGCACTAAAGTTGTGCTCCTCTAGAAGAAACAGATCCCCAGGAGAGCCGTTTGTTACCATCATTACCAGCTGATATGCTGGTGATCATTTCAAATCTACACCATCGTTCCTGCAAAGTAGAGCCGCTTCGTTGTTCCAAATAAAGAAAGAAAAAACATAAAAAAAGAGGATATGAGCACATCCTGTGAGGTAGATGGCAGGGGCCTGCAGATTAGAACACTTAACCCAGAAAGGAGGCACATGAGGTTGCTGTCTTGTTTGGTTTTGTTTGTTTGAGGCTGAAAAAAAAAATAGGAAAAAAAAAAAAGAGAGGGGGGGAGGCAGGATGGTCAGAGCGAGCGGCAGCTGTATCCACAGATGCTCATGTAAAAACATCCTTATTCACATGTTCCCCTCCACTTGTTTGTTTCCTGGTAATTTAGCCCTTCAGCACAAGGAAAGAAAAAAAAATCGCTGCTTTGTTTTCATACTAACAAGGCAATTAGCAATCACCACGCATTTCTACTGCGGGTTGCCTACAGGTGGACATCGGTAATGATTTAACCAGCTGATGGTGATCTCGTGCAGATGCATCTGTACGTTTGTTTAAAAGGAGTGTAGCGGTGTATTTTCTCTGCCAACATTCACGCTCACCCTTCGTCCTCTCCTGTGTAATAAACGTCCACATGGGAGGTACAGTAGTAGTGAGCTGGAAACTGGAGCAGACAGGAGGCACTGAAAATAAAAGGAGTTGTAAACGTGCTCCTGGCTCCCCGAGGACGGTCTGTCACGCTGTGATCACCAGTAATGCCGCCAGGAGTGTGAGACCAAAGGCTGTTGATGGGGAGGGGGGGGGGGATAACATGACTTCACGGAAAACACCTCAGGGAGTCAGATCTGAGGTGTGGGCTCGGCATTATGTTGCAGTCAGATTAAAAGGGTAGCAGGAGGAGACAAACTAGCAGGCTAACAACAGCATGCAAAGTTGTTATTTCTACACTTTCAAACACGTCTCCACCATAAGCCAAATGTTATGACATCATCAAATATCCCCAACAAACAGGAGCTTTATATTATTGACAGGTCATAAGAACTATGTCTCCCCCCCTCCCGTCGCATCACATCACCCAAAACAGCTGATTACGAAGAAATTCAAACACCCTTTTTGAATATATGGAGAATAAGAATGTTCATTTTATAGGGGTGGGAAAAAAAAAAGAAAATATAGAAAGTTTGTGCAAGTAAAGCATGAATTAATGTAATCTTTAGTCTTGGATTTGCCTTTGTGTATTTACATGTAATCAGTTTTCAAAAAATGTAAATATGATATAAGATATTACATGATAGATTTGCCACAAAGCCTTCACAGACGACCCGAGCAGATCCTGAAACATGTACTTATGTACGAATTCAAAAGTCGATTTTGAATCGAAAATAGATTCTGAATCGAATCGTGAGACACCCAAAGCTATGATGTCATCACTGATCTAAAACACCATCTTCAGTAAAGTCCTTATTCTGCAACAACAAAGTAAAATCTCTTTATTCCAATCCAGTCTTTTATAATAACTTGCACACAACAAGGAGGATGATTATCCTCCGTGTTCGTGGTCCTCGGCTCTCCGTGGCCTCATTTCACACACAGCTTCATCTGGCTCGTGAAGCCCTCACCACCAAGTGGCCAAACAGAGTCCCCCAGGGGCCAGACCCTCTGTTCAAGGTCCCCTGAGGGCCACCACCCCCCCCCCCCCCCCCCCTCATCCTGCCCCGCATACCTGCCCCGGTTCATCCAGCTATGGCCGCCATATGCGAAAGCTATAGGAAAGCAGATGCTGCTTCTCCATTTGTGAAATCAAGTTTTTGGAAAGCGCTCGTCTTTTGATGGCCAGAGTCGAGAAAAGGGGGTCAAAGGGCGGCGAGGAGGCAGCAGGCATCGCTTGTATGCTAACGCCGCAACATCTGATGGCCGCTGTGAGGAATACGCTGAGCTCGCAGAAGGCGGCGGCGGCGGCGGCGGTGGCTCGGCAGCATCATCTCGTGCGTAAAGCCAGTCGAGCGCACGCAGCACGAGTTAGCACGGCAGTGTTGATGGTCGGGCCTGTCTGTGGCTGAGCAGTTCCTTTGTCAGTCATCTGCTGATGCTGATGGACAATACGGGGGGGTGAGGATGCGTGTCAGAAAGAGAAAAGCCTCAAAAAGGAAATGACAGACTCCCTCAACGTCCGCACATCTCACCCACAGCATCCTGGGAGGCCGTGACAAGCCTGACAGCCGTCAGTCACGGACGTGAAAACAAAATACCTTCTCCATCCAACGCTCGTGTGGCAACGTTAACAACGATTAAATAAAACTTTCATTATTTCTAATCGACCGTCTGAAAGCAATAATCCATAAAGACACCGGATGCATTATGTTTTGATGGGGGGAATAATAATATTACAATTAAAGTAGTGCTGACTTGAAGTTTGAAAGGTTACATTTCGCACAATTATGTGTCAAGGTGCCGAGCGACCGCGGCCCGCCGACTCCCTCCTGGCGACAAATTTCATTAACAAACCTGATGTATACAGCGCACGCAGACACAGTTCAAATGGAGGACATAAATTTCAGCCTGTGGGGGAACGGCGGTCACATTACAACTAATCAACCGCTCCTCCTTATACCCTTCTGGAGGAAGAAAAAAAAAAAACCTTCTTCTGTTCAGATGTGTGGGGGGAGATAAAGGAAAATATGATGCTTTATTTCTAATCAGCATAAATTACCGGCATCCATCAGGTGAGGCTCAAATTAAAATCCTCATCTGACAAAGCAATGGGAACTGTGTGAGCTCACTCATGAATCAGTGTGATTTAATCCAATCATATTAGACCCCCAAAGCCAAAAAATGTCCACTCAGGATCAATCCAATTGCCCTTTCTTCACATTTGTGTCATTAAGTCGTCAAAAAAAAAGAAAGAAAGAAAAGGGGAACATTTGGTTCTGGGGTCAACCAGGTTCAAACCTGCCATCACATCGTCTCAGAGCAGCCGGAGAATTATCACAAAGACAGAAACTATGGAAACATGCATCACCTCATCACAACATACTTACTACATATATACATATATACACATAGTACAGGGGTGACAGGCAACTTACTGGTGCAACTATCAAGGAGCAACTTATTGGAAAAAAAGCCCCCAGAACCCTTGGACTTATTTAATAAGTGTATTTTACTATTATAGCTGCAGAATAAAACAAACTCTTAAACAAAGATAGTTGGAATTCTCAAATCAAACTCAAAGTCTGTGTAAACCACAAACATGCATCCATTGCTGCTCACAAAGATCTTAAAATGTTTATGGAAAACCACATTTGAAAAAATATAGGAGCTGATTAAATCATTTGATTAACTATTTCAGTAAAAAAAAAAAAAAAAAAAGCATTCTCTAGCTTTAATGTGAGAATTTGCTGCGTCCTGTTAAGTCAATCTAAATAAACCTATAGATATATAATATAATATATATTTGGATTGGAGCTTTTTCAAAGCTTTGGAGACAAAGTAATTGGTCGGATTGCAGCTCTTGGGGAAATAAACCGTCCTAATTTGCACCAGTCCAACATTAACAACGCTTTTCTTTCTCTATAACGTCGCTAATAAGTGTGCTAGCTAGTTCAGCGGTTGTTGTCGCTTACCTGAAGCCGCAGGTTGTAGCGCCTCCCCCGGTCGACGAGCAGTCCGAGACACCGGTCCGTCTTCCTTCACGGTAAAACCGGTCGGTATCGATAAAGCTCAATAGTCCTTCAATCCATTAGAGGCAGAGAATTCGTGACGCAGTTCCTCAAATTCGATCCACAACGTCGCTACGTGCTGCGGTTAGCTCACCTGAGAGTTAATTGACAAGCCCCGCCCACTAGCAGCCATGACACCGGAAGAGCAAACAGCTCGTGACACTTCCGCTCAGTCCTTAAAACTACATTGGGGATTTTTTTGGCTGCTATAATATGACATTTCAAGGTATTGTATGTTTATTTATGGTATTTCCTGTTCCCAAATTTAACCAACATCAAGTTAACCAAAAAAATACATTTCTATTTTATTTTTTCCTTTCATCTGCCCTTCATGTATGGAGACCAAAGAAATGTCAATAATTTTTTTACCTATCCCAAAAATTAAATATGTATAGAGTTCAGGTGCTTTTTAGGCATTTTTATAAACCCAACCATAATTACATGATACACACTGACACTAATATGACATTGAGTGCAAATAACAATAATGAAATAGTTTTTAAAAAAATCAGGCTGAACAAAACAGGCTGTCTAAGACCAAACATATCAATGATGTCGATGAACCAGGCAGCTTTAATTAACATTCTGCATGAATTTGTAGTTGTGATGTCCCAGAAAACCCCAAATCAATTCCAAAACACACCTTTTAAAACCATCATAATAACATGAGAGCATGCAACAACACATTACCTCTGCTGCTGCTGGCCCTGGAGCTCTTAAATACGTCCTCCCCAGACCAGGTGCAGCACACCTGCCGAACCACTGGAGGGTGAAAAGGGACAAAGGCACACAGCCGTACCATCCTATAGAAGAAGAGTAATCGCTTTAAAAAGCCCTTGAACATTCAGTTCAAGCTGCCTTACAGCTCTCAAATTTCTTAGCAAAAATCAAACCACTTCAATTTGGGTGAATTTTTTTAAAGCACTATTATTTTAACCTCAAACGTGAACCCCCAGAGCCCCCCATGTCCTCCCAGTACATCCGGTCACAGATTTAAGACCAAGAGTCAAAAAGACACCACACTATGGATATGAAACCTAAAAGTCACTTTACCGTTTTCAATTCAACTTATGAGAGCAATTAGTGTAATTGATCCAATTATTACTTAAAGTGCACATATTTAACATTTGTAAAAATGTTTAAAAGTGGATGATGAAGAGCACTCCCCGGACACCTCCATAAAACACGCAAGGTAAAGATGGAGTACAATGGAAGTTGTCCAATTAATCAAATAAGTGTAGCAATTAACTAAGTGAGTGTTTAAGGGCAGCGGCGGAAGAGAGGACAATTGATTTTCCGTGAAAGTACTTACGGCCCTTTCATTACATTAGAACTAACGAGTGAAGATGAGTCCAGATATATACAGTGTACAATAAAACTGCCTGCAGCTTAATTTAATAACACGGAGGGAGTGTGGACACAGGAGAATGTTAAATATGATCAATACACAAACAAATGATTTGTGCAAAATGACAATATCCTGAGTCTGAACCCGCGTGGCAGGGAGTTCAAAGACAAGACACACATCCAATCAGGACAGCCTTGGAAGCGCTTCTCCCTGCCTAGATTAGTTTTATTGAACAGATGGCGTTTCAATTTTGAACTTTTGCACTGGTGCAAAAAAAAAAAAAAAAGCTTGGAGAGTCGGGCTGTTTTTCTCACATCACTGACAGAAGCTGCGCATCAGATGAAGGGGATGTGTGAAATAGCATTCCCAAGCATTTTCTATCTCCACGCTCAGGACACAAACACTCAGATACAGACATGGTGCGGAGGCTGGACCATGCTGCTCCATCAGATGTTAAAACAAACAAAAAAGAAATTAAAGGACAGGAAGTGGAGTGAGCTCTCCTCTAAATGCACTTTTTATAGAGCGAGTTGTATTATATGCTGCATGATAATGCTGGGGGGTTTTTTATGTGTGCAAATGTGTGATTAAATAAACAAAAAGATGGCAAATCACGGGGGTCCTGTCATATGAAAATATAGAGCACCAGTCGTTATTTAATGTCTCTCCGCCACCATCCGCTCCCATTGCCCCACATTAACGGCATCATGTTCTCAATTTCCCCTCCAGTAGCATGGCCCCGTCCTGGCAGCCAGCGTCGCCCACGCCGGCACGAGTCGAGAGGACAACTGGAGAAAGATCACAGTTCAGGCTCAGTCAGACGGAAAATATGGAAATCAGGCGGGCGGACGGACGGACCGCTGTGTGTTCCCCCCTTGTTTCAGCAAGCTGCCACAGTTTGACTGACAAACTGACTTTTTGAGGGGACCCGTGCCCATTCCAGTCAGAGTTTATTGAAGGTGATTTTGATCTCCTCCATGAGGCCACAGCAGTAGTGCCGCCATCTGTCACCTTGATTGCATGGCGGCCTCTCTGGGGGGAGCGCCATGGCTCCTGATCGTTTACAGATTGCGCTGCTTTCGCCTCCATAAGGGCCACATGCACAGGGCCAGATGGTGAGCATACACGCTTATTATGAGTCTTTATCTCTGTGCAGGAAGGAGTGGAACCATTAGGCCTCCCTCAGGATCTCCACTCCTCTCTGCAGCCATGCTGTTCCTCCACAAATACAGTCCTCTTCTTCAGCTGTCACTGGCCTGCGACAACACACACACACACTCACACACACACTCACAGGACCACTTGTCAAAAAAACAAACACGGATCCACTCGTGGGCATGCGACGGTTGTGTTAATGCGTCTCTGCACGCAGACACACACCAACACCTGTTTCTAATCCTGAATAATGGGAAAATATGGCATGTGGCAAAATGTTAGGTGAGTGCGTCGTCTTGGTAACACGCTGTCACACTGTGATTTTAAACGTATGTCACACCTTGACGTTATATGTCGACGGGGTCGTGACAAAGACGACCATGGCGAGGGCCTTTCGTGTGTGCCTGCAAACAAGAAAACGGGGGTGATGAAATAATAATCAGAGCACTATGCAACAGAGTCTGTGTGCACAAATGTGCGTTCATGCATGAGTCTGATTCTAACAGATTCAGCCTGGTATGAGACATTGGCAGGAGGCTCTCGTCCCTATCCCTGACATATGCACTGTATGACCAGGAGGGTTGAAGACTGTGTTCAAGATTAAAAATCTGACATGTGTAACGTCGCCGCGCATTTGTCACGCTTCCCTTAAGAATCCCAGAGTTCATTCACGTTAACGCTGTTTGTTAAACTGTGTGATTTCTTTATTTTTTTTATAGGGCGGAATTAGAATTCCTAATTATTCGGGGCATTCAGGGTGTAATGCCTTAATGAGCGTTTCCTAAACTCTTCACGAGAGGTAATATCCCACTTGATCAGAGATTAACAAAGAGCATTTCCGTGCACGCTTTAATGCAAGAGGCTTAACTGCTTGAAGCATGGCTTCATTTCTCTCAATTACATCTAATCTAATGTTTGGATTCCCCTCAGCAAAGATGCACTATTCAAGCGCATAGCTGACCTAATGAGTGGAGAAACACTCCCTTGCATAAATAATCCCTCAGAATCTCCACTGTAGCATATCCACTGGAAAGAAAACGAACAGGATGCCTTTGTGTGAGCAGGAAGATGCTTGTTTGTTGATTTGATATACTGTACATGGACTCTATTGTCCTTTGCTGTCCCTGATTTTCTTTTTTCTTTTTTCTTTGTTTGTCCCGGGGCGATACGGCAATGTGCTGCACTTTTAGGACAACAGCCGGTTATCTGCGAGGGTGAGCCCCCTCGTCAGTCTCCAGCACGGTGCACAAACTGACATACCCTCCTCTAGCCTGTGGTCACATTTCTGCCCGGGCCAAAGTGGAAACGCTTTGCGGCCGCAGTCTGCTGCAGCACTTTAACTCAAAGTAAGGCCAAGCAACCTGGAAAAACTACCGCTAATACGTCTTAATATCCAGGAATTTAGAAAAATGGCATGTTTAGCCCCTAAAACATTGAAAACATGGCATTTTTCTAAATTCCTCTAACATTACCTGGTTAGAGTCTGACTATGGAGAACAGAGGTCTTCAACGTTTGTCAAGGAACCCGGCTGATAGTGAATAATATGTAGTGTACCCTATGGTGCCATAAAAGTACTTATTTGTATATTTCTACATCACAATTTCATAACATTTAACAAATAGAGACATTCATATTTGCTTATAATATGTTGTATTCATGTTAAGGTGTATTTTTGGACCCCCTAGGGGTCACGGACCCCCTCTTGAAGGTCTCTAATGTCACCTCACGATCCGATTATTTAACGATTCTCGATGCATCTCTATTTTGGATTTATAATGAGATTTATCCTATTTTGCCTGAATAGATGTCACTCTATTTTATTGTTCATTTGTTCATATTTTATATAGTTTATTTTGTATGGCTGCTATCGGATGCAGTTGATCTGCTACATTACTTATATAAAATGTGGAATAATTGCCCGAAACAATAAAATAAATAATGATTTATAGACTTCACTGCATCGATGCAGAATCGTTCAACAACCATTATTATCTAACCTTGAGTCACCACACTAAACATGGAAATAATGGCTCATGAAAGGAGGTCAGCGGGGCCTTCGGGGGGGTGTGGTGGGGTACTGAGCAGCACCTGAACTGGACCCAAGCACAGATCGGTGGGGTATCATGGAAAAAGAGCCACGAGCTCCAAGCCTGTCACAGACCGGAGGTGTCACCCAGATAACAGCAGGTGAATTAACCTCCGTGGGCTCCGAGCAAACAGCCTGCAGCGTGCCAGCGCAGAGCACCCGAGCCTCCGCCCGGCCCACTGGAGCCCGGTGGAAGCAACGCCGGATGTATTAATAGACTGAAGACAGTATGATACAATAACAATAAAAATGACATTGCTTTTACTTTTAATGCATATGTTTCCATCGTTAATTCCTCTTTATGAGATAAAACCATCCTGGAGATGCTTTGCTGAAGTCACCTTCCTACAACTGTGCAGCATCTCTAACCTGCCGAGGTGTTAATTCAGTCCAATAACAGCCAGATGAAGAAAATATGGACTAAAATCAAATTTACATTCCTCAAAATGCTCTGACGTTTTTGTTTTTCGATGGGATTTTTGTGGCAAAACTTCCACATAATTGAAGAGAGCCCACTGGAGACATAGCATAGGAGCACACCAGAGCCGGGTTACTTAGAGGAAGCTTCCTCTTGTTTGCCTCGGAATTAGCTCCGAGAGCACACACACACACACACACACACATACGTACATACACACCCATTACAGCACACACATACAGGCACTCTCAGCCCTTTTTCACCCTTCTGCATCAATCTGTTCCCAAGCTGTTCCCACATTTTGGTGAATTTCCCAGGCTTATTCCTTGGCACAACGTGGATACTGGGGCTGATTACTTTAGCATGAACCCATCAAGTCTGTCCAGTGCCTGCACAGCGTGCACACTCAAAAAAAAAACACACACAGACTACCTTCCCCTCATTGCAGCGAGCGTCTAAATGTTGTGAGTGCAAAAGGCTGCGGGATACAACATTAACATTAGTTTAGCGATGCATTTACATAAACACACACACACACGCAATAATGGTTTCTTCCCAGATGCACCAAGACATCACAACGTCCACCGTTTGATAAGAAGCAACCGGCGGCAACAAATCCTAAACCTCATTAAAGAATATAAATTCAAAATCTATTCTGGCACTCAATCCAGTGCAGATTTTCTCCTTCTTTCTGTCTCATAAATTACAGTTCTTGTGCACTGTGCAAATATTACCAAGCTGTAAGACAGCTGTGCCCCATTAAAATGTGTTATGGTTGCTGATTTTCCTACAGCACGCGGTCATCTTGCCAAATCTACAGCCAGTAATTAGCGGAGATGAAATGTTTAATTGTGCCTTAATTTTGATCAAATTTATCTGTCACCCATCCTGCCATCGGGGGGGCACGGTGCTCACAAATCAACGTCAGCGGATTTTAAGGCAGGGAGACATCCACTAACCTGACAGACATGTTGAGATGTCACCGCCCTGCTCTCCCTGCTTAGAGCCGGGGAAACAGGACGGCATGTTCATACTGATGAGAGGGTCTCTGATATTACAGATATTACACAGTGTGGGTGATCATGTCAGAATCACAGGACGACGGGGGGAAGACGGTGTTCCCCGACAGATGGACGACAGGAGTGGGGAGAAGGTCAAGATGGGAGACAAAGCCGTGGACGTGGACCCGGGGAGGAGTGTGTGATTTCTCAGGGTGCTAGAGCCCATATTCCTGCCAAAGCACGGCCCGGCAGAGTGGGAGCTGCTGGTGGATCTCCTCAGAGGGAAGGGGGGGGGGGGCTTCAAGATGAGGCAACGGAGAGGTCCACTCATTAGGTGTGACAGCACGAGGTCGACGGGGGGGATGAGAGCGGTAATATTACCATTACTGATGATAAATGTTAAAGCGCTCAAGCAGGTGAACGTTATTATTTGCTCAAGCTTTTGTTTAGTCTTGTGCATCGTCGTGTGCGATCCTCCGATAATGCAAAAATTTGTAACACTGAAGGGATTCAACTTCTCTGAAACGACTAAATCTCTCTCTGTGTGTTTTTAAAGCAGAACCTTGAACCGAAACAAAGCGTGTTTGCGAGATAGCACGCAGTAAGGACAGCAGCCCGTTTTGCATATTTATGACTAATGTTGTCCCTGAGAGAGAGAGAGAGAGAGAGAGACAGAGAGAGAGAGAGAGGACCCCCCCTCCCCCTCCCTCCCTCCCTCCCTCGGGGCATTATGGGTGATTATTGTCATCTCAGTGCAGCCAGTTATTCACCAACATGCACCGCATAAAACACATCATTGCAAAAAGGGCCTGCGACAGGAAATGAGGCGCCCCCCCCCCCTCCCCTTTTCTAATCACAATGGCCAACTGTGCATCCGCTCGCTCGTCTGCCGCGGCTTTGAGCAGCGCGGGAAGGATTTCACTGCAAACTTCTCCCGATCTGCAGCGGTAGGACATCCTGCGTAACATGTGGCATCCACGATAATTACGGGTAGAGTGAACACAGGCGGGTTTTATGGCCCTTCTGCCGCCAGGAGACGGCTGCCAGATAGACACAGGCCTCGTGTTTGAGCAGCATACTTGGGGTCCAGACGCCCACCCGCCTCTAACACTTCTCACCACAACAACTGTTCTGGAGGACAAGACCACTTTGGGCAGAGCTGCCTGTCACAATCCCTCTCATCCTCACGAGCAGAGTCTGAATACATGGAGGACGGTTCCAGGGAGGCTGGCAGGCTGCGAGCACACGGGGGTGGCCGAGTGATTGCATTGTTAGCGCGAGACTTATAGTTACATATTAAAGCGTTAAAGGCGACGAGGAGGAGGGGCATCATGAGTTCTGTTCAAAATATATCGTTAAAAAACGGAATTATCAAAGTATTAGAGCCACTGTAGAAAAAACAAACATATATTCAGAGAAACAAATGTTTGCGAGTTTATAACAATGCTAACAACCGGCATTATGCTAGCTAACTTCCCATGAATGTACATTTATTTTTCTAATTAATACATCACAACGTGTGACAACGCCTCGTTAAGGTTGTTAAGGTTGATGATGTTGATGCTTGTTGTTGCTTTTATCTATATAAGGGCCAAATTGTCATCTTATGGGTGTTTGTTGATGCTAGCGGTAGCTTTCACTTGTTGTCATAGCAACGGCAAACATCCGGTCGTAGCAGAAACATATCGGCTATATATATTTGTAAACATAACATCAACACATTACAGCTGATTATAAAGAAGTTGCTTGGTTTCGGTAAGATCGGATGTGTGCCGTTGCTATGACAACAAGTGAAAGCTACCGCTAGCATCAACAAACACCATAAGATGACGATTTGGCCTCATATAAATGAAACCGTCATCACCCCGAGGACCCTGATTTCACACAGATATCCGAGACGAAACAACCTGTGAGATGGCTTGATGCTCGTCTGCACAAATGAGGAGTTTGACTGAACTCCATAACCAGACCCATCAAAGGCGTCCGTGTCCCTCGATATGGAAACAACATCTATGGAGGCGCCACAACAAGGGAGGGGACATCAATAAAGAAAAGCCAGCCACCCTCGCGTCCTTGATTCCTTGAGGTTTTTTTTTTTGTTTTTTTTTTGTTCTCGGATAAAAAAGAAGATTTGTGATTTGCATTTTAAAACATCATGATCAAAAAACAATTCCCCTCCTCCTTCTGTAATGTTTCCCTCACAACAAATGAATAGGATTACAGGCCTTGGTGAACACTGGCTTCCTCGTGGCCTTGTTGCTCTGACAATATTTGAAGTTTCCTGCAGTAACTTCATTAGGCGTATTTTGTCCGGAATTAGTGGAGCGTGCTGAAAATTGCTAATGACAGATGTTTCTCCACACTGTCACACTCCTTGTATCATTTGATTTGGGAAAGCAACATACGGCGTTCTGCTCCATCAGTATGTCACAGACTGTCTGCAAACAGCTGGTCATAACTCAGTTCAGTGAAAACCATTACTTTCCAATGAAGTGCTGGACACGTTCCAAATTGGGTTTTGGCATGGCCTCAGCTGCACCCATGATGCACTGCAGCTCGGTGTTGCAGGTACACATGGAGGAGGAGGAGGAGGAGGAGGAGGAGGGGTGAAGGGAGCAGGTGAAGAGGTTTCCTCTGTCTCTCTGCACTCTGGTAGCATGATGAATACCGGGAGAGCATCAACAAAGAGGAAGCGAAAGCTTAATTAGGAGCTTAATAATGTGAGGTTATGTCATCATGTGTCTTCATCTTTTAGCACATGAAGAGTTCGGGAGCAAAAAAACTATTATTCAGCTTATTAAGTTGGCTAAATTGAACATATGTGTTGTTATTAGCTCATTAAAACAAATTAAAATCTATTTTTGTAAGCATAACAACTGGAATCATTTTTCTAAAGCTCACAAATTAACACACATATCCCTTATTAATGTAAAAAAAAAAAGTTTTACACTGGTTATGCTGGAGACTTTCCACTATTAGCTTGAATATAAATTATTTATGAAATATATGAAAATATGAAGCTCCTTTAGCTTCATATTCAACATCCAAATATGATCTCTTCTCTCTGTAAGAAAGAAAAATAAGCATCATGAAAAGAAACTCTCAATCACTGAGTTACATATGATCAAAACAAAATGCAATGACTCCATAAGCAATGAATATTCCTGTAATTAAAAAGGTAAAGATTTGGCTACGAGGCTCTGGCCAGGAAGCCGGCGTCGTGTGCCAGGACATCTCGCGGCTCAGCTGCCGCCCGCGTGCAGCGAGAAGTGTCATCGACACCTCAGCTCCGTCTCTAAAGATACGACGGCGGTGACGTCCTGCGTTCCACGAGGGCCCGCCGAGGCTGGGTGTTAGACGCCATTTGGCCCCCGGCGGATCGGTACAGATCACAACCGGCAAAACGGCATCCTGACGACATATGCTAAAATTAGCCTCGCTCGTTTCCAGCTCGTCTTTGAAGGTCAAGCGGAAAACATCGGCCGTGTTATGTCACACACACACAAAAAAAAGTTTTTTCTAAATCAATCAATTTGTAATTCGTGACATCAAATGCCACCATCATCACACTCGTTAGTAGGTGAAAAACACCGGCACCCTCGGGACCTCACGACTATTCTATTTACTGTATCCACGCTGTGACCTCCGGCCCTCTCTGGTCCCTTTTATCTGCGTTTGGTCGCGAAAAAACCTGACGAAACAGAACAGAATCGGACTAACGAAGACAAACGCGTGAACTCGGCTGCACGGACGTGGCCTTTAGTCGCTCTCGGATGGTGGCTCTGCTCTCTCAATCACCGTGATAAGGCCGATCCCCAGTCAGGCTTTGACAGCTCGGAGGCGAGGGGCTTGCCCTCGTTGCCTCGGAGACTAAACGGACCGGACTAACAAACACGTACGTGTGATGATTTCCCGCTTTTAATTTGATCCCAGGTACGCTGGAAAGGAAGAGACAGCCATTCCCTTTGTGTTGTTTTAAGACGTTGTCACTGGTTATTGGTTTTAATTACAGCAGACAGGCATTCGGATGTGTAACGTTAGTGTGGATGTGTCACCATTTAAACCTTGTGGGCCTCGGGATAGCTGCTAATGCAAAAGCTAATGGCTAATAAAGGTAAAATAATGGCATAAATCGGATTGTGGAAGCTGGGATAAGACTTTTAACTCATGCATGGAGATAAATAATACATTTTGTTGTACTGGTGATGTCATGGAGGACATTAGATGTACACACCAACCTCGTTATCTCCGCTCGCCGCTGTAAGCAGTACACTGTAAGTAAACACGGAGGCGTCTTTAAGGAATATCGTCCCATTAAGCTGCTCCGATGTCTCCCGCGAGGATAAAAAAGCCCCCTTTTTTTTTTTTATTTCTTGTATTAACGCGCCATAATGTGTTGTTGTTTAGCCACGAAGAAAGTGAAAAATGAGACGTCGCTTGCAGTTTTCATGGTCGCGTGGGCATCCAGCACGCCGTCCACGGAGCGCGCTGCATCCCCGCCTCTTTAATGGGACGTTGTTTATTGGAATGGCGAGAGGAAGACGTGTCTAATTGAGCTTCGCCTCACATTACACTGCTGTGTGCTGCAGAGATATTTCGCTTATAGCTTCCAGCTTCACGTAGAAGTGGAAAAAATCAGGTTTAACTGTTTTTAATATGCCGATCCTCGCCTTCTTAGACACTCTGACCCCAAAAGTGACAATCGTGTTAATTGGATCTGATGAGGTTAGTTGAAACAAATTTACATTTAAGTGCATTAAAGTGAAAGGAAGAAGACATGGCCCTCAGAGTCATCAACCCAATCAACACTAATGACTCTGATGCTTCTTTGAATTTAATACTCATCACACACTTAATGGAGGCTGGGAGACGGACGGCAGCAGGCTTCTGTTTGTTTACTGTATGTGGGAATAAAATAGAGAAGCAGAGATCATTTCAGAGCTATAGAGGAAGGTTTTTTTTCTTTATTGACCTCCATATCGTCTCTCATGCTCTTCCACTGATCAGACGTCCAAGTAACCAACAAGGATCCTCTTTAAAAACAGCAAAAAAGTCACATTTATCTCTGTAATTGGCGCTTAAAGTGGATAATGTGGTTATTACTGCATTCTTTGTTTCATTCCTTCCCCTCCACGCTCCTTCCTTTCTTCCTCCCCCTTCTTTTATGAAACTGTCGAGCTGGTAAGTTCAATGCAGAGGCACGTATGCACTCTGGAAAGGTAATCTAGAAGCCAATTGAGCCATGACAAATAGGGACAGCTGGCCTAATTGAATCATTTGAGCTAAGACAGCTCAACTTGGTTATCCCCTCTGCAGCCCACACTGATATTAGTGTGGGAATCATTAGCCATGAAATCATGTCTGCTCTCTCCGACTGCATCCTCGGTGACATGACAGCCAGCCCAGCCTGTCTCTTTCGCTCTCGCACCAAAAAGAAGCCCTTCATCATAAACAGGCAGAGGTGGAGGCGACTGAGTGGGATGTCTCTCTTTTTTTTTAAGCTTGTTCTTGTGAAAATATTTCATCAAAAGGCCGTGTACAGTGTTTTTGTAGTCACACGAAAGCTTTACTGTAGTAGTTTCATGTCGTGCTCGAGCAGATTTGTTATCCCGATTCTCAAAATAGACCTTTGTCTCTAACATGCCGATATAAGAATACGCTGGCGCTAAAACATTTTTCAATCACGTCTCGTCACACGTCGAAGCCCTTAACGAGACACACTTACATTAATTCCTTCAGATCATTTGGAAATGATGCAATCAGGTGATGGTGATGCAGCTCCGTGGAAGGATTGTGTGTGTTTGTGGGGGTGGTGGGGGTCTTTGGGGGGTGCCACATGTTGTGAGACCCCTTCTGCCTCGCAGCCTGTTTTCTGTGGTTCCTCTCTGCAGGACTCCCCGTCACCATGTGCACTGAGATATCGGTTTAGTAAAGAGGACGGGGGGAAAAAAGGCAGAATTAGTGCGTTAACATTTTAATTGCACCATGATTTGTGTTGTAATTGTGCAAGAAAAAAAACTCCATCTATGTGTCCGTGCAGCGATGTAGGACTACGAGCTCGATGGATGGTCTTTGTGCTCGGCGTGATAATGGACATCCATCCCGGAGTGAGGACGCCTGGCTTAATGGAGCTCGGACTAGGGGGATACTGTGCAATGTTCAGGCCCATTTCCCTTTGACTCACATTCCAGCGGGGGTGGCATGACCCCAATGAGACGCCTGCTTTCCCCAGGTGGCAGTGAGCGATGCTCCCTCCTCGGCGTCCCGGGCGAGGGAGCGAGGAGACCCAACGGTGTAAAAAAAAAAACACACACTGACTCTTAAACAGCACCCTCCACACCCTCAGGGTCCCACGGCCCACTTTTAAGGAACATTTTGACACGAGCAATTATTGAGGGTTAGAGAGTGACAGGTCTATTCCAGGTTTCAACAGTAGAGAAGCGGACTGACAATAGTCTGGGATTACAGCTCAGGGGATAGGCGGCGTTGTCTGCCTGCCTCTCTCTGCTCTCCCCCTCGGGCCTTTTTAGACAAGCGCTGCCTTTCCCTGGATGTTTACACATCATTACGGCTCCCCTGTCTCATCTCGGCTCCGTCCTTTCAAGAACGGGGGGCTGCATTGGTCTAAGGAGGGGAGGGGGGGAGAAAAAGACAGTGTCTGGTCAAGCATGAGAGGAAAGAAAGCAGCGCTGCAGAGGAGGAGGCAGAACCCTGCAGACAGCGAGGAAACACTTCACGTCACGAGGAGCTGGTTGTTTGAGTTTTTCTTTCAACAAACTTGACGGAAAATTTCACACAAACTTCTTATTGAGAAATGTAATAAATGTTATATAAGTAAAACTTTTCTTTGTGCATCATTATATCAGACTGAGGCGTGCAATTAATCATTTGCAGATCCGTCAAATGTGCATGAATTAGACAATTACTATGAAAAGGAGAGTAATCGTGTAATCGAGGCTTTTAAAAGGGAACTTTAGAAATGTGACTTCTAGAGGGAGAGAAGAAAAAAAAGCAGCCGCGGGAAAAGTCTGGTGTGTGGCAGACACGTTAGACAACACTGGTAATGAAGCATTGGCAGAAAGTGATAATTATTTTAATTAATGATAATGGTTTTAATGATTCAACATTTTGGCTAATTGATTATGATTGATTGCACATTACTAAACAAGGAAAGTGAATCAGGGAGGTAATCAGGGAGATGACAGCACAGGTCAACACTACAGCGTGACGGAACATACACTACACATGCTAATCAGACCCGGAGAGACGGAGGGAGGGAGGGAGGGAGGGGGAGAAAGGGGGAGAAAGGGGGAGAGAGAGACGGGCAGATGGAGTAAAAAAAGAAGTGATGTGTTTTCTAGTCAAGGAATGCAGGAAGAAGAAAATACGGAAGCTGCAAAAAACAAGGGGAGACCTATTTGGACAAAAACGTAAATTTAAAGATAACTTGGAGGAGGAGGAGGAGGAGGAGGAGGAGGAGGAGGAGAAGAAGAAAGTTTTTGCTCATTATATGACAACATCAAAGGCTATATTTTCCTTAGTATAATATATATTTTGGGGGCTACATCAACTTGTATTTTAGGAAAGGAACCTTCTTGAGTGTCAGATTTAAAAATATGTTGGTGTCTTGTGAGCTGCACACATGAATATGACACAAATGATATAACTTATAAGGCTTCCTGTTGCCTTTGTTCGTCTGGAATTCATGATGTCGATTAAAGCCTCCACCCTAATTGTGGAGGCTGAGCGTGGCCTCGGGCTGCACTCCAGGCCTGGACGAGTGCACGTTTCCTTATCTCGGCCTCCTCCAGGCCACTACAAGTGTGTTTGTGCGTCCTCATCGTAGCGTTATCACCTCGTGACCCAGCCGGTACACTTGTAAGGAGGACAAACCCCCCCCCCCCCCCCCCCCCTCCTCACTCCATCCCCATCATTGGGTTCCTCTTGTCTAATCCTCCAGCTGGACCCCCATCCCCTTGATTTCCACTTTGGAGAGACGGTGAGTGGAGTGGTGAAGTGTCATGCCCTCTGCCTCCTCCCTCCCTCCCTCCCTCCTCCCTCCCTACTCCTCCGTCGCCGCTCCTCTTGAGTGGAAGGACTGGGTTCCAGTTTAATTAATGAAATGTATGATAATGTGATTTCTTTAATAGAATGACATAGTCTAATGGTGTTGTGTGATTATGATTAATATAGTGCTTTGGCGGGAGAGGAAATCAGCCAAAGGCTAAATGAAGACCTCCTCTCCGGTTCCAGTCCTGGATACAGTTCAGCTGTGCTTTGGACCCGTGTGTGTCTCTTAGCCGAGACGGTGAGTTCAAATCCACTGAACATTTACTCTGCCTCGGTCCTTTTTTATAGGAATAGTTCAACATTTCCTTTGTTGGCGAGAGTAAGACGTGAAGATCGATACCACACTTGCCGCATGTCTGTGTGGTGAACATGAAGCTGCAGCTAGTAGCCAATTAGCTTAGCTTAGCATGAAGCATAGAAACGCAGGGAAACAGCTACCTTTGTGTCCAAAAGGCTACAGAATCTGCTTAGCAACAAATACTGTTTTGTGTCTCTCTCACCAGTCTTCATGCTAAGCTAAGCTAAGCTAAGCTAGGCTAGGCTAGTGATATTTAATGTACATGCTTGAGAATTGTGTTCATCTTTTGATCTAACTCTGCAAGAACACAAACCAGAATATTTCTCTATTCATTTAAATTTAAAAACATAAAGCTCCTCCACTTTTTTATTTTATAAAAAAAAATCTTGAAAATTACAATTCCCTCTAAAAGCCTCTATTTCATTACTGCTTTGTGAACTACAATGTCGACCTCATATAAACAGCAGGAGATTTATGTGTAAAACTGATCACACGCGCTTCTATATATCTTCTATTTGTAATGATCCCGCGGGTCAAAGGTCACTATTATCTCTTTCAGATGGAGACCGGTGAAGTGGCAGTGGAGCGTGAATCATATTATCCTTGAGGAGATTAATGTAGCCGACTGAATGAAGAGGGTAATGATGTGGATAAAGGCCACTTAGTTTCCCTTTATAATGGCAGTAACTACTTTGATTTCCGGGAGGTTGTTTTCCTTCATTTTCCAGATGTTTGGATTAATTTTCACCATATGGCGAAAAACTTTTTCCATGGTGGTGCCCTCGCGTTGTATGGAAAGCACGGGAACGTCAAAACCCATAAAATCCCACTTTGTTGAGCGTTGAACGTCTTTGGCGTTGCGTGGAAGGTGATGAATCAAGGTGGATGCTTCTCCTTCACAAGCGACGCCTTCCATCACATCCACCTGTCTGAAGGTCGCCTGAAGGACGGCAGCCGACGCCGTCGTCTGGAGAAACAGGAGGTTTGAGGGAAGTGCTTCTCCCGCAACCGTTTGTCACTCTGATATCTGGTAAATGTGATAATTAATACTGTAATTTAACTAAACCCACTCGGCGAGGTCTGTAATTAAAACTGATGTACCTACTTAGCACACCAAGCATCACAGGTGGGCCCAAATTAATCTGCAAATAGAGCTAAATTGCCTGTGCTTAGCGTTTTCGTCAACGTCACTCACTTTAGGGGGAAATATCTGTAATTAATTCCGATATAACAAAGTCATAAATTTGAGGTTAAACGCAGCCTTGACAACAGACGCGATGACAGCAAGAGACCTCATCTAGTGTTCCCAGATGGGATCCAAGACTCCTGCTTCCTCCCGAGAACTTGGCCGAGACTTCCCCCGACAACAGTTTGCATGCGATCGAGAAGCGATATGCAAAGATAGACTCCTCTCTTTTCTTCTCGCAACACCCTCTCAGTCTTTCTTCCAATTTGGAGCAAATCAGAAATGAACCGGAGTGAAAGCCGACTTCCAGGCTACAGAACGGAAAATGAAGTGATTACTTCTGGGTGGGAGCCAAATGAGTGAATGCATTTTAGATTTTTGAAGCTGGAGACGCACGACGAGTTACAAGCTGATAGTCGGAGGGGTTTTTCTACTCTTCCCTATCACTTCTCTGCTAGAGCCATCACAGTTTTCTATATTCTTAATTAAATGAGCTGCTGCTCAAATAGTTTGGTAAATATCAGCATTTTCTTCTTTCATGAAAGATCCGTCAGCAGGGATTTTATTCCCAGAGGTGGAGCATTTTAACAAGAATAACAGTGATTTTATTTTGCACATCCAATTTACTTAAGATCACAATATTGCAGCCAAAAAACGTGTAGAAAGGGTTGCAAACAATCAACAACGACAAAGACGTTAAATTAGCATACGGATAATGTAAAATAGTCGTATTGTATTAAGGAGTCAAAAAAAATGAAAGGCCCAGGAATGCATAATATTGTTCATTGTTTAGGTATGTGCAGCACAAGCTGGCATGCCGTCTATTGTTGGGCAAAAATATAGTAGATTAAACTGAACGACAGTCAAATCAAAGAAATAATCACATGTTTATAAATATTTAATACGGTCACGGCAAATAAGGCAAGTAATTAGGAGTTTCCATAAATTAGCAAATTGTTATTTTATGTTAATGAGGAGATCTTCAGCTTTCTCTCATGAATTATTTATGAGTCAACAAAAAAAAAGTTTAGCAAGGGGGGAGTCGGGGGGGAGTCGGGGGGAGTGAAGTCTGACTGCACAGCTTTCCTATTGTTTTCCTCACTTTCATCGCTTGATATTTATCCGGCTGGAGGTGGCAGGTTTTCATCAGATGAATAATATGTGTGTGTGTGTGGTTGTTTTGGAAGAAGAGGTGATACTGGCATCACAAGCAGACGCCTGTCCACTTTACCCACAATGCACCACCCGTCCCCAAAAAAAGGTACAGAACAAAGAGATCCAAATGTACAGATTTGTGAAATGACGGCACGGAGGAGTCGGAGGGAAAATATGCGAAAAGACCCGGCGATCTAGGAGGAGGAGGGAGGAGGAGAGGGGGTCTCGCTAAAGGGGGTTAATGTGAAGGCGGAGGAAGAGGAGTGGGTGGGGCAGGGGGAGGGCAGCGAGTCAGAAAACAAGAGCAAAACAAATCTGTGATCTGGAACTGAGGGAGCAGCCACTCAGGAGGGATTAATGAGAAGTAGGAGGCTGTGAAATGATGTGGCCTTTGAGTGGGGAGAATGGCCCTAGCGGAGCATGGCCCTGAAATGAGGTGAGACAAACTTCACCTGATCCACAATTAACGGCATCACGCGGATGAGGTGTCACGGGGTCACGGTGGAGGGGGGGAGGGAGGGGGAGGGGGGGAAATACAATTCACTTTGTGGCAAATTATCACCCTTCTAAAAAAAAAAAAAAAAAAAAAAGGGGGGGCAGCCATCAGAAAAACAGGAGTCAATGAGAGAATTTACACACCTGTCTTTTTTTTTTTTTTTTTTTTTTAAGCCGTAGCGACAGGGATGAGAGGGAGAGCTTGTTAGAAAGATTTATGCTTAATAAGCACCGACAGCAGCCGGGGGATGGAGACAATGAACTGTAGGTACAACACAAATAAATAAATAAATAAAATAAAGAGTGAGAGACGGGGGAGGGAAATGGGGTTGTGTTGATTGCAGTAAGGAGGGGGGGGGGGGGGGCGAGGAGCAATAACAGGAGCGCCAATGATTAAGTGGTGTTAGGGACTAAGAACACTTGTTTGCAAGGACAATCTTTGTGTGCTTTTGTTGTCTGCCGGCCGCCTTTATCTTTGTGTAATTCTCCGTCTGATGAAATGTGTTTAAAGAGATGAATTGGGATCGGAGGAGCCGTCCTGACATGATTATGAGGGATTCATCTGCAGCCATCTGCCACCGTTATGAAAGGGGGGGGGAGCAGAGAGATAGAGAGAGACAGAGGGAAGGAGGGAGGGAGGGAAGACCTTCTGTTCAGCAACCCTGCCACACAAACCCACCATTACACAGGCCTCTGGCCTACAGTTTAACACCCCTCCCCTCCTCCTCCCCCCAGTATGTGAAGGTGAGCTGAGGGTCCAGTTAAAGAAGCTGAAGTGGGTCACACAACTTCCTTCAAAAAGCCCCCGTTCAAACTAGAAATGGATGCTATAGCAGAGAGACGGGGATGTTTGTTCAGGAAACGTGAAAACCTAGAATCAGATCACACAGGTGCCGCCGGCGTTACGTCGCCGCTTGGAAGAAGAAGAAGAGAGAAAAAAAAGCTAGACTACATCACATTCACACACCAGTTGGAGGAGAGGGCACAGCAGATGGGAGCGTTGCTCATCACAACGTCCACTTGTTCTAAAGGGGAACGCGGGGGCTCCGACAGCATGTCTTAAGTTGTGTAATAGGCTTTTTTAGAGGCACGAACGAAAGTCACACATTTTGTTGTTGTTTTGTTTTTTTCCTCTTCAGGTTGGTTTTTCTGGAAGATTTGTTGAACATCACCGTGGAGTATATAAGTTTATTGTCTAACATAAACCGACGTGATCTAATATAGAGGAACAGAACGCGGAGAATTCATGGCTTTTGTTGATATTGAACAGTATTGACGAGCGTTATCTCCCTCTCTAATCTGTCAGCTGTTGCCATGGCAGCTGGCATGCATCCCCCCCCCCCCCCCCTTTCCTTCCTATAAAATCATAGTCTGGATTTATTGGAGTTTTGACATCTGTCTTCTTTTTTGGTGAAAAAATCTCACTTCTCCTGTGGTTTTTATTTGAAACAAAGCACCTTCCCCTCCCTCCCTCCATCCTCATGCATCCACTGCACCGACTGAGCCATCACTTCATATTACAGGTCAACGTTACGGTGCTTAATTATGTGCCGGCTGCTCGGGGCTCCTAATAACCTGTCATTGAGGGGAATTTGAATGTCACACCATATTGTCGGGCCCTAATGGCAGCAGGCAGATCCACTGATGAGCCGTTTTGGGACAATTACAGCGGATATTCAAATCACAGGTCTAGGTGTGCACACACACACACACACACACACACACACACACACACACTTGTTGTATCTTGACCCCCGCAGCCCAACTCTCTTGACACATAAAGAAGATGCCTCCCCCCCCCTCCCTGGAACAGTTTAACTGTAGCCTGATCGCTTTTATTATCCTCCTAATCCAGATATCAGCGATTTCATCAAGCCGGGGAAGATATGCATATCATGAATTATTTTGACACAGGGACCTTTTAATTTTCGCCAGCAATATTTCATCCCACCAATCAGTGCCTCGGAGTGGTTGTCGGACGCGGCGGTGTCAGAGGACGAGCCCCCCCCCCCCTTGGCGGAGCCGAATCATCATCCGTGGGGGACAATAATGAGCTATGGCCACAATTATGAGCAGCCTGTGTGCGCTCGCATCTCATCAAGGCCTCCATGCAAGCTGCTGCTGGAGGAGACACACGATGCACAAGCAACGAGATCTGAAGATGAGATTCCCCCTCCTTATATACACGCACTCCTTTATTGTTCACTACTTTAGACAAAAATGACATTTACTGGACCGTAACGTTGCAGATTAACAGCCCGTCTATGAAGGAGACGTTCAGTGAAGTGCTCAAGGAGGCTGAGATTTATAGCCGACTTGCATTTGATTCCAGTACTTTATTTAATGGAACTACTTTATTGTGGATTCATATTTTACACACAGACCCCATAATAAACCTATAATGCTCCACATTGTTAGAATTAGTTACAGGCTGGATGTGGAAATGTTAACTTCCTGTTGACTAGTTAGGCCTACGTTTACATTTTACATGTTAATTCATAACCATTAAATATTGCAATATTACAATTCTGCACCATAATTCATAGTTTTTCTCAGGATACTTTTTCTTGTAATGGATTTTGACATTTGCACAAACTGTGATGCATTGTTACAGATTGTACAACCAAAAGTTTATGCTCAAAAGCAGCAGTATTGATTATTATTCAGTATTATAATATATAATAGACCAATGAGAAGACATTCTGCATTATGAGTGCTACGCCATTCTAGTAGTTTAAGCTTATGCAGAACTTTTATTCATTAAAAACTACATATTCAGGAATTAAAGCTTGTAACTATTATTATTAGTTGATATTTTTGTATAAATGTTGTGAAAACGTCCTTCCTGATCACTGGGATCATTCGCACACTTACCAGATGTGGAGACGGGCTAAAAAAGACGGCAGAATCCGTTCATCAACAAGGTATTCACAGCTGCAGAGCTGGTGATTGGTCGGCCTGATTGAGACGTCCCGGCCTGTTAGGAGGAGAGAAACCACTTAGCATTTATTACTGACTTGTAACCCATCTACAAAAAGTAGTACACACTTTAAACCAGCTATATAGCTCACAATACAGTGGTACCACTACTTTTATAACCACATTATTTAACTTTTCCCCTCACACACTCAGGGGCTGCATCACAAGGATTCTGCTTTATACCCCCCTCCCCATGTCTGCTGTGATATGTGGACTGTGTAACTTAATACCACTCTGTTTGGACTCCCTACAGAGGAGGGGGGGGGGGGGGATTACGCGGGTAAATTGGATGCTCAAACAGTCGGCCCGTGACCTTCCCTCATCCCGGATGTTGACCCCCGTATAAAGAGAGACATTACATCTCGTTACACAACAACACGGCCCCCGGCGCCTCGCTGCAGATAAAGAAGAATGTCTCAATTAAATCTTCACACACACCCCTGCCCGACCCCCCCACCACCACCACCACCACCACCACCACCCTTAGCTGAAGAGTTATCGCCGCCCCGGTAACGCTGATCGCTGCACTCACACATCCTCAAAAGTTATTTGACATAAATTGCCGGAGTCACATCATTTCCTGCCACACCGCGAGCTGGATTTACGGCTGATCCCATTGACTGGGAGCTGAACCTCCAATAAAATTCCTCAAGGGCCCACGGGGGCCGGGAGACGCACCTATCTCCCCTCCATCAGCCCCCACCCACCCTCATGTGAGCAGATTAACCATGCAAATACGCACAGGTGGGAGGATGATACCGACAGCACATTTATGCACACATTATATGTAACTGGGCTGATCCGGCCGTGAGGGGGAGGAGAGACAGGCTGATTGTGGTTTATCTGATGGAGGGGGGATTAAACAGGGGGATGGCGAGGTGGTACTCCAGGAGTGGAAGTGAAATTATCTGTGGCTTTCATTTGAAAACAAGAGGCCACTTTGATGCCATCGAAAACTTCCACATTAGAAAAAGAAGCCATGAGGAAAATCACTCCAAACTGAAAATTGCTTTTTACATCAGCGCTCAAGACACTGGGGAGGAAGGTGGCGCTATATTAACTACTAAAAACAACCTTATGGCTGCATTAGTCCACAGACACTACAGTGGGGGGGTTAATGATCAGGCTCAAACCAACCAGATTAAATGCAGTTCCAGCACGGCTCGCCATGGCATCAGGGAATTGTGGGTCATCTAATTACAAACGTGCGTTCTGGTTCTACACTGCGACCCCACTCGATGGCTTGTTTTTCCTTGAGAGGCGTACTGCGTCTCTCTAGTGGTGACGGGTGAGAAGACGGCAGCTCGGAGGCCACAAACCCAGATACGTGTTGGATCAACCTCTTGGTTTCATTCTGAAATGCAGAATTTCTTTATCTATGGAAAAATGTGACATTAAGAACTGAACTATCAATTTAAAAATCCTGGAAAACCTTCATATGCTGATGAAAAACCTGCGATATAGTCAGTCCTGCTACAACACAGACCTTTGGGTGAGATTATTGAGAAAATATGAGATGAATGCAAACCTTTCCTCAGCAGTGACAAAGATCCTTGATTTATAAAGTCATTTTTCATGCATCTGATTGATTTACAAGCTGTATTAATGCTGGACTTCTTCATCCATTTCCAGTATAAATTAACCTAAACTGACCCGTGCACGTTTCGAATCATCATGAAAAAAAAGCTCTAGTCACCTTCCATTCAGATAATACAGCAGGGCAGTGAAGGTCTCCCCCTTCAGCTTGGCACAGCGTTTCATTGGTGGCTCAGCATCAGCATCAGCATCAGCAGCATCAGCAGCATCAGTGGCTCCGGGGTCTCCAGCTGGGGCTGGCTGCTGCCTCCCTGCCTACCAGCACCGGGGCTGGGGGGAGGTGGTGGGAGGCCACAGGATCGCCCTGGGGCACCTCACTTATGCACCAGTAAAGAAAACTGGATCCCCCCCTCCCTCTCTCTCTCTCCATCTCTGTCTCTCAGCCAAGAATGGTGGCTGCCTTCAGCGATGTGATTTGACAAAGTAGGGTCTGGAGCGCTGGTGTGACCACTGGAGTATGACACTAGTAAAATGGAGGGTTCATCTTATACAGTATAACCAGACACACACAGAAAAAAGAGAGAAGCAGCAGCAGACGTGTGATTTTTAAGTTTATCAACGTTGCATTAACAGTCTATGGGAATCTACAGTTTAAATCTGCATTACAGTATATTACACGTGAAGCCTGTACACATGAAGTTACATTATTTTGAGGACTAAAGTTTGGGATTTGTCTTCCTTATAGACTATCCAACAGTTGAGAGAAAAAACGTTCAAGTATTTCTTAGCGGTATGAGCATGACACCCAATTTAAAAATGTAATTACACGATGCAATTTAGAGATTCGTTCTGTGCAAAACGGACAAATAATATTGACGTTTTAATACTGGTAATCTTTTAACTAATGCATTTTTATAAGTGAAAAAAACATTATTTTGAAGGCTGATGCTGATCTGTAATAACTACATGTAATGCAACAATTGTTATTGCTTTCCCAGAGAACAGCCATCATCATCAATTCAGATTATTCAGGTCATTCTGTGCCGTTCCTCTCATCCGCTCTGACCTCAACCCACTGTGACGTCTCCGCACCATCAGAACAATAAAAAAGTGGCCTGGTCAGCATTGTTTAGAAATAATTATTAACGACACTCACGCGAGTCAGAGATGATAATTAAACCTGGAGTGAGTCACGGGGTTGTAAAAGGTTAAAGTAAAAAGGACTAGACCCCCACTTAGAGTGTTAGAATCCCATTTTGGTGACATAAAATGCAAAATCATTACAAAAACAGAAGAAAAAAAATGTTTCCTTCACATGTAACGTCTGAGATTTGAGGGGAAAATCAGGCACCATTTACAAAATATACATAACCGCACCCTTCCAGTATAGCACTGCTGCTCTGTGTGTGAAGCATGATCACCGCTGTAAGGACACTGCTGGCTAAACTGACATTTAACTGAACAGGTAACACAGGGAAGTGTTTGACAAGCAGGCAGCTTAAAAAAAAAAGACTGTAATGCTGATGTGAGATCGATGGGCTGAGCGCAGAGGTAGCCTAAAGTCTGTGCAGTGAACACAAGAACTCACATCTGATC
Organism: Chelidonichthys spinosus; assembly: GCA_029853015.1. Classification (NCBI taxonomy): domain Eukaryota; kingdom Metazoa; phylum Chordata; class Actinopteri; order Perciformes; family Triglidae; genus Chelidonichthys; species Chelidonichthys spinosus. Next base: position 19,413,216 of record CM056837.1, read on the forward strand.
TGGATTATAAACACCAGCTAAACCAGCAGCAGAGTCTAATGCAGGCGAGTTGTGGCCGGATGGGCCTCCTGCTGGTGTCTAGCTCACTGTTTCTACCGGAGACGTCGTCCCTCGGTGAGCTGGGACGCACAAACGTTACACGCTTAGAGTTCTCCAATTATCTGAACGACCGATGAAGAGAAATAATATTAAAAGTAAAATGTCAAAAAGGCACACACAATAATGACAGATCTAGGCATCGGGCGAGATTGGCACAAAACACTCATCATGCTAATAAAACTGAAAGGGGGAGAGAAAAAAAAGTCTGAAAAATACATATAATAAAGAGAACAACGGTTGAGAATAGAAACAAAAATCATGCACACAAAAAAAAAAGGGAGCTCCCATTTTTCAACGTATCCAAAATCGGCCTGGGAAACCGTCAAAACAGCGATGCACATTTCCAGAACGCTATTTGGTTTCGGCTGATTTGACGTCCTCTATGTGTCGTGAGATACATTATGCAGCTTATAGTCGTGGGATCGCTTCATATATACACACACGTTAGAGTTATTGCAGGTTCCACTTGGCAGTCCAGCACTTGTTGCACACACGTGGTCGGGGTTTCTGTGTGCTGAGTGGAAGGGGGGTCTAGACTAGAGTAAAGGGGGGGCCGTGAGGCAGGGCTTAGTCCAGGAACGAGGCTGCAGCTGGATGGTACTTTCAAGAAAACATGGGAAACGAGAGGAGAAAGAAAAAAGCACAGGATGTGGTCACCAGTAAAAGGAGCGTGTCACGAAGTTGGCGGCGGTGCTGAGCCAGCCCATCCCGTCCGTGATGGAGCCGACACGCGTCACGGCCTTGTCCTGCTCCTGGGACGGACTCTCCTCCTCGGGCAGGTAGTCTGGGATGTCCGTGTTCTCCTCCACCAGCACCTCCTCGCCCTCCTGGAATGGCAAGATCCGCTGCACAAAAGGAGAAAGAGATTGGTTTTGAAATTAACAGCGAAAAATAATATTTAAATTATTACTAATTCCACAATTATTGTAAAGCACAGTTCAACTCTAAACTCTAAGCTAAACATTCATAAACTGATCAGATGACATGTCTGAGCCAGGTCTGCCCCCTGCTGGCCACATTATATATGACTATTAACATCCACTTTGCTCATCATTTCTTATTACTGGAGCAAGAAATAGCAGAATTATTTGCATATTGTTGTGAAAACAAGACCTCAAATACAGCTTCACTCTATTTGAGGTCTTAATTGGTAACACTGCTGTAAAAAAAGGTGCAACTGGGATGGGTCATGTGTTTGGCAAAGAGGAAGTAGCCTACAGGCCGAGGCAGAGATGTGACTAGCTAATCATGTCAGTGTGAATGAGTCTCAGCTGCAGGCAAGGGCGGCTGTTCGGAGATACACACAACATACAGCAGCACGCCGCTCCATCAGCTGCAAATTAGTCTCATGTGCAGCAATTTAAGATTTCTTTCTCACATATAGGAGTGTCTGAGCCGTCCTTACCTCTCCTCCGTCCTCCGTCTTCACCACCTGCTGAGCTATCATGACTTTGGTGGAGTTGATGGCTGTGCCCAACGCCTGGGAGAGAAGGAAACAAACACAAAAAAATACTTTTGTTTCCATTTGTGAGACTTTTTTAAATCTTCAGCTCAAACATGAATGAAATACGTTTGGTAAATTCGATGTCAAGGCCGTTTATCATCAATTACACAGTAGCCAGTTATTCTGTATATCAGTATACTGGTCGATATTCTATATATTATTATATTTTCATTTAACATGTTTAAAAAGGTTTAAAGGCTAAAATACATGAAGTGTGTCAGTTTAAAGGACACATGGACAGTGCTTTCTTTAGTAAAAATCAGGAATGGGGTATCACATAACATTATTGTCCATATTTTATAACTAAATATTGACACGATATCATGTAATGTAAAAAATCCAGCACTATTTTTCACAGTTATGGTGGATTCTCTCATCTTCACCTCCTTGTTTTGAGTGTAATTAACGCTAAATAAACAAAATTAAACCCCCCAAAATGAGAGATATTGTGATAATATTGAATTATTTTGGCCACAGTAGTGATAATCTACAGTTGTGACGGCCTTAATCGGGACAGATATGGATAAAATCATGCATATTCCATCCACTTAAATGGGACAAATGGTGAAATAAGCGTGTGTCCGGCCCGACACCTACTTCAGCTGTGAGGTCGGAGCGGATCCTGACGACGCATCTCTTGACGGCCATCTGGAAGGTGAAGCTGATGACCCCTCGAATCTTCAGCAGCGCCTCCTCACACAGGCTCCTCCGAGCCTGACAACAGACAGGGAACAGACAGGGAACAGGCTATAAGGCGATGTGTGAAACAAGAAGGCCGACGTGTCATCGGTTAAGGGCACGATGACATGATCGGAAATGTGGAAAATGCAGAATCAAAAGTGGCCATTAAAATATATCAGAATTGTGTTTTTATTGCTGTTGAGAAACGGCGTTTACATGACTACGGTTTCACGTCGGGGGTTTTCTGCTGTAGCGATAGCGAGGCAGCCGACCAGAGGCCGTCTGTCTGCTGTAATGTAATCTGGCTAGGTGCAAGCTTCCTGCAGAGCAGCATTCAGGTTCAATCTCAATGTCCTGCTGTTCAATGGCTGACATTTACAACCTGACCCCCCCATCCTTCCACCAGATAGACACCGCTAAGCTGCTCTGACAATCTCAAACCCTGATAATCACAGCAGCAAACCCCGACTGCCCAAAAGGAGATTTTTGTGCATCGACAGACATTGGGTTTGTGTGTCTCAGCTGAGCCTGACGGATGAGTGCCAGCGCGTCGTGCTGGGCCCTGAAGGCACCGGGTGAACACACTCACAGAGTCGTCCAGTCCGTCGATGTGCAGCACCACGGTTTTGGCCCTCTTGTTGTTGGAGCCCAGGAAGAACTGGGCTTTCTTCTGACAGGAGGCGGCGGCTGCCTCGGCCTGTTCGGCCTCTTCTTTACCGGCTAACTGCAAAATCTCATAGATCTCCGAAGCCAGCAGCTTGGTCTCCCCGGGCGACGTACTCCTTTGATATGAAAGAGAAAAAATGGGGAAGATTTGTCAAATGTGGCAGTAACAATACTAAACATGCAGTTAAATATAGTTGTGATGGATGTCAAGGAAAGGAATCTCATGCACTTTTAAATGGCCATGTTACTGTGCCAAGGTATTGTTGTTGAAAGGCAGACGACTCATGGCACCTGAATGCCTCTGCCAGAGAGAACAAGTGTGAATTGTGCCTCAACTTTTAACAAAGTGACAAAGCTCCCATTTCGTAAGCTTCAATGGACGTCGCCTGCCAATCTCACCACCGAACCTTCCAATAAATTTAAAAATATGGTTCATATTTGAATTATCCCATTAGTCTTTGTACATCAATGTAGTGTACCAAAAGACAATGTTGCTACCCGTCACACAACAATCAAGCTCCAATGAAGCCTATTCCGCACTTCAGCTGTGTTTTACTGCCCGTTTAGCAAGGAATCCATAGCAGAGCATAATAGTTTAGTTCCTTGTAGAAGCCACATAAAGTCAGAAGCAGTTGCCGATATTTTGTGAGGGATAACGGGATAAACCTGCAGGCTATACTGCTTTATATGTCATCAAGTCATCACTCTTTCTATAGTAACCACATATGACATCAGCTGTCTGGATTGGCCGCCCCCTGGGAGCCTGGTACTCCCCCTGTGCTGTATAAGACAAACACTCTTCAATCGATGAAGTCACGTGCTCTTCACTTCCTGGAGTAATAGGCGACACCTTCTTGAGCTTCCCCTCTTAATGTGTTGAAGGAATTAAAGAATGGTTTTCACACCTGTTTGGTGTAAGAATGCTGGACACTCCCCCTCAGCCATGTGGTCCCACTCCGCCCGGCTATGATCGACCTCTACCCAGGCAGATGGACTGTGAGCAGGGAGAGCTGCTGCAGTTACCGCAGGGCTCCTCCTGATGCCATGCCTGACTAGCTGAAGTGACTAGCTTACTCCAGGGCAAACAAGGGCTTTGCCGCAGGAAGAGAAGGAGGGGGAGGGGCAGATCTCACAAGCTACAGCCGACCACTTGAACATAGGTCTATTCTTATCAGGGTGCTGATGAGAACCTGAGTCACTTAGCAAAACCACAGACCCCCAGGTGAGTCCGGATATGTGGAGCGCAGCCACTCCTCGAACCACATCAGCCTACAACACCACGTTAGTGACCAGACTTTTGGAAAATTACACCACAAAATGTCCACAGTGCCTCCACCACATGATTCAAGACTCAAAACAAGCAACAATAGAAATGTGCTTGCGAGCAAAATCAGCCATATCTGCAAAAAACTCCATGACAAAACAGGAGCAAATATGAGCTCACATCAGTAAAAACACGGAAACAGACTCATCAACAAAATATGGAGGTGGCGAGATGCATTAAAATCTATAAGATGCAGAAACAGCAGTTTAACTGTTTGGCACCCCTGTTTATGATTCCGCTTTAATCACACTCATCCTGACGGGACGGACGGAAGGACATCATCCTGTCTGGAAAATGTGCAGACTGGCACACATTGTCCGTGCAAAACAAAAGAAATCCGTGGTTAAGGTGTGAGATGTGTGGTGGTGACAGGGACTTGCTTCTGCATGACGTTCTGCAGACTCAGCATCATGCCCAGCTCGCCCTTCATCTTTTCCCTGTTGGCTCGACATTCTGCCAGGTAGCGCACGGCCTGCAAGGACAAGGGCAACCGTTATCTTTCCGCCGCTAAAAGCTGACAGACTTTGTGATATCATAAGACAGAGAGAGAGAGGGAAAGGGGGAGAGAGAGCTTTTGAAAATGGGTCCCATGTGCAGTGGTTAAATATTACATAACCAAAATAAATACACTTGCACTGGCCCCGTGTTTACACTTCACGGGTTACCGGCAAGGAGGAACTGTTACATAAAGCCACTTTAACTCACAATACAAGTCATGTACTGTACAAACGGGTGGTGTTTTCACCGCAACAGACAGCAGGTGTCACCATTGTACCAGTGTTTTGTTTAAATATGTCTCAACCAGTATCAGCATGTGACCGGTGGGAGTCATGGCCTTCAGAGTCGCAGAAACCTGCCCTGGTGGGGGTATGAAGCGATTAGACTTAGATTACAGAACCAGGAGGGAATCCAACTGATTACTCAAACAAGATTCATTTAATCAAACAGCTGTTGTACGTCTTTGTGTGGTGAGACTGAATAACCAGCCAACGTGAGGTCAAACCTCACTTTTTTGCAACAGTCTGTGACGTAAAGTTTCTTATGAGTAGGAACTCAAACGGAAATATGTGGTCGCTGCTTACCAACAGTGCAGAGTAGACGACCTGAGGGTTGGGATGGTCCAAAAACAGGATGAGGCCCGGCAGACAGCCTTGGTCTTCTACTATGGCTCTTCGGTTCAGGGGGTCCGCGGCAAGATCTCGCAGCTGGTTCACCACGGTCAGCGCATCCATCTCCGCACTCATGGTGCCTCTTGTTGTGACGCCACACACATCAAACCAACCTCTTCACTCTACTGTTAACAAGACGACGTCAATGAGGGAGCTTACACTATAAGATTAGTTATTTCACAATCAGTTGATCTGTAGATTCTCAATTAACTGTTGGAACTTGAATACAACATTTAAGAAGGTGACATCTTCAAATGTATTATAGAAATTCAAAATGATATTCAATTTGCAATAGCAGAAAATAAAGTCACACATGTTTTGGCCCTTTTTATCTTAATAAACAAATATGTTTCTGTGAATCCACTAAAGAACCAGTTGATTAGGGGAAACACTATTGTGTGTGCGTTGTGTGTGTGTGTGTGTGTGTGTGTGTGTGTGTGTGTGTGTGTGTGTGTGTTGGTGCACAATAGTGTCAAGTGTCAAGCACTAACTTTTACAACAATCCGTTTACTTTAGAGCACGTTTTACTGATTTGTTGGGAGTTTCTGGGACTTCATATCAGCATAAACCTCATGTAATGTGGTCGGACTGATTAGTGACTATCGTAAAGTTTACTGATTCCGCTGATACTGCGGTGATAACCACCACTTATTTAAAAAATAATGCGGTTTAATCGCTCGCTTTGCTGCTTATACAATCAAATAAACTCATAAAACCGAATATAAATCCTCGTTTTTTGTCAAATACACTCACTGCGACCCCCAACCTCACCTCAAAAATACGCCCTGTCGTACAGAGGCGACTCAGCAGCTAAGCTAAGCTAGGCTAGCTAACGCTACTTGACAATTAATAGCATACCTTTTGTTGTCAGTTGTCGGTAATCTCATGAGACAACACCAGCCGACTTCAGTAACAACGGTAGCAAAAACAACGTGACACAAAAAAAACAGTTCAAACGCCACCTTAAAGACTACTGTGGAACAAATAATGTCACTGACGGTAGGCCTTCGGCTCTTTCTTTACTATGCTTCTCTAGCTAGCAGCTGTGCCCAGTGTTTTGGGTTTTTTCGTGTGCACATCAATGGGTGCAGCTGTTTTGTGAATGAGGACATTCCACTTTTCCGTAATTATCCGGCAGTTAACAGCGAACGCGTAACCGCCGGGAAGCGTCGGGAAGTAAAACGAACATCCATGTAGTTTCTGGGCATATGATTGGACGGCATAGCTTGATGGAGTGACGTAGCGCCGAATCCTCGGATGGCTTTCCATTTAAAGCGCAGACGCGATTGGTCGCTGCGCCTGTCAATCAATGTGAGTTGACCAATGGCGGCGTTACATGGACACAACCTACCCCTATTGTAATCCATGTAATCCAATTGGCTCACGGTGTTTTTTCCCTGAGTCTTCCCACATTCGTCACCTCCCACCGCATAGTAGATGTCGACAAGGTGGAAAAACTTAGGAAGTTTTTTTGCCAGCGTCACTCTCGGTAAGTTAGTTTCAAAGTCACACACGTACACATACAAATAGATCTCTTACTAATGAACGTAACGTCAACATTTAGCTGGTAATCACACGTAAAGTGTCGCTAGAATCGCGCGTCTTCCATATATCCTTGAAGTTTGGCTGGAGTGCGCGAGCCCGCTATCCTTGTTAGCATCGTGTAGCCTTTCCAAAGTTTTACTTTTCACCCGTTTTACGTGGTTCAGCTAACATTTGCCAGGTGAACGCAGGTTAAAAGCTAACATCTCGTTTTCACACGTTTCTCAGAGTCTTAGTTTAAATTCTGAACTCGTAACAATTCAACAAACGGCGGTAAAGATAGCTTTAAAATGCTATTAAGCTAACTATGACTTGTGTTTATGACAGCTGTATTATGGGGGGAGTGGATTATAGAAATGGTGATGCCTTAATGGGTAATTGTAATTTGAATGCCAACAGGATGGATTGACCTGTGCTGTTGTTTCCCTCTAGACCGTTTGGTGATGATGCCCTTGGTGCTCGGGGCAGTAATCCATCTGCCCTCCTGAAACGCAACAACCAAAAATGAGTGAAGACAATGCACGGATCGAAATGGACCTGGTGTGTTGGTGATATCCGACTCAATTAGTGGCTCCTAAACGCACCATTTCCATTCTATTTCACAGTCAGAGGATGTACCCTCAGCTGAAAAGCTATTGTAATTGACAGACAGACATAATGTGGCTTTTTTCCTTATTTATCAGATGTTTCTTTTGATTTTGCAGGCTTTTGGATCAGCCAAGCCCTACGGGTCCTCGAGGAGTATCGTGAGAAGAATAGCCTCCAGTCTTCCTTTGAACCCCTGCCCCAGGGTTCACTTTCAGGTGATTAATGTACATCTGGTATTTTAAGATAATCGTGTGCATCTGTCACATTTAATCGAACCCCACGTTTCCTCTTCTGTCTTTCCGCCTGACGCTCCTGCGTGATGACAAACCGCACACCCTGTTTACATGGGGTTGTCTGGCTGTTTTCATTCATGAACCATAAACAAGAGTGGGTGAAGCCATTTGGAGCCCTGACTGTGTGTTCCAGACTGTCGTTTTAAAAACTGAATTGCTTTTCTTTACTTTTCTGTCTTTCAACGCTGTGCTTTCTCTTCTCTTCTCGTCTTCTGTCTCCAGCTACGCTCCCTAGCATTGAGGAATGCAGTATGTCTGCTTTAGGTCAGTTTGTTCAGCAAGCTTCAACAACTTTGAGTGGATTGAAGAGCTACAGTCTAACCGACCTGAACCTTTCATTAACATTGTATAGTTTCCCTTCACACCTCCTCCCTTTGAACTGCCCCCATTACTTCCTTTTAATTAGTTGTTGTCCAGTGTTCTCTTCTCTTTGTCCGATTGTTGAACATGGCTGTTCTCTCTCCGACAGCTTTATCCATATAATGAAGACGCCGGTGTCCTGATTGGTACCAGGAGGCAGAATGGTTTGGTGGCTTCTCTGGCTGATGTCGCCTGGATCGATGGGGATGAGGAGGATGACGAAGACTCCTCTGTCAGATCCAGGTGAGGACACATCTTCTGGGGGGGTGAAACTGCAGTTTAATGTGTCAGAATGTACCTCCTTTTAGTAGCACTTAAAAAAATGTTATCCCTATTGAAACAGGTCAGCAATCCCATCAGGACTCGTGTTTCGAGCCTGCCAGCCTCAGAGGAAACCCTTCACCCGTCGGAGGTCACTGCCGAGCTTGCATCAGGAGACGCCGGACCCCCAGGGGCCAACAGTCGTCAACGATTCAGCCATTCAGAAGATCAGCGCACTGGAGACAGAACTTGCCAAACTCAGAGCTCAGATAGCACAAATCGTGTTGGCTCAGGAGAAGAGCACACAGCCAGGTATCTCTAACACAGCCTTCAAAAGCACACACTTATCTCTGTACATGGTTTGTTTTTTCCCTCTATTTTGCTCCACTGCAGTAATATAATATCTCCTCTAGATGGCAGCAGACTTTCACATATCTCACAGCTTCAAGATTTTTTCCTTTCCTTTGTTTCACCTCAGCTGCTACCACAGGGGCACCTCCACCTCCCCCTCCACCCTGTGGCACCCTGCCTCCCCCACCACCACCACCTCCTCCTCCTCCTCTTCCTCCACCACCCTCGAGTCTCCAGCGGACATTTTCTGCATTTGACTTGATAAAGGAGCGTAGAGGGAAGAAGACAGACGGACAGACGGTTTTGGATTCAAAGCAGGCTGGCGTCCCCAGCATGCTCGATGTCCTGAAAGACATGGGCAAGGTCAAGCTGCGATCGGTCAAAAGGTAGGTCTGTACTTCAGTGGAGAAGCAATGAGAATATATTCATATAGATTATCAAGCTAAAAGTAGGTTGTCATGGTCTTGTATGTATGCATTGCTGTAATGAAGTTATTCAGATGTCTTCGTACCACACAAATAATAAAAATGCTCTTAACTTCGTCGTAGTCGTCCACTGGAAGACGAAGCCAAGGTGAAGTCCAGCGGGCCCGTAGACGCCGCCGCTCTCATCGCCGAGGCCCTGAAACGCAAGTTTGCCCATCGTTACAGACACAACAGTGAACAAGGAGACGCGGAGGACTTCAAACTCCCCGTTCCAGAAGTGAAACCTCGAACTGAAGCCCCTTCGGTGAGATAAACACCCTCTTAAGGTGGAATCTTAGGGTTAATTCTCACACGTTATTTTGGAATTAAGTGCTGTCTTCTGTCTGCTCTCACAGTTTGGGCAGCACATGTTGAAGTCGACTGGAAAGAGGAAGCTGCTGTGAAGCCGAGACCTGATTCTGAACCCGAGGTCCAGATGTGTTGCGGACACTTTGAAGTGCTTTTTTTTTTTTTAAATAATATCAGCCGTTTCTGTGGAAAGAAGAAGGGATTCAGCCTGAAGTCGTATCAGTCATCTCATCGCCTTCTATCCAAGTAGTCGTGTTGGCCGTCTGTTTTTTTTGCACTTTTATAACTTATATTAGCGTTTTTCTGTTTTACAAATAATATTTTTGTTTAAATTAATGTTTGTGTTGAATAGTTCCAAACCTCTGTCCCGAGTGACGACGTCGGAGGCAACACTACAGAATCACTAAACGTTAATAATCAGTACTTTAGGTTTTTTTGTTCAACTCGTTGCACATCGGTCATGTTTTGCATTCCCGTTTTAAAGGGTCTGTAAAAGCAGAAGAGGGAGCACTTTCTCGTGGAATATTGTGCTGTATTGTTTATACATGTATGATAGACTAATTTATGATTGGGATCCTTCTATTTATGTTGTGGTTTAAAGTAGATGATTGAGATTTTAACACGTAATGATGTGTCATAGATTTGTCCGTTAATAATTCCAGGTGGCTTTTAAACCGTTGTACTTCCTGTTGAGCCTGTGGAAAGGTGTCGCCCAGTTTGCCGGGGCTTGTATGTCTTTTGCTGGTTCAAATATATGCATCCCAGTTTTAGTCGACATTATTTATCGCTTTAGTACGAGCCGTGTTTAAGAGCCAAAGACATTCCAGTGATATTGTGCCTTTCACCGCCAAATATCTTCTCCTAATTCCAATTTATGATGATGCTTTAATAGCGAGGGAAACCAGTAATGTAACTATTAGGCAGAGTTTATATTTCTACGGCGGGTGTTTGATGCTACAGGTGCATATGCATTATTTTTGGATAAGATTTATTTTTTTAACCACAAATCACTTTCCCGGGACTGAAGACTGAAGAGTCCAACATCACCAGTAAAGAAATACTGAATCGTGGTAGTTAACGCTATGTTTAAATGTTTTAGTCGTGGGTCCTAAGGCTCCCATTGTCAGTATTTCAGATGTCTTGTGACGGTAATCATCGCATATTCTTGCCTCGAGTTGAAAATACAAAGCAGTTCTGTTTGTTATGCCGGTGTAGTTGCTGCTTTAAAGTCAGCTCTACTAGTATTACCTTTTTATATAAAGGGAAGGTGGACTGGGTGTGTCAGTAGTAGAAAAATCGTTAAGTTGAATTGTGGAATCTCTAAATAAAAGTTTGTTTTGTCCCGACTTCCTCCGTCTGTTATTAATATCTACTGAATCAAAGTTACACAACGGTGAAAGTCCATAAACACTTGTCAACAGGTTTTATTATTCAAATGCAACAGGCATGTATCAAAAAGGTCAATACAGCAAAGCCTTTACAAAATCTGGCTCGACACTTACGTCTTCCCAAAAATGGCTGTTGCAACAAATTGTAAACAGTTTTATCAACAGTCTTACAGCACTTACAGCAAAATTACAAATCAGCTAAAGTAAGAAAAGCACCTGTTATCTTTCAAAATGTGTTAAACACAAAAACACCATTTGTGCCACTATACTGAATCAAAAGAAGACAAACCAAAACACAAAGAAATGGAATGTTCAAAGTCACTCGACCATTTTTGTTTCTGTGTAAAAAAAATAATTAATGAAAACAAAACAAAACAAAAAAAAAAGGGACAGCTGGAGTTGTTCCCCACAACAACAAAAAAAAAGGCAAAGGGATCGGACAGTGCATTCAAAAAAAGACAAGCACATCGTGCACTTGATGGGAACAGGAGCTGGTTTGGTCACTTAGCATAGTTTGTGCATAGTTATAAGGCATCAATCGAGCAGTCCTTTAGGTTGCATGTGGCTGTGAGAGACTTTCTGCACAGCGGGAGAGACTCTTTCAGTAGATCCTAGCCAGGAAAACAAAACCAACACCAACCCTGCATCATCCACAGTCACTTCTTCTCCCTCTCCCCCTTTTTAAGAGACTTGCAAAACCCTGAGCGAGTTACGTGGAGTCCAGGTGAGACGCATGTGCGGTGGCGAGTAAGTGATGTCCAGTCTGGGAGGTGAGCCCCTCCCCCTTCCTCTATGTTCAACCAGCACTGGAAGGTTTGAACACGTCATCGAAAACAAACAAAAAAAGGACTCGTGTTTCGTTGGATGTCGCGGCGGTTATTTGGGAGAAACACATCGTAGCACAGGTGGTGGTGTTTGAATAAGGTTCTGCTCATGGCTTCGACAGTGGGATGACGGCTTTTAAAACGAGTGGTTCTTCACATCTGTGCTTTCCAAAAAGGCGAAAAACCGCCGAGCCGACGCATGATTCGCTTCAGTTTCGAGGGAAAGAAACAACCGATAAGGAGATGCGTAAACAGTCTTCGTAGAGGCAGCAAAAGGACTGGGCTTGTCACATTTTTCTATTTTTTTTTTTTTTTTTTAACATGAGGAAGAATCTTCAATACAAATGCAACGTGGCATTAAGTCTTAAGGAGGGTCTCATGTCTGAATACTCCAGTTGTCTCAGTCAATTCTGTTCAGATCATTCTTCAAATCTGTTTTCAAATGGCACTTCAAAATACCAGAATACATGTCGTCGTCTTCTTCAGTTCTTATACTGCGTTCCCCTTAAGGTTCACCAATAAAATAAAACACAAAAAAGTGGTGTGTTCAGTCAGTAATGCCAAAACTATAGTGGACAAATAAATAAAACAAAGCAAAAAAGAAAATACAGCAGTAGCCAAATGAGGTATCTATGTATTGCTCTACGCCAAAACAAAAAAGAGGAATTAAAAATTAAATAAATTAAATAAAATCAGTGGTTTATCAAGATGGGAGGCAAAAGCAACAAAACATAAACAAAGTGTTGGGATCCGGCGGGGCAGCGGCGGCTCTGCAGGCCAGCGCGTGCCCCGCCGGGCCCCCAGTGTGTGGTGAGGCCCCGAAGGCCGGGGTCCGAATGTGGAGTTGGAAAAAGAAAAGGGCACACAAGAAGTGTCAGGATTCTCTGCTTCCCTGAGGTATTTCTTTGGAGCTGGTTTCTCCAGCAGCAGCAGCAGCCGCGGCCGCCGCCCCGCCTCCTGCGTCGGCGCTGGCTGAACTGGGCTTCGTCTCCGTGGAGACGGAGGTTTGTTCCTGCTGCAGGACGCCCCAGCTGGCCTTGTTCAGCCCCATGTGGCCCAGCATCGTCTGGGACAGACGCGTGTCCGAGAAACGGGTCCACTCTGCAAACAGTGGCTCCGCCACGTACGTCATGAAGCCTGAGAGAAGAGACCAAAAAAAAAAAAATTACAGCTAGATATTACACAGATATTGTTATTGAAAGCTGAATACGACAAATACACACACACGTACCTATTTGAATCTTTCCAACTGTGTTGATCTCTCTGTCGTAAAGTGGGCTGACTTCAAGTTTGTGCTTCTTCTCAATGTCTCCTAAAAAGTAGAAGCAGTATATAAGTCGTTACATCCTGGCTCTGCTATTAGAGACTGGCTTTGCTGCAGAAAGTCAACAAAAACAAAGAGATGATGACCTTGTTGGAAGAACTCCTCGGTCACTTTCTCGCTCCACCGTTTGCTGAGCTCCCAGGGTCGGCAGGGGTTACAGATGTCTGCACACTTCAGAGCCATCTGCATGACGGAGGGGTGCAGGAGTGATGGTGTTAATAATAATAATAATAATAATAATAATTCATGTGAGTTATATAGAGCCTTTTTAGGTACTCAAAGACACTTTAACATTAGATGCTGGACAAATACAGAATACAAATAATTCATGACATTTGTACTGAATAGACAGCATTAAAACACAAACATGATCTAAGTACCAACAAATGTATTTTTATTAAATAACAAAAATAACAAAAAAATAGCCTTGCTGTTAATTAAACAAAGACATTAGCCTACATTTAATGTAGGTTATGTATCTTTGCATTTTAAGCCCTTAAAATTACTTTTAAAATTAAGAAAAGTCCTAAAAAATAAAACTTTATTGAAACAATTGCACACACCTGTATTAATAGTATGTTGACAAAAATAACATCATATTTTCCCAATAAAAAAAAGTAATATATAAATAAAGAATATGACGACAGACAATTTAAGCTTCATTGGAAAAATCTGCAACGTTTACTAGGATACAAAGTTTGGGTTTGGCTTGTGCAGATGTGCTGCACCAAGAACATCTCTAAATACTAAAACCGCCTTAATATTAGTGTGTTCTATATTCCACCGACACTAAACGTAAACCGGTGTGGTTTATGACGGAGGAGGAGACTGACCTGCTGGATGAAGTGACGATGGCTGGCGTTGCTCAAGCACAGGCTCTCCTGGTCCAGGTGCCTGCGAAACCTGGACAGGTAATCATTCTGTCTGCTGATGTCTGTGGCCAAGATCAAGGAGCCCAGCTCCCTCTCCATGTTCAGGCTAAAGGGGGGTCGGAGAGACAAGACCGTCAGATTGTTTGTGCTTTTCTCTGTAAACTCAGCAGAGACGTCGTGGGTGATGACATCGCTGACCTGTCTTCAACAGGTAGATGGGAAAACAGCCCAGTCTCTCTGAGCAGGCCCACTGCTGACTTCCAATGGTGGTTTTCTAGAACTGAGGTATTCTGTAGATTTGAAACAAAAAGTAGAAAATGAAATAAATCCACTTCAGTACATCCATCACTAACTTCCCTCCAGCTTCCCTTACCCTATAGAGTGTAGCGAGATAGTGGTCTGTCTTGATGAGGAAGGGCTGGTTGACCCCAGGATGGTCCAGGTCGTGTGTGGCGGCCGCTAGGAGTCCCAGTAGGATGTCACGGGAGGTCAGGGATTTGGCGAGCTGCATTCACAACACGATTGTATGAGAGAACGATGACTCATCGTTAAAACACAACACTTTTCCGTCGTGGTAATCGCGTGTCTCACCATGGGTTCTTGCATGTAGCAGTACATGGCTTGTGTGACGTCGGCAGCGTGGACAGCGTTGTGATAGGGGTTGTCACTGTGGTAGTCCTCCTGGACCATGACCAGGAACCTCCACAGTTTGACCATGTCCAGCTGGAAGAGCTCCACCAGGCCGTACTGGTTCAGCAGGTGGAAGGTCAGCGTTATCAGACCGTTTCCTAGAGGAGAGGAACAGCAGAGGGTCTTCGGTGAGCGGGTTTTCTGTTTTTGTATTGTTGCCACTTTAAACCTGCCTAAACTAACCCTTCTTCACGTTCCATAATTACTTATTTTTGTTAGTTTTTTCTTCCCAAAGCACTTGTTCTTATCTACGGAGACTCCTGTTGGTGTAGAAATATGTACAAGGTAGTTTATTATTCTTCCTATAAGAGGAAATGAAGAGTCTGAACAGCTGCTGTTGCTCTTTAAAGCTGTAACCAAACTCCATTACATCTGCATTGGAAAATGTAATATATTGTTTGATCCTCTTCAAAATAAAATGATTCAATTATCAAATTCATCTTTAATTCTTTCATCCAAATGAGGCCATGAATGAATGAACCATTCATCATCTGATCTGATGTGATTTACACTGCCTGGGACCCCACGGAGTGTTTTGTGGCAATTTGGACACTTTCAATATTAACAACCTTCTAAATAAACAAGCGGACGGCGCTCTGCGTTGCAGTGAGGGGGCGGAGCTTCAGTCCAGCATGCGGCATGTTTGTATGGTTCTTGAGAAATCCAATAGATGGCACCATTGGTATCAAACCAAGGCTGGATTAGTGCTCCATTATTTCTTTTTTTTAACTCCTGAAAGTATTTCCCATCATATTTTACATACCGTTTGTCAACTTATCGAAGAGGAAAATGTCAAAATTCCAGTTGCCGACTTTTTCCAGCATGCACTACGAGGGAGGGAAGAGAGGAACGCAGGATTAGTGATGTGAACAAAAACACGACTTGGTGCTAGTATGGGGATGTATGTAAAAAGGTGGGTGTCGTACTCTGGCCTGTCCGGTGTAGTCCTCGTCTAGGATGTGGAGGGGGATCTGCTGGGGGACCCCCCTCAGCAGGCGGGATGAGTGCAGGTACCTCTGGAAGCTGAGCAGTCTGTGGACCCTCCTTTCAGGAGCAGAGCTCCCCGAGGCCGCCGAGCCGGACCCATAGCCCAGCCGTGCTGCACACACACACACACACACACATTGTGAAAAAGCAGTAATGTGTACAATATGTAACTGCATTTTTTTGGGGGGGTTGATGTTTATTTTATAAGCCCGTTAGATTCTGAGGATCATTTGGGTTGCACAAACTCAGCGGGGATCCGACACCGACACAGATATACAAACAGTCGCTGCTGACACAGCCGCCCACTCGTAAGCCTTTCGTCTGGGTTCACACAGCAGACATGCTTTGTCAGTGGTCTCACACACACACACACACACACACACACACACACACACCGAATAAACCCTGGCTGCAATCCGGAAACACGTCAGCATGAAGTCGGATTATTATTTGGTCAAAATGTCAACACTTATTTCTATATAAACGATGGTTTCTAAATAGGAAAAGTGGTTATTTTATCACACAGCCTTTGATAAATAAAAGCCTCTCCCATGGTTTTCACTGAGACACGCCTCGGCCGTTATCATCATGTGAAACGCTGCGTGGAAACAGTGCACAAACATCTGCAAATACTGCTGGAGAGGAAGGAACCGTGTGTGCAGTTTGATAATGTCTCGTTATGAAAAGAGGTAACCGGCCGGCTGGAATACTCACTGTGGAGGGTTCGGAAGTCGATGCACAGGTACGGGTGGGAGCTCCTTCGTTCCGGTTCAAATCCAACCTGACTTCTCACTCTCACATCTCCTGGAAGAAATCAGCACTTATTTCCCCGAGATTCAAAACAGGAATGTGTCTGAATGTGCTCGGCCAAGTAGTATTTACAAATCGTTTTTTTTATAGAATGGAGTCGACGCTGCTCGAGGATGGGCTCTACCACAGTTCAAGGAAGGGAACGCTATCATAAGACAATCACAAATGATGTTTTTTTTTATATTTCTGCACACTTTGGTCCCTAAACAGACTGGAAACGGGGTACTGGGTATCACTGGAAGGCTGGAATACCAAAAAGGCCCAACTTTATTTTGAAAAGCAGTTCATAAAGTTGACTGAAACCAACTTTACAAAAAACCTACAACTCATACACTCCTTAGCAGTGTGTGTGTATACATCTGTCACATCCATCAGTACGTGCGAGGGGCTCGGCACGTTTGCGTGCGCGAGTGTGATTAGTGTTTTTTTTTCAGAGTCACGGGGTCCATGTTGCTCCTGCGGTGCATTAGTGCCGGCGCTCTGGGGTGGATGTAGGTCATGTCATTATAACTGATGCGGTGAAAGCTCCGAGTCCTGCTATTTGAAAGCACATCAGCATTAAATTGGCAGACTGAACCCCGGGCTTCAGGCGAAAAAAAAAAAAAAACACCAGTCTGCATTAGCGTGCCTCTCCTCACACTCGATTTAATACAAGAAGCTCCAGACATGGATGCTTTGAGCCGGTGACGTACGATGCCATCATACTTGGCCAAGTAAAATGATTAAAAAAAGAAGCTAAAGCCCCCCCCCTCTTCAGTGAGCTTGATAAATTGCTGTTACTGTGACTAGACAGACGCACGTGGCAGCTGTTGAGTCATGGGCGGTATCAAGCCGGGGAGAAAGTATAGCAATATTATGTGAAAGCTACGGTAAATAGGATTTCTATATCCTTCATACACGTCATGTCAGCAATCCCACATCTAGGAAACCTTTCTTACTGCTCACTATCAGCTGATTTATGAATTAGTGTCAAAAAAAAGAAGAAAAATCACATGTGAGGGCACATCTATGTGGGTTAGAGTGACGTCAGGGGTCCACCCCAGGCTCTAATCGCACCATTATCCTCAATACACTTATTGATCAGGCAGCCGAGACGGCTCGGGCTGCTTCCCGGATGCATTTGGACTCCATCTGCCTGACGGGAGCTACGAGCCATCCGCCCTCTCATCTCATTTTCTTAACTCCTATCCCGTTTAGGGGTTGCTGAGGGCAGCGATGCACAAACACACACACACACACACATAAACACACAACAAACCTTTAGTCTGTTAAAGGTTCAAATGCAATTCTGTACTCTTAAAAAACCCCGATCAAACTTCAAAGACACTCAACGCTACAGATGCACAAGACCTAAGCCTATTCTGATTGAGAGATTACCAAAAGGCCGGGGATTGAGTGGACATGCACGTGAGCACGCGTCCATCTCTTCCTAATCTCCGCATCCATCCATGTTTTCATCTCACTGCTTTTTAAGCCAGCGTGCATTAAGAAATGACCACCATCATGGAGGAGCTAAACCTACTGATGTCCGGTAAGTGTGTGTTTACTGAAAATGCACGTGTGTGTGTGTGTGTGTGTGTGTGTGTGCACTGAGAATGGGGAAACACTTACCTAGCATACGTATATAGAGTGCCGTCTGGTCGGAGCTGTCGTAGGAGATGGCCCCTCGTCTCTAAACAAACAAACAAAAACATTAACATCTGTCCAAGGATTATACCAAGTATAATGTTGCATTCATATTATTATTACAGCCACATCGTGTGTGTGTGTGTGTGTGTGTGTGTATCACAACCACATCTCCACCAAAACACACCTCAAAAACACAAAATACTAGCATGTAAACAGAGTAGGATAAGTGGAGGGTGGTGTAATATTGCCACTGTTGTGCTGTGCGTGTGCGTGTGTGCGTGTGTGTGTGTGTGTGTGAGTGTATGTGTGTCCACAACACGTGCGTTTCTCACATGACTGATAGTGGTGTAAGTGTCGTATCAGGCTGATGATATGGAGCGAGAACATATTTATCAGCGTGGCAGTTTGTACGCACACACACACACACACACACACACACACACGCGCACACACACACACACACACACACACACACACACACACACACACACACCACACACACACACACACACACAACAGTTTCCCATAAACAGAAATTACTTTGGATCCCATCCAAACCCTTTTGTCCCCACTCACCAGATTAAGTTTGACATTTTGACTTCCTCTTTAGAAGTCCCGTCTCAAAATACAGTTGATAATGCACGAACATCAAAAAGCATCCATTGAAAATATATCGACTTCCTTTAATCTGACGTCAGCAGAAGAATGCAATTTGAATTAATTGCCTTTAGTGGAACTAATGGCCAACCCTTGATACGTCAGAGCTATTCTTCAGTGACGTGTGTACTTGATAGATAATTGTAACAATCTTTAAAATCAAAAACATTCTGTAGAGCGGCTTTCTTTTCTTCCTCAATCTAATAATCTAGACTCAACACTTCTGTCCGCTGCATCACAACAACAAGACTTTTCTAGGAAACAGCAACGTTCGACTTGAAAGACATTCACCGACACAAAGTCAAGCACTTTTCAACCATTTCCAGGTGCATTTCCATGCTTTTCCAGCCCCTTCCAGCTGTGGTAAACTCCATCTTTGTACCAATCCAATGAGTATTCAGTCTAGTTATTCTGTCACTTGTTCATCACATTAAATGAGATGTTATTGTCCTCTAAACAACCAACATGATGTTTGGAGACAGCTTTTTACAGAAGGACCACAAATGAAAGGAAAACTAATTCCACTAACAGATCCACAGAAATATAATCACCAACTATTTTCATCATCTGTTCATCATCAAAAGTCATTTTTCATAAAGAAATGTCACAAAATGCTGTTTTCAGTCCCTCAGATATGGAGATCTTCTTTCCTCTGTTCTATCATAGATGTCATCACATTTCAAGCACTTTATTCTACATATAAGCACTTTTCAAACCTTGAAAACACCACTAAAATTCAAATGTTTTCAAGGATTTCCAGCACCCGTACGAATAAGTCAAATTGTTTGTACTGACTCGATCACCAAAAAGGTTTCCAGCGACAAACATGGATTTCGGAGCACAAACTCTTTAGGTTTCTGGAACCTACCGTGAAATAATACAGTGGTCTATTTGTTTTGAATAAAAGGTGCTTCTGTTGACATTCGAAGGTTGAACAAGTTGCCAAAATACGGATGAACATCCCAGCAAATAAAGGGTTGTCTTCACTTGTGTGTACAACACCATCCCAGTGCCAAGTGTATCTCTCACCAGGAGGCACACTGGTACTTGTAGCCGGCATGATGGTGGTAACCGTATATTTGCTCTACCGACAGACAGCTGCTCCAGGCTACACTGAGGTGTTGGCTCACCTTCTATGCACCCTCCCCCGCCTCCAGGCCGACTCTCCCCATCTAGGGCTACCCTCATCTAGGGTTACCCACCTGCCATTTCATGACCAACAACACAAATGTGCATGCTTGTATGACAATTTCTGGATTACTGGGAGTCTCCTCCACACACACACACACACACACACCTGACACCGTCT
Organism: Chelidonichthys spinosus; assembly: GCA_029853015.1. Lineage (NCBI taxonomy): Eukaryota > Metazoa > Chordata > Actinopteri > Perciformes > Triglidae > Chelidonichthys > Chelidonichthys spinosus. The sequence goes on from CM056837.1 coordinate 19,433,317, forward strand.
GTCCTCTAAAGCCCACGACAGCCGGCCCGATCCAAAGCTAATATTTTACCGGCTAGCAAACAGTTGGACTCGGGGTGGGTGATCTGCAAAGCTGTATTTTAGTGTCAACAGTCCTCTGTGTTTACACACAGCAGCAGCGGTGGTTAGTGTGAATATTATAGATTGTGTGTATGTATGCATGAGGCTGTGTGTGTCTGTTTGTGTGTAAGGGGAGGGGAGGGGGTTGTTGGTGTGTGTGTGAGAACTGTGTAATACTGGCTCTGCCGGCTGGGAATGAGAGGAGTGACCCGGCCCCTGCCAACACTTGCCCAAACAAACCTATTGGCCGGAGCTGGCAGCGCACACACACACACACACACACACACACACACACACACACACACACACACACAGTTGGCACTTAAGTGGACATTGCTGGCATGTGTTCTCTCGTGAGCTGGTGAGAAGGAGGCGGCAGCGCAAACACTTTGTCAATGTCACATTCCCCACTGTGAACGGAGGGGAAAGTCACGTTTTACCCTTCAAAAACGGCCACAACACACACACACACACACCCCTTTTCCGTGCCTTGTAGTGCCAACACACACACGCACGCACGCACGCACACGTTGTGCAGCAATGGTCAGAAATGAACTTGATCGCCTTGGTAAGCTCTGTGTTTATGTCATTTATGCTTCACAGCTGAGGGTGATGGGAAATAAGGGAGAGAGAGATGCAGGATGTCAGAAGGTAAGGACTTGAACTCACAGACAAACTCAAAAGTTTCCTGTCTGTGTCTGTGCGTTTGAATTTCTTTCGCACACACTTATCACAAATCATATGAAAACATGAGGAATGTAATCCAGTAGTGGTTAATCTCCTTTTTGAAATGCCACAAATTCATGCCACAGCAACCCTGGCCAGCTCAATATGTATCCTTCATGCAAAAACAACAAAAATAAATAAAATAAACCCTTACTTTTCTAATAAATAACAGCCTTCTGCAGACCTGATGGTTAGGAAGCAGCTGCAGAAGGTACTGACTTGGTTACCTCCTCTATTTGATTAAAAAAAACACCATTGCGACATATTACACTATTAAGTGCCCACATAACATTGCTAAGCCGGGCTGTGTGTGTGTGTGTGTGTGTGTGTGTGTGTCCCACTGGTTAGCTAATGGCGGCCGTTAATACCGCTCTGTTGGTACCATTGCCATTGTGTGTGTGCCGTTAGCATCGTTAGCTTCCAATACAGACTCAAAAAACCCCATGCATTTGCCATATTATTATAATATTTTTTTAACAATGTAAGGAAAGCCATGTTTGCTCATGACCCGAGGAAGCACAGTGTTGAGTGTGAGGTTGTTTGCACGAGCAGGGAGCGCCACAGGCCAAACGTTTGGCCCGTTCTGAAACAGATGGACCTGCATTTCTATGGATCTTTTCTAGTCTCATCAACCACTCCAGGCGCTTTACACTACATTCAGTCTATTTACCATTCACACACATTCACACGCTGATGAGAGAGGAGCCGCCGCCCATCGGGACCTAATCTTATCTGATCTTATTCGCACACATTCACACGCCGATGGCACCGCCTTCAGTGGTTCGGTATCTTGCCTGAAGACACTTCAGCACGTGGACTGGAGGACCAGGGACTCGCTCTGAGCCACAACCGCCAACAAGTATGTAATGAACAGGTTGAATAGCATATTTATTTGGTATATGTATTTATTTTTTTATTTGATTTGCTTGTTATTATTCATTTATTTTTATAAATATTTTATTTGTGTTTCTTTCCAATTTTTTAATAGGTTCTCCTTTTAACTATCTTTTTTACCATTTTTTTTAATTGCATTCATTTTTATTGGTTTACCTGAAATATAAAGTTCAATACACATAAAATGTACTTTCATTATTATAATAAATGTCCCAAATTGGCCACATTTTTTCTGTCTTCTTCCATAAAAGCTTTCCAAACTCTATTCCTACTTTTGGGAAACACCTCGGGTTGAAGCCGGTCGGTGTTTGCATGCAGCAGGCGGGGTAACAAGCCAAAGTCAGTTTTGTTTGTTGGTTTACCGCTAGCACAACAGTCTACCCATTGTGCTCTCCCTGCAATTCCACGTGAGCTCGTTTACATAGGCTGTGTTTCTTATCTCAGCTTAGCCTCGCTGCCTGGGGGTCACGGCATTCAGGTTTCTGAGGTCAGGAGGTCACGGCATGTGTCAAAATGTCCCGACTGCACAAGTCTGCCAATGTTTGCCATTTTCCGACTCCTACGGATTAAAAACAGACGCTGATAATGTGTTACGGTGACATTTGCTGGTATTGTGTGGGATTGTGTGCATTTAAATAAAAAACAAAAGGGCACCGGCCAAGTTGCAAGAGCTTTTCCCACCAAACGTCATCACAGCATGATGATTGATCCGATATTGTAGTCCAACGCCCAATGAATTGAACAACAGCCCGGTGCACTTCCTTTTTTTTTCCAAACACGGAAATAAAAACCTGCCTTTATGATGTCATTTAGCGTTAAAATTGATTTTTTTTTTGCCGAGGGCAGGCCTGTTACAGTCAGTGAGTCAGCTCGGGGCCAAGAAAATGAGGAAGCCAGCAGTATTCCTATAAACTGAAATATAAGAAACAAAGCAGATCATGCACACACACACACACCCCTCCCCCACAAACACACACACATAAACACTCGGGATGAAAGCAGCTGGAATCAGCCCGGTTTCATAAACCGAAACCTTCCTTCGGAGTTATAACCTCTCGCAGCCCTCTGCTGTGCGGGACTGCACATTCCAGTAACTGAGTGCTAAGGCCATAAATGCAGACGGGTCTGGAGTGAGTGTGTACGTCTATGTGTGTGTGTGCGTGTTTGTGCATCGGCCATTGCATACACAAAGCCCTAGATGGAGCCCACCTGTTGTAAGTGTTTTATGGGATCGCTGTCCACTCCGACACACTCCAGCTGCAGAGAGATGTTGAGAGGGAGGCTCCTAGATTGGAGGGTGGATTGGCCGCTGATGAATGACAATAGTAGTGTTGTCGCTAAGAACAAAGCAGCATGCTTGTCTTGCAATAATTTATGTGGAAACCAATGTTTTTACTAGTGAGTAAAGTATACAGAAAGGTGATTTATGCCTCCACAGAGAGCTTTAAGAGGCCTTGTGTAAATGTGCTTTTAGCGGCGATCTATGACACAAGTTGAGCTACGGCTTGGATACTTTATTTTCTACCCCGTACAGGAATTTCATTCATCCAAAACATCGTCCCCAGGCTCTAATTGCTTTTCGGGGGCCAGCTTAATGCTCCCCCCCCCCCCCCCTCGCAAGTCTCAACCTTCTCAAAAGGAGACAAACAAAACCAGAAAGTAGACGAACATCACGTGTCTACAGGAATACAGTTAATATGATTAATATTCAGCCAGAGCAGCTGCCCCCTCCCCTTACATTGTGTCCGTTAGTGTGTTGATGTATGGAGCCACAATCTCACGGCCGATTGCACTCAACACTGCAGCACAAAAACAGAACAGTCATGTGATAAGAGACGGGGGCCCCTTACGGAGAGAGACAGACAGGCAGAGAGACAGACAGGCTGATTATGTATAAATGAAGATGGAACTCCTGTTTATTTACTTAAGGTGAAGGCTTTAGGCTAAAACGCATCCTCGTTTAATAAACATTCAACCTCATTCACGCATTTTCACCGAAAAAAACTTTGGCAGGGAGAGGGTTAACGTTTTTTTTTTGTGAAAGGTTGTGAAACACCAGGCTCGGTGTCTGAACAGCTCCTTCAGCATTCTTACCACATCCTGAAACTACGTCAATCTGATGGCAATGTGCAGAAAAAAAAAATGCTTATCGGTTCAGTTAAAATCAACAAAGTACCTCCCTTAGAAAGAAGCACTGTGTGAGTATTCTCTTATCACGCCCTGCACAGAAACATCCATAGTGTGGATGAAACCAGCGGCGCTATCTCCCAACCTTACGCACGGGGCTTATCATCAACCCCCCCCGTCCCCCGAATATCTAAAAGATCAGGAGTCGTCGATCTAAGGTCAGCGGCCGACATACTATTGATGATATCTCCCGACTGTGCTATGATGCACTAAGCTGAGAGCAGATCAGCGTCCCCAGTCTAAAAGGTGCTTTCCTCCCATTATCGCCAGAAGCCATGTGACTGACTCTGGCCTCATCAATAACGTGCATCTGTTAATTGATTCTTGTATCTCTGCTGGGTTTTTTTTTCTCCCTGGTTTTGAAAGGACCTTGTGAAAAGCAGGCAACTGTGTGTGAATGGTTGCGACGGGTATCGAAAACGGTGCCAGATTGCAGTGTTTTATGGTAAGAATTGCCCGATAATCGGAGAAAACGAGACAAACCATCACCTGCGAGCAATATTAGAAACATGCAATCCAAAGTACGGCCAGTGTTTAACCTGTTATGTGTTTTTTTGCTGCCCATACTAGCACCAAATCAAGACCAGCTACAACTTCATGGCATAGAAAGTCAGTGTTGCCACGTGAAATGTGTGCATTAAAGCCAAACTAAGTTCATGAGCCGATACATGTGTTCCGTCTTTTAGATGGGAACCACATGACTCTTTGATGCGTCCTCCTCTTTGTCCTGTGCTCTCTCTCATTCCTTCCTTTCATTTCTTTGCACTTATCTTATCCATCTCAGTCCTGCAGTTACCCTTCACTTCTTACAGGAGGGGTGCAGCATGCATCACTTTATAACACACAAAAACATATTCAACCTCACTTTTAGGATTTAATAAACAAGCGGTAAACATGCATTGGGATTGAAAAACAACAATAGGAGGCATTGTGCTAGATAAATGAGTCCATTTGTTTTAATGCCGTTGCCGTTTTCGCCGCCTCTTCAGCGGCATATTTACACCCAACCATAAGAATTCCTCGACCACAGAGTGACATATTCTTCTGAGACTGTGTCTTCGACCCTACTCTGTTTACAAGAGGAAATGTCTTCATCTTGCGAGGGAAGAGGAGGAGGAGGAGGAGGGTGGGGGGGTGGGGGGAGCTTGTGAGTGAGCGGAACAAGATAGCCGGAGAATGAAAAGAGCCCGAGACTCTGGCCATCTGTGAGTCTGGCGGCGGGCCAAACCACTGCCCACAGAGCCCAGGCACATTCTCAACGGCCTCTCTTTCTGCAATGGTAGTCCAGAACTGCTTCCACAAACAACAGGCCCGTGGAACCACACACAAAAACACAGCAGCCACCAAGGACAAATGCACCCTTATGCTCATAAATAGGGCCCTGAAACACAATATTTGTAGAAGAGTAATTACTCCGTGACAAAAGGCTTGAGTGACACCGCCATATGTGCGTACGCATGTTCACCCAATTCTGCCATTGTTCAGGAAGATGGAAAAAAAACAAACAACAACAAGACAAATGACGATGTCAGCAGGTCTTTGTGTTGCAAGTCTTGTTTGGGGATAAAAGTGTTAGCCTTGTGCAACAATGTTTCCACACAAAAAGAAATACATGGAAATCATTATTGTTTCACTGGAAACTCACTAAACACTACAAAGTGCAAATCTGCCCTTTTATACCAACAAAAAAGCAGCACAATAAACAGCAAGGACGGGAAATCTACTGGTGAACTCGCCAAGAGACACGCTAGCTTTACACTTGTTTGTATGCAGGGGATGAGCCATCTAGCGTTAAGCAGTTTTAGGAGCTCCTCAGGGATTCCTCTTTGGGGATGTGGTCCAGAACCACCAAAAGCACAGGATAGCTCCAGGCCCCTCGGATTAGTTTTAACTTTCAAACTAAAGAGAGAGCAAGAAAGACGACTGGATGAACGTCCAGCAGCTTATCCGGCATTTCAGAACATCTGCCAAATGCGCCAATAACCCACGAAATAAAAGGCCGCGGGCCGCGGAGGTGGAGCAACATCTTGGGGGCCTTTGATAGCCGTGTAGTTATGCATTAGTCTTTTGAGGGAGCGGCCCGCGATGATGGTGGGTTCAAAGCGGACACACATGGGTGGCTATGTGGAGCAGCGTCTTGCACAAAAGCACTAATGGACGGCCCATTGAAGAGGACGCTCACACGGTCACAGACGGTGACTTAATGCATGGCGAACGTGTTGGGAGATGCCATGCAAACTAGCAGGACGCGGTCCAAAGACAGGATAATACAGCCCTTGCTGCATTTGTGCAAAACCACTGGAGCAACAGCACGTTTTAAAATATGATGTGCAACTTTTCTGTCAACACAACATGTGTTTAGCACTGAAGAGACAGCTAATGTATGTGAGGCACATGCTTATACACAACAGTGACTCAATGTTTGGCCAATGCACCGGAGCTACGCTACGCTGCCAGTATTTCCATGTACAAGGGAGTGCATGTAAAACGTGACTCCACAACATGAAGACTGCTGTTGTGGCATACCTCCTCTTTCACCGCAGGGCAGAAAAACACAGGCAGGCTTGCCAGAGGCACATATTCGAGAGTTCAAGACTCCCGAGAAACCAGGAAGTTCAAGTATGACTCAATGATTTATGTTTCTACTGTCAATGTGTCAAGAAGATGTTAATAGAAATAACAGTGTGGTCAAGTTCCTACTGACGAAATGTAGCACGTAAAGCGGTATACTTTGGTAAAAGTGTGAGCCAAAAGAAAGGAGGGGGGGGGTTTATCTGTGGAGAATATGCACAAATGCAAAGTGGTTTCAGGTCAGTGTGTATTTTAGGTCCGAGAGATAAGAAAATGTGGTGTGCGTCTGTGCAAGTTGAGTGTGTGCGTTAGGGCCTAGACATCCAGCAACCACCTGCAAGATTCCTGTGGATTATTCATGTATTTGTTAAAAAAAAGTGCTGTTTTTAAAAGGCCTGTGTGATTCCCAGAGACAATCCCACTGTGACTACATGATAAAATAATAATAAAACAGATGTATTTACCTGTGAGAGCTGTCTCGGATCAGGAGCCCCGAAGAGAGAAGAGCTGGAGCTGAAACTAATGGCTCCCCTCCGGCTGAGGACATGCTTGGGAACCGGCCTGTCTAGAGGCAAAACCGGCAGCTGATAACATACTTCCATTGAATAGTCAGGGGCTGGATCCGGATCGAAAGTGTAAAAAAAAATATGAAAAAGAAAACAAATGCAATGCGGGGAAAAAAAACAGATGAATTAGAAAATATCCCCCCAAAAAACGTGAAATTCTTCCAATATAGTGGATCTGCTATCGAAGCTGCAAAGTATGTCTGTTCATTATGAGCGACTCAAAAACTTCGCCTTCATTGATGCTGCGTCGTTTCTACCTCCACTCGGGTTTTTTTTTTTAAACCTCATTTGGTGTCATTCTGTAGCCCAAAAAATAAATAAATAAAAAAAAATAGGGGAAAAAAATCATGCCGCTGTTGCATTTGCTCCTTTCCTTCTCATTTTGCTCAAATCCGGGCCCACGGACGACGAGACCTTCTTGCCATTTTCTGGCTCTTTATGAAAACGCTTCCTCATTTTTCCAAAGCAGAAACAAAACGCTCATTTGCGTTTTTTTTCGTAGCAATCCGCATATCGCCAAATGATAACACAAAAAATGCACAAAAAAAAAAAAAAAAAAAGATCAACATATCATAATTAATGCAACACCGGCGGATGAGGTGAGGCAGCTCCAGGATGTGAGATGTTTTAAAGCCGTGGTGTTGTAGCCGCCGGAGGGGGGGTTTGAGGTCGTTTTTCCGGACTCCACTCACACACACAGCCGGGGTGGCGAAACCAGCATCAACATGTAGGGCTTCCCCGTGTTTTCGTGTCCGGCAGCTGCATGGTGGAAGAGGCCGTTGTCTTAATTCAGCGTTGACCGTAAAAAGCACAAAGTGTCTGGCTCGAAGAGAGAGAGGGAGAGGGGGAACCCCGGACGCTCATCTCCACTCCGCTCGCGACGCCGGCGACTTGAACACGGAGAGGGGAGGGGGAAAAAAACGCAATGGCGGCGTGACAACGACCAAAAAAAAAAACAATACACCGAAAAAAAATGAACACGAGTGTTTTGTTTCCTCCTCTATGACTACGCTAACGTCCTAAACATTAGCCTACTCTACGGTTTTAAAGCGCACACACCACCTGCCAGAGATGGTGCTGTTGGAAGCGAGCACGAAAAAAAAGAGAGGAGGAGAAAAAACCGCCCTTGTCTAAAATGCACCAATGGCGTCAGGGGTCTTATTGTAAGCGCGACGCTGATTGGACAACGCGGTTCAACGTGTATAAACTGAGACACACGATTGGCTACGCGGCCAGGGCGATCCCAAGACCTATATGAGCAGTCATTTGCAGACGGCGTGGACTTTCTCAAGGGTATTCCTCCACAACGGGGCTTGCCCTGCAGCGGTCCACATCATTGCCTGTGATTACCTTCCTCTCATGACTCATACTACTTGGGAGCTTAGACTCACCGGGAGTTTGAAATACAGCCGAGGAAATGCATTAAGGTGTATCTGCCTGTTAGATTTTTTTTTTTTTTTTTTATATATATTATTATTTTATTTTTTTATGTTGGCAGAAATTATTATTTTTTGCATGATATGGTGACCTCATGAAAACAAGAAAAAACAACACTAACGGAACAGAACGTGCTGCTTTTCACTGGAGGTTTCTCTGCCATATTTGTGCTTCGTTGGGGGGCAATGGATGCGCCATGGCAACAGTCAGGCCCACTGCCAATGGAGGCATAATCCCCCTCCTGATTTCCATGGGTCTGAATGCACTTCCCCACAATCATACCCCCCACAAAGAGGTCCTGCATCCTTTCCAGGCAGCTAAGGCAACGGTGCAAAACACAACAACACATGTGCCGTAGACAGTAGCAGGGGTGGAAAGACGAAGGGAACGGCCAACTCAAGCAGAGGTACGCTGCTATTCAAAGTGAGGTGCTTGTTTTTGGAACCACTAAAAGGGGTTTCACAGAGTATTCGTAACAGTTAAGAGCGACATTTGCTCCGTCACATATGTTCACCCGAAAGGCAAATATATTATTAATAATACCATATTAGTATAATGTAGAATCCTTCATAAAAAAAAAACATTGTCAAAGTTGAATTAGTGGTTTTAAAATGCACTTAAAGAAGATGAATAAGCTTCTCAGCGACCTTTTTTATTTCCACAGTCATGCATGCACAGACACACACCTTTGCGGCACAGTGGGTATGTGTTTAACTAAACTAGCATCCGCCTTGGGAGCTTCAGTAAGACAGAGCTGCTTACCTGCTGATTCCCCTCGAGGGTTACAGGTACAGTATCTGCTCGTGAGGCTGCCGAAGCGCCGCTCCCCCTGACTCTATTTTTCGCTGAAAGCTCTCTGGAGACAAATTGCAATCCACCATGGTGCCTCTAATTGAGTTAACTGTTACCCTCTGACATCACTGTGGGTATCACAGGAGTCATCATCTCTGGCTTAACTGCCCACGCAGCAGTTTTTACATACAGATTCTGTATTTATGCATCTGTAAACAAACACACGTTAACGCACACACATGCACAGACTTTCCAATTTCTGATATTTCTATTTGATGTTACTATTTTCTTTAACTATTTAATTACATGTCATTTCAATGTATTAAACATTTGCTCCTTTATCACCTGTAAAATGGATTCTGTTATGATCAGATTGAATTGGATTGAATGGTATAATACTTTTGTATAAAATTACATAAAAAAAAATCTAAATCTATATTGTGTATTTGGAGCCACCTTCTGGTGAAAAGGAGCAATTACAAAGACATGTGCTCCTAGAATTAAAAATGTATTTAAAAAAAACAATGTGGTTGATTATAGCATATCTCAACTATAGTTTAAAGGTGTAGGATTATTGCTCTGTAATCAGAAGGTTTTAATCATGCAGTGAAACTGACATGAGGTTTATATTCTTCATTATGGTGAAAACAACATGATGTTAATGCCTGCCAAATAAAAAACAACGCAGAAAACAAACCTGGCACTCTGCACTAACACCTACAGTTGGCATTTCCAGACTTGGATATGTGCAATGGGTGGAAAAGTATTCCATTCTAGTGTAAAAAAATAAGTCCTAATGGCTGAATCTCAGATAGCATCAATGTGCGACAGCTTAATTTGTTATTCATGTGTTACTGAAGTGACAAATCTCTTCCATCCAGTTTATTTCCACAAATAAAACCGAGATTGAAAATGCATACACAAGTACAACGTCTGCCATCATGTGATCGTAAGCCAAATGAAGTGTTGTCCTCCTAAACATTGAAATCTGGATACTTTTTCACATTTCACATTGGTTATTTTTAACGGATTTAGTGCTCCACTATACATCCCATCGTTGAAGCCAACCTATATTTTTCCAGGTGATGTTAATATGCAGTATAGTGCACCTACAGGGCATCGAGCTTGCCCTCTTCCCACCACTAGATAGCACTCTTTTACTATGTTAAAGGCCAGTGTGTTTTACAATCACAGCCCACCACAAACTAAAGTGTGATACAGCTAGAAAAATAACATTTAAATCATGATAGCAGCAAGAACAGAATCTAAAATCTCTATATTTTGATGCACTGTAACATCGAAGCTCACAATTTGGCACTCGTTATTGTTACATCTCTATATTACACTGGCACCATCTACTAACATGGGCAAAAAAAGTATACAAGTTGACACTATTATAGACTTAGACTTTTTTTAATGTCCATCAAACTTACATAAAATGGAAAATTGTCTTTGAAAGTGGCATAAAGACACGGTATTTTTGGTGAAAATTGATCATTATATTAAGATGTGAATGCCTCCCACTAGATTTAAATGGTGGGTTATCCAGAAATCCTATTATTATTATTATTTATCGCCAATTTACAGAATGAACCACAAAATTCATGGGGAGACAAACTTGATGATGACTTTGAGCCACACCGAGTCCTTCCATCTTCTCCTCTTCAGGGTCTCAGCCACAAGCTTAAGACCATGTTGTGAATTGAAGCATGAGACCCTCAGACCGCCCTTCTCACGCTGCAGAGGGTGTGAGGTTTTTAAGCCGGGCTGAAAGAGGCACTTGAATGCTGAGCGCGTCTCGGTTTCCCATGACCGCGAGCTGCAGCGGCGCCTGTTGAAGCGGACTGACGTCTCTTTTTACGTCATTGTGTGGAAGAGGATGTTACATAAAACTCCATGTGGAAATCTGGCTTGTTCGATTTCATCTTTTTTTTATTATAACCACGTGATTACATATGGAATCATTATAAATAAGGCATTTAAAAAAGGAAGGTTTACATTTCATTCATCATGCAAATCCAGTATCTGCAACCATACTTAGACTGCCTTATCGTATCATTACCTCTGTGAGTATATCTACTAGCTTGATGAGATGTTTTATGTGCTGCAGATGTAAATGTGACCACAATAAACTTAAATGTCGTCTTATGAATAAAGAAAATAAACCAAAAGGATCTTTGCTCTTCCTCTTTTTAAAGAGGTCTGTTGCTATTTGTTGGAATAAAGTTGAGGGGAGTCCTACCAGGAAGAAAAGGCCTGAGTAGAAGATCTCTGGATCTGGTTCAGCAGAAGTCCTGCACGTGGACGTGGAAGAATCTCACAGTCTAAAGAATTCAAAAGGGAAAACACATGAAAACATTCATCCTGCACACGTGTCTGCAAGTCAAACATGCCAACGTATAAATAATTTACGGTGAACCAGCTCTGGTTTTCTTTTTTTAGTTTGACCACTTAAGTGATTTGAGTGCAACAGAACCAATTAAGGGATAAATTAACCACATTTAATGTATTAGAAAATCTTTGTTGTGTACTTGAACTCATTTAACTTTGCTACATTTTAAATCGCAAGATTACATATATTGCAAGCTGTCTAAGCTGTCCATAGTCATTATAAACTAATTACAACTAACAACTTTCTTTACACTCTTGTCCTTCACATTCTAATGTTTTCTGCTTACCCTTCAAATTAAAATAATTTCCTGAATTTATTTATTTGCATTAATCCAAAGAAAGTAATTTACTAAATTCAACTACTAATATTGCACAGTTTCTTTTTTTTTCCCCTATGGGACTTAATTTGCAGCAAGGTGACAGTATTTCTAGTTATTTAGGGTACGGTCGCACTACTTCCATCCATCCCTGATCATCCTAATTGATGCTTTGAGGTTCAGAATTTAATTTAAGTAGGTATTTTAGGACAAACGGGGAGGAGGGAGGGGAGCATAAATAGGCACACATTATCCGAGAATGCTTACAAAGACCTTTAAATCACAGGCAACAACCGCTCGCCATCTGTATGAATACAATATGACTTCCACCTAACTGAAATATTCAAGAGAACAGATGGCACCCTTTGCTCTGCTCCCTATTCCGGTCCCATATACACTTTTATCTTACATTATGAGCTTGTAGACCTTCATGCGTGGGGTTGTGCGTGAGTGCATGTGTGTATGGTGCGACCTTGGTACCTGCAGAACACCTTTTTTTTTTACTGTATAATCAAAACACACACCGTGCACCGCCGCAGAGCAAAACAGAGTAACAGGAGGGTCGCGACGAGCTCTCCCAACTGGCGGCTTCGGCTCGCCGCCAAGAAATCTTCACACCGCTCTTAATTTGTCAATCTTCCATGCACTTTTTACGAACAGACGCCGCAATATTATGAGTCAGACAGTAATGGCTTGGAAATTATTAATTCACTTCAATCACAAAGGCATAACCAAAAACATCTTAAGTGAGCCGTCTTAACTGGTGAGCATTTGAGCAGTCCTTGCTTGTCTTTAATGAATACGTGAGCATACTACTTCAGCCTTTAAAGACTGCTAATTAAAAACCGAATGAAGTGGTGTGCCCACAGCAAGAAAACACTGGGTGGAGATCACAAGAAAAGGGATATAAACAGAAAGGAGGACTTGGGTGAAACACACATGCCTGTACTTATCATAGCTAATGGGGCTGGAGGATGACAGTCATTCATATTCAGTGTTAACATATGTCTGAAATGTTTTATTATGACTCACTGTCTCTGACGTGCCTGTGTGAAAAGCACGGTGTGAGTATTTTATTAGGGCACGGGACATAAATTAATTGCCTTTTTTGAGGGGCTTGACATTCTGAAAAACTGAGTAGAATGTTGGGTAGAAAGGCTGAAAAATAAATTATTAAAAATAAATAAAAAAGTATTTTTTTCTTGCAAACTACTAACCAACAATGAAAGTGTAAATACCAATAGTGACAAGATGCATTGGAGTAAAAAAGCATCTCCTTCGAGCCGGATTCGAACCAGCGACCTAAGGATTCCCATGTAACCACTACAGTCCTCCGCTCTACCAACTGAGCTATCGAAGGGACTTGCTCCGTACGCCTAATTTTGATGTTTTATTATATCTACAGCAATGTTACGTTGAATTTGTATTTTAGTACTTTCTCACCTGTATGTACTTTTTGTAGAGACGCTGACAAAAAGAGCTTGGAGGCGATTCCGCGGTTAACGCTATTAAACCCACATTGTTCATGAAATACATAGCTAGCTGCTAACGTTGGTTTGCTGTAGACGTTTAATTAGCCAGCTAGGTTAGTCAACACAATGCTAGTTTAGCGTAGTACCTTTCCGTATGACTCTTAAACCACCATAACGTGTACGCCGCCACTGTGTTCTCCCAATTCCGCCAAAGTAAGCCCAAAATTAGCCAATCACGTTTCTTCCATTGCGCTTACTTTTGACCAATCACGTTGTTCTACGGATTTCGTAGATCTACCATTTGAGCTAATTCCCCTTGAGCTTTTTTTTTTGGTTCGGCCTGTTTGTCAGTCAATACACAAGTAAAATATTATGAACAGATTTTTTTTCTTTGTTTTGCCTTTACGCCATCTGGCAGCTTTAATGATGGAGTGACGAATACAATAATTAAGTTTGAAAACAGATCCCAAGCATGGTAAACTAGCTTTAGCTAGCTAGCTCAAATAACTAGCGTAATAGCTAGCGTTAGCGAACTTAGCTACTGAACAAAAACATGCTAACGTTAATTACTCATTTGTACAAACGACACAATTTAATGCTGGTTAAATAAAATAAAAATACATTTACCTTGTCCTTGTTGTTTGTACGTGACGTTAGCTAAGCTAGCGGTTAACCAAGTGTGCATCATCATCACATGACGTCACCCGGATGATGCTGCTAGCTAGCGTCGATTAAATAAAAAGGTCATGCTACTTTTTTAAGCGTATATCGTTACTTATAGAGCTTACATCATATCTACTAATATCTATCTACTGGCCCAGTCTGCTCAACGGCAGTGTTACGGTTTTAATACGTGATTCATGATTGTAACATCTGAAATTAAAATATGACCGATGACCAGTCGGATTTCTACACGTGATTAAATGCCCAGACACCTCTAATAACAGTGAGGATGCATGTTGGGAAAGCAGCTGTTCCGTGCTGCTGCTCCCTCCCTCCTCAGTTTCAAATATGGGCAGGGTAAAAATGGCAACCTTTGACGTGACCAGCAATCGTTGCTAAAAACAGAAGTGACACCAGCTAGATAGGAAGCCCGCATACCCCCCCACCCTCAGGCCGAGAGCAGCAGGCCCCTCTCCCCAGCCAAGACTCGGGCCTACTGCGGATTACTTTCACACACGGATTCTACTTTTTATTTTTCTAACATAGGCTTATCTAATTAAGACTTTGGTAGTGTTTTACCTCGCTGATATCAATTATCAAAATGAATAGCATGGATAACCTGGAGAAACAGCTGATTTGTCCCATATGCCTGGAAATGTTTACCAAGCCTGTGGTGATCCTGCCCTGCCAGCACAACCTCTGCAGGAAATGTGCCAATGACGTTTTCCAGGTAAGAAAGTAAACAAAATGCCACTGATTGGTTTAGTATAGTGTTAAGCATTAAGGGGAAATAATATGATAATGATAGTAGCTATATATATGACATAAAGTTTGCTTCCTTCTGTCCCTCCTATTTATTTTTTTGTATTTTTCACATTTGTATGACGTAGTTTGTGTCATGTAAATATTGTACTTTGTATTCAAGGAAAATCATATCATATGCGTGTGTTTGCCCTACATTTCTTTATGTATGGTAGACTTATGTATATAACATGCTTATGTAATTGAAGAGTCACAACTGAAGACAAGGCCGTGTTTACAAACACTTTTGATATAATGAATCATTGCCAGCATAAGAAATTAGACATTAACTTGTGGTTTAGTGCGAGTCCCTTCGTTAAAACACCCGTGGACCAGTTTGAGAGGAATAACAGGGCAGTTTAAGGGTTTCACTAATGTATTATGTCTAATTCATTAAATTCACATTTCACTGCCATGTGAAACAATTCAATTGTGGGCTGTTGGTTATTTGCAAAAGAGATGGATTCATCCAGTTAAATCTAAATGTGCGGTTTGACCTGCGATCGTTTGCAGGCTTCAAACCCGTACCTCCCGACGAGAGGAGGCTCGCTGACCTCCGGCGGCCGCTTCCGGTGCCCATCCTGCAGACATGAGGTGGTTCTGGACCGGCACGGCGTCTACGGGCTGCAGAGGAACCTGCTGGTGGAGAACATCATCGACATGTTCAAGTCTGAGTCCAGCAGGTGAGCAGAGCAGATATACAGATGTGCAAATACAACGCTACACACCTGTACACCACACAGTGTAATACAATCAGTGTATCACTGTATTGAATACAGAGCTGAGTCCACGGAGGAGACTGATGGATCGTCGATACGTGACTGAGACGTTCACCTGTGACATTATCAAACCGCCGTCGCCCGTCACATCAGTATGCGCTGAAATGTACGGCCTGTTTTCTTTTCACCCTTCACCAGCAGCAAGCCGGCGCCGGAGAGGAAGGAGGAGACGCCCATGTGCGACGTCCACGAAGACGAGAAGATCAACATCTTCTGCGTGACCCACTCTGTGCCCACGTGCTCCATGTGTAAGGTGTTCGGAGCGCACAAAGACTGCGAGGTGGCGCCGATCACCAGCATCTACCAGACCAAGAAGGTGAGACCAGAAATACTGCAAATCATGAGAGTATTAAGTACTTAAATGTAGAGTAAAAGTACATTTATATTATAACCAGAGGTGTCAAAAATACTGACGTTCTATCCTCAAGTAGGAGTACAGATACTCTGGTAAAAGTAGAAGTACTGATTCAACTTCTTTACTCAAGTAGAAGAACAGATACTCTGGTAAAAGTAGAAGTACTGATTATACTTTTTACTCAAGTAGAAGTACAGATACTCTGGTAAAAGTAGAAGTACTGATTCACATTCTTTACTCAAGTAGAAGAACAGATACTCTGGTAAAAGTAGAAGTACTGATTATACTTTTTACTCAAGTAGAAGTACAGATACTCTGGTAAAGTAGAAGTAATGATTCTACTTCTTTACTCAAGTACAAGTACAGATACTCTGGTAAAGTAGAAGTAATGATTCTACTTCTTTACTCAGGTAGAAGTACAGATTCAACTTGAAAAAGTACAGCCTCTGAAATGTAGTCAAAATAGAAAGTATGAAGGATATTTCTACTACTTACTTTTTTTCTTTTTTTTACTTTGTACTTTACATACTTTTTTTTTACTGAATCTCACATCATATTAATAACAAAATAAATATTGGATAATTCCCAAAAGTAACAAGCCTGTTGAAAATGTGAGGAGTACAAAAATGTGTTTTAAAATGTAAGAAGTAAAATTAAAAAGTTGTCATAAAAACAACTACTCACATCATGCATAAATACCTAAAAATTCTACTCAAGGACAGTATTTGTACTCCCAGATTTGGGACCCTGGTATTTATTCTGCCGTGTCCTCGCCCCGCCCCCCCAGACGGAGCTGAGCGACGGCATCGCCATGATGGTGGGGAACAACGACAGGATGCAGGGCATCATCAGTCAGCTGGAGGAGGGCTGTCGTGCCATAGAGGTCAGTGTCTCAGCTGCTCACTCACAGACGACGCTGATGCACCTGCACGGACGCACGTCATGTGACCTCCTCACTCTGCTTGTATCCGTCTGTGAGGTTTAGACAGAGAGGGGGGGGATATAAAGGTCTCTTTTCCACGTTTTCCTCTACTTGCACTTAGCTCCACTCAGCCTCTGGTGAATTTATAATGAACAGTGTAATGTATGTAATTGATTAATATTAACCCCTCTCTGTCTCTCCCCTCCCTCATGCAGGAGAACGGGCGGAGGCAGAAGACGCTGGTGTGTGAGAAGTTCGACCAGCTGTACTCCCTCCTGGAGGCCAAGAAGAAGGAGATGGGTCAGAAGGTGACGGCCGAGCAGGAGGAGAAGGTCAACTACATCCGGGGTCTGACCAGGAAGTACGGAGACCACCTGGAGGAGAGCTGCAAGATGGTGGAGCTGGGCATCCAGATCATGGAGGAGCCGGAGATGGCTTTATTTCTACAGGTCAGAGGTCAAACACAAAGGTGGCTCCAACTACTGGCCACAATGATCAATATTTATGTTTTTTTTTTGTCTCTTTCAGAATACAAAGCCTCTGCTCCAAAAGTGAGTGTTTATGCATCAATAATCACACTGACAATAGATCTGTGATGACATCACAGATTGATTAACGGTTATTAGGTGGATTTTCTTCCCCCGTTCATACGTTTCCCCTTTTATTTTGCCCTCAGGCTCGCGGAAGCATCCAGTACAGCCCACCTGGACAAAGTGGAGCGCGGCTATGAGAATATGGATCACTACACCGTGGACTTCACCAGGGAAGGAAAGGCCCTGCGCAGCCTCGACTTCCTCCAAGGTGGAGGGACACAGTCGCCGACGGCAACCGTTTCCAAACTGTACCGCCGTGGCTTGACTTTTTAAATTTTATTTATTTATTTATTTTCTACAGATGACGAAGAGGATGACGAAGAGGACGAGGACGGGGAAGCGGCCAGCGAGGACGTAGACGGAGCGCAGACTGTATCGGGAGGCGGAGCCGTCACAGCCGCCCCCGTCCAACCGTCTGCCCCGACGCAGAGTAACTCCGCCCCCAGCGCAGCCAAGAGCCCCGCCTCCACCTAGGCGTACGTTTTGTTGCTCCTAGATTACCTCAGGTCAGTTGATGATACCCAGACAGATTTGAAGGAAGAGACAGAAGTTTAAATTCCCCTTTCTTTTATTTTATTGTGATTCTTTTTGTGGGGTTAAATACACATTTTGGTCCCTTAATTTCTTTTTTTTTTTTACATTCTGGGTGAAAAGCTTCCAGAATTCATACATTTTTTAATGTAGCTGACCTTTTTGCTTAAACTACATCATTAGCGAGCACGACGAGCGGTTGTGCACTTTTTTATGACAAAAAAAAAACACGAATCACTGCGACATTTCAGTATTTCATACACTATATTATGTGTCCTTATCGTGTGACGCAGGTGAATTGTTCCTATATGGAATAAAAACATCATATTTTACCATTTTTCAATGTATTATATAATAATCGTATTTATTATGTATCATTAAAACTGTACAAACACCTGCAGGAACACATCTTTTATGTAACGCCCGTGTGTGTGTGTGTGTGTGTGTGTGTAAAGACACATTTATCTCTTCCTCCCTCCCTTCATCTCGTCTTCACACTGCTTTTATTCATTTATAGCAAAGGAAATCCATCTAGAAACCAGCGTTTATCGCTTGTTGTGATAGCATTCCCGTTACCACCTACTGTACCTATCAGACTGCAGCGTGCCTCAAACCTCCGGTTATCTATCAGCCGCCCCGCCTCGCCGCGACTCCGCCATTGAGGCAGTCCGCCGCTGAGTCCCATCCAATTACCGCACGCCGCCTCTCAGTCAGTTGGATCCTTTACAAACGGGCTCAATGCAGCTCTAAGCCCCCAAGTTGCTAAGTGGGCCAAACAGAATAGGATGACTCACACCCACAGCTCTTGTTTAGATACACTGTGGGTCAAGGATCAGCACAACACACACACACACACACACACACACACACACAGACACTATCTTTGTTTGTGCCTTTTGCTTGGCTTAATGAGAATTGCTTCTTGAGGATTAAGGGGTTTAGGAGAAAGGATGCCGTATGAATGTTCTTCACCTGCGTGACTGCAGGCGCTCTCAAAGCAACAAACACATTTCGGTCAATTTTTGTTGTTGTTGCAGCTCCATTGTGTGTGCCAGAGAGGAGGCGCCGCACTAACCCACGCCACGGTTACACCACAAACGCTTTTTATATTCAGAAATTCATCAATATTTGTGTTTGACTCATAAATTGGCCATTTGTGCAAACTTCTATTATGTTAGATCCTAAATATGTCAAGATTAATGACATCAGATTAGTCATTAAAGTATCTGGTAGTAGTTATTATATGTAAGGATATCCACAGAGAAGTGTAAGCATTGCTTTTAATTCTTTATTAAAAAATATAGATATAAGATGTTCTCTTGCACAACAGAACATGGTTGCACATAAGTTTATTAACAAACATAAATATCATAAATACAGGGGTATATAATCTAAAACAAAATGCCATTTTTTTTTTTTTTGTCAATGCAGTATTTCACTAGTATTTCATCTCAAATAAGAAGAACGTGTGATTCCACATACTTGACACAAACATTAAAATGGCGAGGATCATTATAAGTCGAGCCCGTCTCACGCTCCATAGTTGGAGGTTTCAAGCTAAATCATAATGATAAAGCAGCACTATATTGTACAGAGCATGTTTGGTGCTGATGGTGAAAAATGCAGAAAAAGAAAGGGAGGAGGGAGATCTTTGGACTGGAGGGAGGTCTTCATTTCCCGAAGAGCTCCATCATTCTTCTGTTATTCTGCGCCTGCTGAGCCAGCTGTTCCGCCCGGGACATCTCCATCATCTCCCGCAGCAGGTGGAAGGTCAGGTCCAGGGATATCGGCGGGTCCTCGGACCTCTTCCCCCTCTCCATCGACTCGTCCCCGCGGTCTCCGAAGCCGCTCAGGAGCGCCCAGATGTTCCCAACTTTACCTTGTAAAAGACGCCGCGTCAGCTGGAGTTGCGACGCTCTGTTGTAGACGGCAGGTGATCCGCCGGGACGCATGGGCGACGATGGGAAAGAGTTAGAGTCCCCGTTGCCCAGTCGGATGAAATACTCCTCTCCGAGCCGCTCCAGGATGGGACCAGACTGCTGCTGCAGCTGCTGGGAGTTCTGGGTTTGGGGAGCTGGGACGCGCAGGGCACCGCCAGGGCTCTCAACAGCCCGACATTCGTAGCGCGGTAAGAAGGCAACTAGCAGAATCACGGTGGTGCCAAGTAAATTGAGCTTCATGTCAGGATATCAACAGGAATCTGGGGAGAAAATGCAAATGCTTGAGTTATTTTTTTCATTTTGGATTTTTGCAGAAATGTGCTGCGTAATGAGGGATTTACGCGCGTAAAAACATGCGTCGCATTCATGCATCTTCGTGGTAACCATGCATAAAAGTGTTGCATATTATTTATTGTGTATAGATTTCGTGATGCACATTTATCTGCAGTGATTATATGAAATAATCTTGTTGAATTGGTCCTTAATGTTGAATATTTACCCGTAAAGAGAGGCTCAGTGATGGATAAACTATGTAAGTATTATTACCAAGAAAATCAAGTTTGAAAAAATACAGATGGTGAGTTAAAGTGCTGCTAGGAAAAATCAGAAAATGCAGGAAAAACTGAAGCTTCTCATACCTTCAATCTCTAGAGGAGGTCCAGTACAGCCTTGTAGGTTGCCAGGTAGTTGGCGAGATGCCCGCCCTCCTTGACTTCTTTGAAGAAACAAAGTATATAGTTACTTAAAGGAGTAGACGCTGACTGGAGACTTATATAGCCAAGCCGCACTCCAAGTGTCGAGATGGAGTCTGCGCGCGTTCTCGCATGGGTGTAACGTGAATGGACGCCTCTGACAAAGTGCTTTGGTTCAGATGAGATGAGTCATAAGTGAGCGTGCGTGTGCGCGTGCACCAGCGTCCAACCTCTGTGCTGTCAGACTCGGCCTGTAGGTGCCTCACCTGCTGGCATTTTCACTTCAAATTACTTGGTTTGGGAATAATTGGAGGGTCTTAGACTCGAAGAGGAGGAAAAACTTCAAAGTTAAAGTCAAGATAAGTGTCTTTTTTTTGTCCACCTTTGTTTCATAATCACAGCTCAGACTTAGAAGTCCAGAATCTGATTTAAACGCACTTTGCATGACAAAAAAAACAGTTGTTATTTGATACAAGATCAAGAAACGCAACATATTGGAAATGCATGGTGATGTGGATCTGCTCTGGGATCAGCTGTGTGGTGCAGAAACAAAGTCAGACAAACTGCAGGTTCCCAGCTGACCCGACGTACGTCACTACCTCTGCCACTAGGGGCCTCAGAGAGGGGCCCCTCCGCCAAAGCAAGCCACGCTTTTTAAGATGGAGAGCCCAATCCCACATCAGCCATTAGAATCCTAAACAGTGCGATGATGAAAAGTGGAGCTGCGACTGCAATGCAACTCGTACGTGGAAACCTTTCAAAAAGTTAAACTCCGTGACCTTTCCCAATGTGCAAAGACCCCCCCCCCCCCCCATTAATCCTTAACAGTAAAATGCATTTCAGGCAGACATTCAGCCCGGGGAGAAAACCAACATCCAGACAGGGTGTATGCAGAGGTCAAAGTAACCAAGCACATACTGTTCACTCACGGGGGAGGAAAGAAAATCAGGCAATTTAAGAGAGAGAGGAGAGATTTGGTGAAATGTAGTCATTAAGCACCAGGTGGATTTTTTGTGCGTCTGCCATCTTTTAAAAAATTCCCATATCTCCAGACATATTAGGTGATCAGCGTGTAATATGCAGCCGGCGTGAAAATCGTTTCCTCCCCCGAAGCCTCTCCACTTTGCCACTCTTTCTCGCTTCTCCCGAGGGTGAGGAGGTGGGGGGGAGGTGTCAGCTCCCATCATGAGAAACACATGTTGGCTGACACAAATAGAAAACACCGCCAGATGAGAGAGTGACTGCTCGTGGTCAACTCATGTCACCTCATTTTCCAATCACTGTCCGCCCGCTCGCACGGAATCACTGAGAAGAAATCCTCCCCCGGAAAGGACGGCTTAAAACCATTATCCCTTTTGTTTCCTCAATTAGGACGAGTAGATACAGCTTTAATCATTCCTCTGGGGAAATGGGAATGTCACCAACACCTTTTTTTTGGGGGGCGTTTGACCTCTTTCTGCAGGTAGACTCGTGGAGTAAAAGTGAATCTCCGTACCAAACACTTCTGAGAATTTCACAGGAACCGTGTCAGACAAACAGACTCTCCATGGCAACGGATTCCTTTAATTGATCATTTGCCTTTCTAATTGCGATCTACGAGGAGGGACAAGAGCTTCTCGACGATGTGTCCCTTCCCTAAATAATTGGACAGCTTTCCCCCAGCGAGTTGAGCTCCCCCCCCTCCTCTAATACTTCCGGTGTTTCTGCTCGACTTTGACAAACTCATTGTAATAAACAAGGTCACGGGTGAGAGCTGCAGGGCCCAGACCGCCACCTCAGCCTCACAAGTGTAGCTCAGGTGTCCTTCTGGTTTATAGTCCGCTGATATAAGCCGTTATAAAAACACCTCTGATAGAAGTGGGAGCTTGGCCTTTTCATCTTAAGAAACAGGAGATGGAACAGTTTTTACAGAAATGACATTTCTGGGTTATTTTTACGGTTGACCACAAAACTAAAGCTTTCATTCAATCCAATATATAAGTGTATCATAACGTTCACTTTGAAGGTTTAAGGCAAAAAGATTATGCAGAATGAAAGCCGCTGACCAGCAACCCCTCTGGGTTTTCTTCAGTGCAACTCCTTTTTTTTTTAAAATATTTGCATTTCTCAAACAAAACATTCAAAAACGATAAAACAAAACAATCTGAAGCTTTTGAAAAATTAAATATGTGAGACATCTGGCTTTCCCGGGCTTCTTTCCTATGGTTTGCATGCGACTCGACCGTGTGTGACGTGTGAAGCAAAGCTGTCCATAATGCAGCAAAAGAGAAGAAAAAAAAAAAAAGCCCCGAGGGTCAGTCTGTCGATATGAATCTTGCATGTGTAGCGTGGAGGTGTTAACGCAGAGCTTCCCCTTAATGCTTGATCACATATCGGACGCCGGCTCTCCTCACACAGGTCGCCCAAGGAAACGTTGAAATTACCCTTTTCTGTTTGTTCACAATCACAACCTGCAAATTTATCAATTAGGAGTCTAAACATCCTGATTACTCATTTTAATAAAGCTTATCTTTCATTTGGATAGAGGATATTTGCTTATCTAACCCCCCCCCCCCCCCCCCCCATTCTTATAGTCAATCAATCAGGTGAAAAAAAACACAAAACCAATGTATTCCATCTTTTCTTCCTGATGTCTCTACCCTGTATTTTTTTCCTGTGAAGGCATAAATAAATTATTTAAAAAAACAGTTCATAACAAATTTACAAAAGCTTCAATCATTTCCCAGAACAGCTGCAAGGTTACCAAAAAAAAGCTTAAAAACACACATTTGGTGCTCCAGTTGCCGTTATTATTAATGTTGATGTTATTTTAATTTACTACATGAAACATGTGCAACATGTGCTCAAATGTATCATCTTATATAAAATGAATATCTGCTACTGGCACAGGAAGTATATCTCACTATTTTAATGTAAAGCTTTATAGTTTTTGATCTTGTAATGAGTCCATTCTCATTGGGTTATCCTTATATTTCAGGTTTATGAAGTACATATTGAAGGTTTTCAGGGAAATGAAATGTTCTGGGTGATTTCACATCATTAAGTGAGGTTTCATGTGACGAACCATGTTTCTCTTAATTGCATGAGGCAGCAGAAGTCTGCTATTAGACTGCGTCGGTTCGGCTGCTTCATAATGTGACAGAAATTGCCGTCTCAAGAAAGAACTGGGGCAAACCCATTCTACCAAAATTGTAACCCAGTTTTTTCCCTTTTTCACTCTTTGAGAGCACACTTTCACCATAATTGGCTCTTAGGGGCCGAAAACTATAACGCTGATACCGTCTTCTTTTGTGTAATCTCATGGCGGAAGGTATGAATCATTTACAACTCTGTCAAAATACTGCAGAACTATTTCTCTTCTTCTTCTTCTTCTTCTTTCTTGTCATTTCTTGATGCAGCCATAAGGTTCGATCAGCTGAGAGCAAAGTGACTCGGAGCTCAGAGTGATTGACAAACATCGTCGGCGTCAACGTTGACAGTCGTCACACAGGTCGACTTGACAGAAGACAGCCAGAGAAAAGAAACTATTTCAGACTGGCGTTTGTCTCTGAGCGTCAGGGACCTTAATTTCTCCAGCTATCCCTCATCCTCACGTAACCATCGGAGGCATAAAGGCTGGGATGGATGGATGGCTTTCCTTCCTGTCTCAGTGATTTAACTCACTTCATGCAAGGCCTTTTTCCCCCCCCCCCCTTCAAAATAAGATCATCAGACCAATCAAAGTTGCCATTATGCAGATGGGAAAAAGGTTACGCCATCTATTATGTAAGCGTTTCCCCCCCTAATGTGTTATTCTAACGATTGAAGAGCTGAAACCGTAGATGTGTTTATTGTCAAGTGGAGCGCTAACGCCGTCGTTGCTTCCCTTCTTCAGCCGAGCGTGGTCGGCTGCAACTTTTTAAGACTGAAAGCAGTCACAATAAGTCATGTGTTTATGTGCGTGGAGGACGGCCGGCGTCATAACGGTGATGCACATCAGTCGTCTCGTGGCGGCGACCGGTTTAGTCGACACGTGTCAAACGGCTCATTTGACATCGGGTGACGTCAGCTCACCTATTTTGGTCTCCAACGAATCGGAGACGTGAGATTCATTAACATTTTAGGAAGCTTTGTAAATTAAAACCCACAAAAGGTGTTTAACTTTTATGGGAAAATAGACGGAAGTCAGGAGAAACACTCCAACGATGAGGTGGCAATACTTAAACATAACGAGAAACTCATAATAAATGGAAACTTCTGTTGAATTAAATATATGAAGACTACTGTGAGGATTAGAGATGGGAGAAATGGATTAAATATAATAAAGTTTTTATTCTATTTCCTCTCGTGATCTCAATGTGGATGATCATGTGACGTGTTCTCCTGCGTGACCTTTGAACTGTGATATACGATTGGCGAATGATTGCCATTATAGTTAAATTTGTTGTTTATGTTCTTTTACTTTCTGGTTTTTGTTGAGTTTTTTGTGTATTTGTTTATTTACTGTTAAAAAATACTAAGATAAAATACAAATTTAATTGACCGACTAGTTTAAAGGCTCTATATGTGAACATCCTCTTAAAGCAGAGTCCTGTCAGATGATCACGGGGGCATTTTTGCGCCATGGCACACATTATGGATGTCCTCCACCACATTAGACAGGAGGCAAGCCAGTGAAGTTGCAGTGAAATCAACTGTGTGTGTGTGTGTGTGTGTGTGTGTGTGTGTGTGTAGGAGGAGATGCATTGTTGCTTTTTTGCATTGAAATAGTCTAATGAGGGAAACAGTGTTATATATTGTGATGGGAGAATATCCCTGTTGTGCAGAAACCTCAAAAACCTACAGAAAAAAAAAACCAGGGTCTTTATCCCATCAGAGGATAATGTGATGAGTGTCTGTCCAATAAAAACACGCTGCACATAACTGACCTCATTATTCGTGTTTTACCCCCCAGACTAAACCAAATGACTCATCCTTTGTTTTCTTTTCTTTAACCGGTTAAGATCAGAGAAATGATGGTGTTTTTTTTCCCCCTGCATCGAGCTGTAATTATTCGTGTAGGTGTCTTCTGTTTCTCTCTGATCATCAACCAATCACACGGTGGCGGCGGCGGCTCCGGGGCCCCGAAATAAAAAATAAATAAATTACGCCAGCAGCACAAAGAAAATAAAATCTAAATGATGAGGAAACTATATTTGTTCCCGTGAATAATTTGGTTTAATGGATACAAATTGTGTCAGAAAGATCATCGCTGGGCTGAATTTTGTTCTCCGTGATCAATTTGATTGAGTGGCTGTAATTTAAAAGCTTCTAGAGCTCGGCATCCATCACGTGAACTAGTGGAATAAAACTAATGCAATGAATCAATCAGCACATTAATCTGGAGCGCTCGGCGAGTTGGAAGCCTCTCGGCGTCGGGTTTTAAAGGAAAAGGGTGTGAATATACAGTCGTGATTATTAGGGATATGGAAAGACGGAGGTACGGGAGGATGGATGACAGGTGGTAGTCCGGTCTAGTAAATTCATCAACTTGACTGACTAAAGGATGCCGTCACTTCTTGGGATAAGTAACATATAGAGGCTGTCAGAGAGAACAGGAACTACGCCGTCCTTCACTGCCCCCCCTTAGTCCAGGGACCATGTAGATCTGGTCCACCCAGTTTGAGTGTTTCCACAATCAACGCCTTCGAAAGTTACAACCAGTACTGGCTTTTAAAAGGCCAATACAGTGAAATGTGGGCTAATAAATATAAGTCCAAAAGGCAACAAGTTGTAATCCTCGGTTTTATCCACACAAAAGAAAGTAAAGGTCAACTTTGGCTTTGACTTTTTGGCCATTTTGTCTTCATTAGATTAGAGTCAGAAACAGATTTATTTTACACTAATGATGAATTTGTCTTGGTTTATTTTAAGACAAACAAAACAAATATGAACAAACAGAGACATAGTGCAGGATGATTGATATATATATATATATCCCTACAGATTAGTGAATTTCACTTTGTGATACAAGCATCAAATTTGGCACACATTTTCTTCTGGACCTACTTTTTCCCAAAAAGCAAAAAAAAAAAAACGTTTATTGGCACCATTCAATGTCATGCCAAAATACATCCATACATTTTGATGCCTGGATCATTAAAATATGTCCAGCCAATTAAAGTTCTACAAAAAAAAAAAAATGAAGGCCATCATGTTAGATTTTCAGATCTGGATTTTTCTGAAAAGTTGGTCCTCAGCATTATGCATTCAAATTTGTTTTTTGTATCACAAAGTGAAAGATTCTTCTGAAATATGACATCATCTGCAGCACTAATAGAGAGTCAGCAAGAGAGAGGATGACTTATATCAAGGGGTCAAAGGTCAGATTAAATCAAAGGCTTGGACTTTAACTCTCCAGCAGTGAAAACACACAGAACAGCGATGATATACACCTTTTTTTAAATGGTAAATAATCGTTTTTATCTCTAATTCACAATGATTTCCTCACATCTATCCCATCCACCTTCACTTTAGTAAAAAACACTTCTCTAATGTGAGTTTCATTAGCCTACGTACCGCTAAAGGCTGAAAACAACCTGTTTGTAAGCTCCTGTCACGCCGCCAAGCGACGGCGACCTTGTGAAAGACTTCCTGTCGTGTTTAAGCAGCGCTGCGTCTGAGCCCCGAGGACACGCCCGCTCTTTACACCGCGCTGTACTTTCAGGCATCTTCTTTTCTCGGTTTATCCTCCCTCCCTCTCTCACTCTGGCCTTGGCTGAAGTTCGGACATCCTGCTGCCGATACTCCGATGCTACCGGTCGCCTCCTCTGTTTTCGTCTCGTACGGTGTACGAACACCCACGCAGCCCCGTTTCATGTTTTGTGTTCGAGAGCTGCATGTAGCTAGATCTATTTTCACTCCACGTCCTACTTTTTGGCCTCTCGACATCGTTTGATGCGTTTCTGAAGTGGCGGCCAATCTGTAGATCTGCTAACAGTGACCTCTAAGCCGCTTAACCACATCTCCCGCCTCAACCTAAATCTCTTCTTTGTCGGGAAGGTTCTCATTGTCATCTTTAAAAAAGGGAAAAAAGCCTCTCCAATATCAAAAAATATATATATATCTTTGCCATTTTCCATCTTACAGCTCACCTTAACAATCACCCCCTTCTGTAAGGCTTGTAAATCACAAAAGGACCCAGTTATGAGCCCAGAGGAACCTCGTAAACCTTCAGATGTGTTGCTGCAATCAGGTTTTTGATCTTTTCCTGTGTGTCATAGCACAATTAAACCTGTTGCCACTGCTACATATATAATTTAATTTGTATTTAATATACTTTGCTGATAGAGAAAGTGTTTACTTTTACTTCAGTCCTTGAAAATACTAGCGTTAAAGCGAGGTTCGCCCTTTTCCCCCCATCGAGACGTTTTGAACTTGATTCCTCCGATAATTAAATTACGCCGCCTTTTTAAAAACTGCACTAAGTGCTCTGTGAGGTGAGAGAGTTGTTAATTATATTCATTATATTTGAGTATTTGCATTTACGAGGCTAATTGTTGTTTTACACATTCAGTGTGCTAAGAGCAGATATTCGTTGATTGCAGCCCCAAAAACAAGTTACAATCAACAAGTTTCCCCAAGAATCTGATTAGCGAAGCTGCCTTCTGTGATCAGAGTGTTTTCCCTCCTGATGCATCCAGTTCACTGGTCTGTGCACACAACTCCCACTCAAAGGCGATTGTCAACTCAGGTGGGCTTCCCCCGAGCTCCTCGACCCTCTCAACACGGGCGAGCATGAATTACATTAGCCGCCGTTATGTAAACCTTCATTAGAGGAAGGATTTGGATATCGGCACAAAACCAATCTCTTCTTCTCTGCGTTGAACCAGAAGTCATCCCTTCCATCTCTCTCCACGTATGCATGGGTATGTGTGTCGATCACGCTCGCAACAATGCCCACTTCACAGTAATAAAGCTGCAGCCATCTGCCTGATTGAGTTGTGTGATGTAACAGCGAGCCCCCGGGGGAGGGGGGGGTTAGTATAACTTGGCTTGGCAATGACTTTCAAACAGAATGAACAGGAGCCTAACTAACCACGAGGAGGTTGGAGAAAGCCCCGAGTCACACGACTACAGTGGAGATGCAAACCCCCCCTCCATCGCCTCTCACTGCATGTAAGAGATCACAGAATGGAGCCGGCGTCCTGGTTGTGACAGTCATTAAGGTTTTATTAAACAAAAGTATCGGCACATATGGGAATGTTTGTTTCCACTTTCAGTTACTTGTTTGAGTGAAAAATGTGTAAAATTATGTAAACTGATTATAATAGAAATAAAAGACCTGTTTTTTTATTAAGTAGCAAATTTCAGAATTTATAAAGTTGCAGATTTACGAGTTTATGAAGTCGCAAATTTCAGAATTTATAAAGTTGAAAATTTATGATATTATAAAGTGGCAAATCTATGATATTATAAAGTGGAAAATTTACGAGTTTATAAACTTTTACGGAATTTATAAAATGGCTAATTTCCGAAATAAATTGTCAAATTTACAAATTTATAAAGTGGCAAATTTACGAAATTAATAAGTGGCAAATTTATGAGTTTATAAAGTCGCCAATTTATGAGATTATAAAGTGGCAAATTTACAAGAAAAGAGTTGAAAATTAACAAGTTTATGAAGACCGTAATTAATGTTAGCTAACTTCCCAAGGAGCTTTATATTTATTTTTCTAATTAATACATCCCAACATGCAATGACGCCTCGTTAAGGTCCTTAGGGTGATGATGTTGATTTTTTTATATATATATATATATATATATATATATATATATATATATAAACATCTATAAACATCGATAAGAAGACAATCTGATTGTCATCTTATAGGTGTTTATTGATCGGGCGGTTGGGCTAAGGTGACGAGAGCAGCGTGAGTCACCTCGTGTCCGACCTCAGAGCTCGAGCAGAGTGTGGACAAAATAACGGAAACACCACATAATACCTAAGAGAGGAGCAGCAGCATCACTTTGCTTTGAAAGCAGATTCAACCGTCCTTTAGATGCCGTCACAGTCTGACACTGTGTTTATAATAGGAGGAAGAGGAGGGGGGGGTCCCCCCTTTGAAGGATGAAGGAGGTGGAAATCTGCTTTGCACACCGAGATCCAAAACTCCCCCGTAAAGGTTCATTGATGTTCAGATCTTTTCACCTCTCAGGGGTGCAGGTTGTTACGCTCCTTACACCGGCTTTTTGCTCCTTTGTGCACGGCCATTAGAGTAGAAAAGCTTTGTGCCGCCGAAGGTCTCAACCAACAGTTTTCTCAAAAAAAACTTGACCTCCGTGTCACCGACACATATGGCGGTTCAATGAAGTGGTCATATTCAAGGCTGTACACCCATTATGGACACTAAAAGTGTCCATTTGCTGCTTTGTCAGATTCCTGGAAGCTGCCTTGCAATTATACACCGACACATTCTGCTAATGGGCAATCAACATGGGAATGGCTCACCTTTGCATTTGTAATGCTGTATAAATGACATTAAGGCATGATTGTACTTTCTGTACACCGAGAATTGGCTTTAAAATCATATCAGTGACTTTCGTATCGATTATTAAATGATGCTTTAAGGAGCTTTCTAAATTGTTTCACTTATTCCAACTCTAGGGCTCGAAGGAGGGGAAAAGCAGAGGGTTTCATTTCCATATCAAAGAGCATACCGATGCTCGAGGGGCCCCTGCATAGATGTATATGTGATCCATATTATTTATAGCTGGGGAGCGTCCCCTGGGATCCCGGGGCCGTTCGGCGTCCGTCATGCTACGAGGAGGAGGAGAGTTGTAGCTTGCAATTAGCAGACCGTTGCATCACGTCAGGACAAGGACGCGTGACCGACATGTAATCACGGCGTTGATCAGACAACTTCTTTTTTTTTGGGGAGAACAAAGCAAACGGAGGGGTCCCGATGGGAGTCGCTTTGAGGGACTGGGTCTTGAAAGCGTATATCGCCATCATGGTGATGCTCTGCTGTTTAGCATGCCGGTGACACGGCGACACCGTGAGCGATAAGTGTCAGCGGGCCGGTTGGATGAGAGGAGCAAGGTGACTTCTGCCCTTTCGCTAATGAGCACCGCTCATCTGACTCATTCAGCAAACACTGTGACCGATACGGGAGGCTTCGCTGGCCTTGGTGGAGGTCTTGGAGTATCACCCTGCAGGCTGCAAAGATCCGCACTCAATTGCATGCAAACCTGTAGAAATGCCAATCAAGTTTGAGGCCCCGTTTACACGAAGGGAAAAGGCAGATATTTCCACGCCGTTTGGCCTCTCATTTACACGAAAACCCTGTTTTTAATCACCGAAAACGATTACCGTAAATCCTCTAATATTGGCCTGCTTTCTATTACCGTCTGGGCCTCTAACATTGGCCGGTCTCTAATTCTAGTCTCCTTCCAATAAAAGGCCTGTGCCGCGATGCGCTTGAGTAAATAAAGGCCTATATTAGAGGATTTACGGTATTTCTAAAAACTCGGCCAAAGTGGAGATTTCTGATAACGCCGGTTATGTGTCGTCGTGTCAACTGGGAGAAACGGGGTTTTAGGTTCTCAAGCATCACAGGAAGTCGCTCGTGTTATTCGTTGTTGTTGATTCTGAGGATTCTGATTGGTTGCATGGCTTCATCCTTCTCCCTACACTGCCACCCATAGGTTTGGCATAGTTATAACGGCGCTCAACGGCATATTTATGCAGGTTGATGTAAATTAAAACAGAGGGGGGGAATATTTTTGTTTCTCTAAATACCCTGCTATGTATAAACGTGGCCTTAGTGAGACCAGAAATGGGCTAATTGGTTGTCCAATTAAGATAAGGGGTAAATTCACATGTTGCAGTTTAAAAAGGTTGAAAAAAAGAATAGAATCAAATAAAAGTACATTAATGTACTTAATATACATCTATATACAACGTGGGTACAAACAAATACACTTTATAAAAAATGATTTGCAGCTTTAAAGTTGCAAATTAGAGCGATAAATAGCTTTGCAGCCCAATAAATTATACAGCTTTTTTTTTTAAAAAGCTACAAACTTGACCTCCGTGTCACTGATTAGGAATAATCCAT
This sequence comes from Chelidonichthys spinosus, assembly GCA_029853015.1. NCBI lineage: Eukaryota > Metazoa > Chordata > Actinopteri > Perciformes > Triglidae > Chelidonichthys > Chelidonichthys spinosus. Next base: position 19,465,105 of record CM056837.1, read on the forward strand.
ACAACCCCGCCGTGCATCTGCCACTCAACACTCTCCGGTATAAAGACTTTCTCAAGTTCAACAGAAGAGGTGAAACCAAAGATGTAGCTTCCTCTTGAAACTGGAGATTCTAGCGGTCCACGAGGGAGGCGCCGGTTCTTCCACGCTGGCCTCAGAGAATCCCTGATTCCAGTTTGACACCTGTCAGAACGCCTTTTCTAATTTGAGACAATTTCTGTGTCCTTTTCTTTATTCTTACGTTCCCAACGGTCTATTGCCATCAAATCAGTGGCCGTCAAGTTGAGCAGCACTTAGTGGCTAAAAGCCCTCTCGTCTGCGATAAAGCATGTGAAGGATACTTATATAAGTCACATTTCCACACAGACAGGTCGTTAAATCCCATTTAAAAACAACCAGTTCTATTCATGACATCATATGCGTCCCATTCAACTGCTCTTCATCTACAATAAACATGATTTTTCACCATTTCTACATCCTTTCCTGCAGTGGACGATTCCCCCGGAGAGGAATTAGTGTCCGTCTGCATTCATTTAGCTCAGTATCAGTCTAATTATGCGCCGATGTGCACCTACGGACTAATTAACGGGGGATCAATAAGGGCCCTGGATGCCCCGGCACTCAGCCCCCTCATTATGTGAGCTGCAGCGAAGCTTCAAAGAGGATTTCTCTGCACCGCCTCGGCCAAAACGCTGGTCTTTCTGCTCCGGTCGCTCTCGTTTTCTGTGTTTGTCTCGTATCGGTCTGCTATGAAGCTACCACCGCTACTGTTAGCTTAGCATAAAGGCTGGACATTGATGTCTATCTATCGACAAAATTATAACAAATAAAATGCATTCAACTGACAAATAAGTTGAATAACTACAGCATTTTATAACAGAATAATATACATAATGAAATATAAATAATCTATCTATTTTTAAAGCAACAAAAAAGCAAATAAATAAGCATATTTACTAAAATGTCAAACTTTTCCTTATAGTCGGCCTTTTCCAACACAACACAAATGTAAGGATAGAAATCGATGCAGCACCAGAGATATCACCGTCTTCATCATCTCCCGTGGCAAAACCAAGCCCTCCCTATTTTACCCACAATGCAACTTCCCTGCTGACATTTCAGGTCTTCGTATTACACCGATGGGTGTTTGCACTTGTGGATTTGAAATCATACTGATTGAAGGGAAACGACGGGAAGGCTGCGGAGCTCAGGGCGTTCCCGATGATGTCACTGCGACAAGCTCCCACCGTGAAGGCCCAACGCCAAACTGTGGCACGACCTCTGCAAGTTACCATGACACCAGGAAGTCAGTCACACACACACACACACACACACACACACACACGTTGGAATGATAGCTCAAGGACTCTCCCCTCCATGCTGAGCCGGTTCTAGGAACCCGGCCAGGTTTTGGGGGAGCAGCTGAACCGTTTCACCCACACGTCACCTGGACTGGAGAAGGTGTGTGCACCTTTGGGGGGGGGGGGGGGATGCATGGCCTGGCTCCAGGACAAGATGGGTAATACCTGCCACAGAAAGGCGGGGAAGCCTTTTGTCCTCGTTTGTCATGTTTTAAACGGTCGGCGATTAATACGTGAGCAAAAGTGAAGCTGTGCTGAAACCACTTAACCCTCAAACAAACCGATGACGCCCTTTATCTTCTTCTCGGAGCGGGAGAAACCATGTGCTGCAGGAGAAACCACGTGGAGCGGGTGATCTAGTGGGGCCAAATGGTGTTTCTGTCCCAAACCAGATCAATAAAAAAACAGGCTCTGACCTCAACTGTCAGCCAACTAAACTCTGTTCACTCATTTCCCGTTCGCCATGGAAACAGGAAGTAGTGAATGCAATCTGCAGGAGTGCCAAAGCCTATCAGCTAACAGCTCAGTCATGTGGAATATTTTTTGGTTTTGCATGAGCGGGCTTCGGCTGGACTTGGACAGACAGTCCCCCTTTTTATTGATCGATTCCTCTCGGAGACAACATGACAACATATCGGGATATTTCCCACGGTGGAGGATCTAAAGCCTCCGATGAGACTCGATGACACGCTCAGGCACTTTGTCAAAGCATACCAAGATAAAGAACATTCTACAAAATCCTGGGGGAAAAAAAAATAACGTCTCTGTCCTCCAGCCAAGTCTAATAATTGCATGCAGTAATACAACAACTATAAATACACGAGCAAACTGTCAGCAGCTAATCACGTCGGATGATGATGCCAAGATGGTGCTGATGAGATTATTTTGCACTCCTTTTATTTCTGGCCCTGCAGGGCTCTCACCTCGTCTTTGATGCTAACAGGTCGGAGAAGGAATTTCAAGCCTCTGGCTACTTTTTGCATGAATGAATGTCCTTTCTCTCCCCCCCTCCCCCTGTGATTCATAGATCCTAGTATGCAGAACTTTTTCCTCTCTTAAGATGCAGAATAGAGATGATGTTTAGTTTATTAAGGGCTGGAAACGGTGCAAAGCTTCAAATAATGTAAACAAATGCAATATAACTGCACATAACTGTACGCCTAGAAAACCACTCAACCTGTTAGAGTTGCTTGACAAAGTATTCCCAACTATTCATTCATAAAAACATGCAAAAGGTGCTTAAAGTCTTCATTATATCTCTATATCTCTATACTTGTGATATAGATGCAGATCAGATCACATTTTAGGACCAATTCTTGCAGAAAACTAGCAAATTTAAAAGGGTTGACATGACTTTTCTTTTGAAATTTGAAATATGAGAGCTTTAGTAAGTAATTACTTTGCACATTCAGATTATTAATATCAAATATAAACAAGATTATACATAGATTAAGCTACCCTGCGGAATACAATCAGCCCCATTTATTCGGAAACAGTGATTGTTTTCACTTTTGATGCTAACATTTTGACTGAAATCCCACTTTAACTTCTACACTGTTACCTTTGCTTCAGTAAAGTGATTAAAATCTTCCTCCAAGCCCAAAATGACCACTTCCTTCAGGAATTGGAATAAAAAAAATGAAGAAAAAAGTCAAAGAATCCACTTTGAGGTTACTGAAAGCAACGAAGGAAAGCAACGGAACCCGTGAGGAGGGTTTTCACATGAAAGCAGCGATGTGTTACGGCGAGAACCGTTTCTAAATCTGATCCTTTAAGCACATTTAAGAGCTGTGGGGACACTGGGAGGGCCACTGACTTGGCTCCATGCTCACAGCTGATAGAGAACTCCGGCCTGTGCTGTGTATTCCTGCACAAAAAGGAAACACCGTGGAAAAAGTAATCCGGTTTGAGCTGAATTCACGGCGGATCATAAATTGGGGGATTTGAGACGATATACATTCACATCACAGAGGACCTTATAGCCTATTCTAAACCATGACAGGGGACTTTGGGGCCATTAATTACGCATTTCCTCCTCACATCTCCAAACACGGCATCACTCGTGACCTTATCTCTGTGCCTGTCAGAGTGTTAGCGTCCGCATGGCAAGTGTGGTGATGAATGTAATTACTGGAGCCCAAAATAATAACACCGTCGTCGTCTTTGAGCAACCGGCAACCAGTCAATTGTCCTCGCCCTCCTCCATCTCGCCGCCACCAAATTAGTGACGACGAGGACAGAAATAGAGTTATTACAGCCCACGGGTCTATGGGAGAAACACATACAGCACACGTGACAGACGGGAAGGATATTAATACTTCCATTTAATCTCTCATGAAAACGTCTTTGAGAAGCTTTATCGCAACGTTTCTGCTCTTATCCAAAAGGCTTCTTCAGCTCTAACTAGTTTATTTAACGTCTTAGGTTTTTTTTACTGAGAGTCATGTGACTCCTGGACCTACTTGATGGGAGCAGGTGGTCAATTGTGTGGATGGGTCACCTGGCAGTCCATCATTAGGGGAAAGTTTCTCTTTGGAAAAGAGATCAAAAGTTTTTCTATTGCCTCTCAACAGCTCTGAATGGTGACGGCTGAACCGGCGGCTTGCAGCAAACGGTGAATATTGACTTTATCACCGTGACGACGCGTCACACAAGATGCTTTGGTGACGTCACAACTAGTTTGAAAGTCATTGCAAGTGTGACACAGAGACCTGAAACTCCAATGCAGACACTTAATAATACATATTTGCATATTCTGGATTTTTTTTTTTCATTATTTAGGGAGAGAAAGGATAGATGCCATTTTAAGAATTGCAAACAAGGTAATTTGACTTTTTAATCAAAAAATAAACATATTATTCAAAGCAGATGTGAAAAGCAGATCTTTTCATGCATTGATATTTTCTGTTATTTTTTATTTGTACCATTTTATGATTGTTTTTCTTATTTAATTATTTTATAGCAGTTGTATACAAATGCACAAAACATGTTGAATCCTAAAAGACACTTATTTTGATGTATTTGATATTTTATGTTTTTTTTTTATTTTAACTATATGATTGTTTTTCTTATTTATTTTATAGCAGTTGAATACAAATGCACAATTACATTTATTTTGAATCCTAAAAGGCTTATTTTGATAAATTATATTTTTTATTTTTACTCTGTTTTTCTTATTTATTTTTATTTAATCCAAACATGATTAAAGTATTGCGTGTATTTTGTAAAAAAAATGTGTTACTTTTTTAGTCTTAGTTTATCTTCTGGTAAATTAAATGGAACAACAGCGACCTCTTGTGGCTGTGGGTTGTTTCGCTGACCGCGAACTCTGATCCCGGAAGTACTACGCTGTGTGTTTTTAACTCTTCCACACGTGGGGCGGAAGTGAACGTCCCTGCTGCTCTCCAACATGGCCGCGTGCAATGTGGACGAGCTGTTGGTGAAAGTGGAACAAGAAGAGGCGGAGAAACTGATCAGCATCTCCGTCCACAAAGACCTGGACCTGGACTTCGACATCGGCAACCTGCTGGCCTCCGACAAGAACCGCATCGAGGTCCGGGACTTCAGGCAGCAGAACAAGGAGGACTTCCTCCGCGCGCTAGCTCGCGACAACACGCAGCTGCTCATCAACGCGATCTGGAAGCAGCCCACGGAGCGGGTCGAGGAGGTCGTGGTGACCAAGCTGCCGGACCAGACGACCCCCTTACCCCGGGAGAAACCGCCTCCGAAGCCCAAGGCGCCCACGAAATGGGAAGAGTTCGCCAAGCTGAAGGGCATCCAGAAGAAGAAGAAGACCAACCTGGTGTGGGATGAGAACGCCAAGGACTGGAAGAGACGCTGGGGCTACAAGCGGGCCAAGGACGACACCAAGGAGTGGCTCATCGAGGTCCCGGTCACCGCGGACCCCAATGAGGACCAGTTCGCTAAGCGCAACAAGGCCAAGAAGGAGCGAGTGGCCAAGAACGAGTTCAACCGGCTGAAGAACATCGCCCGGGCGCAGAAGATGAAAGTCCCCGGTGTGGGTCTGACCCCCGTGGTGCAGCAGTCCAAGGAGGACCTGGGCAGAGCCGTGAGCGTGGCCAGGACCTCCACGGCGTCCGCGGGCCGCTTCCAGGACCGGCTCCCCAAAGAGAAGCCCCCCAAGAACACGGGCAAGAAGCGCAAGTTCGAGCCCCTCATCGGCAACTTCTCCACCGAGAAGCAGAAGCAGCTGGAGCTCCTGAGACTCATGGACGGCAAGAGGCCCAAGCTGGACATCGACCGGGCGGTGGACAAGCAGATCCGGGAGGAGAACCGGGAGGAGGCGTCGGCCCGGTTCAAGAAGGGGGCGGGGAAGAAGGGACGCAGGGGCAACATGCCAGGGAAGGGTGGCAAAGGGAAGGGTGGAGGTGGAGGTGGGAAGGGGAAGGGTGGAGGTGGGGGAGGGAAGGGGAAAGGGGGTAAAGCTGGAGGAGGAGGAGGAGGAGGAGGAGGGGGGAAGAGGAAAGGCAAACCCGGGAAGCGTTGAGGACTCTGGACCCGGCTCCGCCCCCCCAACAGTCGGACTGGATTTAAATGATGCATCATAAAAAGATGGTTCATTAAATGTGATGTTGAGACGTTTAAACTGTAAATATCAGTCCAAAGCATTGAGGTCAGCTGGTTTCATACGTGTAATATTAATGAGATACTTTATTATGCAGCCCACATTAATAAAAAAATCACCAAAATATGTTCCTGGTTCTGATTAAATGCAGAATTTATCAAGTAAATAGATTTTTTTTACATATTTTAATTAAAAAGGCATGAAAATGTGTAAACGATTAATGTGCAGAACGATTTCCTTCTAAAACATTGAAGATGAAATATTGTAACTGTAATAATCCAACATTAAATAAGACAGCTACGACATTAAATCACAATTTACACAACTTGAAAACTAATATAGAGTTGTGGCATAGTACTCAGATTGTGTTGCCATGGTTACCATTTGGTCAGATGGTCTTAATGCAGAGAAACTATTGGGGGAAAAAGACAGACGGCAGCCAAAATTGAAATTACTTTATCTATATAAAGTTTGGTACATAGAAATAAATTAATTTGTAGCAGAGTCTTTTATTGTCTAATCAGATTATTAAAGGGGTGACAAACCAACAGTGATACTAAAAGTATCAATATCAATCAAATATTACCATAAACAGTCCTGCTCAATGATTTAATACAGAGATATTTACAGGGTTGATATCTTATATAAATGTGTATTTTTATGTGACTCCAGCTCACTATAAAATATCTTCCTTTGGATTAAAGTCACCAGGTTAAAGCTACTTCATTAAATCTGCAGCCGACACAGTAAAGCACCTCAGCAACAGATAGAATATAATAATGTAGTTTGATTCCAAAACTAATGCACAAAAATGGTTTGTCTCTGAAGATAAAACATTTGCTTCCTAGAAATAAAAAGATCTGTTTTCACTTCGGCCTTGTTGAGGCGGCACACATAAAAAAAAACACCTTTCAATACAATTACAAGCACAATCTACATAAAAAAACCTTTTGAATATACTTTTTCATTCCATACAGTCTGTCCTGGTGTGTTTTCATGCGTTACCTGTTTGCAAAGAGACTCCGGGGTTCTGGTCTTATCAAGAGTTCCTGCAGGACTGAGGCCACATTTAATGAGGTTCATTAGTCGCCTCCTCCATGTTCAGGTGTTTCCACTTCCAGCCCTGCTGACAGGTTTTTATACTTCCTGTTGACATTGCCTGCTATAAATTGGAGGGACATATCTAACACTGTCCCATCTAATAAAGGCTTTTTCTGATATATAATATCTGGTTGAGTGATCTCTCACGGATGCTTCTTAATCTCTGAGCAGAGAGCGGGACAAGGGGATCACCATCTGTTGATCAGTCCGAGTCTCCGTCCCTCAGCCCGTCCACCTTTGTCCCTGCTCAGCCATGCCTCTGGGGAAAAAAAACGGGGACACAGTCAATAACCCCGAATCAATCAAGCACTCTTGACGAGGTGTTAATGATGAATTCACATCCAGGTCAATGCGAGCGGCTCCTAAAACTTCACCAGATGGTCCGAAGAACAATAGGGGTCCCGGTGTGAATGTGAGGTGGTGGAACTTCTGGGACGAAGCCTTCTATCCCCCAAAAAACTGATATAATAGAATATAATACATATAAATACAATACAATGATCTGCATCTGGTGAAAATGAATTAAAAATGAGGGGAAAAACAACAATTAGAGTCATAATTGAACTTTTTCTTCCCTAAAATAAGCTGTGCTGCACATAATTGTGTGTGTGTGAGTGTGTGTGTGTGTGTGTGTGTGTGTTCCCCCCAGCTCCGGTCGGTGCTGCGGTGGTTCAGTCCGCTGCCTTGTGTTTAGTGCAGGAGAGTGCAGGAGCTTTAGCCGTGCAGAAAAACCCCAATCAGATCCTGGAGATGCAGCGTATCTACATGCGCAGCAATGAGCACTTTGAGGTCTTCACCACTGTCCTTGCTCCTCAAGGTGAGTGTGTGTGTGTGTGTGTGTGTGACATTATATTTCATTGCTCTTGAGGACAAGGTGACGTATCAATGTCAGATGATTAATAAATAATGGGATCGATCATGTGTTTTCTCTCCCTGAGGACAGTTCATTTACCGAAGGACGTCTTTTCATGTTCATGCATTTATGCAAAGAAATTCTTCTGCATATAAAACTCAATCTTTGTTTTTTTGCTGATTCATTTCCACTCATTGGTTAACAGGGAGGTATCGATATAGAGGAGACGCTGAACAGGCAAGTTCTCCTTATTTACTTATCCATGCATCAATACAAATGTATGATTGAGTTAGTTAAACATCAGAAATATGAGTCAAAACAACATTTGTTGTTGTTTGTTTTGTCTTCTAAGCTCTCTGGAGATTAATTGCTTTGGGTTTTGGACATTGATGTTGTGTAAAGTCGGTTAATTTCCTGTCGCTCCATCATGTGTGTAACTCCTCTTCATATTTAGGAGGGAACAGATGATGAAGAGTAGACCCACATTTAGGGTTTCTATTTCACTGCACAGCAGTTCATCTCCCGAGTCGTGATGCGTAATCCTCCGTATTCCCTGAGTTTGAACCTGAAGGCTTCAGAGAAGAACGTAGACATTAATCTGTGCAACAAACAACAACAAACAACAACAAACAAACAAAATGATGGAGTGCAACAAATCAAAAACCACAATATTCAAAGTGAAAAACAGTCAGGCTGTAATTCTCCCTTCCGTCCACCAGATGGTAGTGGTGCACAGCTACAGGCCCAACTGGCCGGATGAGCTGGAGCTGTGTGTGGGTGACGTCATCCTGGTGCTGCCCAGAGGCGAGGCGGAGAGATGGTACGGGCGCCTGCAGGACGGCCGGCAGGGATACTTCCCCGCCTCCTGCGTGGTGGAGCTGAGCCAGGTCGGTTGGATGTGCTCAGCAATGCTGCAGGGCTGGACTCTGCTGGACTCTGCTGGACTTAATGTCAGCAGGCAGATCCTTCTGGTCTCTCAGACTCTGCTCCTCCACAGGAACACCTAATCAGCAACACACACATTAGTCTCTGACAAAATCAACTTATTTTGGTTGTTTTAATTAAGATACTTACATCTCAGCTGGTGAACTCTCAATAAACAGCATATATTGATGGTTACATTAGAATTTGATGGGTTTTTCTCATTTTTTTCAACAATAAAAACAAACAAACAAGCTGACAGACGAAACAAAAAAGCAGACAAATAAAAACAACAATAGACACAGAATAAAAGTAACATTTAAGAGTATAAAGTCCATCTTTCCCAGCACTTTGTTTACTGTTCAACCCTCTTAGGGGTCAGTTTTTCCATGCATTGTATTTCTAAATATGACTCTTAAGTCATGAATATTTACAACTTTTGCATATAAAGTGCCCAGCTGGTGAACAGAGTTATAATAATAATACATAATTATAATAATAATACATTTTATTTAAAGGCGTCTTTCTTGGCGCTCAAAACATTTACAATCAAAAAAGATGATATGCAGAATAAAAACATGGGGGAAAGGACAGTGAAATGGACGTTAGTGGCTTTTATTAAGTTTGTGATGATATCACAGTGATGTCATCAGGAATATTTACACATTTTGATTTTACACATTTAAAATATCAGTGATTTAACGTGAACAAAGTGGTATCTAGATAAAAGAAGATACCTCAGGATGCATACGGTTTATTATTTTTGACATTTTCTTTTTATTTTCTTCCTCCTCAGGTGAATCTCCCTCCTAAACTGCTGAGGCGGGGTTTTCCTCTGAGAGGCTCGGCCTGCGACGGCGACGCCGGCGTACGCAGCCGCCACGGGAAGTGAGTGTAAAAACCTCAGCATCACAACAACACACACACGTCCCCCTTCCATATGTGCATGCATGAACATCACACACACACGACCAGCACCCAGCAGCTGTTCCAACACCCAACACCCCCCCTCCTCCTCATCCTCCTCCCCATTTCCCCAAATCCCATCCCACTGCTCTCCTCCACCCAGCGGCCCCTGAACAGGTGGCCCCTCTCTTCCCTCATTAGTTGACAAAGCACACTGATTACTAACCCCCCTGACACACACACACACACACACACACACACACACACACACACACACACTATCTAGTCAATCCCCTCTCACTGCGGAGCATCTCATTAAAAAGGGAGCAGGAGGGAAAGGAAAGATCCTGTAGTTTCTCCTCCGTTTGAATATGAAAATATTTGACGGCTCAATCCAAATCTTAAGAAAATATTCACGATCGATCTTTGAATATGAAATAACTTTTAAAAATGTTTATATAAATTCTACATTCAGTGTTTCAGCAGGAGTTGTTTGATAGGGTTCTCTCACTCGTGCAGTTTATTTGACAGTAAAGGGCATTTATTTTTGACAGCCTGCCACTGAACCTCACATAAGCACACTCCAGCACCTCCTCCTCCACCTCCTCCACCTCCTCCTCCACCACACTGAGCCCTCTGTGCAGCTCCCTGTCTTGTCTGCTAGCGGTGGAATTTGGGTCATGAGGAATAAACAGCGCCTTTGTGTTTGTTATTTCCTCTTTGTCCCCCAGTGGACACATTCGGCCGGCACTCAGGAGGGGGAGCGGAGGAGGAGGTGGACTGGACGGGGGCCAAGGTGAGATGGAGGGCCCGTTCCCGGCGGGGAGGCCCCAGATCCCTCCTCCGCCTCAGCCGGCGGCCTCCCAACCTCAGACACACAGATCCCCAAGCCTGCTCCACAGGATCTTGTCCAAGTGCCGGAAAAAGAGTGAATGCAAGGGCGCCACCAACGGGGCCTTCGAGGGCGACTAAGAGGCCCTCGTCTTTGTCCCGGGGGGCTAAGCCGAGTCCGCTTGGATGGGGGCGGGGCGAACGGTCTGAAAGTCTTAAACATCCTGTAGTCACTTCCATAGCGAAGTATTCCTGGCTCTATTTGTAGAAACACAGCGGTGATGTCACACAGGAGGTCGGCCTGTTACACTGGGCCTCATTTATCAATCTTGCGTGAAAACGGGCGCAGATCTGAGCGCAGATTTGGTCTTACGACAGGACACACGTGCGATTTATGAAACGTTCGTATCTGACCAATCTCAGCGTACGAATGAGCGGGCGTTGATAAATGCGGCGGCTGAATTCGATCGTCATTAACATGTTACGCCCATAAATATTCCTGTTTCGGAGGCCTCGCCCACTGAGGTCAAACATGGAGAGACGAAACATGGGTAAGAAAAGAAACTTTTCTGACACGGAGATCGGCATCCTGACATCGGAGGTGGAACACAACAAGACAGTGCTTTTTGGCAGCCTGAAGGGTGGCATAAAAGGGGCTCACAAAAACGCTGTCTGGAAAAAGATAACAGAGGCAGTCACAGCGTTGCCGTAGAGGAACGGACTCCAGCTGAGGTTTGAATATAATTCTCAATAACTTAACCCATGCCTAACGACTTAAATGAATCTTTTCATCCGCAGCCTAAAAGCTTATGTCTGCTAACTGATCAAAACAATTCTTTACATTTAGGTCAAGAAAAAATGGTCGGATATGAAGCTGGCCACCAAGAAACGCGTTGCTGCGTTTAAACGCAGCATCAGGCAGACTGGAGGAGGCCAAACAGACTCCAGCCTGATCTTGACGGGGACGGAGGAAAAAATTGCCTCTTTAATTGGGTCGGAGTCGATCTGTGGCATAAGTGGTGGAGGTGACAGAGATCCCTGCGGTCCCTGAAAACGCGCTCACGTCTGACACGCGCGTATTGTTCCTCCAAAATAAGCAAGTCTGCCATCATCAAGACTTGATAACTGTCAAAGCATCTGTTTAAATAGGGGAATGAATAAACATCTGACCAACCACAGTGGAACGATGATTATCTCAACAGGTGCTTTCATTTTTGTTCCAGTTCTGTCACACCCATCGGACAAAAACAAAAACAATTACACATTTTTGCCTTTAGTTAATTTGCAAACACACATTTCTGCTTGTATTTATGATTCTTTCACATTTTAATGTGTAATAATTAGTTGTCATCTTAGGCTATTTATCCCATTGTTTAATTTTTTGAAAGAGGTATCAGTAAAAACATGGGCTTTAAAAGAAATGTTTTCGTTTTAATAATCCGTTTTGATCTGTTCTAAATATGTGACCGCTTATGCTTAATGACAGCTGAGGTTTGTTCATTATTTTACGCCAGATTTTGCTGTGCTGCACCGCAAATCCACAGACTCGAATTTGCGTACACGAGCTCAGACCTGACGTGAGATCTGATCGCAGCTTCCGCTTACGTCCAAATTGATAAATGCCGAAGTTTGCGTGGAAATGGTCGTACGCACGGTTTTCGGTCGTACGTTCGTTTGATAAATGAGGCCCACTGTGTCTGATGTGACATCACTGAAAGGGGGCGTGTCCAGAGGTGCAACATGTTTGAGCAGCTTTGAATATACAATATATCGTTGCAATCATGTGTTAAACGTAGGAAATCAAATGTAGCCTTTTTCAATGACGTAAGAGATATTTCCATTGCTTGTGCACATTTTGTTCCTGCATGCATGTATTTGTGCTGCTTACTGTGTATTAATGAATATGATTATATAACCAGTAAACCCAGTGGAAACCAGCCTCAGTATATTACCTCATACATTACCTCCTGCTCCTTTGAACACACGGGGCCTCTCTCCTATTTAACGCAGCCAGAGAGGGGGAAAAAAATAAACCCTCCCAAGCGAAAGGAAGTGTGATTGAGGCCTGCTCAAAGCCTTCAGCCAGAGGACCAGGGATTGTGCCGGTTGCCCCGGTAACGCTCAAGCAGCTCTCAGAAGTCGCATGTAGTCCTTCTTCGTCGGCGGTGCCTCCCAGCGTGTCCCCGTAGCGGGGTCTCTATAGGGTGGGCTGTAGATTACCTCCTTCCCCAGGACCAAACCTAATCCCTAACCTTGGCCTTGACGTCTGTGGGGGGAAACACACCTCCTCCTCCTCCTCCTCCCCCCGCCATTTAATATTCACTGTTGTATAATCCTTTGTGATAAAGGCTGTAGGAGGCAGTCACTCTGGGGCCAGTGTTTGGGCGGCATGTCTTGAACAGGGGAGGATGTAAACGCTACAAAGAGAGACAGTAAACTCTGATTCATGAGAATATTTGAGCTGGCGTTTCCCCCGTTACGGCTCGTCGGGAGGTTGTGACTCCGCCTTTTAATAAGAGGGATTAAATAGCACGTTTACAAATGCATTTTCAAGATAACGTGCACTTCCCTTAACGAGATATATTCTGTACAATCCATAGGAGCTCGATTAGTACTTTAATTAATAAAGAAAAAATCACATTAGGGTGCCATCATTTTCCATTATAGCTTCAAAACATGCTCTCCTCTCCCTCACAAGCTGACACACACACAAGTGGAAACAGTGACCTATATAGAGCGGAAAGGCCAGGGTCCACTTTTAACACACACACACACACACACACACCCAGGGCCGTGGACTCTCCCGCCTAAAAGTGATCTACCCATGCTGTGTTGTGCTGCGTTTCTCTGGGGGGGATGGCGGGGGGGAGGGAGGGGGAGGGGGGGAGGGAGGGTAACAGGGTGCCTGCCAGATGACTGCTCTGTCAGCCCAATAATGGGCTGCCATCTGCTGTCTAGCATACACAAAGGCAAACAGTGCAAATGTGTGTGTGTTTGCATGCTTCTGGGCGTGCAGCTCCGAGGTTTGCTCGGACGCCTGCAGGCTCCGTTTCATGTCTTCAGTGCACAAGGTGGACATGAGTATTAACATTACTTTAGACCGCGTCCGGACCTGGACTGCAGGTGAGCACAGATGCATGCTGGGACTATGGCGTGTCGGGTTTTTTAAACATCACATGTGGATAAAAAGGTGGAAAATCTACATTGTAATAAATCTCACAACATGAGCCCAAACAGGTTCTGCACGTCAACAAGTTTAAATCTCAGAATGGCGTCGACCCGTCAACATGCACGAAGCATCAGGTGGAGGAGGCCGCCGCCAATAACCAATTAAGTGGCAAAAAGGTCGCTGACATCTTTCAACCTCGAGTGGGGGGGGGGGGGGGTCACCGGAGAACAAAAGAGCCTCTTGTAGGAGGACGAGAGCAGAGGGAGGACAGATTGATGAAGTGGACATGGCGTGCATGCGGCGCCCGTGTGTTGATGTGCGTGTGCATTGTTTGTGTGCGTGTGTGCTCCTCCAGCATAAGGCAAGTCGTCACGTCCCTTTTGCCCCCCCCCCCCTCCCCTCCAGAAATTGAGTGAATGGGCCTGTAAAAAAACCAACAGCCCCGAGGACAAAAGAAGCCCGGGGGCATTAAGTCATGGGTGAGTGGGCCCCTTTAGGGCCAGCAGCTGACCCTGTGGAGAGGCCTCTTGTTCTGGTGGAGGGGGGCTCGTGTCCCTGGACCCCAGGCCAAGTTGACAGCATCCCAACACACACACACACACACACACACACACACGATGACAGGGAGCTTAAACCACTCTATCGGTCGTCACACAAAGCAAACACCTGCATGTCAGCTCCACCTGGGAGGAAGGAGATTATATAACATTTAAAGCAGGATATCTGGATTTTGAGGAGTATGTTTTTTGGCAGCCGGTCAGAAGGTTGTCGGCCTGCTGTGAGGATGTCACAGAAACTAAACGGATCAGGAGAAATCTTTATTAGGAGGGGAACGCCATGTAACCTATACTAATTTGTGCGTGTAGAGAAATTCAGAATGCCACAGATGTCATGCAACATACGCATTTATTTTTCATAATCAAGTACACGGTTACAAAGACAGTCGGCAGGGTTTTTTTTTTCCTACGGTACCTCGGTTATGACTTCAACTGAAAATGCTACAAAAGTGACATTAAAGCGGATGTCTTGTGTATTGCTCGTGCGAAACTACAGTAGTGTATAACAGCCGCTACTATCCTGCACATGTACTCAATTCCCTCAAAAACCTATGATGTCACACGGCCAAATGTTGTTAATGAACAGACGTATCGACTTGGACAAATGGAATGTACAAAAAACACCAAGTCAAACAGGACACGACACAATTATATACAGATTAGACACATCTCAGCCACCAGATCCCAGAAAACAAAAACAAAACGTGGATGTTAGTCTACTCTGGGTTTCAGAGTGTGTGCTTTAAACTCCTGATCTTTCCACTCAATCTCACTGACAAGATTCCCTTCTTATTCTCGCTCAAATGCTTAACGCCGGATAATCCAGATTATAACCAATACTGGATCCGCTAATGCCGATAATACAAAAGAGCATTTTTGCAGCTGCAGATTATAGACTTTTTTTTTTTTGTCTCAGGATGTGCATCAGCCTGTTAACATGGAAGCACGGTGCAGGACATTTCTTCCTTTCTTACATTACGCTGAGGGTCAAATAATGAGCGAGCAGGTTTGGGCTCTTGCTCAAGGGCATGTCAGCAGGATACGTGGCTGCTGCTGCAGGGACCACTTGAGGATCTTGTCCTAATAGGACAGTCTGTCTGTCTTTTAAATCCGTTTAAAAAGCTTTACGCGAGTCAACGTAGTGTATTTATGCAGCAGAACGGGAGAAAAGAACAAGTAAAAATCAAGCCGCGGGATCAAAATGTCAGCATTCATTACAAAACAGTCTCACACCCCCCAACCCCCCAAAAAAACAAACAAATAAAAATAAGGACGAGAGCTACATCATTAGAATGAACATTTAAAATGAAGTGATGAGTAAAAAAAGTGCAATTTGTCTATGATTAGAGGTCGGAGAAGGAGTCCTGCTACCACAATTTAATATAAAAGAAAGGAAAATGTCTCCATCTACATGTTAAAAGATGACAGATACAGCTATGCAATGATTATTTGCTAGATCTCGTCTGATCGGGGATTAATGGTGAATTAGTGGCAGTGCATGTTCTTCTAACACGGAGTAATGAAACTAAATGGTAGCCCAATCCTGGTTTTGAAAGACAAAAAAAAAAATCCAATAAAATTCTTCAATAATTTCTCTTAAATGATTTTTTTTTTTTAGAAATAAATAAATTAGTAGACATTAAATAAATAAAACCTACAGCCTTCATAAAGAGTAAATCCTTCTCAACCAAATGCTTGTCGTAGAACACTGATGATATGAAAACTTCAGTATCAAACCAATGATTTTGTGTTACAGAGAGAACTTTTTTTTAGGCTGTTTTGTCAGCAAAGTTAAACTTCTTAAAAACTCACGGTGTCCGATTTATATTAATATCTAGGCTTTAGCGCTGTCAGATAATAAATAAAAACAGAAATAAACATTAAAAGGTACCCTTTCATTTTTCTTTTGAGGTTCTTAAACATGTACATTGCAATGAAATACATTCAACCGATGTCTCGACAGACACTATGGCCTTGGAAAGGAAACGTGTTGTTAAAAAATAAAAAGATACCATCACAAGTGCTATCCAGTTTGCCCTTAAAACCACTGCTTCTTTACTCGGCAGTGAAATCCACTCAGTAGTGCAATACTGACAGTTTCATCCTCTAAAAAAAAACTTCACATCACCATGGAAACGCAATGTAACGCTGCCATCTCAAAAACCACGCAACTGCATTTTTCTCTAAAGTCAAACGGTTAACATTCTATTCTGTGACTGTGTGACGTGATTTAAAAAATAAAAAAAGCTGCATGTTGGTGGTTTTTTTCATATCTAACAGCGACGGGGGGCAGTTTAGCTACACAAGCTGGAGGAGATACACAATGAGTAGCGTTACATTATAAAAAAAATGTCTTTCTTGTCATTTAAAACAATATATTAACGATATAAAACTCAAGAAGCAGCCGCTGCTAGTAATAAACTCTATTTCTACAGCCTATATGTGCAGGTGGTTTCAACTTTACTGACTAGTGCAGGAAGAAATTCTAGCCTTTTTTTTTATATATCTGTACAAAACTGCTTACGTTGCCAGGTTGTGTGTTTTCCAACATCTATAACAGGAAACTACTTGGGCAGTGATGTGTTGAAACACTAGCGTGCCTGTCTGTGGCAGTGCATCTCTGCTTGGAAATAAAAATCATTTGTCTTCACTGGATTGTCTCTTACAGGATTCAGTGGAGGTTTTAGTTGTTGGGACGGGTGTAGTAGTGTAGTTGCCTGTTCAGCGAGGAGGAGGAGGGGGGGGCAGCTTTAAAGCACAAGGGCCCTGGAGGTAGAGCCAGACGACGTGTAGGGGTTCAGGTACTGCCGGGCCTGTTCTGTCATGATCAGCTGGTCCTCCGTCTTCCCGTAAACCACCGCCTCCCACTCGCTCACCTGCAGAGAAGACCACGACCATCACCAACACAGCTTTTATTATTTAAATTAACCTTTATTTTACCAGGAAGTGAGATTGAAATCTCTTTTTTGAGGGAGACTGGGCAAAGAACGTGACAATACATGGCAACGTATAATAAAAACACTTGTTGCACTTGTTTTACCTGAGTTTTCCCAGGGATACTAGGTTTGTAAAGTGTACCACAGACTTAGAGTCACCTTGTCAGTGTTTTTTTATTTAATCTACTCGTTACGTACCTGTATAGCGCCGTGTTTTGGTGCTTTGGAGGCGAGGAGCTTCTTCATCCGGGGGCTGCTGAAGCGATGGGGGTGCACGGGGACCAACGAGGGCTCCTCCAGCCCGGAGGTCAAAGAGCGGCGGCACTCCTCTTCCTCGTGGATCGGGGTGACGAGCGAAGAGCCCGTCAGCATGCTTTCATCCGGCACCTTTATAATCCATAAACGGGAGTAAAGTAGCATTTAGTGACGTAAGCGTTTATTTATCCAGATTCTCTGATACACTATCACACATGGGGAGTTTCCGGGAACAAACCACACCTCGCTATCGCTATTCACTGTGTAAATATTTAGATTTCTGATCCAGCTACAGGGATTTCTAAACCGTACTGTGACTTACTTGTGCGTTGTTGAGCTGCTCGTGGAAAGGCTGGACGCTCAGGCAGTCTTTCTCCCAAGGGTCCAGCACGAGAGACTTGCGCACCTTCCTGGCTGGGCCATCGATCTGGAATCAAAAGGAAGAACATACAGTAAATACTATAGTTCTGTCGAGAGGAGATCTCATAAAAAAGCATATGGAAGAACACGCTACATACATTATGTTTCCAGGCTCTGTGGTCCGACTGGACGTCTGCTCTGTTAAAGATGTCCGCTCCGGTCTCCTGCTTCAGAACTTCTCGAATGTCTTCCTCTAGAAAAGCCAACGGCTGTGGCTGAAAAAGACAAACGCACACATAAATAGAAGCACATACTCCACATGCTGCAGGTAAAACACACATTTGACTTCTTACCTCCATCTTCAGTGGCCCGTGCATTTTCTCCTGGGCGGCCAAAGCGTTTTTGAAGGGAGTCGGCGTCCTCGGGGTTGAAATCATGACAGTTTTACGGTATTTCGGGGTCCGCAAACTAGAAATAATTGACAGAGATTACACACCGAGTACTCTCCTCCTTACAGCCTGATTTAATGAAGATTTGTTGTGGAAAATTCCCACAAAAGCATAGAAAGCTTGTAGGATGTAGTATTTGTTGCATATTTTTTTACCCGTCATTCTCTTTCTGGTGCTTCGGCGTCGTCTCTTTTTGCAGCGGCGTGTTGAGGAGACACCGTTGGCCGCACACAGGCGTCGAGGTGAGGTTGGGATTATCCAGATTCAGATGCTCCGCCCCCGATATGTTGCAGAACTTTGGGAAAGAAACAGACAAGTCGTATCAGCAACATCACTCATGCAACCTGGAATTCAAGGCTAAAGAGGTGAAGATATAAAAAAAGGGTTAATTTACTCGTGACGGGGTGAACGGCTGTGACTTTGTGGGCGTTTTCTTGGGAGAATTGGAGATATTTTCCAAAAGGGAGGAGCAGGTCCTGTCGCACAGAGGAGACGCTTCCCCCCGGTCTCTTCTCGCCTTCCTCCCAGCGGATGCCTGCGTGGGTTTCGACGAGTTGAGAGGGGTCAAGGAGGCGACGCCGCCCAGAACGAACGAGCCACAGTTCTTATCGCGACCCGAGACGGCAGGCGGCGTGTTGACCGTGAAACCCATGGAGCTGTCGATGGTCCTGTCTTGCAGCAGAGTGGCGTAGCCGGCCTGGTTGTGCCGGGGCGGCGTCGCCGTCTCCGACAGGTCGAAAGTGGCCACGTCGCTCCACGCCACGGGGTCCTGCAGAGCGAAACACATCTACGGGGGATCTTTAACACACCCAGACCTTTGGTTTGATAAATTCATGCCAGCATACATGTGTCGCCGTGTTACTCACCGAGTCAATGAGCTCCATGGTTTCTGCAAACTCCGGTATGGTCTGCAGGGTAGAGAGCACAGTGCTGGCCTCTACGGACAGGAACTTGCTGGGCGAGACAGGAAGCTGTGGTGGAGGTCCTTGGGGGATCTCAGGCCCCCTCCACGGCCTTTTTGCCGCCTGCTCCTCCAGGCTGCTACTACTTGGAGTTTGTGTGTCGTCTGACAAACTGTCGGACCAGGCCGAGTACTGCTCCAAACTCTGGGGAGGGGGCAGGGTGACAGAACGCTGATCAGTTTTCATCTGAGACGAGGAAAACCCTGGCGACAGCTCGACCGTTCAACATTTACACGGATGGAGTGAGTTCAATGTGAAAACAGCGTCGGGGAGGAGACAGAACAGGAAGAGGAGAGACGGTGGAAGGTGCTTGGCTCAAACTGCTGGCTGAGCGAGGGCATGGAGGTGAGGAGGGCTAGAGGGGATGATGGAGCAGGTTCATGGTAATGTATGGAGGGGGGATGGGGGGGGATGTAGGGCGGCTACCAAGCACAGCAGCTTCAGGCCAGTCTGAATGAGTAGCGAGATGGGGAAGGTAGTTACTATAGCAACACTACTACAAATCAGGCACGCATACATGTGTGCCAGTCTCGTTTTCACATGTATACACTGCAAAAAGTCCATGGAGTCTCAAGTCTTAAAAATCTTCTTTTCCTTAATGCAAGGAAAAGTCAACGGAGGAGAATTGGAGAATTTTCTATTTAAGTGTGTAGAAAATCCATAATATTCTCTCTTCATCTCACTTTGATTTGAATTTTAAGACTCAATGTTTTATCAGATAGCACATCTAATATTAAATAATGACTTTTTACAGTGTATGTTAGCTACAAACACACACAGGCTATGCTGGCTATGCAAACACACATCCGGAGTGTGTTCTTACACGTGGACCTCTGCACTGCACTTGTCGTTGGACTTCATTCTCTGCTGACATAAGCAGCAGCTCAAGCTCCTTAATTCTTTGCTCTCTGTCGGGATCATCCAGGCAGGATGGCTGGAATAAACAAACGTCAGGGGAGGAGAGAGGTCGAGGAGGACAGGAGGAAAGAAAGGAAGAAGTTAAGAAAAACCAGACATAAAAAAACACAACAGATTTACACACACAAAACATTTACGGGAGCATCGGAGACTTTGAATGTTAGGTGAAAATAACAGGACGTTCAAGTGATTATTTGAAGTCCGGAGTTAGCGAATCACAAAGATAATTGCAGTCCAGAAAATAAAAGAGAGTGACAGGTATTTTTCCCTACAAGCATGCAAAGAAACACAACAAAGTCTCACCGATAGGAAGCCAGAATGATCAGGAAGGCCATCCATCAGGTGTCTGCTGTGAGAATCATAAGGATAGCCCCCCATCTAAAAATACAAATCATCAAACGGACATGAAAATCTGTCAAAGACAACAAATAAAAAGGTAATAAAGTGGAGTCTGGAAGGGAAGCTAACCTGGGTGGGTCCCGGTACAGGGAGGGGGCTGCCGTCACAGTTCTGAGGCTCGGTGGGGGTGGGAGGACACAGCCTGTGATGGCGTCTCTTCCCTGCAGCATGAGAGGAGGTGAAACTCTTGCTGCCATCTTGCAGGTACCCCTCATGCTCCACCTTCCTCCTCATGGTGGAGTTCCAGTGGTTCTTGATGGAGTTGTCCGTCCTGTTGGGAGAGAAGATTAATATTCTGCATATATATATATATATATATATATATGGCATGACTCGAAGTCGAGTGTGCGGAAGATGATCTTACCGTCCAGGAAGAAGCTTGGAGATCTCTGCCCAGCGGTTGCCGAGGCGTTTGTGGGCCTCATAGATGATTCGGTCCTCCTCCTGGGTCCATGAAGACTTCTTCACCTCCGGGTTGAGGTGGTTGTGCCAGCGTTCGCGACACTGCTTCCCGATCCTCCCCTGGAGGTGCTTGGCGATCACAGACCAACGCTTGGGGCCGTACTTGTGTACCAGGTCAATAACCTGCACGAATATCATCAAAAAGGAGAGAGATTTAGAAGGATGTCTTTATTTAGAAAATCACAAAACGATCTGTCATGTTTGTATTGTCCGAAAGGACGGAGGCGACAGTGTTAAGAAAGCGTCGACTGTGGCGGCAGCGGCATGTTTGACTGTTTCCGTCAGGGCTGAAAAATGTTGTGATGTCATCGTTGGCAGCACAGATTGTTTTCGGAGGTTTTGGAGGAATGAGATGCCATTCTTGAGAAGTGATGATCCATTTAAGGAATGCATTATTCATCTTACAGCTTCCCCTTGTACAAAGAAGGGCTGGCTCTGAACTGGTGACTTGGAAAGTCTGCGTTTTATTATTAGGGATGACATAGTGGAGCATTCAGCCCTGTTAGTCTGAAGGTAAAAAACACATTGCATATTGCCAGGATCCTCACAGCTTCCATCTGTCTCCCCCCCCCCCCTATCATTTACAAATTCAACCATCCCGCTCTATATTCACGCACAGGAAACTCCCAGCTCCTCTTACCTTTTGATCCTCCTCTTTTGTCCAGGGTCCTTTCACCAGCTCGGGGTTGAGCACCTTCTGCCAGCGGTGCTGACACTGGCCATCTGTCCTCCCCTGTGACAAGAGCCACAACCAAACACCTCATTACGCCACGCCGCTAACCTCACGGTCACATCTACACCTGACAGCTGTACATGATTCTCTATATCAATGACTTGCCACCAGTGTTAAGAAAACATCCACTCAGGAATGATGTACGATCACTAAATGGTTTGGATGGAAGACACCGCCCTCGATATTGAGACACATTGCATTCCACACTTACCGGGAAAAAGTTAGCGATTAGTTTCCAGGAGTCGGTTCCGTGCTGCTCCACAAGTTTTTTCAGCTTTTCATCCTGGAAGAGAGAAACAAAAAGAGACCTCCTTAAAAACTTTGGTCATCCACATGAATACAAAAAAATAAATAACAGCATCTAGAAGGTGATAGGTGGAGTACGATGATAAACTCACCTCATCTCGGGACCACTTCACTTTGCACAGGGTCTTTTTATCTTTGCTCTTGTCTTTACTCTCTTGGTCTGTGGAGTGCAGCTCTTCATCCTCATCGGTGCTAAAAATACAGCAAATATGGAAGGGGAGAGAAGAAGAGCATATTTTATTAGTAAGGCTGACGACTATAGGCAGGAGTATTGATATGAATATGGTGTTAGTATCTTAGCTTCTATCAGTACCCAGTGCATTCAAATGCTGAGTAATATCCAGATTAGTCATAAAAATATATGCTTATGCAAACGTGCAACGCTGCCTGCTTGAAAAGGATATCCTCTGCCATTGCACAAGCTCCGATGTAAAGGAGAGCAGTAGAGAAAGGTGGTCTTTCTTAACTAATCAACCAGTATTAGCAACAAGCAAATTATAATCTCAGTAAATTCACAGGTTGTGGTTGAGCGCCGCTCTTTTGATGTCAAAGCTAAAAACAAGCAGGACAGCAGGAAAAAAGGAAACACACAAACATTGTGGTTTGCAAAAGTCTTTCAATTATTCCATCAAGTACAAATGTTTGTATACAAAATATTGTAAATATTATAAATTCACAACCAAAATGTAGTGAGTAGTCCACAACATCCTGTGCTGATGCAATTAAAACATAAATAAACACATAAGATGAATAAATACATAATGTTTTGTGATGGATTGAATAAAAGTGACATAAAAAAAACACCATAAGAGCACAACAAAGCTTTCACTTTAGAATCAGAATAAAAAAAGGAAAAGGAACAAGACATGACTGCATACAAGAACACGAAATTCCTCTCGACTGACGCAAGAAGTTGGCAGGTAGCGCCGTTCTTCTGTCGCCATAAAAACCTGCTGCTGGGCAACACTTGCTTTGTGGTGGCGAGAGAAGAAGTTTAATGAACTCTGTTCCTGGGAGTTGTTACTACACGGCAGACCTCTGAATCAGACATGCACTTAACCGTGTACAAAAGGAGGTCTCGTATCAGGCGTGTAAGGAGAAAGTCTTCAGTGTGGACTCCTGAACATGGCAAGTTAATTTTTTGGCGTAGCCCCGATTCCTTCAGCAGAGCAAAGAGAAGTGTGGGATTGAGTCTCGACCCAACAGGAAGGAGGGGAGTAAGGGGACTGGAGGAAAGAGGCGATCCCACATCAACAGGCTCTTTCACCTCAAGAGGTGTGTGAGTGTGTGTGTCATTGAGATGGAGGAGGCGGTGCGCCGGGGTGTGGTCAGGGGAATGGTCCTAACGGTCCAGTTGTTCAAAAAGTAAAAAAAAAAAAAAAAAAAAAGACTGTACAACGTCTCGACTCAGTAGCAGTAAAACATTCGCTGTCAGGGATTGTTGTATTATTAATTCATCGTCAGTCACAGTTCATAGGATTGTAAAATGCTCAATTTGTATTCCCGAAGGTCAAACCTCTAACATTTTGCTAATTGCGAGAGGAAAGAGCCGCCCATCTCTTTCCAGATGGGGAACACAAGGAAGGGGAGGGGGCTGGTGAGTGGGGATCAGATATAAACAACTCAGCAGTTAGTTCAACCTCAATACAGAAAATAGTGAACAATATGTCACATCTTAAAATAGCTTGTTTTCTTCTACCCAGAAACCCAAATATGTACAATTAGATAAATCAGCAAACATTTGATCGTTGTGAAACCTCTCAAAGAAATGTATTTATAGCAGTCAGAAAGAAGAAAAGATAACTGTTGTTGTAAACCTTTATTCATGTCGATATATTATCTTATAACCAACCTACTGTCACAACGATCAAATGTTTGCTCAATAAATGACTAAAATAATTTCTTAATTATCAGAATCTGTGGCGGTTATTATGTTGATTGAAGAATCATCTTTTCATGTAATTGCCTGTTTTTAACATGAATAATTGCAATCAAGTGTTGTACTTGATTGCAAAAAAAAAACATCCTTATTATTGGCTGTTGTAAAATGTAAATAAATGTCAATATAATCTAACAGGCTAGTATAACTTATCAAGTACAAATAGGTACTTTTTGACACAAAAAATAAAATAAATAAGCACTTTTTTATCTTTAAAAACACATTATTTTTATTTTTGCAACAAATCTTACTGACTTTCATTGTGTTTCTAAGGATGCTGCAGTTGCATAAGTGCTGTTTGACAATGGCCAGAGGGCCTCCCATGCATATTACAATATCATGCACTCTAACTGCTATTAACATAGTATGTCGTATATATTTTAAATTAAAATTAATATATCAGAAGACTATTAGTGGTAACATTATCTGTTAAATTTACCACGCATATACTTTATTACTGTAAAACTATGCAGGTGCAGTGGAGTTTATGCAGTAAAGGAGAAACCCTGCAGTGTGAAAATAAAACCCCCATTTTCATGTTATCTGTATGAGAGATGGGTGGGCTTGTGTTGCCAGTTTTGCTGCCACTCACCTGCGTGCTTTCACGTTGTCCATGACAGTCGCTTGGGTGATTTGACCTTCTCGGAGACGAACCTGTGGTTTGGCAGCTGTCTAAAATGCCCCGTTAGTAGATGTTTATCCATAGAAATCGCCGTAAAGTCATCGCACGTTCTCCGCTGCGGGTTTTTCGGCTAGCCGGTTAAGCTAACTTCACGTAAACGAGTC
Source organism: Chelidonichthys spinosus (assembly GCA_029853015.1). NCBI lineage: Eukaryota > Metazoa > Chordata > Actinopteri > Perciformes > Triglidae > Chelidonichthys > Chelidonichthys spinosus. The sequence goes on from CM056837.1 coordinate 19,489,891, forward strand.
CGGTAACATTTACGCTCCGTTTGAAAAAGCCTATGTCGCCGTCGGTAACATCTTTAAAACGGTCTTCTTCCTGTTGTATAAATAAATCTAAACACATAAAGACGGCATTAAGCAGGAGAGACTAACACGTTACGTCCATTACTCGCTGTCCGGGCTGTTTCTATGTCACTCGTTAGTCCGCACTTCTGTTTTGGCGTTATGATTTTTTATTTTTTTTTGTCCATCCCGCCGATTCTCGCGCCCAGCCCCTCTGCGCAGGCGGCCTCGTCGCTGATTGGTCAGAAATGTGGGCTGCGAAAAGAAAGGAGACGGTGCTCGAACGCGATTGGGCAATAAACGAGGAGTGCTCGCGTGTGATTGGTTGAGAAGCGGAAGGGAGGCGGGCGTTAAATTAGACAACTGTACTGTCACCTTCTGTGGCAAGAAAGGATCTTTTCATTAAGGCGGCGGTGCAACATGGGATGCGGGGACATTCGGGGCCCTTCAGGGGGGTTTCAGGGGGTTTCAGGGGGTTCCCACAGCACCACAATTTCACTGCAGCCAACCAATCTCCACTGTGATCCTTCTAGTCTACATTACTGATGTTATTTTATGTTGATCTTAATAATTAATAATTCACATGCACTGTGAAGCCTTTGAACCACTATTATTGTACATAATTTTAGTTCTCTGTCATGCAGGAATTATGTTATCGATTCACATATTAATTGTATCATACTCGAGATTCGCGCTATTGGCACAAGAAATATATACCCGTGCACACATAATTATCTTAATTGCACACAATGGACGCAATCTTTCGCTTTGACAGACAGCTCTTGCATATTCGCAGTTACACTCAGCAGCTCCTTTAAATTGTGCTTTGCTGACACCATGTGGACAAACCTTGTATGCATATAAAGCCAAAATGACTATCTATGAAGCCAAATACATTTTTTTCGTATGTAACATGTAGTCAATACGTTTATTTTTAATTATTTTTGATTCATTCCAACATCTCTGGTTTTTATTTGTGTGCAAACTATTAACTCCAAGCAGGTAGATGACAGAAGACACAGTCGTGTTAATGGGATAAGTGGTGCAATGCGTCTGAATGGTTTTTGACCACGAATAGTACTAAACAGAGTTATAGACTATATGTAAGCACATATTTTTTTGTCGTGATAATGATAAATCTGAGGTATGATATCAAACGTGCCATTTGTAATTCATCCATTATTCTAATATTAGGTATAATTCCCAGCTCTAATTTAATGAATCTATTCGTATAATATAAAAATAGAATAAAGGCAGTTTGCTTTTCTACTTGAAGATGACTCATCACACGACGGATGACTGTTTAACTCTGTTTGACTTCTTAATTGTCATTCATGAGTCTAAAAGTAGGTGTGTTAAGGCAACCGCAACAAGACCGGAAATGACCGACTATGTCTTTAAAAATAAAAGCAGAAATTCACCACCAACTACTATATCCCTTCAAATTAATGTAGACGCAGGGCATTCGACAGGTTAACTATAATTATCCCATCTGGAGGTCTAGATGGGCCTTGTGTATTTTAATTGTTTTTATTTTTGCCCATATTGTGCATATTCCTATATAAATCAATTTAATTGGTGCACTTTGGAATGACAACGTTGATTGTGGATTAGTTGATCCAGCCACCATCACTCAGATTTTCAAACATTTAGGTAAAAGCTGTACTGTGATAGCCCAATATAAAAATTATTTTACAGTCTTGTATTCAAAACATTACTGAGGTAAAAGTGCCGTATGAACAGCTAAATGTAAGTGACTCAAATAATGAAAAGTATCACAGTATACATGTTATGAATATTATACTATAATCAAATTATTGGATTGAAAGGCATAATATTGGTGCAATAATTAAGTTGATGAATAATCAACATGCATTTCATTTTGGTGCTGCTGCTGGTGAAGCTCGCTGTAACTAATGTATGATCATTGTGTTTTGTATTTAAAGCCTTTATCTTCTAAATATATGCAATATAAGTCAAAATATTTGAGTATTTGGTTTTTCTCTTAAATTTATTGGAGGAAATGTCGGTAGTGCTCAAGTAAATTCAAGTATTTAAATCGTAATTTTGTACCACAACTAGCCTACTATATTTTCCCCATGCTTTATTTTGAAATGTAGCACCGGAAGTGCGCTGGTGTATTCCGTCCGGCCTGACGGTGGTTTTGCAGTTGTGTGAAGTCCCGTGACAAATTTCATTGGAACTTTCTACGGCCAGGAAAGACTGATGTTTCCTGCTTCTCTCGCTCGCCTGACAGACGCTTATGGACAGCGAGAAAACACTCACAGTTTTTTTGTCCGAAGCAAAAACTGGAGCGATGTTCGCCGCGGTGACGGTTTAAATAACCGTTGAAGGGGAAAAAATCCTCGCCGGACCTACGGAAATAGATGAACGTCGCTTTAAAAAAAAACCCCACACACACTGAAAAAGGTACGTGATGTTCACCTAACGTCAAACGTTACCTTGTTCCCGTTTTTCTTGCTAACGTAGCGCTCGTTAAACTGTTTATAATCTAGCTAGCACTCGGAGCTAACGTTACACTATAAGTTATAAAACGTTTGTTTGGGGGTAATAGTGAAAGAATAACCGTTAGCTATTACATAACATTAACTTTTTGTTTCCACTCGAAGAAAACAGAAGTTCAAGTAAAAAGTAATGTAAACAAAGCTTTTTTCTTTTTTTTTTTACATAAGAGAAACTTTTTTTTAAGTGTAATTGGGAGCTTTTTGCTGTGTTGTTTACATTTTTTACATATGGGAGCTTGACAGACGACCTTTTATGTTTGTGTCTGTTTATACTGGCATGCGGTTACCTGTAATAATACACGCAATATGTGCTGAGATAAAAAAAAATTAATTAATTAAAAAAAGTTGTACCGTTGTAAGTACCCTCATAGCTTCAGGTGTACGTTTACCAAACGGTTCTGCAACGTTACCCAGAACTGGGCGGGGCCTATTCAATGCTGTTATCCCCTTCCTATATATATATATATATATACACACACACACACACACGTTGGTTGTTGATTCAGCTGTGTTGTGCGGACAGTGGCACACACCCATTTCTAAGAAGGTTTTCATGTAAATCCTGTAATGTTATAACCCATTTTTTATTTGGTGAAAAGATGGATGCGTTTATTGACAATCCTTGCAGAGACATTCTTGCTCATCACAGCTGGGTTCTTGATCTAACAGGTGGCTGTGAACTTCTTTTGATCCCTAGATCTTTCTTTTTTTTTCTGGGGGGGGAGCTAGTCATTTTTCAGTGCACGAGCTGATTTTGGTGCCTGTGATCTCGCAGGAAGCCGGTGCCACAGCGTGCAGACTTGCAGGCCGTCTGGGCAGTTGGGTCAGATTAGGATTTTTTTTTGTCCACATGCTGAGGTTGAATGCACGCACCAGGGTTGACTGAGTTCATGCCACTCACCCTTCAACAGCTGCACTTCCTCAAATCAGAGATCTGCCTCTGTTGCATTACAATGAGATGTGTCTTGAATAATGTTTATTTTTAGGTCTTGTCCCCACACATATCCAAGCTACTCAGGTGTGACATTTTAAGTGAATCTAAACACCAATATTCATTTAAATTTAAAAGCGACTGGTTATAACAAACCAGATTGAATAGCTCCTCTGAAATAGGTTGCCTTCCTCTTTTAGGTCTTTTTAATCTTCATCTTATACCAACCATTTCGGCACTCATCGGTCTGGTTCTTTCTTTAATCGGCGCCTGATTGAGCTTTCACTTCTTATTTCACAACGTAGGTCTGACTCATGCCTTGTTTTCTAGCCTGTCAAACACGATACACGGCTAACACAGAGAAAAAATATGTCCGACATCCTCATAGGATATCCACCGGCAAGGATGTGTGTTTGAGGCGAGCAGGAAGAAATGCTATTTTTGATCCCATGTAGTAGTCCCGTGTATTTGTGCCTGTCAGCACAAGTTAATTCATGTTGCAGCGTGACAAGAGGGCGTTACTGGGGCTCAAACTGCAGCGAAAAAATAAGCTTCCTATTGCTACCGATATAGCTCTTCCCCCATGCTTTGTTTCCAATTCCTTATTACAAACTTGGCCTTTTTAGTGGGTGTGGTGAGCTGCAGCATTCCATATGAAGGAGAAGCAGCGTCGGCTGAAAATGTAAGTTGTGCGAGATAGTTATAGGTTAATTCTCCTGTGAACCAAAATATTTCTGGAATGTTAAAAAGCGGGTCCTGCCCAGTGACGTGCAGAGGCAGTTGTGTAGCTGTTCAGGCAAATGGCCAACTGTTTTTGTGTGTGTGTGTGTGTGTGTGCAACAGACACAGTTGCACAAACGTTCACCAGCTCTTTGTATTTAATAGACAGGTCTTGAAAGCACAAACAGAACATACTGTTTCAGCCTGGAGTGGTTAGTGGAGGAGAGAAAGTCACAGTATCCACAAGTCGCTGGTTAAGATCCAGCTTTAACAAGTGCTTAAACTCTTTAGTGACAGACCATTCTCTACATATACTATATATTAATTCATCTTTTCAAGCATAATATCCAAAACGCCTCTGCTTTTTCTCCATTGTGAGGATTTTCTATTGTATTTATGTTTGATGTCGTGGTCAAATTGAATATCTTCGGGTTGGACGGACAAAAAAAAGACATTTTAAGATGTCACTTCGGACTCGAAGAAATTGTGATGTGCTTATTTTGCATTTAATAGACAAAACAGCCCTAGATTTAACACTTTTAGCATCAAATTAAAGATACTTGCGATGATGGAAATGTTTAAACTTTCCGTTTGTTTTACGGAATGTGAATGAAAATGAAACTGAAAGAAAGAAGGGGAGAGATAAAAAAGAGAGGCGAGTGATGAAGAGGGCATGAAGGTCCCTCTGATCGCACACATGCATTTTAAAGAGGGACGCTCTTTTGCTTTACCCTCACCCCCCAACGTGAGCAGCATGAGATATCCCTTCAGGATGCGTTCAAGATCAATACGCACAAGTAGAGTGTTGACCCGAAGCAGGTTTTTTAGTGTGTTCTGAACAAACACCAGTGAAATGGAACAACGGTTGCGGTTCGAAGGCCAAAAACTCCTGAACGAACTAGGCTGACCTCACTAACGGCAGCACAATGGACGAGTCAGAGTCGGAGACAAAGAGCTTTGTTGCAAAAGACACAGACAGTTACGTAATTCATGTCCATGTGAGTATTTACTCTAAACATAATCGTTTTTTATCACGTCCTCAGGTCAGATGAATACAGGAGAGATGGCTTAATTACACCTGGGCCTTATTTCTGTCTTTAAACAGGGAACTCCGGGGGTCTTCCTCTTCTTAACCTATTGTGTAACTACCATCAAAGACCACCGGAAGGTTATTTAAAAATACCTTTCTACTGACTGGAGCAAGGGAGGATGTCACAGACCCGGCATGCAGGAGAGCCACTGTGGTTGTGTGTGGTTGTGTGTGTGTGTGTCTTGTATGCGTTGACATGCTTAAGGGGGTCTATGTGAAATGCACGCATAGATGGAGACTTTAAATTCTGACGTGAGCAGGATTGAAAGGTGATTAAACAGTACGTTTGTATGTTACGGGTTTTTTCCTGCAGTGAGTTATCGGATGAGACAGGGAGGATGGGATGGTGGTGCTCAGGGGAAAGGAGCGAGTTAACTGGCTGCTTAGGGGGGGGCATGTTGCCTGTTGTTGACTGTTCACTTCTGCTACAATCTTCACTCTCAAGATGAGACTTTCAACCAGCAATGCTTTTTAAAAAGGCACCAACTGTTGATTTTTTTTAAAAGAAAAGAAGTGTATGTGTGGAAATGATAATTGCAGATGTCCTGCATGCAAAGGGCCCCATAAAAAGCTCCTTTTAGCATGATAATATTAGTGTTATTTAAAGCCTTTGCCTTTACGGAGAGGATAGTGTGAGAGGAGGACGATGGCAACAAAGGGCTGTGGGTCGGTAGAAGAAATACTTCACTAAACAGCAGCAAACAATCAAATGAAAATAAATAAGAACTGCCGATCCAGTCGTAATCTGGGATAAACGCTTCTCATATCAGGTGTGTAGACCAACGTAAACAGCTGTTTCACTTCCTCAATAACAGAGTGGCCTGTTCTCTTTTCTCCTCTGCACCAGCGGCCCACGATGAGGAAGGGCCAGTCGTGTATTTGAAGTCTCGACCCGCGGAGGACACATTACTTTACGACCTTGCACCTTTTGAATGCCGGCAGCAACTAAGATGGAGGAGCAACCGAGCCTCCCCAACGTCAGCATTCCCTGCCACGACGAGCAGAGGGACAAGAAGAAACGTTTCACCGTGCGTACCAAAAAAATATCTGTCTATAAATGTTAATATTTCACGTTAATTGACCATATTTGTGTTGCTCTTTCTTCCAGGTTTACAAAGTAATAGTTAATGTTGGACAGCAGGAGTGGTTCGTCTTCCGGCGTTACGCAGAGTTTGATAAACTCTACAACACAGTGAGTGATGCAACGATGGCATTCTGAGATTTTACACCTTACGCAACACCTTGACCACAAGTCTGTCCGGGAGTCTCGGATCCCCGTAGTCTTTGATTTACTGCTTTTGTGACACACATTGACATTTAGGATAATTATACACTTGTGACCAGCTGGATGTTGTCCAGCCCGTGTGTCATTTCTCTGTGGGTCTCCTGTCTTTTAACACAGTTAAGGAAACAGTTTCCCTCTATGAACTTAAAAATCCCTGCCAAGAGGATATTTGGGGACAATTTTGAACCTGGTAAGTATCTGATGTTTAAATAAACTGTCCTGTTGTTTGATTGTATTGTTTTTAACACATGCATCTGCCCAAACAGAGTTCATCAAGCAAAGAAGAGGAGGGTTACATGAGTTCATCAAGCGAATCGTCTCACATCCTCAGCTTTGCAACCAGTAAGTGCCGGTGTTGCATACGTATATTATATTACACCACTGACTATCAGCATGAATGTCCTCCACCTAACGTGGATTTGATTAAAAAGATGGAGAATGTCTTAACCTTTACAGGCCAGACGTGAGGTCCTTCCTACTGATGGACAAGATGCAGAACTTTTCCGATGCCTCCGAGGACGAAGATGACAAAGTGAGTACAAATGTCTGGATTTCTTTGTGCATGTTTTTGAAAAATAAATACAGATAGCATGTTGTTCTTGTAACAGGGACTCAGTTTTGTGTACGTCTCAGGTTCAGTCTGTTAGCCATGATCATGTTTCCTCTACTTTAAACAGAACAACTCTACCTCCAGAAACATTAACCTGGGACCTTCCGGAAACCCACAGTATGTTCAACCTCTCTTGGCATTGCATACATATTTTGGATTTGCAACATCCTGTTTGCATTGCAGTAATCCTTTAGATTATCACATATTTACTTAAATGCACTTTAAGAAAATCTAATATTTTAGCACTAAGCAGGCTGTTTTTTTACTACATACAGTACATATTTACATGCACTGAAATTCATGTTGCTATCATTTTCATTTCAGTGCCAAACCCACAGACTTTGACTTTTTAAAAGTCATAGGGAAGGGGAGTTTCGGGAAGGTATGTGAACAACACGACAACACTTTATCGTTGTCTCATCATAATGTGTTACATTAGTCATGTTTGAATATGTTTCTGCGTTATCTCTATTGGCGGTAGGAGCAACTTTTAGTTCTGCATGGGTTGACCTTTCTGTGAAGGAAGTGAAAACGACGCTGTTCAACATGCTGCCGTCTCTTCCTTGTGATACAGGTTTTCCTTGCGAAGCGAAGACACGATGAGAAGTATTACGCAATCAAGGTCTTACAGAAAAAGGTCATTCTCAACAGGAAAGAGGTAACTTTTAACATCAAATAACCCCTGAATCCATATTTCATATATGCATATGTGAATTCTAATTCTTCCTCCTCCAAAATCAGCAAAAACACATCATGGCAGAGCGCAACGTGCTGCTGAAGAACGTGAAACACCCATTCCTCGTCGGGCTTCATTATTCCTTCCAGACCACGGACAAGTTGTACTTCGTCCTGGATTTTGTCAATGGAGGAGAAGTGAGTCCTTTCAGTCTTGTGAATAATCTCGCAGCAATGAGTCACACGTTCGAGACGAGCCGAGGACGGCAGCGATACAGGAAATATAGATTAAATAGCGTTAATGAAATTCCTCGGAGCGGCACCGTCGCTCGTTAACACACCTCCACGTGTGAAAATTAATTGGAGATCACAAACATTACTGTAAACAACACACACACACAGCGAGACTTCCTCTTCAAGTGTGATCGGCCTTTTTAAAGCTGTCATGTGTGAATGACTGTGTGAGAGTGACTAAACCACAAGCTGCATCCCAGTAAACCTGCCTCTTGTCCTCCTCAACCAGCTGATTCACACTTTCTGGTCAGAATGATCCATGTGTAGATCAGAAATGTCACACCGTGGTTAGTTAATCATCATCTAACTAATCATGTAAAAGCTCCTGTAATACAGTCACCGTGTAATATATTACAATCATTTTAATGGTACGTTTTCATTTCAGCTTTTCTTCCATCTTCAAAAAGAGCGGACCTTTCCAGAGCCCCGGGCAAAATTTTACATCGCTGAAATGGCAAGTGCACTGGGCTATTTGCATTCGCTCAACATTGTTTACAGGTATGTTTATTTAAAGATAACACAAGTTTAGTGCTAAGCTCATAAAGTACACTTCAACTAAATGACGAAACATAAATCGGGTCTAGAAAATGTACAATATTTAACTTTATATATCGTTTTATACATATTTACTATATCAGACATTGATGTCACTCAGTTCACAATGTATACAGTTGAGGATCAATTTAACTTGAATTAATGTGGGGGTTTTAAAATCAGGATATTCACCTTGAAACGTAAAATCTCTTCATTTAAAGGGAGTCCTGGCCACTAAAACAACCTAAGAAATGTCACATAAAAGAAACGAGCTACTAGACTGCTAGACTTTAAATGAATACAAGATGACATCAAGCAATGAATTAGCAGTGTTGTTCAGTAACAGGATGTGCAAATCAAATAGTCCTTAATCCGGTTTTGGGTTTTTTTTGGGATGTGCGTGACACATGTTGACTCACATGATAATGGGGGCCATAGCTACCATATTTGTTTATTATGGGTGTTTTAACAACCTGAAAGCAAAAGTACATTCTACTTTTAGCAGATTTATCATCCGGGCATTACAGAGCAGCATTTAGATGTCCAAGTAGGGGAATACGATGTATGGAAATGTATATTTTAATCCTAAAAGTTATATGTGGTTGCAATGTGGTCTTGTGACACTGTGTCTCCTTTGTTTTTGTTAATTTTATCCAGAGACTTGAAGCCAGAAAACATCCTCCTTGACTATGAAGTGAGTATTTCAAACACACTGCTTCGTTAATTAACCTATAATCACTCCAGCAGTAATTACACTGAATATGAACCTGAACGCTGGCCTGCAGATGTGTTACATAAGACCGTGCAGCACAAAATTCATTCTTTTCCGGTCCTATTTATACAGAAAGCGAACAACAGTGTCATTTCCAGGTCCATCTGGACACAATGTGTGTGTGTGTGTGTGTGTGTGTGTGTGTGTGTGTGTGTGTGTGTGTGTGTGTGTGTGTGTGTGTGAGAGAGATTGGATTAGGTCTTGCTAATGATTTTCCTGCTTGGCCTTGTTGGGGAAAGTGAGGGAACGGTGAATGGGACCGACTGAGCTGCACCGCAGCCAACATTCCTGGGCAACAATAGAATCCTCAGTCGCCCCCCGAGGGCATAATGAGCTGCTTGTGTGGCACATGTTGTCTAATAACATCCCCGTGTCCTCTCTTTTAACAAAAAAAAAAGGGGCATATCATTTTGACCGACTTTGGATTGTGCAAGGAGGGCATTTCCCAGACAGACACCACCACTACGTTTTGTGGAACACCTGAGGTACGGCAGAATTTGACTCGATATGGACCTCCAGTTTTGCAAGTCTCAAGAGTTAAATAGTTGTTTGCTTGGTAGTTCAAGCCAGAACAGAAATGTCAACGTTACAGTGATATGTCTGTGTGCTTCTTCTGACCAGTACTTAGCTCCCGAGGTCCTGAGGAAGCAGCCCTATGACAACACAGTGGACTGGTGGTGTTTGGGCTCAGTGCTGTATGAAATGCTTTTTGGACTGGTGAGTTTTTCATTTCCTCAAATATCCCTGGTTATTATTATATTTATTCTCTGGAAGCCAGTCATAGCTACTTTTGCGGACACAGCTCTTTAGTTTTTACACGATATTCTGGTAAACTGCAGCAGGTTTGTTTTCGCACTCAACACCAAATTGTAACGTCACACTCACGTACACGCCTCGTTCTTCACATCCCCAGCCGCCGTTCTACAGCAGGGACACGCATGAAATGTACGACAACATCCTCCACAAGCCGCTGGCGATGCGTCCCGGTGCGTCCAGCACGGCCTGGTCCCTCCTCAAGGGCTTACTGGAGAAGGACGGCACCCATAGACTGGGGTCTAGGGACGACTTTGTGAGTGGGATTACTCTCCAGACACCACATGCCCAGCAGAATTCACAGTGTTTGAGCTCCCTCTGGTGGCCCGAACAGTCACTGATGACATTCTGTAAATGAGAGAAAAATATGAAGTTGTTATTTGTTCAACATTTTCAGAATGAGATCAAAGAACACAATTTCTTCTCCTCCATCAACTGGGATGACCTGGAACAGAAGAGGATCCCTCCCCCATTTACGCCGCATGTGGTAAATATTTGTATTAAAAGATACATCATAACATGCTTTTGAAAACTACAGTTAGATTTTCCACCTTGTTCCTAGTTTGAATGAATTCTTTTCTGATACTCTGCCAACAAACACTGAACAAAGGATATCCTCATGCAATGCCGTTGCAGGGTATACACAGGTGTCATTAATAACATTAATTATGGCCCAGGTCCAATTAGCTGACTCAGGGTCGAGTGTTGCAAATGCTGGCTCAGTGGAATGACGGGGACACAATGGGACCATTATTAATTTGATCAATTATACCTGTGTCTGCCCTGCTATGAGACGGCTGCTGTGAAAAGAATCTATTGTATTTGATTGCACAGTGGAGTAAAGTTTCATAATTGTGGTATAAATAGATTTGATTTTTTTTATTGTTTAAGCCCATTTTATATTAAAATGTTTATTGGTACATAGATGGGGGCAGGTATTTTACATTTTTTCCGCATTATTGTCACTCCAGACCCATATTCCCTTGTGAGCCCACTAAATAACACCCACTCCACATTACTCTTTGATGGGAATGAGATGTACATGGAATAATAGGTATTCAAATATTACAAAAATATTAGATAATTCAATAAAAGAGGAAACAATACAGACACAGAAACTGCTTTATCCCACTTTTGTAAATTCAGGTTTTTTCAGCAAATTAAGTCCCTTTTATGGATACACACATGCAGTTCATCCTGTATTCATTCATTGAATGCTGATATGACCCATGTTTGCATCTCCTCTTCTGTCTTACAGAGCTCTTACTGTGACATCTCAAACTTCGATCCTGAGTTCACAGATGAGATGGTGCCCAACTCCGTCTGCTGGTCTCAAGACCATTCCATAGTCAACGCCAGTGTAATGGAGGCCGACGATGCCTTCGTGGGCTTCTCTTATGCCCCAGCTTCTGATGACTCTTTCCTATGAAACATTCCCAACGAGGTCTTGGATTGCCTTAACCATCATAACTTCTTTTGACTAAAGGGAAGAATTTATACCGTGGATTAACTTGTTCTATGAAGCCAAAGCAAGCAGCTGAAAGGAAGGGGCACTTAAAGTGTGATGCCAGTAACGTCTTCATTTTTTACCAATTTGTGTATATATATATATATATATATATATATATATATAAAATTAGACATAAATGTGTCCCTTAAATGAATTCAAGAAGCAGTTTTCTGAAAACTTGAACAATTCACTGGATTTAAAATCATAATATTTGACTGTCAGATATTAAGTATGTTCATCCATGTAATTACTGTAAATATACTCTTATGTATCATAATCATTTTAACAACGCTGGAAATAGGGATTACTTGAGAGACCACTGAATAAAGCATTTTGGTTTATAGGTCACATTTGTTTAAAAAAATGTCTTGTTCAGTTTGTCTTTTGAAGATTTTGTTAATTTTTTATTGCATTGTTTTTGTTATTATATTTGTTTTGCTATCATTTGCCTTAACACATTTATTCATAACTGCAGAAATAATAAATCCACAATGATTTGCTTTGCCTGGCAATTAAGTAGGCTTATAATCCTGCACAGAAATAAACAAAAACTCATATCAAATAAAAATACTGAGTGTCTGTGTATTTAATAACAATATTGTAGTTTTGTAAATAACATTTTGTCTTTATTTAACATTGGGAACAGACATTCAGCAGGTTATGGGCATTCTTACACAATTCAGTGTGTAAAAAAGTAGAAAAGTAGTCAATCAAATGAAATGTGAGAAGTAAATAAATTAAATATTAAAAAGATATCTAAACATAATTAGTAAAAATCAACACAATAACCAGCATACCTTCAATAGGGGCTACGGAAATAATTATTTAAAGTATAATAGTGCACTAAAAATACAAGTATAAGAATTGTGTTTTGAAAAAAACTTAATGAGTTCAGATTCTGGTCCTTCGAATTTCTGAGTGGTCACCATGGCAACGCGGTTGAGTCCAGCGCGCAAGTGCGACATTTTTTTTTTGTTCGTTTTTTTAAACAATTTAATAATTAAAAATATAAAGCAGATCAGAAAATATAAAGCAGATCAGAAAATAAAATAAATAAATCTGATTTAAAAAAAAAGTGCGACGTGAACGCACGAGACAGCCGTTAATGGGTCGTCATGCTAGCATAAAGAACAGCGCTACTTACCTTTGAGTTAAAAATGGCCGACATGTTGCCGTTAAAAGAGTCCGTTCTGGTCTATTTAGACAGAAGCGGCGGCCTCCAGAAACTGTCTGAAGATTGTAAAGCATTAAACGGTAGGAAAACAAAATAGACTTGTGTTTAAGCTAACGCTAATTCGTGTTTCTTAGCTTACGCTACGTTAGCTAAAATAGCTATGTACACCACACAGTTGGCTAACTTCCGGCCCCTCCTTTCCTAGACCCCCAGCAGATCGAGGCGGTCTACAGGTTTTGCGTCAGTGTGAACCCCTCTGATGTCATAGAGGTGGATCCTGTGCTGGGTGACTGTGTTCTGTGTGATCCCCTCAGAGCGACATCTTTGTTTCAGTCTGTGAGTAATAACTGAGCTAGCTAACATGAGAAAATTAACTTCTAGAATCACCATATTTGCCAAATTCCCTCCATTCAGGTTTGCTTCTTGGCTATAAAGACACTTTCCCTCGTTGATAAAATCCACACAGAGAGTCAGGTATGAATACATGTTCCCTGTTTCTTCCCCAGTGGTTTAGACTCCTGTAACAGTGCAATCTTTCAGGTGAATGTGATTCTGAAGTTAACACACCTGCCTCCATTCCCCGAGTACACGCTGGACCTCTGTCGGTTTCCTCGAGGCTACGGGCCCCTGAGGCACGTCTCCATGGAGGGCCTGGTCGTTGCCATGACGAGGGTCACGAAATACACCCAGGGGGCCAGGTTTCTCTGCATTAATGATGAATGCCCCTGCTCTACAGGTACTACACAGAAGACACCTCTTCACCCTAAATTGTCTTAGCGTTAATGTAAAGACACATCACAGTTGGGCTTGTACATCGGACAAGAAGTATCACAGATGACTTGTGATTCCCTGGATGCTCACTCCAGGGTTCCATCACATTCGTGTCCACGCGCCCGGAGCCACGGAGTCGGCCACCGTGAGAAACAACTTCAGCTGCATGATCTGTAGCTCGCCGCTGAAAGAGGATGCAAAGTTCAGGGTGTTGGGAGGTGAGAGCGAAGTCACCTCCGAATGTCACGTCTGAGTCTTTGCGATGTGGTTAAACGAATGTGTCTTTGTGGAGACAGACAAACAGCTGGTGGAGCTGATCCACGTCAAAGCGCTGGATGTGTTGAGTGCTCATCAGCAAGGCTCGCTCAGGTACCAGTCTGTCACCCTGTTTCTCAGAGGTAGGTCCACACCAGACACGTTTATTTGGCTCAAACACGGGTAAACACACAGTGTAAAGCAAAACACACGACCCAACGATAGGATAAAGAGTAGAGTTCTTTATAAACTACCTCTGATCTGCTCATTAATGATTTGGTTTGACTGTTAACTGTGTGACAGCTAGAAGATGCATCGGTATTATGGAGAGCGATGGAGACAAATTAGTACTTTAACTTGGTTAAAAGGCTCAATTTTCATCTGCAACTGTACCGTAGCTTCTCAACATCTTAAAGGGTATTATTTGTTTGTGAAATCATAATCTCATCCATTATAGTCACCCCCAGTCCTGAATTATGTGGTTGTAATAGTTTTATTTACACACGGTCAGATGTGTTGAGGTTTGTCATTAATTTTCTCTGGCTCTCTAAATGAGGCTCACTTTGGAACACAAACTTAGTAGGGGAGAGTTCAAATAAATAGATTTTTTTTTTTATGTGCAGCCAGCTGCACACAGTGCCTCATGGTGTGATATTAAGTGTTTCTGTCCCCTCTAATAACACTGTTCAGCCAGCACCCCTGGGAGCTGAGCAAATCTCAGCACCAGGATTAACATATTCTGTTGACCCAGTCCTGTAGAGGAATTCAATACACAGGGTTCCCGTTACTAAACATATATGTTAATAAGTGCAAGGAACACTCATTAGCAGGCCGTGCAACTCGCACACAGAGGAATCTTTGTTCTGAAGGCCTCGTTCTTGTGTTTCTCTTGGCAGTGGTTTGTAGGTGGCATGCATGTTTCTTCAACAACCCCCTTTGAGTGTTAATGCTTTGTTTCCCCCTCTTCGTACAGATGAACTGTGCAACTCGATGAGAATCGGTCAACTCTACAGGGTGTTGGGCATTCCTGCGCATGTGCACCAGTGGCCCAGCATTACCTGGAGTGTAGAGGCGAATAGCGTCCAACCGTGGGAGCCAGAGTGTAAGGCAGCACATTTATCTCACAGAAATACCATCCAGAGGCAGATAGATAACATAAATTGGAGTATATTCTGATTAATCCCAACAATTTTCATATTTTTATGCAACACTGTGAGTCATTACCATATCGAAACATCTGCCATGTCTCCCAACTCTGCCCACAGATCACCATGAAGTCGGCGCCAGCTTCCAGGAGCTGTTGAAGGCCACAGCTGGTTCTTGCTGGAGGTTCTCTGCCACCGTGGCTCACTGCTTTGGGTTGGATGTGGCTCCGCCGGGCCTCTACAGCACCTTGAAGCTGGCCTTGTTGCTCAGCCTGGTGCAGACTAGAGCAGCAAACGACACATTTCACAGCGTAGATGTCCTTGTCGTCACCACCGACACTCTCATACTAGACAGGTAAAGTGGTCCGCATGACCTGACTTTACCCAAGTGGACACACTGAATATGAAACCTCAGATTCCTTTGTGTTGGTGCCAGACTCATGACGTACAGCCTGAGCTTGGCGTGTCGCGGGGTCAGGCATCGGGCCTCGGGGGAGATGTTTGCGTCCCTGTCCCGTGACGAACACGGAGCGGGCACTGCCAACATCCATGCTGGCTCCGCCCTGCTGGCCACTGGTGGCATTTGCATGTTGGGAGATCTGGGTTGTTACAAAAAGGAAAGGCTGGATGCCATTCAGTCAGGTAGAGCCCCAAAGTTATTACATTATGGCATTAGATATAAGGAGAGTGTTCTGTCAGAGATGGATACTTTTATTTCCCCATTCTTAATGTATTTCAGTCCTGGAGAGCTGCACGGTGTCCGTGTTCATCCCAGGGAAGAAGTACGGAGAGGATGCTGACCAGCAGCTTTCCTTTCCAGTCCACTGCAGCTTCTGGGCATTCACAGACTCCATGGATGCCTCCCGGCGGTCTGGGAGGGCAGACAGTGCCCTACTGGGAACAGCGGTGGGTTCAGTCCCAGCATGGTGTCGAATTACTGTTGTTTAGCTCACTTAAAACATGGTTTGAATGTGTGTGTGATGAGATCGGGGAGGATAAAGTGTGTTTTCTCAGTGGAACTAAAGCTTGTGTAGTACAAGCGTGCAATGCCTTATTTCAAACTCAGATGTTTGTACAGAGAAAAGACAAAACAGGAAATTGAGACAATTTACTTTTCATGAAGGAAGTGCCCTACCCACGCAACATTACCTCACAGCAGAGCCCTGGAGGATAACTAATGCTTTGTTTTTTTCGTTTGCACGTAGGGGAAAGGTTGACAAACTACTGTATAACCAGAAAACACATGTTTTTCGAGATGGTTTAGTGTCCTTTTACTTTCTGACTGACAGGTTAACACTTTGAAAACGGCATGTTACACATGACACCACGTTCCAGTGTCCAGTGTCTCGTTTGTGAGCAGGAAATGGGTACTGGACCGGTTCAGTTGGCAGACGCGTTTGGCCTGGTCATTCAGTGCAGGGATATGGTGAGAGAGCGGGGGTTGCTTGCCCAGACTGCCCACACCCTCCAGCAGGCAGTGCAGCCTGGAAAACCCCTCTACCCATCTTGCTGGGAGTTTTCTACTCAAGACATCCGTGAGGTTTAACGTGCTCAGACTTTAGTTTCTTTTTTCAAAAAGTCAAAATACCTGCCTTGATTTTAGTTTTTATACATTAATGGTAAACTACACTTTAATTCTCTGCCTTCCAGCTGGTAACTCATGCACGGGGTTTACAAGTGGAACTCAGCCCTGGAGCAGAGAAAATAATCCATGGTTACTACATGGCCAGCCGTAGAGTCCGGACACAGAGTCAGGGGGTCAAGATCTCTGTGGCCTCTATCAAATTACTGTAAGCACTCCGACAACACCTTCATGCTGTCCAGTGTAGTGTCAGATTCATCCACTAGGTGGAGAACTTAGCCAAACCACACTGTTTGGATAAATTTATGTTGAATTACATCACAGCTTCACATCTCACATGAGTTGTTACTTAAATAATCTGTTGCAATCCTACAGATTACTGTTAAATTGAGGCAATGTTGACTTGTAAACTCAACTTTTCATGTTTTATTGAAGTATATCTTTGGCAGAGGCACACTGCAAGTTATGTCTTCGAACAAAAGTACTCGAAGACGACGCCGTGATTGCTGTGCTCCTCTGTGAAAACTCAGTCACTCTCAAGCATGGTAAATGCAAATTTGATCAAATCAGCACAAATGCATTACTTATATTGCATTTAGAAATTATATCCTACAGCTTGTACAAATTTAGAGACATTTCCCCATCACATACCAATATATTATACAATTCAATACTCTAGCTATATGGTTATCCCATTTATAAACAGTGTATTAAACACATGCCATTTCTTTATTAGAGGTTTTCATTTTGGCCCAGAGTATGTTATTTAAGTATAACAGTTTCTCTTCCTACAGGGGCCTCAGCACTCATTATTCCACCTGACGCAGTGTTTTCATGCGACCTGGGAGATCTGGACGGCTTGCAAAGGAGAGACGAGACTCTGGGTGAGCTCCACCAGAATATCCTACGCTTCATCTACGCCTACGCACCGGGAGCAGACACATACATCACAGAGGAGTAGGACGCCTCCACAGGGGTCAAATACACAGGTAGGGCAGCACAAGATCACTCCGATTCCTTCATTAGATGTAGACTCATTTAATCAGAACAGGCATACAAAACATTTGATGCAACACGTGCTGGTCAGAGTTAACCAAAATCTGGATTCAGTACGTGTGTGGAAGGAAAACGGCTAAAATAAACATGATATTCAGGGAAATAAGATTTCATCCAACTGGTGACATCAGCTCCAGCAATCTAAAAATAGGAAAACGGAAAAAAAAAAAAGTTACTTACAGTCCATATTTAAGTGCATTTGGTATAATGTCTAAAGCACTAAAACTTGATTTCAATACAACTCTTGGCAACAGGTTCAGTACTCACCTTTCACACGAGGCTCCGCCATAGACTTATTAGTCAATGGGCCCCAAAACCTTGCAAAGAAATAAGAAAATATATAATTAGAGGGGGGGAAAAACCCAGTAATTTGTATAGTTTTCCATCTTATTTAGTTCAGTAAGTCACATTCTCAGCAGCCCATTTTTGGTCTGATGGGTAAACGGCATAATATGAACTCATCATTACTATAAAGCATGACAAAACAGGCTCAGTACAGAGATAAACAGCATATATCGTTAAATGAGCTTTACATACCATGTGACTTTCAGCAGACAGTCCAATGCATGTTCTGTTCCACTGCTGCTCGTCTGTAGGAGAATGGAAAAGATTGTTTTAATTTGTTATGATGTATACTGCAAATCCATAAGCATTTTTGCATGCAAAAAAATAAATAAATAAACCCACAACAGTAGAGCAGACTGGGTAAAACTCAGGCTGCAGCTGGTAATTCAGTGAAACACAATCTCACCATCCTATTGTCTGACGGGTAAACGGCAAATATGTGAACTCATCACTATTCCAGCTGCAAGAGTCCCCAGTGCTCGACGTTCGGAAAAATCATTCAAGACTTGATGGAGCAATGTCTCGACTTTAGACGCAGTAAGTTTGACATTTTAGAAGAAATAACCAGGTTGGGACATTTACTTTCAGAAGCTGTAAAGTCTCTGGGCTGATAATATCCTAGTGGCATAAACGCACAGCAAGAATACTGTAGCAAGGAACTCACCTGATCAGCACGGCCGGGTGCATCTCCCGTGACTACAGCATGACTTTGAACCAGCTGGTGGGGGGGAAAGAAATGGGACATAAATATAATTTCTTAAAGTTTAACTTTCTGTATGACAAGTCTTTGATCTTATTTCACTGGTGATTCAGTAAGTCACAGTTTCACCACGTTATTGTCTGATGGGTAAACGGCAAAGTGTGAAGTCATCACTATTCCAGTGACCTGGGCAACGAAGAACACCTTAACAGGAAATGTCAAATGCTGAAGACTTACCTTAAGGTCCAAGCGGTGGTAACCAGTATTTGGCCATCTTTAGTAGGCCGCCATGACTTCACATCTGCAGCGATGGCTTCACATCTGCAGCGATGGCTTCACATCTGCAGCGATTACTTCACATCTGCAACACAAACACATTACACTCTTAGCTTAGTCTCCCAAAGCCCATTTTATTTGATCCTGCGGTCTCATTTTGACAGATTGTTCTTACCTTATCAGCTGTTGTAGCTCAAACTTGCCATCTTCATTTCTATGAAAAACAAACATCATAAAGTTAGTCAGCTGTAATTAATGTCCATTACATCAGATAGCAATGTTATCCCACAAGGCTCCCACAGTAAATCGCATCAAACGTGACCTATTGATTTCCCTGCTTGCATGAATAAGACGTACTGACGAAATAGCCAATAAGGGGCTAGGACAGATGACGGATCACCCGAAGGTCAAAGGGTACCGGTGTAACACAGCCTGGTTGCACACGGCCAACGTCGCACGTATCGAGGACGGGTTCAACAGCAGGTCGCGACCTCTGCCATGACCTCGCGCCCTCAGGAGGGAGACAACGACGACTCTGCGGCGGAGTAATGAGAAGAGGGCAATTCCCTGCCCGGCAGCTCATCTGCTGACCCCGGCACACACCCGCATACGGTCCGGGCGGAGTGACACTCTCCCTCTCGAACTGTCTAAAGAATGATTAATTGGATTACTTCAGAGACGAGACCCGGCTACGACGTCAACAATGACGTGTATTACGTCGCCGATATGCACACGTTAACGCCGGAAAATGTGCATACTGGCCGAGAAACGTTTAGCGTGACGTATGCTAATGCTGTTAGCACAAAATGCGAGAACTGCAGCACTTAAGGCGCAAACCCACGTGCGTTACGTTGCATCCGGCTTAAAAACAAATCGGCTTGCAATGTTTTATTTGGTATATTAGAGGACAAATATTAAGTAATGCAAGTTTTTAGACTCTTCTAAGTATACTGTTGAGCCCTTGTTCCTCCCACGTGGCTGAGACGCGAGCTAGCTGTTAGCTAAGAAGCTACAATTGTGGGGAAACTAGCTAATAAACGGCTGGAAACGACGACACGCAGACAACAAACAGCTGTGGAGACGTTTAAAGTCACTTCACCGTTTCCTACCTTCGTGACGAAGATTAAACGCGATGCAGGCGAGGAGCACCAGGGCTGCTGTCCGTCCATGGTGGCGTCTCCGGGGAAAGAGGAGGCAACTTCCGTATCCGGCTTCTCTTAAATGCGCGCCAGAGCTGCGCAGTGGGAACTGACGCTCGATCAGCGCACTGATGAGCGACAATTGAAGAAGGGCGCGTTTACGTTCTCTTTATTTCATTATAACGAAGCACCAGGTTTTAATTATGTTGTATTATTTTATTCCCTTGAAGTAATTACCTCTGTTTACCTTATAATTTGTAATTTTTGTATTATGAAATATTGTAATCCCTCAAATTGACTAGAAATAACACACAGTTTCCATATCCTTCTCCAAATATTGTAATTTGACCATGCATTTATCATAATGCTACCAAACATCATATAGCCGGATAAATAAGTCAAACACACTGTAAAAAAAAGACAACTTCATGTCACATTTGCTCCAACGTTGTTAAAATGTTAAATGTGAACATTTGCTTAAAATGTCCGCCTTTTATCTGTTTAAATTAATTACTTATTATTTGCTTTCTTAAACAGGTTGACAGTAGCTGAAGCTGCCGTATGCATACGTGATATTATCGTTTGGCCTTTAGGATTTCTAACCTTTTCACCCCCCAAAAAAAGAAACGCCTGCTGCATTTCTTCTGTTTAAAGAACAGACATGTTTGCTGCTATTAAACTTTGTGTTGTGACCAAACCGAATTCTTTGTTTAGGCTTCAAGCGGGCTCCACAGCTGGATTTGATTGAATATGAGGCGACTCACAGTTGATCTGCTGTCATAATCACAAAAACAATCTTCAATAAATACCGTAATAATCATAATCATAATACAAATTAAATAAAACTAATAATTTGAATTGACTTTTAATTGTTATTTATTTTTCGTTAAATAGGCCCAAAGGGAGGAGGAGGGGGGGGGGCATGAACACACGATTTTCTATCATCGTGAACACTTTCGGAGGTCTGTCTTCTTTCACTGAAGTCATTTATTCACAAACACATTTACAACCATGCGTGTCAAAAATAAGAAGCAACATGAGACGGGAGAGCCTCTATTGTCGAGCCCCTGACAGACCACTTCACATGACAGATGATAAGTTATTCACACATGCATTTGGTGCAAATGTCTCAACTGAAAGTGTGCACCTCAAGCATGACGGGCTCGTTACCCCGCGGAATTTCTACAGATATCATACCTGGGGGGACGTGTACGGAGCTGCACGCTGCAGGGCGAACAGCATCCCCCTCCCCCTCCCAAAAAAAATAAAATAAAATACAAAAAAAAAAAATAACAAGAGTGTGTTCTCTCCAAATTTATACAATAAAATTCACGCAATATATTAATTTGCATCGTCTTCCTATTGGTAGCTTTAGTGGAATCACAATGCATATGCTGCTATAGTTCCACACAAATGGTTTCGACCTATTTCCGCGAGGTGGACGACGACGGGCCTTGGTTCTCTGAATCCGAGGGGCTCGTGGTGTTGAGGAACTGTCCGCTGGCCCCCACGTACAGCCTGGACCGCATGGGCCATTTCTATAAAGACATTTCATGTGTTAGCAGGCAGAAATCAGCTTCTATAAAAGGCCCAGAGGCCACCATGTTGCACGCTTTGGAAATCTAATAAATCAAAACAATTTTCGTTCAGAAATTTGACATTAAAATTCTGAATCACAATTAACAACGAGGCAGATGAACCAATAACAGTCACGCCTTTATTCTTATGGTTATTAATATGATTATGACTGACCTTCACCGGGTGCAGGTAACCATCGCCTTTCAATGAGCGCAACGCTTCTGTTTGTTTTGTGCTCTCTCCCTCCTCCGCGCCTTCCTCTTGTAGTGTTCGAGTCAAATGGGCAATATAGGTGGTGGCCAGTATCAACACGTCGAGTTTGGAGAGCTTGGTGTCCGGCGGCACCGACGGCAAAGTCCTCTGGAGCTCCAGGAACGCGGTCCTCAGGGTTTGCACTCGGCTCCTCTCCCGCGCTGCGTTGGCGGCCGCCGGGCGTCCCCTGCCCCCGCCGAGCCCGCCGGCCTGGAGCACCCGGGCCCGCTGCATCTCCCGACGAGCGCCGTCCGGACTGGGACTGGAGCTCGGGCTGGACGCGGGGCTGTCGTCCACCGCCGCCCCGGAACAATTAGCGCTGCTGTCCATTCGGAGCGTCTGTCTTCCAGCCATCCGGGTGAACTTCACAGACCTGAGGAGTCACAGCAGACGGAGAAAAGGCCATTATATTGCACGTTTTTATTGCCAAGAATATTTATTTATTGTGTATTGTTGCCCGTATGCATCTGCTCTGCCTTTAACTTGTTATTTATATAAATTATTGCCTATTAAACCAATAATAATAAGCTACATTTTATTGAATTTTCAAATTGCATGGTGCAAACACACCTATAGTCTAAACACAAGTTGAAAAAAAGCCAAATGACAGGACAGACAGCTGCCCTTAGCTGCACTAAAACACCTGAAGTCGTGCACATTGTTCAGTGACAAGTAAGTAGTTTACCTCTGATATCTCTCAAAGGCGCTGTTTTGAAAAACGACATGAAGGCGACCCAAAGAGGGCTTCGAGGGCTTCTTTGCTCTCCAAAGTCAACCAGTCCAGCTCGTCCTCTTATAAAGCGGCGCGTCTGCAGGAAAAAAAAAAAGGTGCGCAGGCACTCCCAAGCTCATCCGACACTTCACCTGTGTGCGCAAAACGTCTCAGGAGCCCTTCATTTATTGGATACGCGAGGATTTCACTGCGACGTAATTAATCACTCGCCTCGCAGCGAAGGGTGCTCCTTCCCTCAACTCCTCTGCTGTCTGAGGGCAGCAGGGGCTCCTCGCTCCAGCGCCAGAGGCAGGACTCCCCTCTCCCTATTCCACGCTCATATGTGGTGGGCCATACATCCCAACCCTAATTGGCTGCGAACCCGACACTGTACTTTCTGTATAAGCCTATCAAAAAGTGGCAAAGAAGGTCAAAATTACAACAACAACAAAAAAAGTTTTCAGAAATAAAGGTTAATAAAAAAAAAACACACAATATTTGCGATAGAGCTCGAAGACAGCCTGACAAGTGTAAGGCGATATGCAAAACGTTTGACTAATTGCCAGCGTGTCTTGAATTGGAACAGCTAATAAATAAAGTCCAGTAACGCAATCAACAGGCGGGCACGGAGGACATTCTTGGCGAGAGCCGTAAATTAATCACTCTGATTTCCGAGGCTGCAAACGGAGATGTCGGCGAATTAATGAAAGGAATTATTCATAATATGCATATGCTCGGGACTGTTCTTAATAAACAATGTTTTTGTAAGGATGGGGTAACCGCGTTGCTCCGGGGCCACTAATTACAGGGCGAGGCGGAGAGAGCTCGTTTCCCCCCTAATAACCCCCGCATCTTTCAGGGGTCACGCGCCCACGTGGCTCCTCGCGCCAACATTTAGTAACGACGATGACAACAAATACATCCGCACCGTTACAGAAAGTAGGGCCGGGTCATTTATCACAAACTCATTGTAAAGCCCTGAGACTGCAGGTCATTCTAGATTGTGTCGCTCTGCATCTCCTGGTTCACTTATTTGCCGAAAGGCATGCAGGAGAGAAATTACACACATAGAAAATGTAAGACATTATTCATATCTAAAACAAAATAATGTCATCAGAAATAAATCAGCTGTGAAACAGAGGCATAGTGCACACCACTTTTTTTTTAATTGTGTTTCCTCTTTAATTCCTTTAACACTTGCAGAGTTTTTCCAGCCTATTAATGAATTAATAGAAATGCTATTTTAAGAGACAGACAGAAAACATTTAAAAAATATGCTGTTGAGAAAAAAAAAAACATTATAAACTACTATAATTCACACGGCTGCTGATGATTAAGAAGTCCGCTGGTAAGGACATTTAATTTCCCTGCCCTATGATATCAGAGGGGAAAACAAGTATCATCACATCATCTTTGTATCACATACAAAGATTTCTCCTTTGTGACCTAAAATGAAGAGAATATTCAATGGAGATTAAGAAGTATGTCAAGAGAGAAGAATAAAGGGCAAATAAAATAACTCACACCAAATGAAAATAAAACTAAAAAAAAATTCTTCTCGATTTTGGGGAGGATTGTAAAATGGATGGAAATATTATTATGAAGCAGTTGTCATCACTCATAATTTGCATATTTCATCACACATTCTCTACGACAGCTTGTTGTGACGTTGCTAATACATAATGTCTGCAATCAATTACAAAAGTAATGAAACGCAGTGACACGAAAATGTGCCGTCTCTCACGTTCACCGAGATCTGATCCTGGAGCTGAGGAACCGCTGCAGCTTCGGGACCGGGATGTGGACCCCGACCCACGATGGAGGCATCTGTAACGCAGACAATGTCACTGAGGAGCACAGAATTCATATTTGTAACATCCCACCCAGCATAATAAGGTAAGGAATTACACATTTGAGAACAGAAAAATCTGATTAATATAGATTAAAAAGTCCAGAATTGAGTGACTTACTTGTTAAAGGACAGTGAGTCAGCGGTGGGGTCGTCACATTTTTGTCGTTTTTATTCTTCTTGGCCTCCTTGGCTGCTTTCCAGTTAATAAGGAACTGTCTGGTTGTTGGCGTTATCTCCCTGCCATCCAGAACCTCTATACAAACAAATACATTTCATTTGAAATTTGAAAAGTAAACAGTGTTTTACTTTCATCACTGTGGTTTCTCAATGATTCGCCTATGAAGCAAAGAAGTAAAGTGAATTTTCAAGAAGGAAAATGAATCATATCTCACTCAGACTTTTGGCTGCGATTGTCAGGCGGTCTCTGTACTTTCTTTCTTTACACACAGGATTTCCACCCAAATCCGCTTTGAGCAGCCGAGGCCAGTGGCCGAACACGTCGTCTATCTCCTGCACAAACACAAAAAGAGAAACTCCATCTACGATACGTTTTATTTCTCCACGTTTCTCAGGAACTAAACAACTTTCTTCTCAACAAATATGATGCATCTTTGTAATCACTTATCAGAGAGCAAACTTTTAAAGCGAATGCTAATGTGACGTGTAAGGGGCCAATGCAAAGTGCATAAACAACACATCCGTCTATTTTAATAAACAGTGTCGCCGGTGTCGTGTGACTAGGAGTCCTCTCCTGGGGCGGTGCTGAGGCCGGCTCCTCCAGCCAACTGCCTGCAGTTGTATGTTTGTCTAAAGGCGCATTAATCCAAGCCTGGAAATATGAATACTCTCTGGACACGCTCTGATTGTTCATTGCCTTCCTGTCTTGGCCAAAGCGCTTCCACTTTTCCAGCTCGTGCTGCAATCAGTTCAGAAGGGACCCCTGAGCGCCGCGGCGCTCCCAGGCTTTGATAAATGATCGTGTCAGGGCCGTCACTCAGAAGGGCCCTCGCCGAAAGAGCGGCCCAGCACCAAATTGCCCCCCACGCAGGGGCGTGGAGAGCAGGGAAGGCTGAGCTTGGCTGCCTCTGGACTAATGATGGGCCCCGTTATGAACCTGTATTTGACCAGGGCTTCGATTCCCCCGTCCTCTCTGCTAACGGCCACGGAAGATGCTCTCCATTTGTCACCCCGGCTGACTGCCTGTCATAATCTATTGTAAAAATCCATAATGTTTCCTCTGGATTGTGAGCAAATGGCGCAAAAGAAGGGATTGATCCTTCGGAGGGGCTGTCTTTGCAGGATCAATAGTGGCAGACGGGTTGTATAAATTATAGGAGATATCTGCTAAAAAGATGACACGTGAACAGCAATTACCTGCATCAACGTTCCTCAGAAAGAAAGATCAGTCGTGTTAGAAAGTTGCCTGAGCAATGAAGCCAATTATAAATTGCTTTCAATGTGTCACACGAGCGTTACGTGCCAGTAAGAAAGAAGAATTACGTCCTTTTTAAATGAAGCCATCACTTTTCAGCATCAGAAAATGAAAGCCACCAGAAAACAAGCTATCCTATCCCTGCCTCGGATGACTCTCCCGTGAAGTTAAGTACTGGTGGTTTCAGGTATCAAATAGAGGATTCTGAGGCAGGGAGGAAAAATCTGCCTCCCAAGGAAAGAGAGAAACTCATGCTTGTTTAAAGCTGTCAGCGAGACACGTCTCTGGGGAACGGCTCGCTGATTTGTTGAATAATTCTGACCCTGTGAGAGTCATGGAGACTGGGAACCTATAGCGGGATTTGCAGGATTTGGTTCTTTAGAACCCTGTTCTCCATCTCATTTCACACGTCGCCGCAGAACGCCACGGAACAATGTTAATGCTGACCCCTTCAACTAATAGCCGGTATGTTGACTTTAATACACCGTGTCATGCATACTAGCTGTGGTAATATTTACTTTGACTGCGTAGTGCACAGCATGCAGGCGTCTTTGTTCTTCAATCACAGTTATACTCACCTCCATATCGTGCAATCTGTTGTCAGCAGCAGAGAACTGCTGGAGGTTCTTCAGCACTGTCAGGTCGCCGATGTCATCGATGTTGTTCTTGTTGATATTCAGGACACAAAGAGATTCCTGTGCAAATTGAGGAAGAAGAAAAAAGGTTAATTTTACAGTTAATAGAACGACATATTTATTAAATCATAGTGAAACCTAGAGGAGAAAACACAACACAGAAAAGTATCTTACTGGCCAAAATAAATGTACACTCGTACAGTATTTTCATATCTTTCTTTGCTTATGATCCATTTGGATTAAGCATTTAGATGTGGTCTCTTTAAAGGCCTGGGATCGGGTCCAAATCAGACTGCAGATAGTGCTGCTGCTAAATATTCATCCTGGTTTGAAGTTCTATAACGGCACATTTATAAAAAAAAAAAAGAAGAAGCTGGAACTCTTTAAATTTGCACAGCAATTTCTTTAATTATCCAAACAAACACGAAGCAGAGACTTTTGGTGTGTTTATCCATGGCCCGGGCAGTAAACAAAGTAAACACACCTATAACTGATTTGTCAGACCAGAGAGAGAGAGCAACAGAGGTCTCTTTGACATCATCAAACCCAGCACAATACCGCTTTTACACGGATCACTGGCCCCGTAGGAATCTGAGATCATTTCAACTTGACGTGATAACCTACCGCGTCGATGCGCCACAAATATCCTTGTGTATAAAGAGAGGAAAATTAGGCTTTCCTCTGGCCTTTTGATGACTTATATATTATATATGAGTTATATATTATATATATATCATTTTAAATGAAGTAATCCAACATTATTCAGGGAGTGCGGATCATATTTTTCATCATACTACCTCAGCACTGAAGAAGTATAAAAATAGGTCATACAGCCAGTGAGAGGAGAGTCACGGGGTCAAAGAGCAACTTTTCCCCCGGTGCCAGCCTCTGATTCTCCAGATGAAGCTCCTTCAGCTCACGGAGCATCTCTAAGCCCTCCACCACTGCAATCCTGTTTCCACCCAGATACCTAGAGAGGTGAAAAACCCACGCATATGTTCAGAGACACCTTTATTATTCTAATTATTATACAGCGCAGGTCGTTGTCAACTCACAGTTTGGAGAGCTGCTGCAGTTTGGAGAGATTGTCAATATGAGTGATGTTGTTGTTGTGCAGATACAGATGGGTGAGCTTGGAGGCAAAGTCAAGGTTGCAAATGTGCGTGATGTGATTATCGTAGAGGTAAAGAGTGGTGAGGTTTCGACACATGGAGAGATCACCCTGGAAACAGAATTTAAAAGTGAGTCATACGAGAGGAAGAGAAGCAGAATTCGATTGTCAGCGTTGAAAAAAAAAATGGCTACGTACAATTTCGTCAATACTCCTGCTGTCAAAGTGGAGCTGGGTGATTTTCTTGAGTTTAGCCGGCAAGGGGAGGCTGCATCTGTTCTCAAAGGGCGGTCTAGATTTAGAAATCAGATCTAGGGTCAGGCGTACCATGGTGGCTCTTCACTGACGCTTGCTTGAGAGGAGGATCCTTTTCAGCTTCAGTCAAGCATTCAGCCCACAGTGTCTGTTTGGGGAAGGAGGGGAAAATACCCCCCAAAAAGTATTAATATTCCTCAGAATAACAATTCAATAATGCCACATTACTCAAACATTCATAATCATACATGACAGGCAAAGATTAACCTTGTGCGGGATTCGAAATGGCCTAAAACGCAATTGTCAATTCACCATTAGGGATAATTGATGGTGGAGAATAAAAACATCACTGTCCTACAGGAAACTTGCAAAGAGGCCAAAGGTTGGGTGACCACTCAATCTGGGGTTGTAATTAGAATTCCCCTAACAGACCAAGCCTACTTGCTTTCATTGAGTCCCCCATGGGGCTTGTTTATTAGCTTGACCTGACATTGAGATAAACAACGGTGCACTTGTGATTTCACTTTAATGGCATTATTAGCTGCTAATTACACTGCAGTGTGTAGATAAGAAATAAAGTGGACGTTAGAGGAAGGCGGGGAGATGTGACAGCAGGTATTTTTTCCACACTTGATCTCCAGGCATCACGTCCAGGTTACCGGAGAGACACGGGCCACTGATCGATACAGCAGAGCTGAACAGAGGCTAGAGGCTAACTGCGCGGTGCCTCTCCTCCCCGGGGACCCGGACAGGATCCGGGGGACAGCAGTTTATCACTGTCAGCGCCACGGCCACACTCATAACACGGGTGGAGCAGCCAAGGTGGTGCAGCAAGTTACATGACAGGAAATATGCACTACAGTAAACGCAGCTAACCGGTGAAACATTCAGTAGGGCGTGAAAAGAACCCGGATGAGCTAGCTAGCTTCAAACTAGCTACAAAGCTAACTAGCGCAAACAATGTATACATTCGACATTAAAAATACCTTTCAAGCAGGCCTACGTCAGAATAAACAAGTATCATACTATACTATTAGAATAATTCAGCAAATCCAACTTTGCCTGTTGTTTCCGCTAACACAGGATGTGTGCAGTTGCTATGACGACGATGAAGCGAAAACTACCGCTAGCATATTAGCTCAACCGCCCCCGATTAAAAAAAAACAACCCATAAGATGACAATTTGACACATATTAATAACAATTATTGACCATAACAATACACAGCCGTCACTATAAGTACATTAACAAGGTGTTGTCACAAGTTGTGATATAATAATTAGAAAACATAAATGCGTAGATCCACGGGGAGTTATGCTAGCATAAATTACGGTTAGTTTCAGCGTTAGCTTCGTCATCTCCTGCACAAAACAATGACGTGACTTATTTGACAAAGCAGAATCATTTAATCAGCGAATACACACTTTCTTTCCCCTCCGAACTACATGACTTTATAATCTCGTAAATTTGCGACGTTTTTCTCGGAATACGGCCCCATTTCCGCGGCTCCGTTCGTAATACGGTGAGTTTAGACATGTGTAAGATATTAAGGAAACTTTCTTACCTCGTGATGTCTTCATTAAATGTTCAAATGCTACACAAGCTGACGCCAAACTGTTTAAAAGCAGTTGTTGCTCTGAAGCGAACCGTTGGCTGTGTGATAATGTATCACGTTGCTATGGAAACCACGGAAGAAACGCATCAGCCGACAGTAAGCAATAAGCAGTATTTGGGTTACAAACAAACATCCATATTGTCATCATTTTAGGGAATTACAAGTAGTGACTTAGTGATATTTATTTTTTTATTATTTATTTATTTTAATTTAGAATCATTCTAATTAAAAACAAATAATAATCAAGAGAGTTGGACAAAAGGGAGTAATTTACTAAATTCTATTATTATACAAGCAAGTAAACAATAATAGAATGTTATGAACTGTTATTAATTATTACTTCCTTATCACACACATATAACAAATCCCATCTAACTAAATTTACACAAAAAATATATGCTGTTTATATATTCTGACTTTACAGCTGAGATGTATCCAAGCTGTACTATCCACGTTTCAAGACCACATACCAAATCAGGACCACGGGCCCACTTCTCCCAGTGACCCCTGCAGTGTTAATCTATATCATGTCAAGACCTGGGTTTCCTGTAAGGGAGTGACTTGTCTCCACTTATGCAGGAGCACATGGTGGAGAGGAAGTGTAGCACCTCCAGCTCTCTGAGCTGGGATCAACTTCTTCACACACGGTGGCGCCACGCTTGTGGGGTTTAATTCCTCCGAGAGCCAAACTAAACACAACATCTCCAGATCTTACCGGGGTCATTAGATCTTTAGGGCCTAAATACTGTAGCCACCCACAGCAATTCATCATGAGCCTTATCAATCTGCTGCACTCATATCATCGCCATTTGCTCACTCTTATTTTTTTGTATTGAGTGCAAAGGAGAAGGCATTCCTCTACAATCTATGAAAAATGTTATATATAAACAGGGAATATCATGTGGAATTAGAAAACCGCTTGATGTTGAAAGAGTATGGTAGAATAAATGGATGATGAACTTTTGGCTGCCCACTATTTGACTTGATTAGAATTTGCATACACTTTCCTATTGCACCTTTAGTCATGCATGCAAATGTCCATCTGGTGATAATCACAATATTTACATGTCCAACGAGTTCAATATGTTGCCCTGATTCTCAAAGCACCACGGAAGACCAAACATTAGGTGATACTATTTTAGAAGTGCATACTCTAAATACTTTCTCAGCACTGTGACAGTCATCCATGTAATACATTTAAATATCTGGCAAAAACACAAGCTATTCAGTAGAGCCTGTATGTAAAAAAGCATTCTATTCTACTTCAAAAACTCCTTAATTACATTAAATATAATCTAATAGGTTTCCTATCCTAAACCGCTATACTGAACACTCTCCAATTTAGGACATGGTTTAAATAACGGTAAAAGAAAATCGTTATAAAAAGTGATGCCAAAGCTCATGTGCATGAGGAAAAACAGACACCTCCAGTGGCCCTGTGGGATTGTCTCCTCTGCGATACATGACATCAAAAATATACATTTAGCCATTACAATGCTGTTAAAAAAAAAAAAAAAGACATGACACAAACCCTGGGCCAAAGCGGCCGTCTGCAAAAAAAAAAAGGGCAGAGTTGGTGAGTGTCTGCTTGGACAGAGAGCAGACACGTCGGGTGAATAGACTCCAGTGTGTACGGCTTCTGTTTCTGCGCTGCATCACTGCCACGCCACGACCTGAAGCGCTAGCCGCTCTGCAGGAGAGTGTACCACCGAGAGCCAAACCGGGCTGGGAGTGACTCCACAGAGACATCCCACACATGGCAGCCGATTCCCTTTGAGCCTAAGCAGAAGCCCCGGTTTGTTGTTCCATTATGTAATGCTGTGACAGGCTACACTTGACTGACTGGTGCCGGGTGAGGCTGCGTGTTAAATGCGACCCGTGGTGTGTGTTCACATGTTGGGCTGCAGGAGAACACAGAGCCCCCGCAAGCAAAAAGGTTTTTTAGTGACAGGCAAACACGAAGGGAAACAGTGCTGCAGTCAGTGCCTCGCGTCTTAATACGGAATTATTTACAAAAAGGACTGTGAAGACACTTTTAAACACCAGTGAAACTGTTAAATTCCCCACCTTTATGTTGCTGAAAGAGTGAAATAAAATCATTAAGTTTTATTTAGTATGAAATACCAACAGACAGCAGTGGCACTTTTATTTTTATTTATTTTTTTGCATGAGTCCTTAACTAATTTTAGGACAAAACAAGCAATTGAATAAAAAAAATAAAAATAAAAAGCACCCCAAGAAACCCAAAGATAATCCTACCCTTAGAAGTTAAACAAAAACCACAAACCACATGAGTGCGAGACAAGCACAAGAAAAACACCCCCAGGTTAAAATCCAAATCAGCTGGTAGTTGGGGTTTAATTTCCAGACGTGTTGATTTGATTGAAGAGTTTGTCCTTTATGACTTGAGACATCAGGCCGTGAATCGCCTCTATGGTCGTCTTGCAGCTAAAAAATCACAGTGGAAAACAAATCAGTTCAATTATCACAAAAAAACAGACACAACATATAGAAATGTGATATCTACCATCACATGTAGTATTATGTCTATCTGTACATCAGATTTTACACTAACTAGTAATAATAAACAAATTACTAGGCTTAGTTTTGATGCCATTCTGGTTGATTTGAATCACAACCATATTTAATTAATCAATTCATATTAAATAATGTAAAATATAAAAATGTTACAGGTTCATATTTTTGCTTTTCTGTTTTTAATCACACAGCTGGTAAATATGAATATCAATACGCTAGAGATTAAGAGTGTGATTCACTGTCAATTAATCGATTGAGAGAAAATTATTCAGCAGCAATTTTTAATAATCAATTCAACTTTTGATTCATTCTTTAGTATATAATGAGGTTTTTGGACAGGTGGTGAGGCAAAGCAAGACGTTAAAGAACTGTCTGGTTGGAAAATGTTTTATCAATTGAGAAAATAATTTACAAAGTTAACCAATGATAGAATAAAAATAATAATGTTGGTTGCAACCCTAAATCAAAACATTTGATAAAATTAAACAATTCTATCACCAGCTGTCCTTCATATCAGGCCTAATTCAACAAAATGATTTTTGGAAATTAGGACAATAATATATTATCCATAAACCATTTGAGTGAATACTGGATATCACATGATATGATGAAATAAAGTAAAAGTAAAATCATCAACCACTTTCTTTTTTGGATTTGTAATATACAGTAAGCAATGGTAAAACACTGAAAATAAATCCATATTTAATATTTACCTATCTCGTGTTGCTTTGGCCAGTTTGTCTTCAGACTTCCTGTCATGTGTGTCCAGCCCGAGCATGAAGCTTCCTCGACCCAGCTGGGCCTCCGACTGCTCCAGCTTCTCCGACAGGTCAAACACCTGGCCTGTGGTGTAGTCCGAGTTCTGACCAGACAACAAACACACACACACACACAAAAGAAAACAACTCATGCACAATTTGCCAACAAAAGCTGGATAACAGATTCTCCACAAAAGAAGAAGACTTTTGCAGAATGGCTACAAATCTGTCTCGCGAGCCGCAGGAACACTTTCTGTCGTGGTGAATGAAAAGAAGCCAGTGGGGAGTTTGCTTAAGGTGAGGCCGTGTTTTTAGTGGAAAAGGTAATTAAAACACAATGACGCGGGGGCCCCTGACTAGGGCGACAGTAGTAACTGACAAAGCCCGTCACCCAAGGAGCAGCTCGTCCTTGACATCTAGTCAATCCATCTTCATCCAGAATGCCAAAGAGCCAACTGTTTGGATAAGCCTGATGCCTATTTAGACTGTTTAGTCAAGCTCGGGACAGACTGACTGCATCCACAATGGGAATTCATGGAGGGGCTTTCAGTGTTTCAGACTGCTGGGGGGGAAGCAGAGGATCCATGGTGGACCACGACAGCATCTGTATCACCTATACTCATACCGGTTTAAAAGTTAAAAGTAAGCGCATTACTAAAATCAATAAACAGCGACTCTTAGCTGCTAAGCAGCAATAAATCACGACATCACAAGCGGGTGACCGCATGTCTCCATGAGTTATAGTGTAATAATTAACCATAAATCAAAATGTCAAACAATTAGCCAAGAATTAGCTCTTTTTTAAGTTGCATACGTACCGTGAGGAGACTTGAAGAACTTAAGGTATTGACCCAATATTTGTTCCAAAGGAGTTCCAGAAGCTTTCTATCAAGGGAGGACTTAAAGTAAGTTACCTCCAAGGCATAATACCTGAATAAAACAGAGCAAAGCAAAAACATGAGGCACATACAGAGTACATAAAAGTACTGCAATTAAAGTCAAATTTCACTATGTAATTTAAATGATATGTATATTATAAGTCCTGCTATACTCACTGTTTACAGTGAACACCAAAGTCTTCAATCTTGTTCAAGGGGATCGTCTGGTACTCTGAGGGTCCCTCATCAGGAGGCTTGTAACCCTGGAAATCCCAAAAGAGATATTGCTGAGAAATAACAACCAAGGAAATAACTTTTCTGTACCATAACCAGATAATTACTATGCTAATAAAGAATGAAGTAATGCGATACACCATTGACAAGAATGTGAATTGTAGTTTATATCACAAATATAGAACAAAATATACAGCAAATATAACTGTATTACTTTTAGAATCCTAGTCTCAGGAGAGCTACCTCCATATACAGTCTTTGCTTTACCTTTGGGTAGGTCCTGAAGGCGCCAAGGTTGACTTTCCCCGCTGAAATAGTCCGAGTGGGATCAATCTGTAGGAGGCAAGATACAGTAGAACAGGAAGACAAGGTCAGAGGTCACGCCAGCCTCCAGGGACCACTCGAATCCGGCCACCAGGAGCCTTTTAATGTGGCTGTCAGTGTGCTGAAAATGCACACTTAATTATATTACGCCCGTGGCATTTAAGCACGGCTAAACCAAATGAAGTGTAAATAGCATATATGGTTGCAATAGCAAAATATTAATCAGTACTACAGTGGAATCTACAACTCATACATCAACAATTTCACCGCCTTCTCAGTTACACATACATTCGCTTGTGTTTCCAAAGTCTGAGAGAAAATCTTTCACTTCCCTGAGTATCATGTTCACGGGGTGCAATTAGAAGTAAACCAAGCATTTGGCTTAAAACGTCCAGTCTTACCACAACGGCCACGAAAGGCTCCTGAAACTGCTGGTTGAGCATCTGAGTGCTGACATCTATGCCCGAGAGCCAGCATCCATATCCTGGATGACTGTGATACCAGCCAATAGCATTCTCCAGCCGGCCAACCTGCGGGATTAGAGATGGATGGAGGTTATTAGTCAAGGCATGAAATACACCATTATACAAGAAGCCAAGATAGTGGAAAAAAAAAAAAAAAACTGCATGAACATGTAGATTAAACACTAGTATTAGTGACACTATTTAGTACAATGTTAATTGGCATTTTTGTTGATTTTTCCCCATTAATCGGTCACTTCAACTGTGTATAATGGTGATTTTTTTTAATAACAGCATTAGACAACACATGAGACATAATGGTGGGATTGGAATAACAAACCACGTTCACTGCAAATGCAATTTCCTATTGCAAGATTGATATATAGTGATGTAGTTTAAAACAATTTGGGAAGATTTATGAATAAAATAAGCAGAAGGATAATGTTTTTGACTAAACCTGTAAATTAATTCTCCTACATATAAAAACTGCTTTATCATTTATATTGAAGAACAAAAAAATGTATTAAAAATCCAACATTCTACACAATTACAATACAATATTCTTACTTATTACTTATTGCAACAACGGCTTAACACAACTATAAAGCTATAGCTGCCATAGTGTTAGCTGTAGACAAATCTATATAATCTCATACTCTCAAGCCAGATTTCGAAATTAAAAAATATGGTTGCAATCGATTACAAATTCATGCAACTGAAGTGTGTTTCCAGCGATCACCAATGAGATGCACTTCAATGGGAGTCAGTGTCCGACCTGTTTGGCGTTTTCAATGTAGGCAGCCATGTATTCGTAGGCTGCAGCCTGGGCGTTGACTCGCGTCTCCGTGCCCTCCACGGGCAACGCGAAGCTGTCCATGATGATCATGGTCTCCCCGTCCACCTTCCCCAGCATGAGGCCCATCACCTCCAGGTTTCCTCCAGACCTGGCGTGCATCACCATCTTCAGCAGGGCCAGGGCTGAGATCTTACAGTACTTGAAATAGTGATGGCTACGGGTCAAACAAAGACACGTGTGTGTTTATTATCAGCTACGTAGACGTGGGATAATGCTAGGTGCGTTTAGCAACAAGACAACAGCGCTGTTGACAAACAAGCCGATGCTAATTCACAGCCAGGCTAAAGCTAAGGTTGCCCCCAACAAAACACTACCGTGACACCGAAAATACAGCAAAAATAATGACGTTAACACTATGATTAAAATACCACATTGCTGTTTTGTGCTTACTCCTTTGTCCACGGCTTCGCAGCGAGGATTTCTTGCTGTTGCTTTTTGTCATATTTGTAAATTTCGTCTATGCTCTGAACTTCCTGCATGCTGTTCGACAGCTCCCATGTTTTCTGAGCCGTGCTGCTCCCCGCCATTATGAATTATCGGAACAAAAAACAACAACAAAAACGCGTTAAAAAAACAACAACTATTTCTGTTCACGGAAGCGAAGAAATGTTGTATTTCTCCAAAGAGTTTTGACGCCGCAACGGGGAGAAACGTCCACTCGCTCAGGCAGCCATGACAGTGGACGATACCAATATGAGTGCACTAGCAAGGGGACGTTTGTCATAATGTTACACGAATATACCGTCGATATGTTTACGTGTTACATCACAGGTGTTACTATTAAAAATGAACCATAAATATACAACAAAACTATTCAAACTAGA
Source organism: Chelidonichthys spinosus (assembly GCA_029853015.1). Taxonomy (NCBI): domain Eukaryota; kingdom Metazoa; phylum Chordata; class Actinopteri; order Perciformes; family Triglidae; genus Chelidonichthys; species Chelidonichthys spinosus. Next base: position 19,526,443 of record CM056837.1, read on the forward strand.
CCGATTAAACCGTATTTCTCGCCTCATATTAAAGTACAACCACCCCTCTGATAGAACGAATGGTTTCGTCCAGGCGTGAATAACCGTTGGGGACACACTGACATCTAGCGGCAAATCTCAGAAAAGTGGGTTCCTCCATTAATGAAGGTATTTGCTTCCAGTTCTTTGACACTTAGTGAGAGCTACTAATCCACAAAACATCAACAGATGTTTATTACGATATTTAAACTGAATTATTAGCTAGCGTTTGTTGTAAGGTTAATTTAAGAGCCGTTGAGAGAGATTCTACCGCTTTGGGTCAACCGACGTAAGCTAGTAAACTGGATTTCTGCTGTTTATAATGTTAAATCACTTCAAAGGCAAATGACATAAAAAGCCAGTATAACTCGCTATATACAACTATCAAAACAACGGGCCTGATATATAATGCTTCTATGGTTTTAAGCTTTGTGTTAGCTGGGAAAGTTAGCTTCTTCGAGAGAACCTTTTAGCTCCATGGTTGCCCATAGCAACGCAGTGATGCTTTGCGCCTTGTTGACAATCTGATGAAGATACGATGATATTTTGATCTGTGAACACAAATAATATGAATATTACATCGTAATATTATGTTTGACTTCTGTGTTCAGATGAGATTTAATTAAAACTTTGATGAACATTAAAAAAAAAGTGGACGTTTTTTTCGCTGACCGAGAAGAAACACGTAGATATCCATCCCTGACGTGTGATACATGCAAATCGAGGTATGTGAAATGTCAATGCACTGATGATTACCCCAATATGCAGATGTTTTTACAGATGTTTTAACATCAGCCATCTGTACAGTCAATGGCTGGTGATATAAACAAACGACACGGTGTGGATATGCCTTCAGCATCAGCACCACAGAGAATATCTCCTCCTCAGCCATCCAGAGGTATGCAAGTCTCTGATACTGAACAGATTACATTCTTTTATTTATGTCAGACTTTATGTGTTTATATATATGTGATACTCTCCAGATGCTGAATTTAGTTTGCGGCTGGGAAATGATTATGAAAGGGAAAAAAAGAAACTAATGCTGGAGCTTCAACTGGACTACAAAGATTATATTGCCAAGGTCTGATGATGTAACGATCATTGAGGCACGTTTCACTAATGTTGCCTCCCTGTTGCATTTTGCTGCGTCATCATCCTTTCCTTTGTTGTCACTGCTCCTCCTTCAGAAAAATGAGGTGAAATCGAGTGAACCTCGTCCACAACCCCAGGGCCTCTCCCTACCTATCGATGAGAGGATATCAGTTCAGGTGTGTGTCTTTGTGAGAACATTTTCATGTGTTTGTGTGGCACAAGAGGAAACAGGTGACGGTCCATACACAGTAGCTGGTGCCCTGTCTGAATGAGACGGTTGCTTCGGAGACATGATTTTTTATTTCTCACAGAACAAACTGAGAGAGGAGAGAAAGAACGAATACAACCTCTTCTGGCAGGAAAAAGCTCAAAGGGAAAGGTCAAAGAGGGGAACGCCTCTTCCCAGGTTCACAGTCACTTCAAAGGTAATGTTAATTATAAATAAGCACTATTTCACAATAACAGCAATTCTGCTTTCACTTCAACAAAACATATTTTAGGAGAATATTTCACCAACGTATGAAGTAAATGCTTTTCAATGTTACTTCTCAGCCTGAACGGGTAGAAGCTGTAGATGCGATGTACATCACATCTCCAGCTTCTCTACCGCCCATCATCAAAACCCACAGCAACACACACCCCCGCCCCAGGGCGCGGCCTGCTTCCAGGAGAGATGCTGCCACTCTGACCGACACAGTGGATGATGGACAAAGCACATGGCCTGGTGCAGGCCATGTGGGGCGAAGGCGTTGGCAACTCATTGGACCAAAGGAGCCCCACGTCGCTGAGGAGGAGCCAATCACAGACAAAGAGGATGAGTTGGAGTTCAGACACAGGAGGCGACAAGACAGACACACTTCAGACCCGGGGTACAAAGAGGAGAGGAGAAGCAGAGATCACAGAGCTAACAGGTGTAGCTTTTTTCTCTAGTATTTTCATGTTGTGCATAGACAGAAGAGGTATGAAAACATACATTTGTGACACCTGTCTTGTCTGTCTCTATGGCAGAGCTCCTCGGGGCATAAAGACGACCGATGTTCATGATCAGAACAACAATGCTTGGATTTGGAAGTCAGAGTAAGATTCATTTCTACACACAGTCCTGGAATGCAGCGATGATATTTGTATTGAAATGCAGAGCCGGACGGTCAATAACATCCTCCTGGAAAGTCCCATCCATTTTCTAAATCAATGAAACAATCCGACAACTGTAACACAAGACCAGCACTGATCATCGCCGCTATGCTCAGTTATTGCTTTTCAGCACTTCTCTGGCAATCCGTTGCCTTTCGTCGTTTCTGTTTGTGCAATTAAGTTGAGCTGCCATCAGAAAGCTGTTAACGTGAGGAACGGTGACGGAGGCTGAGCCTTGGCCCGGCTCCAGGCAACCAATTACTCAACCCAGTTCTATCAGAGTAGCTGAGTTGCTTGGAGAAAGAGGTCTCTGAGACCAGGAAGCTCTGCAGGGCTCTATGAGGCAGCGTGTGATGTAAAATGGTAGCTGGGTGTGTGGCTGTCACCCTGATACACTATCAGTAATTGGTTGGCTCTTGTGGAGTGTCTGGTTTTGCCTGTATCTGTGTTTAATAGTCTAGAAATGCCAAACCGCACGATGACGGCCGTGAGATCCAAACCTGCTACCGGCAACGTCCAGTTCACTACTGGACTAATGATTGGTAAATACCATTCTGATCACGTCATCTTTTCGGACACATATTGTGGGATTATTGATGACATTTCCAGCATCATAGATGATGTTTACGGCTCTCTGATGTCATGCAGGAGCAGCAGAAGAAGAGCAGGCGGCCGTTCAGATGAGGAAAGAACGGTACAAGCAGGAGCTGCTGGAACAAATCACTTAATCATCACGTTTGAGAATTGATTGAGACGTCACATCCCTGTGAGTCAAGTCAGCAAAACACTAAATGATGGGATGACTTGTGCACTTTGTTGTCAGGGAGAAGAAGTCGGGAGGAAGAAGGGTTGATGCCGCCGGAGACACGGATTTTGAGAAACAGGCGAGCAGAAAGGCAAGAACAGGCTATTATTTAGGTATCATCATAGACGACGGTTATATTTTGTTGATGTTACGCCTTGAGCTACACCTTTTCTCAATATTTGTTGCCTGATTTCCTTTGATGGATCTATTTTACGTGACGTTTCACCCCTCTCAGCCTGACCGAACGAAGCAGCTAGGGCCTGTAAATCGGCAGCATGACAGCTGGAGACAAGATGTCTCCTACAAGCCCAGAATAGATCCAGAGGCCGCGGGGAAGGAACCACATCCAAGGCCAAAAGATGACAAAAACAATGAGGCAATGCACTGGAGAGGCCCCCCAGGAAAGTCCCATGTGGACCACAGCACAGCTCTGGGTCGGCTGGCGGGGAAGACGACGCTTGGATCCACAACGAGACCAGGTGTCCCCATGCTGGACGGCTTCAACCCGGTCGACCACAGGGACTACTTCAACATGCTGGGAGAAGTGACCAACCCCAGGTTCGTTATCACACACATGCAGGACATTACCCAATATGCAGTCCATTCATTGTTTCTGTGGTTTTATGTGTTCAGGGTTGCTGATGTTCCTCCTCCTGGTCCTGCCGCTCTAACTCACAGTTACAAGACTCCATATGATGCAGCATATTACTACTATGGGACCAGGAATCCATTAGATCTGCATCTTCCTTACAGTAAGAGTACAGTATCTCTGCCTTCTTCATGTTGGTCTTCTATTGTAAACCATATTTTTGGCCCCATATGTCAGACATGCACTCCATTCGTTTCACTGTGGTTTGAACATTCTCTGTTATGGATCATTTACTGCATTTTAAGAAGGGTTCAACTTTGCATGTTGTATGGAAATGAATGGGAAGGCTTTGGGAAATGGTCAGGAGTAATGTGAAGTATGCATATCCTCGTATGATCATTCTCATGGTATCACACTTTCACCTTATATGGAATCATTCAGATTGGACTGTAGAGCTCTACTGCCATTAACCATGCTTTATCACCATATCAACGGCCAAGCAGACTTGGCATAGCAATTCATAAATGCATTCATTTTACAGCAGAAGTGATTTTATGACTAGGTTGATCTACAGTTTATTGGATATGAGTTCAGCAGAACCACAGATGGATCTCACTTCATCCAGCTGGTGTGTTTGGTTCCATGTATTTCTTTCCATTTTAACGGAGCAGTCTCATTTTGGACCTGGTCTGAGCTCACAAAACGTTTTAATGTCGGAATAAAAGCTGGCAAACTGTGGCAGCAGACTGCTAATGAAACCGTTACATCTGGCTTCATTTATCATCTTGTATTTTTGCATTTTCCAGATTTAACCGATGATTTACATGGAGGGGTGCAGCAGTCTGAGAATGTCCACAGTCCTCCTCAAAGAACACCTCGTCTCAGACCTAGTGGCCACACTCAGTAAGTGTCCATGTTAGAATAATAGTTTATATATCCAGATGCTAATTACAGTGCAGTATCCAGAATTTAAAGCAATTTCAAAATGTGTTCAGCTTGTTTTTCGTCCAGAAGGGGGACCCCACTGCAAAATAACGGTTTGTCACTACCTCCTGGACAAATGCCTCCTCATCATTTGTCCCTCTGTCTTCTTCTAGAGCAAGGGATCAGCATCAAGCGTCCCTCGTGGAGATTGGAGAGCTTCCTGAGGACAAGTACAAGCAGAACCGAGAGAGGGCACTGATCCACCAAGAAGCACTCATGCAGCAGGTACGGCATCAGATCAACAAGATATCATCTGATGGCCGTAATCAGGGTTGAGTTTATGACCATGCATGGTTGTTGGTTGGTGTATTTTTGTGTGATCTTTAACAGCTTTAACAGGCTGCTTCCTTAGGGGAGTCAGCATTAACCCATGGGCAAAGAAGTGCATTGTAGACGAGCAGTGAAATAGTCTCAGAAAGAAATCTGCCCTCCTTGTGTCCAGATCAAAGAAAAAGAGGAGCGTAAAAGAAGAGAGAAAGAAGAGAAGGAGCGATATGATGCCAAGATGGAGGCGGAGACAATGGCGTTCAACCCCTGGGGGAGAGTTGGTGGGGGTGCTCCACTTAAAGACCAGGAGGGCAACCTTGTTAGTGAGTTCACTTTCACTCTCTCTTTTAATGAAGTTCTGACGGATCATAAAAATACAAAAACAGCATGTTTTAGGAACATATTCTGAATGTTTCCGTCTCCTCAGGTGACCTGAATCAGATGCACAGGGCTAACAATAAGTTGAAGAGGAATCCCATGAGCAGGGGTGGTGGACGGACTCAGAGCCCTCCTGGAGATAAAGGCCGGACCCCCCTTCCCAATCTACTGCCAGGTAGTGTCCAGTCTCCCTGGGTGATCCGTCCCCACCGGGTCCTGTCATCCAGTACATATATTTCTCTATATATTTAACTGTCCTGTGCCTTTGTGTCTGTTTCACTTGCAGTTGCAGGTTTCATCGATCGGCCGACTCCCCAGCAGCTCCCCCTGCAGAGCAGATACAAAGAAGAGCTGAAGGAACAGGTAGGTCCTGGATGCTAATGCAAAGTGTGTCTCCTTTTGTTCTCCTATTGTTCACAAAGCTCTTCAGAGTTCCTGAGCACCTTGTAGAACCTTTACGTCTTTCCCAACAGATAAAGGAAAAGAGACGAATGCATGAAGAGGAGGAAAAACGAATGAGGATGGCGGACGAGAAAGAGGAGAAGAAGTTGGCGGAACAAAGAGCTTTCATGAGACAACAATACGAGGAGGAGGAAAGACAACAAAGGAGGGCTGAAGTGAGGCGTTCTTCTCTTTGACGGAGAGCAGTTAATGGGATCTCCTCACACTGGGCTTGTTGTTGAGAAACAATTGTCTTTGACCCCTCGGCAGCAAAACCAAGACCGGATTCAAGAACCTACAACACAACACCACCAGGAGGAGGAAGAGAGAGCGATGCAGGAAGAAGAGATTGAGAAGAAAGTACCCGAGAGTGCCGTGGACGGAGAGGAGAGGAATGTGCAGCGGAGCGATGAGGTACAGTAGGTTTGAAACGTTGCATTGCTGCTGTAGCTTTCAGTTTTATTCAACATCCGACCGGTCAATTAGCAGAGAGAGCCGTCTCCTCCCGTCCCAGCCTTGCAGAGGAAGCAGAAAAACACGACGGCATCCAGACCATCTTCCACTGTAAGTCACTCAATGCATGGATGCAAATATTTTCCCATCAAGGCTCTTTGGATCTAAACTGTAAACTGTTTCCACACCAGGAGACCTCTGCATCAGCAACACACTCCCACCCACTCCCTGCAAAAACACCCCCGCTGGAAGGTAAGTAACCCCCCTAAAAACATCCAACGTCTTCCTGCCTGTGAATCATACATTTATTGTTCCCTCCCCGTCTCCTCCTGCTTGTTTCAGACGGTCAGGAGGAAGTGATGAAACAGCTGTCGGTCATCAGAAGGCATCTGAGAAAAGAGCAGAGACGACTGCAGGCTCAGATAGACGATCAGGAGAGTCACTCCACCCACAGGTACAACAGGCAGAATGAACAGGATTGCATTACTTTCTTCCTGTCTATAAAAATGAGCCATTTAGAGAACACATTAGGCATGCTCTTCCCTTTCAATTCCAATGAACACGCCCCAGACACATTAAAGCGTGGACACAGTTCAAATTCTGCCTCGTTAAATGGCATTTTTTAATGGCTGAGTTAATGAAAGTGATCCAGGTAATACTGGCTAGGGTTTCTGAATGTTTCCACCCCAAAAGGGCAACGTTACTGCAAATCATCAGAGGAGTGGCGTGTCTGTGTGTGACCTGTTTAAAGTGGGGTTTCCCTCCCTCGCTCAGACCCGGAGGGAAAGCCTTTGAATCGACGGACAAGCCGGCTGTCCAGCCACCAACCAGGAGTCCCTTCTCTGGTGATAACGTGCAGAATATCAGGCAGTTCAACAAGTACAGAGGTAATGACACGCTGACTGATTGGTTTCACTTAAAGAAGTACTTAATAATGACTCCGACTTGGAGAAAGTGATTGAAAAGCCTCGGTCGTGGTTGATGTGAGGACGTTTGCTGTCCTAAACCCGCCTGGCATTGATGGTTTAGACTTTCCAGAGCCCCGTCAGCCCTCCGTCTCCCTATAGCCATGCGGAGACATTCATTTCATGAGGTCATGGGAGGGCGTCCATCAGTGACAGGCAGCTTGGCAGCGTAAACAGAGAATGACCATGGAAATGGCTCTGGATGGGTTCCCAGACTGAGTTAATGTCTGAACGACACTCGGAGCTCCAGCTTGTCGACCCAATAAAAAGAAGGAGGAAATGCCAGTCAGATCGACCAAATCACCTATCAAACTTCCAAATGATGGATTCATCCTAACGTTACATGAATGTGGCGTCAGATCCAGTCTGTAGAGTCAAACATAGAAGAGATGGAGATGTAGTGTCGTGGGAGGATGCTGATGCTGAGTCATGGCCTCGCTGCTGTTTCAGAGAGTGGAGGAAGAGGGAGACGGATTAGAATTCACTAACAGATATGAAAACTGTGGGTTTCTCTTTTTAATGTCTGGTCCTCCTCAAAGGAAGCCACTCAGATATGAGACGATAGCTCTCCTTTGTGTGTCAGACCACATGTACCCCGAAGAACTGGACATCCGACAGCAGGAACTCCTTCGTGAACGACGGCGCAAAATCGGGCTCATGAAGAGAGTGGAAGAGCAGTCAGTGAACGCTGCGTGCTTCGCTCCACATGAGGTACGTTAATTAGTGGCTGCTTGTGTTTGTTCCTCTCTCAGAGGAACAAGCCTGGACATCCACAGAGACTCCTTATCCTTCTGCTAGACTGCCTTTCTGGGTTTTTATTCTGTCCCTGCTCCCAAGTATAAAGAACGTGGGGGACGCCATATGCTTTGGGATTCCTCTTTTGTCTGAGACATTTTTACATAAAGGTGACGTGGCAGCATCACAATACCACACTACAGCAGCCTCCACCAGGTCCATGCAGCTCTGTGTCTGTGCCAGGCTAACTGTGGCTCATGCCAGCTCGTGTCTCCGTGTGGCAGCCGGTGCCACCTCTGGGGACAAGGCACACAGGCCAGCTGCAGGCCGGAGATAGCAGCAGCAGCAGCAGCAGCAGCAGCAGCACCGGCCTTTGAGAAATGGAGCTGTAGAGAAAATACTTCCTATAAGTAGGAAGTAGGGAGACTTTTTGAGTATGTACACGTTACACCAATTTCATCATTTTCATATAAGGAGTGTGGATTCATCGACGGGGCGCCAGGAGAGGATATAATATGATGTATGATGCTGAGAAGTAAAGGTATTATTTGGTTTTCTTCAGGTTATCTGAGGCCAAACGCCGTCGATCAGAGCGGCAGAGCAGGTGAGAGAAGTCCTGAACATCCATCCTGTGATTCGTGATCGTTTAAAGAACCTTGTGATGGATAAACCTGTGGTCTGGGTCTAGCAGCTCTCTGGTGATGAATGGGACGTCTCGTCTCGACGTTCAGCCCTGGAGAGGTGCGTCTCCGTGGAGACGGTTGCCACGGAGGTCTGCTTCCTGGTGCATGTCTGTGACATATGTATGCAAACATAGTTATTTTTGTTATGAATATACACCGGAGAGTTTATTTTAGAATAAAACCTTGTTTAATGTGCTCCTGGCTGATGATTAACGGAGAAAAATAAACAGCTAGCAGTTCTATCATTTAAAAAGTCAGTGATTCTGCGTTTCAAATCAACCAAGTTCAAAAACTTTATTGACCTAGAACCTGATTAGAATGCCAGATGATGTAATGTACAGAAAGTTGTACATAATCTTTTTTGCGACATAGAAAACTTTACATTGCTGTATCATATACATTTTTGTTTTCTACATCCATGAGCGGGAACGCATCCCATTCATACTTAAAGCACAGCTAACGTTTGTCATTTTCTCTATACATAAACCTTTCCCACAAACCAAAGAAAAAACCCCCGTTAAATATATTATTAACTTTTGATTTTGTACACAAAACTAAACTCAAAACATGAAAACAGACTAGTGACTCAAAAAGCAGCTAACATCAGGTCGCTCTCTTCTCTTCCAGTTTCACAAGTTATCATCTATTCCTTCCGATAAAAACCTAAGAACATATAAAATGGAATAATTTAACCCTTCACTTTCCGCAGTCGTGTTCAAATCACAAATCGTACTGTCGAGGACAATCTGCAGGAGACGGTACGGTCAAATAAATTATCACAAAAGTAAAATCTCCAGTGCATTCAAAAAAGAGATCAAGTGCAGCAAATCCAGAGGAGGAAAAGAAAAGAATAAAGAAAAATAAATGAAATCTAGTGTTAGAAGATTATATTACATAGCGGCAGATCTGTACAACTAGTTTCATCCGAGAGGCTACCAATGCTAACGTTAGCCAGAAAAATCATTACTATCAACGTGTGACAAACGCCACATTTCATAGTTACTAAATATGTCTTTTTGCATGTTGTTGGAACCATTCATTCTTTAGATTTTTAAATATACAGTAAGAAGCACACATGAAATATATTCCGTCTGAGCACATCAGAGATATGGAGAACTGTTAGTTGTTAATCAGTAGTTTTATCCCGTGGATAAAGAAGACATTACCGGTTTCATCGTGGGCTGTTTCGTGTGTATAGGCGTGTCTTGTGTGTGTGTGGTGACGGGGTTGGGGGTGGGGTTAAGGGTGCGGGTGGGTGCTAGCAGATAGCTGATTGATAATCAGCCGTTTTTAAGTCAGGCGACCACGTGGCGGGTGGAGGCCTCGGTGGAGCTCCGTCCCCCGGGGTGCAGCATCACTGGGCCTCCTCGCCGGCCTCCTCCCCCACCTCCGGGTCTCCCGCCTCCCGCTCCACGTGCGCCGGCGGAGGGTCGGCGTCGGGCTCGGGCAGCCGTGCGATGTGGAACACGAGGCCGATGCGCAGGTAGAACTTTCTGAGGACGGCCCGCAGCTCCGGGATCAGGTCGAACTGCATGATCTCACACAGCAGGGGGTAGTATCGGGACGCGTGGGCCTTGAACTGGGGTCAGACACACATGAAAACACTCTAAAACATCACATTTACATGCTGGTTTTTGGTACTAAAGGCCTGTAATTTCCATTCTTGTAATACATCAGTTTAACGAATCTAAATCTAAATATTGAATACTTCCAATGGGATGTTTTTGCAGTTGAATCAGTTTTGCTCCATCAACACCCTAAATGTGATCGGCATACAGACTCCTGATTGGCTGTTAAACATTTATAAAAGGACTAGAACAGAAGCACTAATTTAAGGATGATTTAACTGCAATCAAGTGTTCAAATCCCATTTTATAACACGCTAAAACACGGACGCTGTTTTGAACGTCCCTTGCATCTCGTCACCTTAATGACAGACGTGTGATAAAACACTCTGAGGTGTCGGGATGGCCCATCTGTGATTCATTTCTGGGACATCCGATTTGACTGCTCACCCTTTCGTCGCTGATCTTCAGCACCTTGGTGAGGAAGAGCAGCAGCAGGTTGGTCCAGGCTTCTCTGTGGCTTTCCGAGGTCAGAGCCAGGAAGTATGCTACCGCCTCACTGCACACGCTGCAGCACACAGAGAGGAAGACATGTCCGACATGTTCACATATAGTATAGTATGAGACGGGGATGATGACGGTTGTTTTAAAGCAGAGGCCGTTATGAAAACCAATTAAGACACTTTTCTTCAAGCTGGAGGAAAACTGACCTTTCCCCTTCGACCCTTTCCTGTTTTAACAGCCTCTGCTAGTCATTCACCCCTCCCTCCTCTCACACTTCAATCTCTGCACCCTCATCACCTCAAAGCTGCTTTTCACACAGCAACGCTCATGCTAAACAACAGACTGTGTGTGTGATCTAAGATGTGCATCTGAGTGAAGGAGCATAAAACACAGACATGATGTCACACAACGGTGTCATCATGAATTAGGATTTCTGAGCCCCTCCCCCTCCCCCCTCTCAGCTCCTCTCTAATAATGAATGCAAGTGGGAGAGACAGACAGTGATTCGGCTTCATCTTCATATCACCATCAGCTGCAGGCCGAGGCCGGGAGAGAAATGTGCCGACTCCCTTTGGTCTACACGGCGAGCGGCATCCGTTACAGAGAAGCGCCGAGCTCGGCACGCGCTGTGCGTTCGCCACGAGTGACTGACTGTAGATAGTGACATGAAACGAAGCCTCCCCTCCCTCTCAGCGTCTATGTAATGTCTCCTTCCTCCTCCTCCACGGCTGGAGAGGAGAGATTACTTTATTCCCACTGCATGTTTTTTTGCAGAAAGATGCTGTTTCCGTTGCAACAAAACGTCCAATTAGTTTCTGCACATTCTCAGACGTATGCACACGGAAACGTCCAACTGTCCCTCAACGCATCTTGGCAGGAGGAGTTCCCATTAGTGGGATGGAAATAAGCAGCAGAGCAGAAGTGTAACTGGGCTCTCAGACTCACAGGGTTACCTGCAGTAATGAGGGTCAGAATCATATATATATACGCTTCTAAATCAGGTGAAAACCGAGTACGGGGTTCCTCACTTGAGCAGTCGTCTCTGGACCTCCTCCCAGGCTTCCTGGCGGCTCTCGTCTGTGTACATTCGAAACAGGATGCGGAGGACGCACGCCAGGCTGCTGGTCTCCTGCTTCAACAGGTTGGGCTTCGACTTCCCTTTGAAACCTTCAACACACACACACAGTTTCAGTCAGAGCCATGCCCCGGGATGCCGATCCCAGCCCAGATGCAGACATGGTGCCCTACCTGCTTTCCACAGTAAGGTCCTCTGCTCGTTGTTGGAGTTGAAAGCCTTGGCGAAGCCGTGCGACTCCAGCAGGCAGTCCAGCAGCTTGAAGAGCTGCTCTGAGGTCAGGTAGCGGTACATGCCGTGGTCCTGGGGCTCCGCCGGGACGTCTGCGGCGTACGAGACGTCCCGCTGCAGGAAAAGACAGACGAATGACGGCTTATTGTTGGCTTTGATCTTTAATAATGAAGAAGAGGGTAAAGTTTGTACCTGAGCAGCAGCAAAATTCTCTGCGTCTTCCTTCTTACTGGTGGCGGGAAAAAACACGATGTTATCAATCGTCTGGATGAGCTCCAGCTGCACCACGCATTTGATCAGCAGCGCTGTGAATAAACGCTGCTCCTGGATCTCTGTGGGGGGACACAGGGAAGGGGGGTCAGTCAGACCTGAACCAGGAACCCGAGCAGTCTTTGAGGGGAACAGCAGGCCTACTTATTGGGGTCCTGCTCCTGGAGCCGTCCTCACACAGACCCGACCCCGAGCTGTACTGGCTCTGCCGACGGTTGTCCGCGGCGACCCTGTCGGCACTGCTGATGGAATGCTGGTCATCGGAGCGCGACTGAATATCCACTGACTTCTGGGAAATGGAGTCCTGAGAGCAGAAGTGGGCAGACACAGTTAAGTAGAGGAGAATACGTTGTATTCTAGCAGTAAAAGGAAATAAATCTGTATTTCTTCACCAGCTGTTTGTCTGACAGGCTCTGTGTTGTCATGTGATCTCCCTCGGCTCCTGCTGGTCTCCATGTTAGCAGCCTGAAACACAGGGACTCACATTCATACACCTGAGCCGCATCAAGCTACATAAAGTCTACATTTCCAGATCAAGATGTGGGTGTATTTAAATCTGCTCGTGTTCCGACTTTGAAGCCGGTGGGATCTCGAGTGCAGCAGCTTACGCGTGCGGGATGGTGGTCTTGAAGATGTCCAGCATGCAGGTGCAGGTCTTGTCCCAGGTCTCCGGGGAGAACTTCTCGCCGTTCAGGATGACCACGTTCTCTAGACAGTTGGTGCCCGAACGGGCGAGCTGCTCGTTATCTACCAGGAAGAGGAGGTCAAAAATAGTGAAAAAACAAGTCTATAGAGATTTCTGCCTTTGAATCTCAAAAATAAACAAAAACATTTGCTTCACCTTCATCTTGTTTTTAATTAATTAGTGCACCAGCACATAAAAGCCCAGAGGCAATCCTTATTAAGTCCTGTCTCTGCAGCCAAGCTCAGGTCAACACCTCTTTATAGTTTGACCTCCATGACCCTGATGCTACACACACACACACACTCACACAGCAGCGTGCTCACCTTGCTGCACACACCAGTAGAGCTGAGCCAGGATGTCGTCCAGCAGGACGTCGCTCAGCGACTCAAAGTATTGGGTGAAGACATCACAGATGGCGTAAAGTGCGTGGTTGCAGGTGGTGGTCATCCACTCTGCTTTCTGAGGGTGCAAGAGATAAAAAGAAATATACCCTCCATCGACACCGAAACTACAAGCTACAGCACAAAAGCATGACAGCCTGGCGGCGTACCTCCGTCTGCTGCTCCGGCAGCTTCATGTTGTCAAATATCCTGAAGACGATCCGGAACAGGTCCTGCCACCAGTGTTTCTCAAAGGTGTGCCCGTAGGTCTTCATCACTTCAAACATCACCGTCAGCCCCCTGGGAAACACACACACACACACACACACACACACACACACACACAATATTAGGAAAAAAAGGCGCAAATTTGCCACTTTATAAACTCTTTTTCTCAAATATATATTGCCGATATATAAACAAGGTGCTTGGTTCCGCTCAACTGGATGTTTGCCGTTGCTATGACAACAACCGCTAGCATCTTAGCCCGACTGCCCCGATCAATAAAACACCCTTAAGATGACAACATGGCCTCATATGAATAAAAACCAACAATAAGCATCAACATCATCACCCTAAGGACGTCTCGCCTCCTTTTTTAAAAACAATTTCTCCCTACAGTGGCCCTAATACGCCGTCGTACTTCTAAAATGGAGAGTAATAAAAATAAAATACATGTAACAGGCTACAGCGAAGCCGCCTACCTGGTCCTGACATCCAGCTTACACCTGTTGATGATGCAAGAGAGCTCAAAGAGAATGGGGAACCACCCCCGCACCCACACGCGGTCCTCGGGCGCTACATTCATGTCATCGCTGGTGTAGTCTTTGAAGGCCTGCCAGAGAAAACACAAAACACAAGCCGTGTTCACCACCTCCTGCCTTCAGGGGGGGGAGAAGAATTAACCACATCTCCATGCGTGCTGAACGAGGCCCTGATCTCCACTATGGCCGTCTCTGTGATGTCAAGGATGAGGAGAACACTACAGTCGTATGCAAACGCTGTGAAAGTTTGCCCGAGGCACATTTGGATAAACACGGGATGAAGTCAATAGGTGTGGAGATACGACTGCAACATGCATATTAATCACCCTCAGCATCTAAACACATGTATTTTGTCCACTTTCAGTGCTACTACGGGTGTTATTGGGGGGTTTAGGAGGGGAGATATTGACCTGTGGCCTCTCGGAGACGTATTTGGCGCAGTGCCGGATGAGGCGGATGGCTTCCATGCTGGTGTCCGGGAAGGAGGCGTTGCAGGCGAACTCCGACAGACACTTAACGGCGTCCTGGAAGGAGTCGATCGTGGCCGCAAAGTGCTTTTCAAATACATTCGCTGGGAGACGGAGAGAGGGAGATTAGAGCGGGATGATAGAGGGGGTGTGTGGAGGCAGATAAGAGGAGAGGGACGGGGAGGGACAAAGAGATCAAATCTGATGGCCACAAGATGGATGGAACCAGTTAAGAATGAGAGGAGCTCGTGTGTGTGTGTGTGTGTGTGTGCTGGACTTACTGACGATGTGGCCGGTGGTCTGGAAGGCCAGCTCCACGATGCTCTCGTCCTGGTCGGACGCCGCCAGGTGGAAGACGGAGAAGATGTTCTTCCAGCCGGAGCGGATGTTCGCCGCCTGCGAGTTCACCATCTGGGCGATGCAGCGCACCACCATGTCTCTGATGGTGGGAGACCTGAACGGAGGGGTGGAGAGAAGGGGGAATAAGAGAGAAAAATAAGGAAAATCTCTTGAAACGCTCCTGATATCCCATTTTTTTTTTCAGGAAGCATCATTTATTCACACGACCTGTTTTTACAGCAACTGCAATTAATGATCGCTCAGTAGTTATGAATGAGGGAAGAGCTCTGACACACACACACACACACACAGACACACACACACACAGCACACACACACAGACACACACACACACACACTACATGGCCGCATGCCATCTCCTCTCAGCCGCTGAAGGATTCAGACTCACGCCGCTCCGTGACTGAAAATCGTGCCGCAGTAAAAAAAAAAAAACAACAGCCTTGCATTTTGATGATGAACGGCGAAATCAAACTCATTTATAACGGATAGCTCCTCAAAATGTATTCACGACTGATTTGGGCCAAGAGAGGGGGAGAAAGAAAGCGTTTTTTCCCCATGAATTCAGTGAAAGGCTAATGTAAACGGACTGAAATGGGTCGTTCCCTCGCTGCTTCTCTCCGAGTGTGTGCTTCCTCGCTGCTACGAGACTGACAAAGAGGAGAGATGAAGGAGGGGAGGAAGAGAATGGATAACAGACGAGGCTGCAACCCCGTCACGAACCCAGATATCGTACGTTACGGACGATGCACCACTCTACCTGTTCTTCTTCATGATGTGCTCAAAAGGCCTCAGGAAGTCTTTCTGGAACCTGAAGTTGGCCAGCTCCCCCTTTTCCAGAAACTTCATGGACAACTGCCTGAGAGAGTCCACGGCGAAGATGGCCACGTCTTCGTTGGAGTTACAGCCGACCTGCCAACGAGATAAAAACACGTTTATTATTATAACCAGAACAAACTGTTCCTTCAGGATCATCTGAATAACACGTCGTTCCTCAGAAGAAACTCCCTCCAGCAGGACTACTTCTTCTTAAATCTACTTTCCAACATGATGAATGTGATTGATTTTGAGGATTTCACTTCTCGGCCTCGGTGTGTGTGACGTGTCCTTGAATAGCAAACTAGCAGAAAGCTTTTCTGCCAACAATTTGTTGTTAATCAGTGACTGAAATCAGCCTTCTGTAAAAAATAAAACATTTTCTCTATCTCTTGTTCTTCTCTTTGTGGTTGTTTTGCTGTAATTTGTTTTAACCCACGAGCTAAATATCAGATACTGACTGAATCAGACTGAATTTTTAATTTGTTAATGATTTTTTTGTGATCAAATTTGTATTTTTATATAACAGTCAAAACAAACATTTGTTGCCAACCATAACAATGAAGCACCAGTAGGGAAATCAAGGCAACAACATATACCAAAAAAAACAAAACAATTTAATCATAATAATATAGAAAAAATAAATAATAAATAATAATTTGTTTATGATTAATAATTCTAAATAATTATAAAAAAGAGGGGTACGTTTTTAACTTCTTCCTGTCCCCTTTGAACATGAACTATATTATTTGATGTATTAATCGCTTAGAATTCTGAGGATCCCATTTGCTTGTTTTTGTTTTTTTGCTTTCCTTTTTACTGCTCATTCGTTTTATTTAGCTTGTATTATTATTATTATTATTATTATTATTATTATTATTATTTTAACATGTTCAATAAAGATTAAAAAAAGAAAAAAAAAAACTGAGGTTTTATCCTCATGATTCTGGGTCATTTATTGAGTTTCCTGTTAAACAACAGAACTTCTCTGTATCCATCTTTAAAAATGTGTTTTCACGATCCCGATCTTCTTCACCCACCTTGTTGAAGTGATCCCCGATGACCTCCCAGATCCTGGACCACTGCAGCCGGATGCGGCCCATGTTGTAGTAGGAGATCTCCACTATCTTTTGCAGGCTGAACATACGTGGGTGTGTGGGCGAGGCCAGCTCATCCATGGACACGGCACACAGCCAGCGCACGAAGTCAACTGGCAAACACGGACAGAGGAGAATAAAATACATGGAAGACGTTGTGCAACGAGCAGAGGATGCTTTGTGCAAAGTGACGCACGGCGACCCAGAAATAACGAGAGAAAGAAGCCGTCCTTGGAGCAATAATATGAGGACGTAGACTCACCGATCGCGTTTCCATCCAGCCGGGTAGAACCGGTGAATATTCTAAAAAAAACACGAGAACTATGATTTAAAATCCAGCAGTTCATGTTTAAAAGTCTCTTTGAATCAAATGTTTCCCTATCTTAATGCTTTTTGAACTTTAGTTTCATTCTCAGTACATATCATGAGTTACATTCGCTTTGAATCTTTGAAGAAAAGCAAAGAAAAAAATGTAAAAATCTGTAAAATAAGATTTAGAAAATAGAAAAACAAAGAAAAAATGCTAGAATATCAAACAATTCCATCTTTTTAAATATTCCAGGACATCAGCAGGTCCTTCTCTACAGTCTCTACGACTAGAAATGATGGCCAAAATAATCATCTGTGTGCACTGAGATGGATTTCTTTACTGTTCATATCATACATTTATTATTGGATGTTTGTGGCTCCTGACAGGTTTGTTCTTTTTATTTCTACTGAAGTCACATTTGTAAAGATTTAATAAAGAGTTCTAAAATAAAAACAGAAGTGTGTCCCCTCCGTACCGGTCCACAGCCACCACCACGCTCTGAGAGCTCGTCTCTCCGATGGACTCCTGGATGCTGGCGATCTGCTTGCGGTCCACCGTCCCCCCGACTGCAGAGATATGACTAATTAATATCCGACACCCGCAGGCCGTCGCCTCACCATGCACCATTAAATAAGCGGAAGTACGCACCGAGACCCAGGTACTCGTCGTTGCTCTGCTCCTTGGTGTTGGTGATGAAGCCCTCTTTGCTCCGCACCGTCCCTGAGATGTAGCGCGCCTTCACCCCCGTGCCGATCAGCTGGGCCAGCTCCAGCTGACTGATGCACTTCATGATCTGGAAAGAGACGCCGCCACATTTATATATATATATACCCAGTGAGAATAAGGCCTACTGTGGCTCATTGCTCGACTCGGCAAAAGGAGGCTGTGAGGAAAAGGTGCCGACCTCGTGCCAGGAGTTGCCCAGGTAGTTGCCGTCGGTGTGGGCCACAGTGATGAGGGTCTTGATGGTGTCGATGTTCTTCTGCTTCATTTCCGAGATGCCGGAGCTGGCCGTCAGCAGGGTGAACCTGGCCAGGGCCTGCACGTACGCATCCCTCTCCAACTGAGACAAGAGGAGAAGGAAGCGTGTCAACCCTACCAGATCCACTCAGACTGTAGATAAGTAGCTAAAGCTAAGCTAACTCTCCAGTGAAGACTACCTGTATGCAGAAGATGCACGCTATCCTGATGGCGCAGCGGATTCCCTCCAGGCACAGCGAGGCCACCTCGGTGTCATCGCAGTCCTGGAGGCCCACGCTGAACGCCGCCAGGAAGGGGGTCCACGCCAGCTGAAGGGACAGACGGAGGGGGTGAGACGGTCAGCTTGTGTGTGAGACCGGGTGTGAGGCGTGTGTGTGTGTGTGTGTGTGTCGACCTCTGACCTTGAACATGGGCCTGACGTGCTCCAGATGGGTGGCGCTGGTGAACGGAGCCTGGACGTGGCTCACGGCCTCCATCAGGGCTTTGGCCGTCTTGGCCATCTGCTCCATCTCCACGTTGTACAGCAGACGCCTCTGCTTCTCACTGGCCACACCTGAGAGGAGAACACACACACACACACACACACACACACACACACACACACACACACACACACACACCACACACACACACACACACACACGCACACACACACGCGCACACACACGCGCACACACACACACACACACACACACACACACACGCACACACACACACACACACACACACACACACACACACACACACACACACACACACACACGCACACACACACGCGCACACACACGCGCACACACACACACACACACACACACACACACTCACACACACACACACACACACACACACACACACACACACACGCGCACACACACACACACACACACACACGCACACACACACACACACACACGCACACACACACACACACACACACACACACACACACGCACACACACACACACACACACACACACACACACACACACACAGTTTGATAAATAAATAAAATTTAAAAAATATATAAATAAATAAATAAATAAAAAAGTAGATAAAATAAATAAATACATATAAAAAAAATAAAAAATAAATATATATAAAAAAAAATAAATAAAAAAAATTATATATAACATAAATAAATAGAATATATATATATATATATATAAAAATAAATTTAAAAAAATTAAAAAGCTTAAGTTGAAGACCTCTGCCTTCCAGTAACAAACCCAGACATCCTCTGGCTGATAACCGGAGTCTCTCCACTTGAACACTCACTCTGCTTGTTGGATTTCATGGTGAGCTCCTTCGTCTCCTTCATGGCGATCTTTTTCCCGGCGATCTCGTCGTAGATGGCCGACAGGTATTCCTCGGGCAGGTCTTTGCTGTCGTTGATGCCGCGGTTCATCTTGATGTATTGCTCTTTTGTCATTTTGTTCTTCACCTTGTGTAGATCGACACATCGAGGGGTCACAATGATGCTGCTGATTTATGTCATGTTTCCTAAAAGCTGCCCCCCCCCCCACTGATGGAGGTGGAGAGCTTACCTGTGGACTGTGAAGGTCAGTCGTCAACATGATGATGGAGTAGGCGAGGACGTAAGCTGTATCAGCGCTGGCGAAGAGGGTTTGTCTGGAAGAAACACAACGCATATTAATCCAATTCAGCTATTTTTCACATTAAAAGTCTTTTTTTTTAAACTCACCCCTGATTGCATTCAAGATATCTGGCGGCAAACTTCTCCATGAGCCGGTCGATCTTCTGGGCCTCTCCGGGGAGCCGGAAGCCCTCCAGGAACATCCTCAGAGCGGAGACGAAGTCTTTGCCCTGGAAGTCCATCTGGTCCACGTAGGCGTACATCACCTCCTTATTGAAGCGGTCGTTGTCCCCGAGGAACTCTCCCACTTGAGTCTAACAGAGCAGAATGGTATTTTAGCATAGAAGTTAGAATAAGCCATGTTACCCCCCCGTTTCCTACTTGGTTTGAACCGAGAGCTTGATGCAGAATTGCACTACATTTCTAACTTTTTCTCTCATCATAAAGATTTAAAGTTTGTTTTTCTTTTGTTATTATTTTGTGTTGGATACAAATTCAGATTTGGATTATTATTATCAGATATATGAGCAATATGTAAATTATATGCAAATTAAACGGGGCAGGACATGATATATATTTTGTCTTTTTCATATTTGTATGACGTATTTTATGTCATGTTAATATTCCACTTTGTCAATTATTGAATGAAAACACATTCATTACCGAATCAAGCCTCTCCTCCTGGTGCAAGAACTGAGCGAGGTCCTCTGGGGTTGTACCCAGCATGCCTTGCTCCTGAAGGTACTGGATCCCTCTCTTTGGTTTCTTGTTGAACCTGCGTGGACACGGGGCGTGACTGTAGCGGCGGTATCGTAGCAACAACACAGATCACACGTGAGCGACACTCACAGGTCGATGCCTTGCTCGATGATCTCCTTCTGCTGTTTGAGGACCTCGAACTGCTCGGGGTTGTCGGTGCCGGACATCTGGGTGCTGTAGCTGCCGATGCCGGACGAGGCCGTGGAGTCCAGAGAGTTGATGCTCCCGTAGCGGTTTATGGTCTCCGGCGGGGCCTTGGTCTCTGTGCTCTCCTGCTCCGATGGTTTCTCTTGGCCTGAAGTCAGACAGACGAGTGGAAATTAGTGGGTTTTTTTTATTGAAAACCTCTTTTTGGAGGAAGTCCTGGCCAGATGACCAAAACAGAAAATTTGCAAGATTTACGATATTATAGAGAACATTAGATTTACACTCACATTCACTAGACAAGAAAAGAGCTAACACAAGGTACTTCATTAAATCAGACTTGAGTTTAATTCAAAATATGATTGATTATATTACATTTTATTTAAATATTCCATGATTTATTCTTGTACTGCAGTTTGTAAATGTGCAACCTGAAAGTCCACTGTGTTTACATTTAAGAATCATGAAATGTCTCAGTGTGTTTGTGTACTTAGTTAGTTGTAACTGTAAGAAACGACGCCCCTGAAGGCACCACAGGAAGGGGAGGTTTTAACTGAAACTCAGCCTGGGGAGTTTAAAACATGAGCTAAGTTAACGGAGAGTCAAAATGACCCCGAGGCATTCTGGGTGATTGTTGTTGGCGGAGGGAGGGAGGATTGCACACACACACAACAGCCTAACGAGCTCCAGAAAACACACACTTATCCACACGGAGCAGGTGTACGGCAGGGAACGAGGGGAGGCGGTTATAAATTAAAAGGTGAGTTATCTAAAAAAAGCTCCAGGCAGGCAAAGACGCAGCAGCCAGGATTTTGATGAGTTTTTTTTTTTTATTCCAGACGAGCTTTGCTCCACTCTGTAACCCGGCGCTCGGGGCCGGGCGTCTGATTACACATCGGAAACTCTTTAAAACATTCAGGACAGTGTCTTGTAATGTGAGCCGGCAGCTTATACTGATGGAGGGGGGCAGCCTTCTGTTAGTTTAATGAATCCACATCATACATGGTTCTGGTTCCAGTCTAGGTAAAGGGAACCCTACAAACAACACAGGTTATATAGGAGGTGAGACTAAAGCTACATCACAACGACTCCCATCACAGCACCGTTACCTGCTCTCGCTTTGAAGACATACAGAAAGGGGAGAAAACGACACGCCAAAAATATATAAATATGAATAATGATCTGTAATGCATCACACAAGAGAAATAATACAAAGTCTCAAATTGTGCCTCGTGAGCTTCCCGACTTGAATACCAACGACAGAAGAAAGAAAAGCCCGGCAGCAAACAGGCTGGTTAGCCTTGGCAGCTTAGCCCGTAGCACCAGGGGCATTGTGGGAGATCTCTCCCGGGCTGCTTTTTCACAAAGTTGCTCCTTAGTTTTAAAGCTCCATCCTTTGGAAAACAACAGAAATCCTCCCAGACGGGCTCAGCTTCAGGTACCGCTCCGTTCTGGACTAAACCTGCCGGATTATCTGGTCTTTGCTGGGTTTTTTTATCTGAAGAACCTTTAAACGCTAACCCCCGTTAACCTCAATGAACGAAACCGCTGCCAAACAAACGGGAAAGTCTTCTCATAACCTCGGCGGTTTCATCTCTGACACACTTTCCCCACATCCAGGGGAAACAACAGCCTGGGTTTTTATGGGGAAAGTCAACAAAGCAGCCACAAACCATTTCAGCTCGTAGCATCTGTGTTTAAGATGATCACATCTTGATATAATCATATTTAATTGGTAGTTTAGCATTAATAATACCTATGCGTATATCAAAAAATGAATTCTGCCACTTATGAGACTAAATATTCAGTCAGTGTGCAGAATCAGAATGAACAGAAAGGTACTCTTCCTGTCTTTTGGATTCAGTTTTTGGTTTGAAATAAATCCCATTCATGTTCGGGGTGTCTCACCGAGGCTGGTCTGGGAGTTGGGGTTGACGTACTGGTCTTTACTCCATTCCACCATACACTTCAGGATGGACACGAGACATTCAAGGCCTTTCTTCCTCAGGGTCAGCTCCTAGAATGAACAAACACATACATAAACAACTGGAAAACCCTAATAAATAATCAACATTTATCAGATGAATCAGAATGATCACCTGTAGGGTTGTCGTGCCGAGCTCATGACCTCCGCGACCCTGCGCGATCTTTGAGAGGTCGTTGACCAACCGCTCGAATATGTTAGCAGCGTTCAAGTCACAGTCGTAGTTCACGTAGATGTCCACCACACTCTGGGCATCTGAGAGACGGATATCAGCATTCAATCATTCCCTTAAAAAAACCCTGTATATTCCCATTGGCTTGCGATTAAATTATGGCACCATGGCAACGGTAGCTCTCAAGATGTGGGTGGAGATATTCAGATGGAGGTGGTGGTTTCTAATGAGTGAGCCAAATCTGAATTTCTCATTAAATCACATGTTTTATGAGTGGGTTGTGCTAAAAAAGATGATTCAGCCGATAATTAATAACCTTGAACAAATTGTGATATAAGATATATGCAGATTTATGAGCTTTATGTAAATTAAATAATATAAAGAAGGGGCGGGACATGATATGCTTAGCTTCCTCGAATTTGAATGAAGTTATTGATTGTTTTTGTGTCTTTTTCATATTTGTATGACGTATTTTATGTCATGTAAAAAAGATAAACAAGTCAAAAGCACAAGTCACACAATACCAGAGACACAAACCTGCACATATTCTGGTGAGGGTCTGGATCACCATCCACTTGTGGTCGTAGGAGCTCGTGGACGTCTCCAGAATGTACAGGAAGATCTCCTTGAAGAACACCTGCAGTCGGAGGCAGGAGTCAGGCTCAACAACACAACAACATCAACCAACACCACAGGAACGGAGCTCTCCTTCAGCAGACGCAGCCGAGTACAGCAGGTGGTCGTTTCCTGGAAACGTTGAAGTGACTCAAACTGAACATAAAGCCGCGAGCGGCCGACAGCAGGTTATAGTGCAAACTGTGAAAAACCACATCTCCCATACATCATCTGTGTCGGCTTCCTGCTGCAGCGGAAGGAAAAGTGCTGGGTTGATACATGTAAACACATCCAGGCTGACTCATGAAAACATGGAGGGCATGCTGCTGCAGGACGAGAGCAGCAGGTAGCAGCTGTCAGACAGCGAGTGTGTGTTTCTCTGGTGGCGTGGACCGCCTTGTTGCATCACGGTAAAAGCTTTCCAGTTATTAAATGTGAGGAAGCTGCAGACAGAGCCCAGTTGTTGCAGTTTAGACGTTGTTCAAGTATTAAAGTGGCAGTCCGTAACATTTTCTATCTGTTTAATTGTCTTTTAAGTTACTAGAGTGAGTTGATTGATCACATGACCCACGAATGAAAGTAGCTAGTGATGCTTTTTCCATCAGTCAGCAGCTGTTGGTCTGCAGGTGGAGTTACTCATGGAAGCATGCTGCGTTTACTTGTAATCGGAAAATCTGTAACTTCCACCCGCTGAGTCATGCTCCCTCTGGTCTAAAGTTACGTTCGATTACTGCTGACTCACAATGGAGGATCAACAGGCAGAGAAAGAAGACCATTTAACTTCCAGTCCAAGAAAAAGAAACAACAAACTAATGGAAGTGAAGAAGGAACAAAGTGACCCCCAACGAGGGGAGACCACGGACCTCCTTTCAGTGTGGAACATTTGAAGGCATCACGCAGATAGAGACACTGTTGGTGAGGGAGATGAGTCCCAGCGGCTCGCCTGCAGTTCCATCTACCACCAGAGAGGCCGCTAGAAGCAACAAATCTTAAAGACTGCCACTTTAAACCTAAAAAACCTCACTTTGAGCAAGCGACGACAAATAAAAAACAACGAAAACGTTACCTCGATTTGCATCTTGAGGTGCGTCTTGAAGTGCGAGAGCAGCGTGAGGAAGATGGAGAGCGAGAGCTCGAAGACCTCGGGCACGGAGGAGACGCCGTTCTTGGACAGCGCCACGCACAGGTACTGCTTGATGGCGTTGATGAACATCTCGTTGGTCTTGAAGATGGGCCCGGCGTTCTGCAGGATGGACAGGAGCAGCTGGAGGGACAGGACCTTCGACCGCAGCTCGTGGGACCTGAGTATAATAATAATAATAATAATAATAATAATAATAATAATAATAATAATAGGTAAACTAAGCCTCCTTCAAGAAAGAAAACAGCACACTCCGACCACATCACGCCGTGTTTCTTAAAACAGAAAAGCGAGGGCAACTAAATCAAAGCTCCCCCGCCTGTAGAGCCTCGGCTCGTCTGAAGTGTTGTCCTGCAGGACGGAAAAACCGGAGCAAAAAACATGAAAAACATGCTTTCAGCTACTTTATATGCTGAGATTGGCTGCCGCGGCAACGTCTTCCATCTCTGGCGAGCAGACAAAGTAGGATTAATGTGGCAGAAATGTGACTGTATTGCTTCTGAAAATGCCAAACATGCAAAAAAGGAGAAAAATATAACTGTTGGTGATGCGTCACAAGCTTATGAGAAACCGTCAAAAGTTAAATACCTATTTGGAAAATATGTTTTGAACTACAATAACTTGCCTAACAGAGGACAGCTGGGCAATTTAGTAATTAAGCAATTAAGTGAAGTCATTTTCTGACTTTACCAGACTATTCCAGCTGTTCACCCTCAGTAATTATAAACCTCATTGTGTGCATTTTTGTGTTAAAGTATGATCGTTATCGAGGTATTTGGTCAAAAATATTGTGATATTTGACTTTTTTTAAGTAAATAAGGACCAAAGATGTCATACTGTGTCCACAATTAATACATATGCAAGTTTTTACACCTGAATGCCTGAATAAATGTAACAAAAATGTACATTTTGTCCTCTAAATCATCACAGACGTCCCAAACAGGCACATAATTACCCGTTTACCGTGGAGATACAGATACTTTCTGATAGCCAACAAACAAATATCATCCCACAGACAGCCGGAGAATTGAGTTACACACGGAAACCAGATGCAGGAAATCCTGTTTCACAAAAGCCAATGAGACGTTCAGGAGTAAAACTAACTGATGGAAAAGTCAGATTCATTCCTGGTGCTTTAAATAATAAAAAAAAAGGAACATAACGGCAGGAAGTGATTCATAAATGCTGAGAGATGCCTCATCGTGTCCTTGGATCAGAAATAGCGGATTCACCGGAGCGACCCTCCTCGTTTCAAACTGACTCATCACGTCTATTCTAGTGGTGCGTTCAGGTACAAAAGGTTTGATGGGTAATTGTCAGACTACAGCCCGTTAATCACGACCGTCCCATTGTGTTCAAGTGTGCAGTAAATCTTTGTTTTTTTAATCCTTACTTGGGGTCCGGCGGTCCGTCCGATAGCGGCTTCATTGACAGCTTGCAGAGCGAGCGGAACACCAGGAAGGCGTCTTTCTGGAGGATGTGGGAGAATTTAGCACCTGGCGGCTGGCCCGGCGCCGCGCCCGACTCCTACGGAGACACCGAAAAATACAACTCAGTGGGCTGCAAAATCTCACTGCTATCTCTTAAATTAAATTAAACTACCCATTGTTTCTCCTGCTCTACTGATGCATATGTTGTATTTGTGTATATTCTGCTTTGTCAAAGGCACTTAAAGGGGCTCTATAAATAGAGTTTATTATTATTGTTATTATAATATACAGGTGTATAGAAGGTTGATTACATAAGACACTGCAGAAATTATATTCAGTTTCATTAAATAAACTGAATTCAGGGTTTTTCATTAGTTTATTATTGGATTAAATCAAGTTTTTTCCTTTTTAAATTCATTTTATCATCTGATTAAATCAAGTTCTTTCCTTTTTTTTCAGTTACAATACAAAGACACAAATCAAAACATCAGTAGGCACATCAATAAGTATAAAAGGCACTTGAGGTATTAAAAAATATGCAGAAAGAAGTGGTTTATAGCTAGAAAAGTAAAGAATAAAACATTTTACAAGCATCCACATGTTCATGTGGACACTAGTTGTATGTTCTTTCCTTTTTAAAAGTATTTTATCTTCTGATTAAATCAAGTTCTTTCCTTTTTAAACGTACTGAAACTTTTTTTAAACCGTTTAAAGGTAGCATCTCTTCACCTGCGTGTCATTGGAGGAGAGCGACAGCCTGTCGTCGGTCAGCGAGGGGGTGAAGCTGGCGGAGATGGGCGTGCCGGGGATGCCGTTGGCGTGGACGTGCTCGCTGTCGCTCCCCAGGGTGCCCTCGTCCTCCAGCGAGCTCTGGGTGCCCTCCGTCACGGCCGGCTCCGCCTGCTCGCCCTCGCCGACGCCGCCGCACTCCTTCGTGTCGGAGCAAAGGTTCGTGGGGTCCAAGCAGTGTCCTGTGGTGACGATAGATTGGATCTAGATTGGAATCTGGAGGTTGCCATGACGATCCGACAGCGGTGCATTCACAAACATCACGTTAAAACAGCATCCGAGCAGGTGAAGAGAGGACACCATGCCTTTCTGCTCCATGTTTAAAATACCGCTGAGGGGTAAAAAGCAGCCTTTTGTGTGCATGAGGTAATGACTCTTTTTTTTTTTTTTGCTGCCACAGAATAAAATAAAGGCTTCTTTTAACTTTGGCACACAAAGACGGAGTGCTTTGCCTCCTTTTTGTCAGCATCTAAGGGAACTTCAGGGAGCTTGACATGACCTGAAATTACAGTGAAGCTTCCCAGGAAGCCGACGGTCGAGTTTAAAGACACATTTCTGCACCCGGAGATGTCAGCTTTAATCCTATGGCTGATTTAGGCATTCAGCCGGATCACTACATTTGCAAGGGTCAGTTTTGCATATAAAAAAGAACGAGCAGGTACACATTTGCACAGGTATTTAGTGGGTAAGTGCAAAATTCAAATAACTTGATTTCTTTAGCAAACAAAGGGTGAGCAAAGAGGAAAAAAAGCTGCCCTGAACAAAGAGCAACGGGAGTCGGTGGGCGAAGCACTTGAACTGGTTCATTGAGCTGCTGCTAATGCACCGCGACACATACGCCCACTTCATGGATATAATACCACCAGTTGTACGAGTAATCCTCTCGTTTGTCTCCGAGCTTTTTATTCCCTTTGAAAAATATACCTCCTACGACTTATGAATAAAGACCGTTAGGATGTTTG
Organism: Chelidonichthys spinosus; assembly: GCA_029853015.1. NCBI lineage: Eukaryota > Metazoa > Chordata > Actinopteri > Perciformes > Triglidae > Chelidonichthys > Chelidonichthys spinosus. Next base: position 19,554,079 of record CM056837.1, read on the forward strand.
TACACTCATTTTATTTATTTATTTTTATTTAAATCTCACCTCCTGCAACAGTGTTGACCACCTCCTGCAAAATACTCTGGACTATTTCCTGGGCTTTCTCCTCATAGTTTGGGCTCTCCTCGTCCTCCTCCTCGCCAGCCTCTGGATGCTGCTGGACTGCTGCAACACACACACACACACGCACACGCACGCACACACACACACACACACACACACACACACACACACACACACACACACACACGCACACAAAACACATGTTCCGCTATAAGCATAGTGCTTTCTGGGCCAGCATCCATAAAAGCTACGGCGTCATTGACGGACTATTTTTAATCCTGCTCTTCATATTCCACCCCAGCTCTCTCTCTCTGTCTCTCTCTGTGTCTGTCTGTCTGTCTGTCTGTCTGTCTCTCTCTCTCTGTGTGAATGAACAGTTGTATCTAAATGTGATATCAAATGTTTCTGCAGGCTTTTTCTTTGAATGGAAATCGCACAGCTTTTCATAGATGGTATTCCGTGTAACACAATATGAATATATCACCACCAGACCAGAACGTTGATTAAGGCTCCAGAGATTAGAAATGTTTAAACCGGGTGATCATGAACACATCTCTGGCTGTTCATCATTAGTTTAAAGTAGAGGACATTTGTCATTAGGCTTCTGAACAGGAATGGGGGGAAGAAGATCCAGTAACACGCGGAGGGTTAACTCAACATAGATTAATTAAGGGAAATCAGGATATATTAGATATAAATACAGGACGCAGGCTTACTCTGAGCTGCTGCCGTGGCCTGGTCGGCCTCCGTCTGTTCGTTTTCAGCCACGCAGAAATCCGAGCCGTTTTCTGGATGTGGGCTCTCGTAGACCGGGCCCTCCTCTCCTCGCTCCTCCCCTCGCTCCCCGGACGCCGACCTGCTGCTGCTGCCCTCCGGGGCGGGCGTCGAGGGGGTGGATGGGGTGGAAGGGGTGGTGACGCCGGGGGTCGGAGGGCTGACGGGCCCGTTGGCCTCCTGGGACTGACCCTTGGCCGGCGGGTGGAACGGGGTCTGGAGCTGGGGGGAGTCGGGCTCGGCATGCTGGGTAACGGGGGACTGCTGCCGGTGCCGCTCTCTCTCCAGCTGCTTGGCTTCCTGCAGCTGCACGCACACACACACACACACACACACACACAATATAAAACACACAAACACAGTACGCACAAATAACAGCATTCACAGAACAAGCACATGCAACACACACACACACACACACACACACACACATAGAGAGAAAAAGCCAGGTTTTAACAATGTCAACAAACTCATAACAGCAATTACAAGTTTAGATTCCCCCGAGGGTTCCCTGAACGCAACACATCCAGATGTCGATGCAGAGAGACATCTTAGACTCTCTTTAAAAAGGGTTTTCCAACATCAACAGTGTGTCAGCATACGTTCTGGGAGATGTATGTGGATGCTCACTCGACTGAGAAGCAGGACATGCGACTACGACGGCGATGGAGACATGCTGGCTCGTGTGAACTGGCTCTACTTGAAGGTGGAAAGGCGGATGGGTAAATGGCTCATAGGGCCGTGTCCCGGCTGATGAGTCACGCCTCCGACCACGGAGCAAAGTGTTGCTTTGCAGCTAAAAGTGGGTCACGAGACGTTCCCAGCTGTGGCCAGAAAGAGGACGTGATGTCGGGGGAATATTGTGTTATTTCAGATAACAGGACTAGTTGCACACTCCACTTATTTCATGACAAACAAGTTCCAAAAATAACAAGCAAAGCAAATTACAAGCGGTGGATGTTCTCGCAGCCAGCAGCCCCACGGTGCATTTTCAATCCACAGTGCATTTATAGAATTGTCGGGCATAAAAAAATAAATAAAAACATTAAAAAATAAAGCGAGGTATGGGTTACAGATGGGAATATAAACACATTTACAAAAGCAGCGGCGATAGATGGAGATCCTTCTGTCTGTCATCAATCTGCCTCACAATAATACAATAATTAAACTCCACTCTCGTTCTTTAACGGGCCGTTCTACTGACACATTTCAACGTAGGCGACTAAACTCGATGACACGGCATCCCGAATGAAACAATCAGCATCGATTATGAGCGACGCTAACGAGGCCAGACGACACACCTAAGCCGGAGGGGACAAAACAAACTAAGCTCATTATTTAAATGCCACCTCAGTCGGATAGTGAAGACAGGGGCCTGTGTGTGTGTGTGTGTGTGTGTGTGTGTGTGTGTGTGTGGATCCTCGTCTCTCTCTTCTCGCTGCTTCTCTAAACTCCTCCATCTGCGTTCGACACGAGTTACACGTTCGTTCTAAAACCAACTGTGTTTAAAAACACAACAAATAAAAGCCGTTGTGTTGGACTGGATCGGTGCGGGGAGGGAGAGCGATATGATTGGTAGGCAAGTCAACGAAAGCCACAACAAGCATATGGTGGGAGAAAAACAGAAAGCACACAGCATGTCAGCTACCTGTGCAGAGTGGGAGGGGAAAGTAGATGAGTGCATGAACGGATGAGGGGTAAAAAAAAATCATAATAAAAAAGAGCAAACACAGACACACAGAGAAAGGTTTGGAGAGTTTCTGATCAGGCAAGTCACGGCAGTCCTGCACGCTTTTACCTGGCGGTCACGCTTTCTGGAGGCCAGAGACCAAGATAGCTTGTGATTTGTAAGCTATGTGTCCAAAAGGAAGGGGAGGGGGAGGAGGGAGGGAGGGAGGGAGGCAGGTGAGGAGGGGAAAAGTGTCATTCAAAAAGAAAAAGATGACATTAGAGCAAGCTTTTTGTTTTTTGAAGGCAACAACTAAAAGGTCCCTCCGGACACAAAGCAAACAGTACGACTTTAATGAAACCAGGAATCGGTGGTTCGAGTCGAGGAGAGAGCTTTTCCGTCTTTCATGATATTTATCTATGTTTTATTTGTTGCAGTGCTTTTAAGCTGCAACCTCGTAGACTTTCATTTGATCCAAGATCCTTTTTGCATCAAATTTCAGACTTTAGCTCAAGTAGGAGAAGCTCTCTCCCCCTTTTATGTGTCTACATAAACAGGATAGCTTGTTATTTGAGGGGGGGGTTGGACATACTGCTTGGTTCTCCATGCGTGCGAAGATGACGTTGAGCATCTGCGTGAGCGTGGCCTTGGCCGTGGTCTGGTTGATGAGGTTCTTGCTGGCCAGGTAGATGTTGTAACAGGTGCGGACGGCCTGCAGCACGGTGCCCTCGTGGATCTCTATGTGCTGGGAGGTCACCGCCGTCAGCAGGGCCTGGAGGGGGGGTCGGAGTGGTAGGGGACCCAAAAAAACAAGGAAATACTTTGTTGGACAAGCCGGTGCAGGGAGGACTGTGATTGGCTGACTTCAACCAGCTGATTGACCCAGTTAGGACACGGGAAAAGTCACATTTTAACACAATCTTGCAACTTATATTACAAGTTCTCCATGGGAACGTTTTTGTCAGATGTCAATATGTCTCTAAGGTCGTTTTCACATTCGTGTGCTTCGTTCTATTAATGGAAATGTGACACTTTGGTGCCACGTTCAGTCTGTTTTACCTGCTCGGGAGCCGAGTTCACACTCGCACGACACCACGAGTGTGAATCGCCAACGTCTCATCATACAGAGAGTCAGCATATTCCTTAAATATTATAAGTCTTTGAGGATTTCACGGCCCACAATGCAGCAACACTAGAGATTCATAAAAGTGCTAAAAAATAATAACTAATTTAAAAGAAAAGAACAACAGCTGTATTAGAATTCATATATGGGCAAATCTAATGAGTTTACGGGTTGTTTTCCACTTTATACTCCTTGTAAATTACCACATCTTTTAAAGTGGCATATTGATTCATGCATTAAAGAAGCAGAGAATCATAAAAAAGCAGCTACATATGGGGAATTAATATCATTAGATATCTTAATAAAACCAACAATAAATCTCCTTTCCATTCCTGACGTCGGTGGAGTTTCCGTGTGATGACGTGTGATTGGTTCACCTTAATGATCTGCAGTTGCACGCCCTCGTCGGTCTGCGGCCCTTGGAAACAGGCGCATATGGTCTCGATGATCCTGTCGATGAGCTTCTTGCCCGGCGCCGCGTTGTCCGGGGCGCTGCCCGTCAGGTGGCCGTACGCGATCAGCTTCTACACGGCCGCAATCACAAACACAATAACTTGGTTCTAAGATCTTGGAGCAAGCGTTTTTTTTGGGGGAGGGGCCCCAAACGTGTCCCGCCACTGACCTGTAAACAGTCGAGCGATGTGATGACGATGCGGGGACATTTGGACTGACAAGCCAGCTCGAACGGCAAGAAGTACTTGTCGGCTTCGATGAAGTTGGTCTTGGATTTGATTGGCGGTAAAGTGCTGGAGCCGGATTTGCCATCTCCACTGGGCGGACTGGGAAGAAGATAAAAAAATAAATAAAAATCTGTCAAGATGAGTCACTCGGGAAGAAGCAAAGGGGAGGTTTTGAAAAATCAGACTCCCACTTCCAGACCTCTGCTGTGCCTGTTCCTCCGGGAAAACGCAGAGGAACAAAAACAAATCTTTATTACACTGAAATCAATGTAGTGTCTGACTGCTTAAACCGCTTCACTTGATCTCTCCGAGGGAGGGGGGCTAATCCCAGAGGTTTGATATTCAGCATCCTCATGCTGACTAAGCATCTCCAGGTCTTAAATCAAACTATACAGCCATTTTTTCTCTCTCTCTCCCCCTTGAATTTTTTAAAAGGCCAGAGACGCAGACATAAAATATGGACCGCTGCCTTCAGCATCCCCAAGCACGACTACCACACCCAGACCGCTGGAAGGAGAGGAGAGCAGAGGGAGGGAGGGGCTGCATTGTTTATGTGTTGGCAATGAAAATGGATGACTTCAGCTCTTTTTTTTTTTTTTAGAGGACCTCACCCGAGTACAGCGGGGTGCAATCATGAAGAGGAACAGAAGAAGAGAGGAAGGATGAAGGGCTTTGTTTTCATTTTATACGCAATTTGAAAAAGCAAAAGAGGAAACGGGCGTCGGAATAAAGAGGAATTAGAAGAGGAACAGAAGAAAAAGGGGAAGTAAAGTCAAATAATATGACGAGGGGTATATCTGAGAACGGATTAGAAGAGGAAAAACTACAGTAAAGTGTAGAAAAATCTGCGTTACAGCCGTCTCATCACTTTCAAAACCTATTAGACGGGAAGATCAAAGTGGAGCCGTGATTCAGCAAAGATCAGCCGACCCAGCATCCCTCTCTCTCCGCTATTGTGCTGCGTGTCCTCTGGCTTATTCCTGGGCTCTCTGCTTAATACCCCCCCACACACACACACACACACACTCAGCCTGCTTAGGGAAAAATAATACAGCCATTAACGCCGTTTTAGCCTCCATCCAACGACTCCCCGGAGCCACGGTGGGGTTCTTTGAAGCTTTAGTGCCACTTATTTTCATCACGGAAGGGGAAGACGCAATGCAAAATCTATACAATAATCAATATGTCGATTTATGATTAAATGTCTTCTGGTATGACATGCAGCTTAAATGGGTGAGTTTGACGGTTCATCCTTGACCTTGGAGGTGACAAAAAGCATGAACTCCACTCAAGGTTCCCCTTACTCTGGAGCTTTTCATCGTCTTCTTCAGCAGTTATTTGCAGTCAAAATAGTTGGACATTTGTTTTTTTTTCCTCCCAAGAGTGAGATGAGAAGATCAAAGTACCACCTGGAGTCTCCGCCGGTTGCCTAGCAACCTCACATTGATGATAAAGACCCCCAGGAAGTCACTGAGCCTCGCGATGGTCCCCGCAAATAGCCGTCCATAACCATAATAGCTTTTAAAGGAACGAGACGAGGAAGATGAAGACTGTGTGATACAGTTGAAAGCTCCAGAACAAGTGCAGATTTCTTTGGTGGATCTTCTTTTTTAGGTCTTTAACGTTGTGTTACAGTTATGTTATTTTAGCTGAATAAAATGTTAAATAAAAGCTTCCATTTCTTTGGTTATTTATTACGTTCACTACACAGTTTATTCTCATATCATTATATCTCTTTATAGTCTACAAGTGTTAAATATCAGTACCATCTGGTCCTTCTATCCATTACATAAATGGTCCATAAGTTGAATTTACTTTACAAAGATGTATATTTCTATATATAAAAAAAACATACACTTCATAGATGTGGCCGATTCCCCACTGTCGATATTTTAAAGATGTCGTTATTAAATTTGGCCTCGTATGTGTTGGCGCTGCAGAGTGAATACACAAAGGGAAACAATTTAAATATGACTGCAGGCTCACGCAGATATTATATTTGTATTCCTGAGTAGCACTGGGAGACTATTCTATATGACATTAAAAATAAAGAGAGAGAGTTGAAAAAGTGCCTGAGATGAATCCTAAAAAAGCAGCAGCATTGTGTGAGAGCTGGGCGTGGCTCGCTGGTGGACGGACGAGGGAGGGAGGGACGAGAGAGAGAGAGAGAGAGAGAGAGAGAGAGAGAGAGAGAGAGAGAGAGAGAAGAGGAGAGGCAGCACTCATGCTACGATTCATTCCAAGCCTACATTATTTTGGCTGCACGTGCATGGGCACACACACACACACACACACACACACACACACACACACACACACACACACACACACACACCACACACCACACACACACACACACACACACACACACACACACACACACACACACACACACTCTCAAAAACAAGTTCAGCATTAGGCAGGGGTTTGGGAAGAAAAGCCATTAATGAGTAGACAAGGGGCTGCTGGGAGCAGGCCAGGCAGAAAGGCACAAACAAAAACACACTAGAGGCCACACACACACACACACACACACACACACACACACACACACACACACACACACAGAGTTCTAATCCCCTTTACTAGCCGAACACAGGAGCAACAGAGAGGCGTTCAGTTGAGCCATGAATCTTACAGTGACTGAACACACAGAAAGACAGACCAAAGCACTTAAATGACTCTCCATGCCTCAATGCTTCTGTAATTAATCAACAAGCTTACCTTAATTTTTCTGATTCCTCTTTGATTTCCTCTGCAAATGAAAAATCAACAAAAAAACAACACAATTAGTCAAGTGTGAGTGTATTTTCTACAGTATTTTACTCGGCTTATGACACCGCAGGGAGTGGACTTATTTATGAAGAGCTTTTTTTGTTTTTCAGAAAATCTTCAAATCAGATGTTTTCCCGAGCCTTTTAGGAAGCTGTGTGTGTGTGTGTGTGTGTGTGTGTGTGTGTGTGCCCCCCCCAGAGGATTACGATTCACACTGCTGATGCAAGAATAAAGGGACTTAAAAAGTATTCAAGCAGAAAAATGTGTGAGGTTCTGACCCCCAGAGTTTGACTGTGTCGCCATGGTGACGGGTCTGTTGACGTCCCACCACCACCACCAGCCGGTGCAGAAATAAAAAGCCTGGCTAATGTTTTGCCTCAGCGGCAGCTCGGCCTCCCCCCTTTAAGAATGCAATCATTATTCATTCCAGCAGCCGGGCCAACATTTGTGTTTATTTCACAGATCTGCAGGCATGAAAGCCGTCGTATGAAGCTGCCGAGCGCCGGCACAGACGAGCAGAAAACACAGAGGGAGGGAGAGACGGATATAGAGGAGAGGCCAATTGGTGCTAGACATTAAAGAGGGGGGGCTTTCAATGAGGAAGCTTTTTAAAAACACAGTGGCAATCGGCAAAGTCCTCACAGAATTGCAACCAGCAAAAAAAAAAAGAAGAAGAAGAAAAAAACGTAACATAATGAGAGCCCAATTATTTCACTGCTGCAAGGCTAACCGTCCTTTCAAAGAAATCCACTTGGTGAGAATATTTATCACTTAACACTCGGTGGAATTAAGTTAAGGGTGGTTTCAAACACGTTTTACTGTACTTATCCACGAGGGAGACGGGCACGCGTTGGAGAAGAGACGCTTTTTGGATTTGGAAAACCATCTGAATTTAATCTACACATCCGTATAATAAACACGCAGTTCTCCCTTTGGGTCCAAAAACCGGATCCGAGAGGCGAGCGAGCATGTCGTCTTTTTGTGTGATTATTCTGAGACTGACTGAACGGGATCAGCGAGTCCTTGATCCGAGTCTAGTCCGCCTGTCAGTCCTCTGCTGTAACGGCAACGAGAGAGTCGGACGACTGTATTGATGCCACGGACTCATTCATTCATCTGTGAGCTATTTTTAAAAAGACCCAAGGTAACATCGTAATCTGCAACATCAGATGAGAGTGGATGAGATACCAGACGACTTTGTCAGTTTTTCGCCTTTTTGATTGTTATTGTAAGGATTTTTTTGTCTTTGTTTATTAATGCACTTCTTCTTGAGCAGATATCATACCGCTTTCTCACTGCAGATTTATTTTATTTTCAGGTCAAATCTGGCTCTTAAAATCACATTCATAGTTGTTTCATCACTATTTGCTATCATTGTGATTATTTCATAAAAATATAAAGAAAAACGGAAAAGTTCCCTCAAATCCAAGAGGGACAAAACAGAAAAAAGCTGTGAAATTTCAGCACTTTTTAAATAAATTACCACAACGATTAATCCTTCATTATCAGAATTGTTGATTAATTTCCCGTTGATCCACTTATCCAATTAATGACTACTTGTTTCGGTGGAAATTATCGATATCATGAAAACTGCGTTATGATAATGAATATTCATGACTGTAATCTTCTCACTTCAAACTTTGAAATCCCCGACAACCAATCAGAAGAGTTGTTTTTTTGAGTGAATAATCAGCAACGATCCCATCTCTAATCTTTTTCCCAGCAACACTTTCACTCCAGCGAGCTGCAGCTCGACTCAAAGGCCGACATCATAGAGCTGGACCCGATAGTCTGCTGCTCTCTGGTGCAGAATATTAACCTCACAGCAGGACTCTTTTCCGGGATGTGTGAAATTACAAAACGGCCCCGGGCTTTCCCACTTTTAATATCAATAGACGGTTCATCACATCCATGCAAATCCACAAACACAAGCCAAAAAAAGAGAGGACGGGCAGGTAGGCCCTCACACACACACACAGAGGGGCATCATCTGATGAGGAATCATCACCCAAGGATTTGAATGGTGAAACCATGGCAACGGCGGGTGGTGGTGTCGGAGATGAGGGGAGAACAGACACATAAACGCGGGATGCTCCTGGGACCGGCAGAAATTAAAACCGTGGAATAACGACCGATCTGCCAGCTACCGGGTTTCAAAAACAAACACACACACACACACACACACACAACTAAATTATTTATTAAGTTAAAGCTCATTTTTTTTATATCAACTTGAGCCATGGTATAAATCAGAAAAAAGTGCAATGAATGAAGCGAGAAAACTCCATTTTTGCCTCGGAGCAGACTGGGAGAAACGTCCCAAAATGGCTCATCACACTCTGATCGAGTGTCCCAAAATAACCCCAACACAGGATTCAAAACCTCATAAGCTCAGGAGCCCACGAACACTTCAGCTGTTAGAAGAAAAGTTTCATTTGGTGGGCGACTTCAATACAACACAGCTTGCATGCATAAAATATCTCCAAACTTCATCCCGGCGTTTTAGTCACTTATTAACCCGACTCCCTCAGCGCTGCACAGTCATAGTAAACATGGCTGACCTTGAAGAGCCCCAGTTCTGTGCCCTGGTGTGTCCCAGGACAACCACCAGTATAATCAAAAGAACAGCAGCAGCAGCAGCGGTAGTTCAGCGTTGTGCTTGAAGCCTCCTCCACATCTGCAGCGATGCAGATGAAAACAGAGCGGCTCACCACTTTTCAATCTAATGAGTCCACATGAAAAAAAAAAAAAAAACATTGGCGGCTTCTGTGAGTCAACTCGTGAAAAAAATATGAAACTGAAACTTCAGAAATCGACTCCCACGAAGCCCTCAAAGTGGTGAATTTGTTGTCTCTCTCCACACATGAATTATTCCCCTGTTGCATCTTAAAAAACATTCAAAACATTTCACATATTTGGTGAAAATAATACAACACAACTGTGAAAGTAACGGGACTGAAAGAATCTATTGAAACTAATTGATTGATACTGGATTGCTACGACTTATCAATCATAACACAGGCTTGATTTCGCTGCATCATCACCATTACTGATGCTTCAGCAGGTGACCAGATGCATTAGAGGCAGCCATCGGAGCTACAGACCTCGAAAACAAAGCCTTGACACTTCCATAATGTATGAGAGAGCCCTCAATCACCTCCACCATTAGGCTCATCCTTACCTTTCCCCCCTCTTACCCCCGACTTGAACCCAGGTCTTTACACTCGACAACAGCAGGACATTAAAGGAGCATTAATACCAAATCCCCGTCATGTTCGGCCTATATTTAACTTCATCAAAAAACAAGTGAGTCACATTTGTTTTCCCATTCCTCTGGTGTATGAAAGCATTAGAAGACACTCTGCAAATGTGAGCATTTTTACATCCCACACACCCCGAGGTTGTCATCCATTAAAGGACCCCCCCCCCCACTAGAAAGCTGCCTCTAAGCGGGGGAGAAGGTCGGTTCAAAGGCTGGCTAATCACGTCTCCACTCTGGAGTGACTGCAGCAGCAGCAGCAGCAGCAGCAGGGGGCCTCCAGGGACGTTTTCTGAGAGCTGGCAGAATGGACATGCATGAATGCGGCCGGGTGCGGGCCACGTTCCAGTCAGGTGTACCTGCCCACCGTCGAATGGCACCGACGCACCGGCGGTATTAATGGCCCTTTGTCCTCCCGATGGGGAAGTAAAACACTTCCTGAAAAACATTCGGCATCTGCAACCTCCTGTATATATATATATATATATATATATATATATATATACACTGTTGCCCATAAAGTTGGAATATTTTGTTTGACACAACCCTCTGTTTATTCCTATTTAAATGCACCAGTCATCACTTTAAATCAGGTGCAATAATTACATTATGTGTCCCCAATAAGGTGAAATTAATACATGACGCTATAAAAGACAAGACATATGCAAAATGATTCCAACTGTCATACATATATACATCAGTATGTTCCTTATTTACCTCACTCATGTACTGACATACTGATATCTATTTTAAACAGGTGCAGTATGTCACTCTGCACGTTTTAATCCGGCTTGATTTATTAAAGCAAACCTAATAGCCGAGGAAGCTCAGTACAACAAAGCCCGATACGTGACACCTACACGGCGAGGCCTGAAAAATACATGACGATGACGACACCGCGGCCTGAAGGCAGCTCACGCTAAACAACCGAATGCCAGCTCGTGCAGCGAGAAGGCTGCGAGATCCAGACGAGCTGAGCCCGACAGTCAGCAGAGACGGGGGTTTCTGCAGCGCTTTGTATTATACACGTTTCAAAAAGGGGGGGGGGTTATCACAGATCCCTTCAATCACACTTACTGAGCTACAGCGGACGCCGATCTCGGCTTAGATATCCAGAGCACAAGGTAACGTCAGCCTCTCAGAACGCAAATGTGCAGCCGTTACAGATAAGAATAAGCAAAGGGGGAAGTATTTGGAAAAACCTCTGAATCAAAGGTGGGAGCAGGTCTGTAGCGGGGGGGGGGGTCACCACTTCAATTCCTCCAGAACTTCTGGAGAAAACCTGGAGTATTTGAGCTCCCCTCCGAAGCAGCTGAATTCCCCGGAGCATCGCTGTTTACACTCCATCGCTCCAACAGTGGGTTTACGGCATCAGTGCTGCTGAAAGGATGCGCATGCATATTCACTAAACTGTCGCTGAATAAATAAACACCATAGAAGGGGGCTAGACCTGCACCTGGTGAAGCTACAACACATGACGGTGCATTTTTAGAAAAACCACAACATCTATTAACACCAAGCAGTCTGCTTCCACGACGCATCACATCCGACTGCTTCTCCGGGGAAAACAATAGTGTAACCATTCATCGACTGATTGTCAGTCCTACAGATTCAGCTAAATCCAACAGATCCGTATATATATGTATATATATTTAATATATGCAAATGTGTGGAAGTAAACATTGACTTTTTGGATTGGACGGGGTTTTTACAGTCCTGCCACGGCCACAGATGACATTTTTTTAATTGTTTATGTCAGAGCATCTCATGTATCCACTGCTATCGGTATATTACAAGGATTTCAAGTAATATAACAGAATGTTTCTGAATAGAATCACCTCCACCTTTAACGTTCCGTGACATCACATCTAGCCCTTTTCTTATAACACAGGTAGTTTAAAGTAGACAAAGCAATGCTTTCGGCCCAGGAGGCTGCACACACCTGGGCGAACATATCTCACCGACTAAAAGGTGTCAACACTAATTCAATAAGTAGAAATTCTGCCAGCAAGATGTTCACACACAATCAAACATGCACCGTGCACACGCACACCAAAAAACCTCACGAGGGCTCCGACATTTCATCAATTAAGAGACGGCTCGTCTGGCGGGGAGGGACGGCGATAAACAGAGCGCTCTCTGGAGACGCTCTGCAGCACGTCGCGAGACCGGCAGCAAGACAGCAGCCTCGCCGGGAGGGGGGGGGGGGTCACATGCGAGAGTGGAGGGGGGGGGGGAGCCGGGACAAGGACGAGGCCGCCTTCCAAAACAAATCTGCTTTTATAAACCAGCTCCGTGCCTTGTGTGCATGTGCTGTATGAGTGTGTGTGCTCATATTACAAGGCTATACTAGAGGAGGGCAGAATGCCGGGTCTCACTTTCACACTGGTGTGAGACATGTTTGGGTTCTCCCCTCCACCACAGACGAAAGACAGAGGAGGGAACATCAGAAGGATTTCCTAATCACTTCCTGCCCTTTGTGTGGGGCAGAAATCTGCAACAAGATAACAGAACCTCCTTCCTAATGGCCTTCCAACAATCTTTACACACACACACACACACACAGAGGAGAGGTCAGAGGTCACTCCCTGACTTCCATCACCTGAGCGAGGAGATGGAGATGGCAGAAAAAGGGCATCCCACCGCACCATTTCCATTTCAAAGAGATAAGAGCCCGTCTGTGACTGGCATGGATCCCACAGTCGGCTCCGACCGCTTCCTATGCCATCTACTCAAAAATTCCACACCCCTCCCCTCCAAGTGAAAACATGGTGGTCACGGCAACGGTACGTCTCCAGATACGGAAGCAGAAAGAAGCCGAGGAGACTTTTATCTCCGTTCAGCGTGCAACATTGACCCCATTATCCAGGCCGGCAACAATATTACATCTCTGGTGGGTTTAGCAATCAAGCGAAAACATTTTGAGGAGAGCTTGTAATAAGACAACGTCCACACAGGCATAATAATAATAATAATAATAATAATAATAATAATAATAGTAAAAGGAACACACTGCAGTTCTTCAGCACCACTAAGACTGGCTAATCCGGGGATGAATCTGCGTGTAGGTGTGCACCACCACCTCCACCTCCTACAAAACATAGATAAGCACAGCAGCCGCGGCCTCCTCCGCCACGGAGAGCCTGAGAAAGAATCAGACCGCTGACATTTCTATTGTCGAGGCTGAAAGCAAAGGTTGCACAGCAGTAATTACATTTGGAGGAGGAAGAAGGAAACACTGTCAGAGGTTGTCTGGGCTACCTAATCATGTGTGTGTGTGTGTGTGTGTGTTGCATTTGTGTGTGTGCATGAGCCTGCATCTAATCATTGGTTTACCTCTCATGGCTGAATTGATGCTCAGAAATTATTTATTATTTGAATAATTGATGTTTAATAACTCTGCTGCTGGACACATGATTCAGCATTTTTCCCCTGCTCCAACGCTATGAATCGCTACTTTCTGTCGCCCTGAAATGGGGTTTGTTGTTGTTGTTATTATCGTGCTACACAAGCTGGAGATAATAGCCAGTCAATGGGAGATTAATGTGCGAGCTGCATCCTCCTTCAGCTCATTCAGCCTGAGTGCACGTTCTCATCCAAGCCCTCTTCATGATGGAGTTAAAAACGCGGTTATGGTACCTACCATTACATGGTTTACAAGAGGAGAGAGTCGGTTTGGGATGCAGACAACCTATAATCCAGCCTTTTGGGTGTGATTTTGTACCCGGCCCTCGGCGGGTTGAAGATTCTGGTTTCCGATGACCTTTGTAACGTCATTTCCTTCTCAACAAACACATCAGGAAAGACTTTCCACTTTCTTTGAGCAGTGTTTTTGTGGAAACACCTTCTTAAGTTTCAAGTGGTTCACTGATGCCTGGGAGCTGGCGTTGCTAGGCAACACATTGTCAACTTGCATGGAGTGCTACTGCCTAAGTAACATTATTCAAAAAATACCAAATGTTCACACCTACTGTACAATATTGACCAAATGAGTACAAAAGACAGAAACAAAGATTTAGCAGAAAACATATGTTCTAATTTCAGTCCGACTGTACACTCCGAATGACTCCTTAATCATTCCTTCTATTTTATCGCCCCGTTCTCCCTCAGTAACGGTGATGCATCATTCTGCTTGCTACCAAACTCTCCTCGGATGAATACAGATGCTAGATCAATACAAGACAGATACCCCGGATAAATAAAAGGGACACGAATGGAAACAGAAAACGGAGAGGAGGAGAGAAACGGGAGGCTTTTATTCCTTTTTCATTCGTCTCTTCTGTTTGCGGTATAATTAATTTATCAGCTGTCGCGGGTCTGACGGAGGCACCAGTGGAGAGAGACAATGCATTATGTATGCAGGTATCAATGTAAGAAAATAGATGAAAAAGAAAACAGGAATGGGGGAATCTTCTACATTCTGAACCTCGTCCGAATAGATGAAAGGGTTGTTTTCTTTAAAATGCTCTCAGAGCGAGCTCTGGTCATGTAAATTCTCCACCGCTCATTATCTGAATACCAGTCAACCTTTGGGGTTGCAAGCAGCTTAAGTGTCTGCACTTAGTCTGGAGGGGGAGACGTGAGACTGAAACCAGGACACACTTTCCTCATGTCTCCCTTCCCTTCAGGCCAACCAAGCAGATTGTGAAGCACAGCAGACGCCAAAACCCAGGTAAAACCACCCGGACCATTACGACGGGCTTTTATCACTCCTTCCACAAAGGCATCCGTGTGTCTGCAGCGACAGTGCAAGAAGATACGGATGCCTTTCATACTTTTAAGAATGAACCGCCCACGCACATGCAACCTCATCTGATTCCAGTTAAAGTCAAACTGTGGAAAACATTTAGCGCCACGCCGGCAGATAAAGGTGGCAGAAAAACGGAGCTCTGCTTCCCTCATGTACACTTCCTCCTCTTCCCCTGACAGTTTCCTCGGCGGAGGTTTTGTGCCTCTGGAATGATTTTTTACTTCATGCTTGATATGTTTCTGTCAGGAAAAGAATGTCTTAAAGGTAAAAAAAAAAAGTTGTCAGGTCCAATAAAAAAAATCAGCGAGGCTATTATTCTTCAGTCGGAGGACAAACATGGAGGTTTGCCTTGACAGCAGCCATCAACTCCGGCACCTCGTGTTTTGGGAAGGCTGTGTGCGTCTTTAGGGAATCGCGGTTAAAAAACCCTCAATTACCAAACGGCCCCATTTATAGCGTGGTGCTTATCGTGTTGTGACTATGGTGAAGCTTATCATGGAGGAACATGCGGTCGCCGTCCTCCAATGCTCTGAGGTACATCTGTCCCTACGGCTCCTCAGCCAGGGTTCAGGAAAACCGGCCTTCATCCTGGTGCAAAACTCCTGGTGATCTTTATCTGCATTTACAGGCGCATTCAAGGTTCTTTTGACCTCGGATGTGAGAAATGTTTTGTTAGAAAAGCCAGTGGTATTTGCAGTTGAAGCGTCAGACTACTTGGTTTAATCTAAATGTAATGTTACAGAAAAGCAAACATCCCATGTTGTTACATGTAGGGATGTTAATTGATAAACATTCCTAAATCTTTGAATATTAAATGATTCCATAATGTGGCAGAGGATTACAGATTACAGCTGATTTATGAGGGTTTCTTTGTGGCGTCTCTTCTGAAATAAAGTGATGGAACAAACGTAACGTATAAATATATCAAATTAATTCCACCAAAGGTTTGGGAGCTCCAGTATGTTTCCAAAGCTACATCTGCAACAAAAGGTGACATTTTAAAAGAATAAAAGCACAACGTTGATGAGGGATTAATGACTAAAAACAAACAACACAAGAGTCAGTGTACCATGTAATTATAGCTCCTGGTTTATTATTATTTATTTGGCTCCTATCTCCCCCATGTTGCAAAACATTCAGATTTAATGAATGTCAAAGCCCTCCGACTGCCAGGAAGAGACCACGAAACACTGTCAATATCTCCAAACTCACACGCTGCTCTCACATACTGAACCGAAGGCAGGTTGTTGAAGCAAACAGTCCAGCTGCACATAACCTGCATAGTTTAAAACAGCCGAAGAAGAAAATCTAGCATCTGGAGAGCCACAAGTGTTTTAAAACCTGGAACAAAACACGGCTGAATATTGGATTTCCTCATTAAAAACCCATCCAATGGGATGTCCACGTTGCTCTGTATCTGCTTCATGTGTTCGAAGGTAAAATGAAAGAAATGTATGAGTACTTTCCATCTGCATTTACAGGTATCGAGTAAATGAGTCATCCTCAGTGGAAAGAAAAACAAAGACACACTGAGCGTCCAGCCGCTGCCTCCAACAAGCCCAACTGAATATTCATCACCGATGGGTCTGCAGGTCGCTGTGACCTGCACAGCTGACCCTCAGATCAAACACTCTCCAAAGGGGGAAAGATAATGAGCAATGTGCTCAGCGGGACTCGACTCCTTAAGTGACTGCCATCCTGGATACGAGGCGCTCGCTCCTCTCGTACCGAGGGCCGCCTGATTTAGCTGGTTACATTCACAGCAGGACTGTTTTTGTGGCGGAGGCGGCGGAGGCGGCGGCGGCGAAGGAGCCACGTGAACTTCTCAATCCAGAGAGGACGGGTTGGGGTTGGAAAAACAATGAGAACCGAGCACAAAGCCGGCATCATGAAGGGCTAGCAACACGTGGCAACAATGAACCAAAGCAGATGTGTCACTCCTGAAAGGTGATGGAGGGGTCATACCCGCCGCCCGTTTCTTTGCTATCAGACAGCTCCTCTCAAAGACGCTGACGGTGCGACCCGAAGATAGTAGGAGCCGGAGTCACTACGGTTTAGAGCGAGTGAGACAGTGAGACGGTACTCCTTTTGGGAACAGCTGTGTGACATTTTGATAATTTAGGAGAAAAAGGTCAGTTTGGGTGTTAGGAGGCTGGACTGATAGCCTAGGTAGAGCCTTTTACCTCATATATGTTTAAACAAGATGCCAAAATGAAGATACCGTCTTGTGTAATATGATGAAAAATTCAAACAATACCTAGTTTAGCACGGCGGATAACAGGCGAACTTTCTGTGACAGCAGAGAGGAAAACTCTGGCACAGAGAGATGTCTCAGAGCCCCCGAGAGCCGGAGGGGGATTATGTAAGTCACTCAGCATAGTGGGTCGCCCAGTCCTTTTTTGATATGCACTTACTACTCTACCGCTGCAGAGATTCTCATGTTGTAGATCTCTCGTGTACGGCTGAGGCTGATGTGACGTCACGATCAGAATGGACTATTTAAATATGAGAATATTAAGAATATTGGTCAGTTTAAAGGATAGCACACCCTTATATAGAACCAAGCAGCTCCATAAACAGTGAGTAACTGCAAGGATTATATATATATATATATATTACAGCCAGCATCCGTGATCAGTTTATGGTTGTTTCCTGACTCACAGTTGGACAGCCTACATTTCAATTAAAACAACAGGATTACTAATTCACTCATAGCGGGAAAAGACTATCATCAGTGACATCAATTCAAGTCTTTAGGCTCCGGTTGCAGGTAAAGAGATGTTGTTTTTTCCCTTTGAAGACCTGTGGGTTTTTTATTTCCTTGTTGCTCTACACACAATCAACTGGGGGGAAGGAAAATATAATTTGCATGTAGGTGGGTTGATTTAGAACACATCAGAGCAAGCCTCAACAAACACAATGGGTGTATTTTGTTCGCCTTCAAGGCCATTTAAAAAAAAAAAAAAAAAAATACCCTGCTTCAGTTTGAATGAGTTGGTTTAAAGCAGGTTGGATGGTTGGCTGCTTCACAACACGGACTCATTGTTTACCTGGCAGTGTCATATTACTCCTTTAGCAGGACCAAAAGCTATCTTGTTCCAACTCAGTTCAAAAAATAATAAAAAATTAAATTATTATCTGCTCTGCTTCTATGTGAATTTATTTTTGTTTTGTTTTGCCTAAAACGATTTTTAAAATGTATATTTATGATTAGTCACCTCCCCAAGGACGTGCTTTCGTTTAATACACCTGCTAGCATAAAAGCTTCCGGATGTAGTGCAACTAAAACCGGACGTTCCGTGACGTCGACTTCAAAATAAAAGTCATCAGCAACAACGTAGACACGCAAGCTACACGAAGGGAAAGTTTTTGTTATTTCATACGAGTTATTTCTGAAACATAATTCGACTTTTCGCTTCGGCGTTTCGCTCGGTATCACGTTATTTAAAAAATAAAAATAAATCTGACCGGAAGTCATCTTATTAGTACCATCCGCGGCTTGACGTTGATGCTAGCTAGCACAAGAGGCGCTTACTTGACAGCTGACACCTTCTGCCTCGACTTTACGTGTAGTTCCACAACATAAAAAGCAAGATGAGAGCCCAGAATATTAAATGAGTAAACTGTTTTGGTCTCTTTAAAACGTCTACGACGCGGCGGACGGATATTACCAGGAAGAGACACACAAAACAGCTCTACTTTTTGTCGGCTGGGGTTAAAACGCGTGCAAATACACAGTTTTGTATACTCCCAGTGAATGTATAAGGTGTAGTTGTCATTTAGCTTGATAGCAAAAGAGGGAAGCAACTTTTAGTTGTCTTGCCCGGTCGGTGCTCGGCCTGTTTCGCAGCATCGGGCTCAACGTTTGCAAAACACCCACCACCCCTCCTGCACCATTTCCGCGTTTCATACGCGAATCATCGCCACGTCAATTAAATCGTACACATTTTTGTGGCCGTTGCTCGTTTTTTAAAAGCACAATAGCAACCGGTGTTAGATGAATGAAAGGCTGAACAACCGGTTGGTGGAGTGAAAAGGTGAATGACGTGTCTAAATCAATGAGTCCAGGACTAGAAAGGGGGGGGGGGGATGTGGAGCTAAAACAACGCGACTTACCGAGTGCCACCTCGCAGGCTTTGCGCAATTGCGAGTGGTGAGCCTTTTTCACCTCCTTGTCGGCGAGGATCTTCTCCAAAGCTCGCGTCAGGAACATGTTTTTCGTCTTTTTGCCCTCAAACATGTCGCACCGGAATCTGGGGCGAGGTGTGCCTGGTCCCAAGGGAGAGGAGGAGAGGGGTGGGGGGGTGGTGGGGTGAGGAGGGAGGGTGGGGGGCGGCGGGGGTGCAGCCGCCTCGAACAGAGATGTATTCCTTTACGAATGTCAGCCTCGGAGCCCCCCTAGCAGACAAGACATAAATAAACACACACAAGGTGGGGTAATTCCCTCGGATTGCCGTTAGCGACCTGCCTCCTGCGCCATGTTGGAGAGAGAGGAAACGACGTCACGTACGTTTGCAGGCGGCCGCAGTGAGGCAGCAGCGAGGGGAGAGAGAGAGAGAGAGAGAGAGAGAGAGAGAGAGAGCGAGAGGGGGAGAGAGAGAGAGAGGTGTCATGAGTGTAGTCTTTACAGCTAAAGCTTTCGTGCATAAGCCTCTATGGGCTTATTAAAGGCACATGCCAACTGTGTGTGTGTTATATATATATATATTGTGTGTGTGTGTGTGTGTGTGTGTGTGTGTGTGTGTGTGTGTGCAGGAGTTCTGCTTTTTGTGTGTGCAACTTTTCCACTTATATACTTAATATAATAATATGATGGAATATATGCACTCTGTATAGTGTGAGATGGTGCATTCATATAAGAAACTTAAGCATCTAATTAGTGATTCTTTGACGGCTACATTACAGATTATATATTTTTTAAATTAATACAAATATTTATATAATGAGCATAGTGTGAAAATAGGGAGATGTTTCACTCCTGCATTTAAATATATAAATAAACATTTCATTTTGTTTCTCATCCATATTTATTAAAATGCTTCCTCTCCACTTAATAGCGTGGAATTCTTTTTTTTTTTTTTAATGTGACCACAACCATGTTTTCATTTGTTCTTCTTCAAAATAATCCTGAAATGAAATCATTAATAATAATCAAAAATAAAATGAACATTTGCCGTGTCATATATAACAACATTTATTCGGTCAGATTTCATACATTTATTAGAATCTCATATTAATAAGCTGTCAAAAGTAAACATTTCTGACTTTGTCATTGATCCATACCTGAGTAATGACACAGTAGGCTACCGAAGTGACGGGTCATGTAAAGGACCATACCAGTCCATTAAACACTGTAGGAGCCTGTTAAGTCTCTGTGAATATCATCACGTTGTTTATTTTATATAATATGACTGTATTACGCTAATAAAAAACATTAAAATTCACGTCTGCGCCCGAAGCGAGAAGCTGGGTGCGCTCGTTATTATAATCCGGTTGCTTCCGGTTTAAGTGGCCCGGGTGGAGCTAGCCGCTAATATCAAGTTCATATCGAGTCTCACTTCGGCGCATGCCGACCTCTATAACAAGCGCTCTCTCTCGGTACAAGAACCACGTGTTCTATTTCGCTGCATCCCATTGGTTAAAAGTGATCTGCCTGGCTCTGATTGGACTTTGTAACAAGGAAGTGGTGAGATAAATACGCTTGTATGAGAGACCGCTAAACGTTGGTTTACGATCCGCAATTCAATGTCGAGAAGAAGATACTGGTCAGAGAACAACTTCCCAACATGTCCCAGTAAGAATATGACGAAAACGGACTGGGAGAGGCTGAGAATCATTCATTAATGGCGCGACTGTCGCGCCGTGTCGGTACAAGGCTGAAATTCCCGCCCGTGGACATTTCAGCCAATCACCGGCCTCCTTTAATACTTTGGTCCCGCCTTCTGAGCTGTCAATCACAGTAGAGCCAAGACCGTCGTTGGGCTAAATATTGAAAAAATTATTCCTTAACAAGAACTGAACTGAACTGGATTTTGAGCTAGCAGGAGGAGTTCAACGATGCGGTGAGTTTTTACTAACCTTCACAAACATTTTCAGGTACATTCTCTAACTTGTATTGCATATGGACAAAATGTAAACAAACATCTAAAAAAAAATCATAGATTTTGGTAAACAGTAGAGGTTTATGTAAGCTAGCTGGCAATGTTGTCATATTAACGCTGGTATGGTCCTTTTTAAGTCAAATTTCAGTCTGAATCAAAAATACATCTCAATTTAAACCAAACCCAAGATTGTCAGGTGATATCATAACTTATGTACACCAACAATGTTGCAGTGATAAAGGCATTAATACATTAACATTACCATACTGGCACTTGGTGGGAGTATTTTCAAAATAAAACGCAACCAAAAGAAAAATAGAAATTGGTCATTAATAAAAGTTTAACATAACATACTTTTTGGAAGACAATACATGTTGGCAGTTTCTTTTTAAAAAAAAGTGCTGTTGTATCTTGACAAGTGCTCACATAACCGCCATTCAGCTTATGTCATGGAAAAGTCTGCATTTTTTATATTCTTATAGTATATAAACAGGCTGTTGGTCCCTCCTTGGATTCACGGTTACTGGCACACTTCCCACCGTCTCTCATCATGAAAAGGAAATTAAGGCGAACACCCCCCAAAACACAAGGAAAAGCATATTAAAAAGGCCCCGGTGGTGCTGTGTCCCTTCTCAGCTCTCCACCTGATAATATCTGGAGGAATATGAAATGTCAGAGGAATATGAGGCGTTGAGATAAGTAACCTGTGACGTTGGAGCTCCGGTCTGCTCATATATATGGAAATCTGTCCCTGTCTGTATCGCACTTCTTAAGCAAACCCGATGCGATGGCCTTCACAGCCCTCATAGTCTCAGTGCAGGTCGGGCTGATCAGGGACTCGGGGAGCAGGAATCCGAAGTATCCCGTATCCCTCAACTCGAAGGCAAACGCGTAGGGGATCCCGTTTCTGTAGGCCCAGTCTATAGAGCTGCCAGAGCTCACGTCTGTGGGAAAAGACAGGATAAGCACACTATTTTCTAATATAAGGTCGCCCTAAAGTTGGAATAATTTGTAAAATGTCTCGTCTTTTATAGCTCCAATTATGCATGAATTAATTTCTCCTGGGTAATTGTGACACAATGTAAATCTTTGCACCTGGTCAAAAGTGTTTACTGATGCATTTTAATAAGAATGATAGGATTATGTCTGAAAACATTATACTTCTCTACTTAATGAAATACATTTTCTTTACTGAATCATTTCCTCTACCACTGCAGACAGCAAATTGATTAATTCTTGGGTGAGTCTGGGAAACTTTTCATTGTTATTGCTGGAACATCTCTGCATTTAGCATCTCTCATGGGGTGCATTCAGTGCACAGCGGAAGATCGTGTATTTATAGGAAGCTGGCACTTCTTAACAACAGATAATCCATTCCTTTTTTTTTTTTTTTGTTGATTTCTAAAAATGGATGATGCAAAGTAGACCAAGAGCAGCCTCCTCCCTCTACTACCCCCTCCTAAAACCTAAAAAAAATAAAAATAAATTGTAGTACTCACTGCTTGTTTGTATGTACTGGCAGTTACTTTAGTATTTTGCACTTTGTATCTTAGTACTTATCTCTGTTGTATACCAGCTATGGGTTAACATGCTTGAAACTTGTTCTTGTGTAATCCTTACTGTACTGATAGTGATATACTGTTGTACAAATGTACTTATATTATATATTATAAGTCTCTTTGGATAAAAGCTAAATGTAAATGTACTCACACAGGGTGGTGGAGGCCGGTCCGTATCTGTACCTCACCCGTAGGCAGAGTACAAGGCCGTGACCGCATTTTGAGCCGCTGACTCCTGCACAGTAAAAACACAAGTCCAGCTTATTAGTGATCCTACACATGCGTCTGCACAGATTTTAATATCCGGCGGAGGTCTTACCACACAGTTGAAGTTGGGGATGGTAGCATACTTGTAGGAGTAGGGGTAGAGCAGCATTTGGGCGTACGCGTGGATGGATATATACGCTTTGACGTGTTTCTTGTGCTTGCGTAGGAACTTGGCGACGGCCTTGACTTCGGGTTCGGACTCGGGGAAGGGGCCGCAGTAGGTGTCGTCACAGGGGTGAGAGGAGGCGCCCTCCTCTGGGAAAGGACGAGGGGAAAACCAGAATGCACTAAGGGATCGCTTTTGGATAAAAACGTTTTTGTCATATTGCAGTCAGATTTAAAAAATAAATGTAAAAGAAGTCAGGTTAGGATGGAGATGGAGAGTGATATTGAGTGAATGCAGACCAAATATATAACATTACAAACATGAGACACTGTATTGATATTTGCATATGAAAGTCCTCGATTTCTATAAATAGCAGGAGCATGGTGGTCAATATTGTAAATAATTAGCATAAATGTGCCCTATTACATGCACATGTCCAGTAGTCCATTACTGAAGTATAAAAAGGGTATTTTCCATGAAATAATGTTAAATTTCCACCTTTTAACATGTAAATGCTCAAGCACTCATTTAGATTCTTCAGATCTGTTAAATGAAGTATCTCCTGCACACTATATCATACACACTATAATTTCAGAGCCCTCCAGGAGAGATGATGATGATTCAGCCGACCCCCCTCCCTCCCTCCCTCCCTTCCCATCACCACACCCACCTCCCACCAGAGACTCAATTACATCAAACACAGACTGTTGTCACCACACAAATATTTTCGCCGCAGCTTAAACTGATTAATCGTGAGTAAAAGAGACAGACAGCCCCCCCCGGCCCTCAGAGTTCAGTGTTCTTGAACTCACCACACCATTTCACTTTCCAGTTCCTGTTGGCGTCCACGCCTCTGCAGTGGAACCGGTGGTTTTTGGACCGCGTTTTCCTCCAGAACCGATCCTACAGGAACAAAAATCCACCCGTCACTCATTCAGCTCGAGATTGGTCTATTACACCAACATATACGCATTCAGCAGTTGAGGGGGGGGGGCATTTTTCACCGAAGTGTACTTGTGCAGAGATAAGTGCTGCATGATGGCAAAAACACATTCTTATCTCTCTGGTTTTTCGTTTTTCAATTACTGCATGAATTCTGATCCACTTGGGCACAAAATATTCAGCTGAACATATTCAAACTCTGTGGGCTGGAGTGATGAGTTACCGGTTATTATCCTGAACACACTCGGCTGATTAACACAGAGGTGAGACGACTTAACGAGGAGAATTTGGAGGATGTAGTCGGTGGTGCGTGGTGTGTGGAGGAAGACGATCCGTACCGTGGTCCAGCTGAAGTGATACCCGTCCACGTTGAAGACCGGCATGATGTAGAAGTTGAGCTGGTTCAGCAGCCGCCTCATCGCCGAGTCATGCTGGTACGAGTTGATGGCCTTCAAGGATGACACACAACACAGTGTAATTACAGAGCGAGGACCTAGACTGTGGTCTCATCGTTACAATTCAATATAATTACTGAGCTGCTTTCATTATTCTGTAACCTGAAGCACTATTTGCTATGAAGCAGGTTATTAATCTCAGACTAAAGATGAGGAGATCTGGACTAATACCTGCTCCCTAATCACACTCAAGGTGAATGTGCTTTAAGCCTTAAACAAAGATGCCACCCTGACCCCTAGTGGCCAATATGAGTAACTACATAACAGTGGATGCACATATTTGAGTGCTTTGACTTGTCTGTTTCTGATTTCCTGCTGCTATTTGTCTTTTCTCTGCATCGTTCACTCACTTCCTCCTCCCGCTCTGTCCTGCTTTGAAGACTTCCCTACTGAACTTGTAAGTCCGTGTAAAAGCCCGGGGCGAATTAGTCGAGCGTTTTAATTTAAACCATCGTGTAGGACTGTAGAGCACAACAATATAAGTGGTAGAGCTTTTAGAATGTGCCACACGTTTCAGCTATTTTCTCCCCAACATGAGCTCATTCGGTTACCAGAATGTGAAATATTTATCCGCATTTTTCTCTCAGCCTTTTTTCAAAGTTCCCGTCAGTTGAGGTCTCTCGTGCAGGAATTTCTTTTTCTTTTTTTTTTTAAAGTCTGTGACTGCATTGACATTCATTTGGCTTTTTTTCCCCCCTTTTAATTATCTTGACGCTCTGGCAACTGCATGGCAAACCGCCCCACGTCTGGCATCTAACTCATTAATGGTTCTCGACGTCTACCTCTGGTGTGGTACCTTCCCCTCGCTGCTGCAGGACGCTCGCCCCACTCGTGTACACGTCTGGGTTTGGTGGTCTGAACAATAAAGGGTATTCTTCTGTTTGCATCGCCGTGCGTGACGAAGGACCAGATGTTTCACATATCTTTTTGTCGAGGACGCCAGAAACCCAAACATCCCCGCGGCTGGCTGCAGGCTATCATTTAGATATGAGGCACCATTGAAACACGCATCGATGGTAAAACAACTACCTCTTTGACGAACCACTGGCAGAAGGCCGGGCCGATCCACTCTCTGGCGTGGACGCCGCAGTCGATCCACACGGCTTTCTTGTGATGGCGACTTCTCTTTCCTATCTGACGGCAGACATCGCTGTCAGTTTTAGAGCAGGAAGTCACTTTTTATGTGCGTCTCGTGGTTCCTCGCCTACCTGAAGGACGTAGAGCGGCCTTCCCTCGTACGACTTCCCGACGGAGAACATGTCGACCAGCTCGGGGTGGCTTCTGTTCATCTCAGACATCCAGCTTTGGATCTTAAGGATGGAATAAAGTGTTGCTGAAGGATTTGATCACTTTCAGGAGTAAAAAAAAAATATTTTCAATAAGGGATACTTGGATTAACTTTACTGTATTTGTGCAGAGACAACAAAATGCAGTTAGCATCAAACCAGCAATGCAAAAACAAGCATTTAGCAGAATTTAGCAGACTTAGCAGAATACATAAGAATATGCATGTATGAACAGTATGGACAGATTTATACAGTTTGTACAGATATATGTGGTGTATTAGAAGTCACAAAATAGAAATAATCCTATGAAGTATGTGCATTTGTGCAGGGTTGTGTGTTTGCATGCATGTGTGAGTGTGTGAGGCTCAAATCTCAGAGTACTAAAGATGTGTAGTCCCTCATGGATCCTCAACCATGATCCTGGTGGACCTGGTGGAGGACTCAGAGGATGCTTATGTGAGAATTGGATGGGATGGCGATAGGTGGACGGTGGGCTTCTCACCTCTTCCAGAGAGTGGTAAACCTCGTAGTCGTACTGGGACGCCGACCGCCGCTTGCGAGACGAGCGATGTCCCGTCTGCTTTTCAATTTCCTTCTGCAGATTGGAGATAAACACCCTGTGGATGGAGGGGAGGGAGTTAGACACACGACAGGCGTGATAGCCACCGTTACACCATTAAAAAACGTCTGTGAAATGCCCTAAATGTAAATGTAAAAAACATTTAAATTGAATACTGGTATTTTCAAAATATAAGCTTTTACACAGAATTTGTACCACTTTATTAAACCTTTTTTCATAGAGATTATAAGTTATTATTGGATTTAGAGAGATCAGTAATAAGCTATTAATATATACCATCAATTATAAGACATCATGTAAATGTTAGTTCTTCATTAAAAAAGGTTCTCCCACGGCAATAATCCAGCAAGCAAATAGTTGCATGTTATAAAAATGCATATTTAGTGAGAGAGGTAGATAAAAAAGACACGTTCATGGGAGAGGACGATATCAACAAGTCAAATAGATATTTTTATTATTATCAATTGCAGATTATTATTTGATGAATCACGTAGTCTATAAAAAATACCACAACTTCAAATGTCTTTTTTATGTTCAACCAAAACCCACAGATATTCAGTTTATAACAACCATATCCACAAATGTCAACGCAGAGCAGTTAATGTGAAAAACTGCAAAACACCCACATGTCTGCTGTAAAACATAAAATAGTGTCAAATTACTAAATGTTTTATATGTTTGTGTCTTTGCACGCGGCATTCAATCTTAATTTGATGTGAAAAAATGTCCAATCAGCGATATTTCCACTTAATTTATAACAGCAGGGCCCTGTTCATGCGTCGTAAATTAATATAATATGTGATCAGCGGGTCCTGGATGTAATCTTTGACTCATTCCTAACATTGTTTATGCAACTGCTCTCATCTTCTGTTCCAACACCCAAAACACATCATACCACTGCTGAGATCTGTTTATAGATGTGCTCTTCCATCCGATTGGTCCCCGCTGCCCCTTCACTTCCCACTCCAGCCTCAAACGCACGATGTGGGCAGCCAGACTCTCCCAAAATACACTCCCTCACAGGTCCTTATATGTTCATTTCTATCCAAAACTACTTAAGTAACACACAAAAACACAAAAAACCTCCTTCCCTCACCACCCAACCAATTTACCAAAATACCGTCCCCTGCAGTGTAAAGCATTTTCTTGGTCAATCAAACCAGAGTTAAAAAATCCGACTCATCCTCACATCTGCAGCTCGTCCCCGAGGACAGCGATGACAATGACATTCTTTCTGGCTGCGGCTGCTTTGATAAAACTCCATCGTTTCAATGTTAATTTTGATGAGGGATGGAGGGGGAGATGAAAGGGCTGCATTTTTTTGGAGCAGATCGGCGGCGGGCTCTGATGTAGTGTGTGTGTGTGTGTGTCTTTTGCATGCAAAGTATGGCCAACTCTGCATGTGTAAATCATATATTCTGTGCTGGGGGGGCTGGGTAACAGCAGAGCGGCTGACTAGATAACCGAAAGCAAAGCGAGCATGTGTGTGTGCCGTAGTACGTTTCATGTTACCGATATCCGATGTGTTGCTGCTTCAAGCGTGCACGTAGCCCCCGCGTGTCGTTGCGTTTGACGTGGACATCTACCGTGGCGTTCCGGCTGATCAGGGTCGCACTGTTGGGCTGCCATAAGTCCACCTAGAGGACCGGAGTTAGACCGGGAGATGGTTAGAGTTAATACATTGCAGCCACAGTATGACAAACATGTTCTCATGGCACACAGTATATGAGTTTGATTTGTTTTATTTACTGTTTGACTCTGCAGGGATGCACCGATCCAACACAACCCTATTTAAATTCCATACCACACTGCAAAGAAAAGCATCATTTTTATCTGAGGTGACATGAGGCCTCTAGTACCAACTGTGACTGAATAACTGGGATTGTGGAAATGCTAAAAACCAAATGGTTTTAAGACCCGGAGAGTTTAACATTCCTCTCGTCTCCACCTTGAAATGAGGACAGAGTTGATGTATCTGCAGCCTTAATGGAGCAAAACCCCACTTTGACGTTTCCCGTTAACAACCTACGGCGCCTCCCTCTCTGCTTCCCCCTCTCCACCGTTTGACCTCGTTACCGAAAAAAACACCCCCCCACCAGTCTTTCAGCACCCGTTATCAGTCTGTTAGCTTTGCTGAAACAACCAGCCGACCGTGTAAACACAGACGCGTCATGTGACGCCGATAAAAATGACAAAAAAAAATGACCCACACGGTAGTCAGCAGGCTGCACGTTGGCTGTGTTTCTCCAGACATTCATGTGTGATTGTAGACATGCAGGCTGGCACACATGCTTGTTAATGTGTCAATTGGTTTAATGGTTTACAGAATGCATACCAGATTAATTTAACTTCGCTCTGGGCCAGAGGGGAAGAAAATCCTTCACTGGAATGTTGGTTTTTCTGCATTTTTTTTTTTTTTAACGGCGTCTCCGAAATCGTTGAGTACCCCCAAAAATGTTTCACCAAAACATGCGCTTAAATGATCCTGATCAGCTTTAATTATTCATGAAACCCTTTTAAAGACGCAGCCAGTTGTTGTTTCGGTTGATGTAACGCGGCCGCGGGCAGCACACGAAAGAAAAACGTTACGGTGCAATAAAAAGAAAAGGAGGGTTGGCGTTCCTTGAGGCAGCTGCGGTGAAGTCGTAGTCAAGTGAAAGAAAAACAAGTCGCCAAATGTAAGAGAAAAACACAGCTTGTTAGTAGAATATGTATTATAACCAAAATACCAGCTGTTTGACACGCAGGAAATATGTTTTTATTCACTTTCTTGCTGAGTTCGATGGTGAATGTGCAGCTGGTTAGCTTCACCGGCTCCATCCAAAGATAACAACACAGCTCACTAATTAACACTTTATTTCCTGTTTTGTTTTAGACCCCAGGAAGGTCCTCCCCCCCTCCTGAGAAACCTCTCCCTAAAGCTAACCGGCTGTTGGCTCCACTAAATGATGAAATCATTCCTAGGAGACGATGACCGCAGCAATAGTTACTGATGATGCTACATCTTTTTTTCACAGATTTAAAATCTCTGGAACATCTCAAACAAAACTTCTATCGTCCAAGAAAGAGAGAGTCTGGAGATCTAATATTTATTTTAGTTTATTCTCTGAAAACAATTAGCAGATTCATCCATCACTTGTCGAGTCCCTGGATTTGATTCTTTTCTTTGTTTTATATAAAAATAAACTGGCCATCTGGGTTCTGGAGTTTGTCAGACACCCGATCTGAATCTTAGGAAATGAGAGATCAACTTGAATTATTATATACGAATTATTAATACATTCAGTCCTGTTTCAGATATGATTCATAAACACGTTCTCCAGGAGCCGACGTGGCAATTATTAACTTTTTTTTGTGGAGAAATCCGTCATGTAGAAATATCTTATCTTTCCATTGCATAGTTTAGTTGAAGGTTATTTGCTCTGCCCGATGCATTCAGGGGCAGTCGTGTTTCTGGGCTCCACAGGGTTCACCTGCAACGCTCCTTTAGCACACCAGAGCCGCGGAGAAGGACCCGAGGAAACGCTAGTCTTGTCGATGATGGATCTGATCCCCGTGCACTCTGTAGTGTCGAGAACTTGTTCATTATATGACATTATGGCGAGCCTCGGGCTGAAAGGTCTGACTCTGGCACCGGAGGCACGGCGGTGTGGCTAAACTACTGAAAACACAAGCCCACAGCTGTCCAAACAGCGGCTGCCATGCCTCGGTCAGCCTCGGAGCGACCAGGTCTGGACCTGCCCCGCCTTCTGGGTTGGTTATGGACCACCGAATAAAAAGGCCGACCTGAAGCCGAGCAGATGCCTTTCATGACTGTTAATGTGGCGTCTGGCTGCACAGATACAAGCCGAGTGGATCAAACCCAAACCGGAGGAACGGACCACACAAAATATCTGCAAACCTCCCAGAGAAAGTCTCTAAACATGGTTTAATCAGATTTCTCATATTCTATTTAATCAATTAGCGGTTTCGATTTGTGTCGTCTGCATGTTTTATTTCAATTCTGAACACAAACTACGTCTAAACAAAACAAACCAAAAAACCGTTGGAGCTTTGCCTCTATTTTCAGTTTAATTACTTCCATATGACATCGTTCTTTCCAGGAAACTTTCGAGGGAATTATTAGGAAGTAGACCGTTACAATAAAGTGTGAGATGGTAATAAAAGATCAAATAGCTTTGAGAAAACCTCATCATTGTGGTGATATTATTGCATTACCGTTATGATTTTAAGATTAGATCCAAATTTCAGAACCTCTTTCCACGCTGCCACGAGTACAATTCATCTATTTAGTACATTTAAAGGAATATAAAAGAAAGTATATGTAAATATGGGTCCTTAATGGAAGTTATGGCTGTTCATCGCCTGCCGTTTTATTATGTAAAGTATTTAAATACGGCTAAACACATTATGGGTTGGTATTTAATTAAAATCACTGCATTATTTCTGTTTTTTTAAATATTTCCTGATCCATTTTCAGTAACATTTCTGCTGCTGTCATACTGCAATCATTATTAGTTATCACTGGGAAATAATCACCAGCCTCACACTAATATTCACAAATATGCTTTGGTCTTTCATCTAAACGCATTATTCATCCCCTGAGAGATAATATCACAGATTTTTTTTTTTTTTAGTTAAGTCAACTGTTCAATTATTCAAACAAAGTTCCTTGAAGACGATCTGCTTCCTATAATTGCATCTTTGTTTTTTTGCTTTTACAAACAATCTCAAAACTGCAGAGGAAGGTCATCCGTGTTCCCGAGGCTGATGGGTAATTACTCCCAAATGAGTTTGGTAAAAAGGCCTTCAGTTCTTCCAGGCGCCCCCCCCGTCTAATCTCCGTATCTTTGAAACACATGTTCATATACAGCGCGTTATTGAACGCCATCCAAACATTCTGACATCGTTATGAGGAAATCTTTTTGCGTCGCCCCCATTCTTCTCCTATCATCTGGATCTCAGTTTGGCCCCGCCCCCTTTAGCCTCACTGTGTCTGGGACCACTGGGGGAGAGTATGACTAACAGATATGACACTTTTAATGTCATTAAAAAGTCCAAATAACCGATTTCTTTAAAGTGAAATGAAAAAACAAACGCCGACCTTCATGTGTCCCAGAATGTTCTTGAGCTCTTGGACCGCCTCGTCGGTACTCGGGGAAATCCTGAAGATTTGATCCCTGCAAAAAAACAAAAAAACAACAGAGCTAAGTGTCCCAAAAGTTCCCCGAAGAACTATTAAACTGTAACGGGGCCCTCTGATCTCTTTTCACTAAGTGCACACATCATTTGAAAAACGTCTGGGCCCCGCGGAGCCACAGGTAATGCAAACCTACCTTTGTGCTGATTGAAGGTGACACTTATAATAGCAGATGTTTGATGGTGAACCGGGTTGGTTCTCCACCCGTTTTATGAGTCCTATTGATGACAGGGTCAAAGCCCAGTCAGACGATCCCATTATGGGATTATATTTCATGGTTTGCAGGTACAGCACCTGGAAGTATTACGGTTACAGTAGCAGCAGCTGTTTTCACGTTGTCATACCGTCTATACGTCAATCATGTTTTTTTTTTTTTTTTAGTTATGTGCTGTGTTTTTGGGATAATTCTGCTTTTGTAGTCTTTTGTAATTCTGCTTTTGTTTTGTAATTCTTGGTTTCTAATTGTGTTTTATTCTAAGTCATCCTTAATTCCTGTGTAATTGTCTTGTATGAGGAGATTTTAATTGACTTTTATGTTGATCGTATAGTGATACTGTATGTGAAAAATCAATTACTTTTCATACGATTAACATTAATGCAGGAAATAAATAATTCAATATAGCCACCGTACAAGGTTACAACCACAGATACTGTTTATTTTGAATTCCTGGATGACATCAGACTTTAAATAAAAGCCGGAGCGTTCTATATTTAAACATCTGGGGTCAGATTAAGAAAAGCAACGGTGCTCTCTTGCTGATTTTGTTAATCGAGATGAATTTCATTTTCAGCCAACTGCAGGAAAAAAAAAGTGAATTCATTTATTTTCAAATGGCCGCGCAGTCATATAAATCTTCACATGTTGGCAGGTAATTGAAACAAAGCTTGAGAGCCTTTTCTAACCACATCTTTTACATCCAGAGAAAGATCCCCTTTCTTCCTTTCACTCTGCACATCACATCTCTGCGGTTGACCTTAAAGCTAATTCATCACAGTCTCTTAATAACACACTGTGTCTGTGCCCACCTGGCAGACGTTCTGTATATATGTCCATTTGAAAAAACTCTTTCTTCCTCTCTCATTTCGCTTACTTCAAAGAGTTTTTTTTTTTTACAATGTGTCACACACAGGAAGTCCCCCCTCCAAACAAAGGTGGTGGGATCGGCCACTCCGAGGTTTTAAGGGGAACAAAAAGGGGGTCTGGGTGCGTGTAAAGTGGCCTAGCGCCTTGTCAGCGACGGTTACCGTGGCAACGGCGCTGATAGAAGATGGACTGGCAGTTCTTATTCTCTATTATGTGCTTCCACAGTTAGAGGACCTGCGTTTTTTGGGTTGTTTTTTTTTCTCCACCAGTGAATACAGCAGGAATAAAGTGGCACCCCCGGAGCTCTACTGTAGTCGGAATTGAACCATTTGCTTCATCTCGCTGTGATTCCCAGAGACGACAGACTGTTTTCGTTAAACGCTGTTGGCCCGGCCCTTTTTTTTTTTTTGTCTTTGAATCTCCCAGCTGCAGGGCTCTCACAAGCTAAAGCTGTCCTTAAGTTGTCGGTCTATTTATTCCCACAGCTGTACTCTCTCTCTCTCTCTCTATCTCTATCTGGGATGGAAGCAATTTGTTTTTTAAAACCCCAAGAAGTCGACTCTCCGGACTGTTTTTGATACGGTTCAATCATCATCTCTCCATGTGCAATAAACCCCCCTAGTGACTGAATGATGTGTCATATTGTGACAATGAAAGCCTCCACATATTTATCCTTTTGCATGGTGTGTGGATTGTACCCAACATCTACATTTGAGACTGACGAGGAGGAGGGAAGGAGGGTGGTCTCCCTCTGCTATCCTAAATCACATCATATGATCTTATGAAAACCAGACCCTAAACCCTTACACGCCCCGTACATGTTTACCTAAATTACTGTCCAGCTCCAGGTGGTCCCCATTGGAGACCATCTATTAGGGTACTTTACATCCAGCCTCATAAAAACAGACATTTTTAACAAAAATGTACAGTTGTGACAGACGTTGTGATTATAGAAACACGTGGCTACAGGCAGCACAGCTATGATTTGTCTCTAAATGAAGACTTTGAGCGGTTTGACAGGCCACTGTTGCTGAGCCTATATCACCAGCCATCTGAATGCTCCCTGCAGCACATGATAACACACACACACTCTTATCCAAAATACCATCACACAACAAAGCTGGAGCAAACTGAAGAAAATATATTATGTCTGCAGGAACGAGAATACTTTCTTTGTTCATTCTCTGCAGGAAAGCGTCCAGGGAAAACCCTCTGCAGCGCGAGAGCTCCTGAGAGCCCCCCCCCAAAGGGGAAAAAATGAATGGGGGTCTTTTACTCACCCTGCGTAGCGGTTGTTGTAGAGGTAGGCACCGACGGGACATAGCACGTCGCTGCAGATTATCACACACGCCAGCAAAGCAGAGGCGCGAAATGCGCGTCTGTGCTGCGGGACCATCGTCGGGTGCAAGCGGATCGGAGACGACCGGGTGGGACGGGGGGAGATGGAGCTACTTTTTTTGTGCAGGACGCGCGCCAAACTTATTATCAGACAGAAGAGAGAGAGAGAGAGAGAAACGGGAGCGCGCGCTCTGGTCCGCGCGGCGCGCCAAGTCACTGTCCGCCGGTTGTCTCTCCGATGCGCACAAGGTGCTAAAGTGGATCATCTGGCGCTAGTGGGGAAGAATTTACCACCTCTTTGAAGCACTGGGGAAGGGGGAATTGCAGGGTAGCAGCCCTTTTTTTTTTTTTTTTTGAATGAGGAGGACCTGAGTCACGTGGCCCCCGGTGTCGGCGAAGTTGGTAACTGGATCCCTGATCACTGGTGGCTCAGCAGCAAGCAGCTATAGTCTACACGCACACACACACACACACACACACACACACACACACACATCCAACAAATGTGACTTTTTAAAAAGGAAAATCATGCACCTCTTAACATTTTAAGTGATGCATGAAGTTGTGTGTGTAGTATATCAGGTAGCTCATCTTCACTGCAGAACAACAGGCGTATTCTTCTATTGTCCTTTGAAGAAGACAGCTCTGATCTTAGTTGGTAAAACTGTCTCCATCTCCATAAATATGATGATCTGGTGCAAGACCTTTTGGTGGAGCAGCACCAAACATAGAGAGGAAGACCACAATGCATCCTAAACCATTTAAGGGAGTATTGTTAGTTCATGATCATTGAGCTCCTCGGCTTCCTGTCCTCCATCCACGGTGATCATCAGATAATGTCAGTGTTTTTGGCCCGTCTCCATGCAGGAATCCCTCTGTGGAGCTTTAGGTGGGCCTCTCCTTGTTATTCCACACTTTTTCCGTGCCGTTCCTTTTCATCCTATTTACTTCTCACCCAAACACGGCGATTAAGCGTCCAAGTCAACCGTTCCTTTTGTGATTGCATGGCTGCAGCACATTTTTCACATGCTTCCCTCCTGTGTCAACAGTGCGCCACCTGTTTTACACCCAATTACATGTACGACGGACCCCCAAACGCTCCCTTCTGAACACACACGGCCATTCCAGCCGACTGTTTGTGACGGAGATAGGAGAGTGGAATTAAGGGTGTTGAGAAGGCGGCGTGTTGTTTTGCAGGAGACAGATGCTCAGAGATGAAGAAGCAGTGAGCTCATCGTTTCCTGCGTTTAGTTTCTAACTCAGGCATTGATGTGACACACTGGAGATTAATCTCCACCTTGGCTTTGAGATAACATGCTCTTTTTATGTGATTTAATGCACATAAATCCACTGTGAGCCTTCTTTCACATAATAGATTCAAGATTTTAAGGATTTGCAACAATAATGCTGTCTTAACGTTTTATCTCGTTGATGCTTCACAAGCGTTTCTGCTTGGCCTTAAATATGCAGCGTTGACAGCACTTTGTATGCAGCGCTTCTAGTATATCTGTGTTTCTGTAATTGGAGTTTAAGAGCATATAAAACCGTTATAGGGTCCACAACACAACCACAAACTGTGTGGAATTAAAAACTATGCATTGCTTTAGTTGTTATGAGCTATGCATTATCAAACACACAATGTGCATGCACATGAGTAGTAAAAAAGGACATTTTTGGGGTCAATTATTATCAATATTATTTGTCTTTGGGAAAGGAAAAGCCATAAAACCACCAGGAGATGAAGTCATATTAGTTTCCTATTTACATCTGAGAAGTAAGACTTCATAAGAACATCAAAGAAGAGAGCGAATCTCTGGTTTTAAACGCAATAAAAATCCACATCTTTATTGGAAAATGTCGTCAAAACTAAATGAAATGGAGCAAGTTTCAAAGAGGGTTTTTTTTCTCATTCTGACTGAGCTATCCACCCCCAAAAAAAATAACCCAGAAAGTGTTTTTGAGCACCGGGACAGCTGCACACAGAAGCATATTCATAAAACGCTTGCTTTGCGTTGTATCGTGTTCAGGGATTTTTTGCGGGGAGAGTGAAAAACACTCGTATGTAAAGGTTGGCCGCTCGTTGGAGCATGACGTGTTGGGCACACGGCAAACGGGGGAGTCGGCGGCGTGATGGTTCTCCGTGTTGTTTTTAACACACAGGAAGGGGGGATCTGGAGTGCTGGAGCGCCGGCGCTGCCTTGGGCTGCGGTCTGCGGCTGCAGGAAGGTGAAGAACCGAGCGTCTCGCTCAGAACGCAGTCGGAGGACTGGGAGATCTTAGAGCTGCTCAGAGGTCCAATAAATCACCATGTTCCTCTCCGAGGCTCAGGCTGCGCCGAGGGGTGTGAATAAGCTCTTTGATAAGCAGTCTGGGAGCTCGGCTCGCTCTGGTTGTGGTGGTGGTGATGAAGAGGAGGAGGAAGGGGAGTTTGGTCAAACTGTGGGGCTAACTGCAGCTCTTTGTGATGCCTCAAGGGCTTCAGGAGGATCTGAGAGATCCAAGATGACCCAGAGCAGCACTGTGAGTGCACATCTATGACCTTTTGACCCCTCAAAGAAAGTAGTAAAGGCAGTTGAAGACGGCGAGGAGCACAGAATGTATCGCTCTCGGTACAAACGGAGAATTTTAGGGGAGAAGATAATGTCAATAACGAGGCAAACGATTAAAACGTGAAGCTTTGCTGAGACATCTGCAGCCCACAGACTTCCATCTGCTGGATCACAAAGCAAAAGTCTCACTTACAGTAACAGAAATCAAGAGTCGGGAGTGAAGCAGGATTAAGACCAGAGGGCCTCGGCTGAGGAGCATATGTTAGAGAAACAGGCAGGGTGTCGGGGAATCAGGCTGTAATCACATCAGTGACTTTCTCCCCTTCAAATGATCCAAATGAATCACATTTAGACTCAAAAGCCAAAACCATTATGTGACTCACATGAAAAAAAAAAACTGGAACATCTGAAAATAAACACAAAACATAATTTTGAGTAGTAAAATCGTTTTTATTTGTAACAGATTCAGATTTATCTTACAAGCCAAAAGTTTAAATTCAGATTTATCGGCCCAATGTCCTCTTATAAATATTGCAGGGAAGAAAGTGTGTGTGTGTGTGTGTGTGTGTGTGTGTGTGTGTGTGTGTGTGTGTGTGTGTGTGTGTGTGTGTGTGTGTGTGTGTGTGTGTGTGTGTGGGGCATTTATAGAGGACTGGAAAATGTAATAAATTGTTGCTGAAACAGCCTCCTGAAAAGAGTTAATCACAGGACAAGACCAAACACGAGGTACAAAGGAGGCAGTGTGTAGATTCAGTCCACGCTGCCGAGAAGTGAATTAACTTAATGCTGAAGGTGTGAGAACAGAAAAGTCAGATGTAGGTATATATAAACTGTATACATCAGAAATCAGAGTTTTGCAGAAATTAATTTATAATTCGAAGAGAAACGTCATATTTCTACGCCATCTGCATTCAGGGGAATCATGTAATATTACTAACTGTATTACATTTACTGGAGTTTAATGCTTATAAAAAGGCAGATTTGGGAAGTAACAAAGCACAAATACTTCATTAGTGTACTTAAGTAGAATTTTCAGGTATCTGTACTTTACTTAGTATAACTTTTCTTTTTTTTTAACTTTTACTTCCTACATTTTAAAACAAATATCTGTACTTTCTACTCCTCACATTTTCAGGTTTGTTTCATTTTAATGCATTTGAAGGGAATAGCCGACTATTTTATTTATTACTATTATTAATATGACAGCCTGTAGAGACGTCCTTCATAGGAATACTTTTTACTTTGAGTGAGTGTTTACTAGAATTAGTACTTCTACCAGCGTCTTTTTGAACAAAGTATGTGTACTTCTACTTGAGTCTGTACTTTTGACACCTCTGTTAAAAAAAAAAAAAAAGGATTGGCAGGAAGAGGGGAAAAACAGGGGGAGCTGCAATACTTAAGAATAATATATATATTAGCATCACGCCAGGACTTTTTAGAAAGAGCTTATCTTGACGGCCTGTTTCGCACCTCTGGTATATAAACTAGTACAAATGAACCACAATGCAGAGATGGTTACTTATTACAAGTCAAAGGTGTGAATGGCCTTTTTTGTAATTACACATTTGCCTACTCAAGCCTGTACTTCTGCCATTAGAAGACACAGAGTGTGTTTTCTTGGCAAATACCTTCTTTTCCTTCACTGTTAGACGTCACTGTTGTCCCGGCATCACGAATCCACCAGGAACAGGTTTTTCTCCGACTGATAAGCGTTTTAAGATCCGTGTTTTCCCACTCCGCATGCCTGGTCTGACAGGCTGTAATAGCCGGGGGAGGGCAGGATTAAATCAGAACAAAAGACGACACCTTGTTTGACTGACAGCCGCTGCAGATATGTGATGTAGGAATGTTGGCTTTGGCTGCCGTAAAAAACAAAACAAAACAAAAAAAAAAACGATTCACTGAAAAGCTCTTTGGTTGGAAATGTGTTGGCTAACACACATATCATTGTAAATTAAACACTGTTATCACCGCCAGTGTTTGATGTTGGAAGGAAATAATGAGAGAAAAGGCAGCTCGTATCGGTCTGACGCTCCTTTTTTTTCCACAGGATTCTTCCTGGCAGAACTTGGCACTAAAATCACATTTCACAGGCCGAAGTAATGGGCACTAAAAAGCCAAACGCTCTGGAAATGTACCTGCACTGAAATGGCAAGCATAAAACCATAATTAAGTTGGTATACCATAACTGCCATATACCATAAACTTTCTGTCGGATTAAAACTCAAGTACATTAAGTGTTCAGACCGGGACCTGGGCCCATTCAGGTTTTGTCAATAAATAGATTCATTATGAGACAACAACTGTTTGATGGAGAGAGAAAAAATCTCCTTTTGATCCATAGCAGGATCAGTGTTGGAGGCAAAGCAACAGCGCCCTCCTGTGGCAGCACAGAAACGGTACAAACACATAACTGAATCATCAGGAAACGTACTCAAAGCTATGCAGTACCACAGTTGACCACTAGAGTATACTGCACGTCAAGTTTAAGAGCCTCATCACAGCTCACAAAAACTGACACCAACCTGTTATTGATCTATAAAAAAGCCCATAAAAGAAAAAGCATCGCTCTGGTGCTGATAAAAAGTGTTAGATTCATGTTTTATATTCACACTTTACTCCAGAATATGATGAGATACATAATAATAATAAACAATAAGCATTTTGCTGAGGAATGAAGTCGACTGTTGAAATGTTAATCCTTAAATCATTATTGTGGGCTGCAAACGGCTTCCTGTAAAACCCCCTTTAAAAAGACTGGAATTAAAGCTGTTGGTTGTGCTGCTATTTACCGAAGGCGCTACATGACTCTCTGTGTCTAATTCCATGTACAAACACTCCACCGGCTTCTGGAGTGGCTGCTCGTGCACTGCAGCAAGGAGGGACTTTGAACACAGCTTCTCTGCTAATTAAAAGCACCTCTGACTGATCACTGCTTCCACATCCTCGTGTCGCTCTGATTTCTGCACCTTTTCCTCCACGTAAGAAATCCCAAACACACAGTAGGCCCACTGCAGCACGAGAAGTGGATGTACTTCACATTACCAGCTATTTAAGATGAGCTGTAGCACCGTTATCTTCAATCAAATCTAAATACAAATGAATAAATTAAAGGGCAGAGGCACTTTGCCGCAGATGCGACACATGTGACGAGGAAATAACTGAAAGAAACATCCATAAATCAAATACTGTGGTTTAGTTTGTGTTCAAAAAGGCCAAACTGTATCAATTACACAAGCAGAAACATGTGCTGTTATTCTACATTTGCCTGTCAAATACAAAGCAGAAGAAAGTTCTGAACATGCAGCCATGTCTTTTGAATTAAGAGAAGAGAAGAGGACCCCGTGTGGTTGTTCGGGGCCCCTAATAGCTTTACTCTGGAGTCCCAGCAGAGCCCACAATGACATAAAACTGTATTTTTGTGTTGTTTATATCTAAAGGATGCAGTGAAACGTTTACATTAATATACTGTACTGCTGATAAACTCATTTGCAACTCAAGCAGATGTTTTATGGCTGAACTTTATTGCTTCATTAACCGACTGCTGCGCTTTATTACGAGGAGTAAGAAAAGCAATTAAAGTAATGCAACATCATTCTCTTGCACGGTTTAACTTTTTATTTATGTATTTTTTTTTTTTTTTACACTAGGCTGCAGCTTGGTCTTGGCAGAACCCAACGAGGAGCTCTCAAACAAGTGAGGAGCACTTTACTTTCACTATTATGTCACCTCCTAAACTCCAGTCAAGAGGAAAAGGAGGGAAACTGTAGCTCCTCTGCTGTAAATCAGTTTTTGTTGAAGATCTGATGTGTCACCAGTCTGTGGGACAAACAGGTTGTAAACGTTTCCCCTGTCTTGTCCAGGAGTGTAAAGCTGCACAGCGATAAGGGCAATACTCCCTAGAAATACTGTAGATGCCCCTTCAAAATAAAAGCATGCATCAAAAATAAGTATTATAGCCAGCCTTTAATTTCATTCTTTTTGTTTTGAATAGCTTATATATCATCTGTGTGGTCGTGGTTAAAAGATTGTTGAGTTTTTTTCCTTTGTTTAAAGAAAAAATAGGGTAAAGAGGACTCTATACAGTTCTCTACACTTAATTTATTTTTAACTTATTATTTGTTTTACTTGTATTCTTATCTCTACTTTAAATATATTTAGCTACGAGTTTGTTGTTTACTGTCTATTGTTTACCTTCTATATTTAGCTAAGAGTTTGTTTACTGTCTATTGTTTACCTTCTATATTTAGCTACGAGTTTGTTGTTTACTGTCTATTGTTTACCTTCTATATTTAGCTATGAGTTTGTTGTTTACTGTCTATTGTTTACCTTCTATATTTAGCTAAGAGTTTGTTGTTTACTGTCTATTGTTTACCTTCTATATTTAGCTATGAGTTTGTTGTTTACTGTCTATTGTTTACCTTCTATATTTAGCTAAGAGTTTGTTGTTTACTGTCTATTGTTTACCTTCTATATTTAGCTATGAGTTTGTTGTTAACTGTCTATTGTTTACCTTCTATATTTAGCTAAGTGTTTATTGTTTGTTTATTGTTTACTTTGTATATTTATTATGTATAGTTTGTTTTAGCTGCTGGATATCCAATTTCCTTGCGTGAGTCATCCCAAATGGATCAATAAGTCTAAGTCTAAAAACCTGTTGCACGTTTTATACTGAAAACTGCAACCGGAAGTGGTCGCGTGCACCACGTCCCGGCTTGACGCTGGTCCTCCTCCTGTGCGTTGAAGGCTGGATTAAGGATGAAGTCTGCGGGAGTCACATGGACTCAACTTTCCGGCGGGTGCGCGTCCACTTGTTGCTGCTCACTCTTCGCTCGCGCGCTGCGGGGAGCTGCCTCGCGCTCTTCTCTCGTCACCAATTTAGATTTCATTAAAACAAATAACTTTTTCTTCTACTTCTCGTGCATCCAGTGCACCCCCCCCCCCCCTCACCCATCAGCGTTGAACCATGCTGCAAACTTTGCACGTCCGCAACTGAAGCCCTCTTTTATTTTTATAGATTTTTTTTGTTTTTATTGGTGATGATTTGTCGCAGGAAATAAGTTTTTTTGTTTGTTGTTGTTTTATTTTTCTTCACCATGACCGAGGAGAGCAGGAGCGAGCACCGAGCCGAAAGCGGGAAGGACTTGGAGAAGCAGCTCCGGCTGCGGGTCTGCGTCCTGAACGAGCTCCTGAAGACCGAACGGGATTACGTGGGGACGCTGGAGTTCCTCTCGGTGAGTTCAGTGGGACACACAAGCCGCCTGATTAGTATGCACGGTGCATCCGGTCCAGGGACTCCAAACTGTTGCATGTTAACAGTCTGTGCCCCCCTCTGATGGAAATATTCACTTTTCACATTCTAAGTGTGAAATTGAGAAAGCAGACACAAAGAGAGCAAACTAATATTAAGTCATCTGGGACTAGATCATTAAAAATGCAGATAAACCACTTTTATTTATATATATTTTTAGTATTCAGACAGTGTTTAAATATAAGCAGAGAAAGCTGGAATTAATCTTTTTTTTTTTTTTAAGAAATCATGACAAAATCTTATGTTTGCATGCATTTTTATTGATATATTTTTTTCTATTAAGGCATTGTTTAAATAAAAGCAGAGTAAAAGTTGAAATGCATCAGGGGAAACTTCTTTAATGACAGTTGTATTCCTGCACACACAGGCTGTTCCATCCATATGATTAACCCACATCGTTGCACCTTCCTTTGCCAACTTCTGATCAAATCCAGAAGTGTGTGTGTGTGTGTGTGTGTGTGTGTGTGTGTGTGTGTGAGTGTGAGAGCGTTGCCAAGGAAGGCACAGGTGGACTCAAGTAAAAAAAAAACCCTGCTGCAGCAGACGCTTGGTTGCACTCTGAGCTGCAACGCTTTGATTGCTGCAACGCCGGAGTGATGAGCTTTCAGTTTAAGTTGCACAGAGTAACTTTAAAGTCGGGAGGGAAGGGGAGCGCTGGGAAACCTTGTGTACAGCTGATAATCGTGTATTTGACGAAGACATCGGTGGCTGTGGATGAGGTTAAAACCCTGATACGATGTGATCTGGACTGTGGGATTTAAATGTTTTCAGGCTTCTTAGTGCGATGGAAGGTTGTTGTGCTGTTTCCGAGGCCATGGACGTATGAATGTGCACACCCTGACCTCCCTCCCACTGCCCCAGATGTTTCCACTGGAGGACGGAGGGACCAAGGGGCCTTTTTCTTAGAAGTGGCATCATTGGAGAAATGTAGGAGGAGGCGATTAAATGAGGGACTGTGTCTTATGTCCGTTTGTTAAAGGGTGGGGGGTTGGTTGGTGGGGAATGCAGCCAGCACTCCTTTTTTTTTTTGTTATCAACCCCTGTGGTGCTGGAACTGGGATTCATTTCAGAAAGTGACTGATCCTCACAAGGCACCTCTGTTCCTGGATGGATGCTTGGGATCCCGATAGGTCGCCACTGTGAAAGATTGTTGGTTGTTGGTTTAGCTGCGTGATGATAAATAAAAGAAGACACGATTATCTGCTGTCTTATCATCTGGGGGTGGAAGACACCGAGGAGGATCAAAGACAGAGGGGTCACAACGGAGACTTTCATCTGAGCACAAGGTTGCCCCCCCTTCCTCCGCTTCCTCCACCGCCATGCACAGAACCGGCTATGAATCACACAGAAGCTCCTGTGTGTCTTAGAGGTCCAAACGGAGGACAAACCGGCCCCCCCTCTGTGAGACTCCCTGGTGGGATATTCCAGGAGACTCAGCTATCGCCAGAGGGGAGAAGGGAAAAGGGTAGAGCTGATCATGTAGGAGATATTGCCAGGAGGGTAAAGGGTAAAAGCGGGGTTGGCTGGGCTTGGTGCCTTCTCTTGTAAACCATATTTCCTGGACGAGGAATTCCTCCGAGGTTAGGAAATGCTGGGGAACAATGAGGCTCCGGTCGGTAGCCAGAAGTTGAACCGCGGAGCAGAAAGAGATTGTTGCCGCTGATCCGTGGGATCCGAACACAATGCACCACCTCGCACATACCTTACTGTTAAGGTAGTGGGAAAACAACACACGGGTGATTAGGGGCGACGGGTCGCAGGACAGTCCGGGGCCTATTGTGGGAAAATACCCAGATTGCATCTCGGAGGTGCATTTGGATTTCTGAAAATGCGGCAGTTGTAGCGGAAGGCTCTGGGGGGCGGCGTTTGAAATATCTCAGGCTTGTCTTACATAATGAACAATTATAGCTAGATATGGAGGGCGGCGGTGGACACGGGTGTTTATCTTGGACGGCTTCGAGCCAATAAAGTGACAGTCATTCTTAGAACGGTGGGACGTAAACAGTCACGTTAATGAGGTCTTTCCCTTCCTGCATTAAAAAAAATGAAATACGTAGTCTGTGACATTGTTCACTGTCGATTGGGGAGATGTTGAAAGCCGTTTGCTTCCACGATAAGCACTCGGGGAGGAGGAATGGCAAAGAACGGGGACGAAGGGGAATCTTTCATGTCCTGATCCTGGAGGGAGATCTGAGCCACAAGTTTAATTTATTCCAAAGAGTGCATTAAGTGGTCCCTCAGCTGCCGCTGCCGCCTTCTCACCCAGAAGAAGAAGAAGAGAGAGAAAAAAAAGCCTGTTGAACTATGAAACAACCCCAGAGTGTCATGTTAACAACACTTTTATTCCCTCGCTCAAATCCAGATTCAATA
Organism: Chelidonichthys spinosus; assembly: GCA_029853015.1. NCBI lineage: Eukaryota > Metazoa > Chordata > Actinopteri > Perciformes > Triglidae > Chelidonichthys > Chelidonichthys spinosus. The sequence continues at coordinate 19,598,314 of CM056837.1, forward strand.
TGTGGTGTGAGACGTTGGAAGCTCTTGTTATTCTGTGATCATGGGGTGACTTTCAAGAGATATTGCATGTGTACTTTTTAAATGTATTCCTTGTTATATAATTTATATTATACTGGTCTTTTTATGTGGAGAGTTAACAAACTGTAGCGTCTTTTTCTGAGAAAATGGCTGCAGGATGTCGGGGAAATCAGGCTTAATGCAGAAAACAGCCGCTAAGAAGGATCATTTACTGGCTCTTAGAAACCCAGGTGTTCAAGTGTGTGTGTGTGTGTGTGTGTGTGTGTTTGTATACATGCTTTTGGGATTTGTTTACATCTTGGCCGGGACGGTCAGATTGTCCTGGCAGCAGCAGCAGCCAAGAAGTTGTCTTTTTCTGCTTGTAACTTATGACCAGTGGACGGTCCTCCAGGAGGTCGGGTCAGCTGATGACCCTGAAAGGTCACCACCTCTTGTTCCTATCCCACTTCCTGTCTTCCTGTTCCAACACCCAGCTCCCTCCTCATGTTCCCGAAGGAAACGGGGGACAGAAGATGCCGACGGTCAGTTCGTCCTGATTTGGATGAAAACACACAAACAAACAAACAAAATGTGTAAACAGAAAGCTTTCCAGCAAACAGGCTTAATATGGAGGCGTGCTGGTTTTTAAACCTATTGTACTTTTTTCTTTTCATAAATCACCCAAGATGAACTTAACTACCTAATCCTTCCTAGGTAGTATTTACTCATTAGAAAGCTAAACTGTTTGGGTTTTATAGGGGCCAGAAGCCAGAAATGTTAAGAGCTAGTGTGGAGGAGGAGGAGGAGGAGGAGGAGAAGAAGGAGAAGGAGAAGGAGGAGGAGGAGGAGGAGGAAGGGAGGAAGGAAGGAAGGAAGGAAGAAGGAGGAGGAAGAGGAAGAAGAAGAGGGAAGGAAGAAGGAAGGAAGGAAGGAAGGAAGGAGGAGGAGAAGGAGAAGGAGAAGGAAGGGAGGAAGGAAGAAGGAGGAGGAAGAGGAAGAAGAAGAAGAGGGAAGGAAGAAGAAGAAGAGGGAAGGAAGAAGAAGGAGGAGGATGAAGAAGAAGAAGAGGGAAGGAAGAAGAAGGAGGAGGAGGAAGAAGAAGGAAGGAAGGAAGAAGAAGGAGGAGGAGGAAGAAGAAGGAAGGAAGGAAGAAGAAGGAGGCGGTGGAAAAAGAAGAAGAAGAGGGAAGGAAGAAGGAAGGAAGGAAGGAAGGAGGAGGAGGAGGAGAATGAGAAGGAAGGGAGGAAGGAAGAAGAAGAAGGAGGAGGAGGAAGAAGGAGAAGTGTCTATTCGTAGCTATCGCTCCATGTATAATCCTCCACTGGATGTCAGCCATCAAGGAAGAAGAAGAAGAAGGAAGTAAGAAGGAGGAAGGAAGGAGGAGGAAGAAGGAGGAGGAGGAAGAAGAAAAGAAGTAGAAGAAGAGGGAAGGAAAAAGAAGAAGGAAGAAGAAGAAGGAGGGGAGGAGGAAGAGGAGGAGATGCAGGGTTAAAGAGGGCAAAAGCAGAAGTTGTTTATGTTTACGTGTAGATTCTACTCAGCTATTTAAATACTCTTTGGGGATAAGATGGAACGTGTGTGATCACATGACGCTGCTGTGTTTGGACTGGGTGGGTTTCCGGGGCCGGGGGTCGGGGGTCGGTGCTCAGAGCCGTTTACGCTTGCTTACATTACTCCGTCTCCGTAATGGGCTTCATTTGGCTGATAAGAGATTCCACAGATGGACGTGTGTGGATTCTGTTTACTCCTTGATTACTTCTTTCACTAATCTACGACGGTGCCATCGTACTCTTCCTCATCCCACAGCGGCCTTTCATCCCCCTCCACCCTTTCATACGCCTCCTCCACCCTTTCATACACCTCAATCCTCTGTCTCGCTCACCGCCGAGGGAGGGAACAGTTGGATGCTGTGTTGACAAGAAGTTGTGGTTACTTTATATATGAAGGTTTATCATGAGCTGAGCGTTTCCTCATCACTTATCAGAGTCTTGGAGTTCTGTTTGGCTTTATTCTACATGCATATACTCATTTTCTCCTTGACTCCTTTTAAATTGAATTGGGTCAGACTCTCTGCTGTCTGAGACCACACTGTGAGGCCCCTGAACGGATGATGTGGCTCACTTGCATTTCAATTGCACACCACGGCCATTACACAAAGCCACCGGGCCTGGTTGGCAATGCATTCCATCCCCCTTTTTTTATTTATTTGCTCACACTTTATGTTCATTTTGCATCTTTTTGAATGTTGCATCGTGTGTGTGAAACCCCATCTTTAAAGATAAATCTAACCAGCCAAGATGAACGATGCTGAGGATTAGATCGTCTCCCGCTGAGAGCTCTGCATCAACCTTCAGTCCCATATCAATAAAAACAAACCCAGCAAGATTATCCTTCATCTTCCCATTTCTGCTTTGGAAGCTGCTGCTGTTTTTTGCATGCCTTTCAATATTTTATACATTTTCTTTTTATTAATTTACAAAAACACAAAACATTCAGCAATTTTCTAGATGTGGATGTAGCAAATGTGATTCCCATTGATGATATTCAGCAACGTGCAATGCCTGCATCATGCCAAGTAGAGTACATTCTTGCATGTTGAGAATAGATTTTATATAAGAAGTGGATTAACTCACCTATTGGTTTGTGGATTTGCATTCTGATGCTTTGAGATGTGCATTTTGTCCGAGAAGTTTATGTTATTTCTTTACTGTGTAATACAGTCGATCATCATGAAATCAAACTGCGCTTCTCAAGTATTTCATAGAGAAGGTTTTAGGGAAATGCACATATTCACCGTGAGAGATGAACGAACGATGATTGGCTGACGGCTGTACAGTCAGTGTTGGAGAAAATCCAACTGGGCTTTTGTTATTGTCTAGTCGAGCCTCAACCATGACCTAACTTACAGTCTTTTACACCTTCATGTCGGCGCAAAACAAAATGTTTAAGTCCCTCCAACCTTTTTTGCACTTCGGAGAGTTCGCTTGCTTTTGTGTCAGAGGCCATTTTTCAAGCAGGATTTCCTTCCTTCCTGGCCCTCCCCGTCTTTACATTGTGCTGCATGTTTCCTGCACACACACACACACACACTTCCCCCACTGTCACTGGGCCAAGGAAAGGGAGCGTTTTACCACCGATTGCCCTCTTGGCAAAGCGTTGATTGCATAGGCGACGAGGGCTGTAGATGTATGCATTCAATGCACGGAGTCGATTTTACCTCGGGAGGAGGTGGTGGTGGTGGTGGTGGAGGTGGCGGCGTCCTGCATGCCTGGAGGAGAAGGGCGGCCTTTGATTTGGCCAACGCCAGCTGCCCGGTCACATGGCGCTTACGTGCGGCGGGCAGTGAGCGTGGCGGGACCACGGTGGACACTTGTCAGGACATTCGTGGAGTGTGAAGGGGTCATCATCACAAGGGGGGCCTGTGTTTTAGCTGGCACGCTCTGCCGCCGGGAACACACACACACACTCACACACACACACACACACACACACACACACACACACACACACACACGCACACTTGCTCAGATCAGTATGCCGGCAGTGTCCGTTTCAAACCTTCCTCAACGTGACACTGAAAACACTATAATTCTGAATAATCCCCCAGATTAAGGTTATGTTCTTTGACAGAAACGTTAACAGTTTTGATGAATTGTCTCCAGAATGTGTGCAGACAAGTTTGCATGTTGTCTTTCTCTCTCTGTGGTTTAAATCCACTCTTTCCACGGCGTCCACGTCTTCGTCCACCCGGCTGTTTCCTGGCTGCGAAGCCATGAACACACAGAGCTGCCTCGCCGGACATTATGGGAAATTCCACTTCACTCTGAATTATTTCATTAAACACTTGAATGGGATTTGCTACAGACGCTCCGAGAGTTAGACAAGTGTCTCTCTGTCCCGAAAGCATGACATAGACATCCTTGTCACGTCTGTCTGTCTGTCTGTCTGACTAGACGGTGTGTAATCCTCTTCTGTCCAATTTTAAACAGGCCTTTCACTTACTTTCTTCCGTCGCGGTATGTGTGCAGCCAATTTAGTTTCATACGCGTTATCTGAAAAACAACCATTAATATGAGGCCTAAAGTCTGTATTTCTACACCAGAAAGAACCCTCCTAAAAGTATTCATTTAAATCTAACATCATGTACTTGTTGAATACAATAAGTGTAATTTTTGGCTACGTTTTGGGGCAAAGCAGTTACTGTTTACACTTTATAAGCAAAAAAAACCAACTACTCTCATACAATACAAGGAGTTAATGAAGCGTATCTAGTGGTTTCCATTCTTGTGTCTCTGAAAAGGGGAAGTGGACTCGCTGACGTCTGTGCTGTTCTGATGCGGCCATGTTGGCGAGCTGCCTCTTGCTCTGTCCATTCACGGAGAAAAAAGGAAGGCGTGATGAGCAGAACCCCGGCAGGAGGGGGGGTATTTGTACGGGTGGGCATGCTCTCAACAGTTGTGCTTAGGGAGAGTTGGGGTGGGGGGGTAACTGGCATGGCAGTTGTTCAATCCTCTATTGACAGCGTCTGGTGTGAGAGAGGCTGACTCTGCAGGTTTCCTTTTTTTCTTGCCAATGCTGAATGAATGGCATGGGGGGGGAGGGGGGGCAGTAATGAAATGAACAATCCCGGGTTTGTGACAGTCATGCTCGGGGGTGCGTCACAGATTGATTCTGAGGATCAATAGAGGGTGCTGGTGTGTGGCTCCGACGGGGATTTCCAGCTATCGGTGTTTAAACGGTACGCTTGGCTGCACATGGAGATTGCAACCCACCCGCCCGGTTTCACTGCTTTCATACCCACTTCCAGTCAAGCTAAGAGATCTTCCTAATATGCGGAAGATGCCCGCCATTTATCGTGCTGCGATGGGTGAAATTGAACAGAGCGGCGGCGGCCTGTCGGGCGTTGGGCTTTAATGGCCGATTCAAAAGGAGGCTCACCGGGAGTCGACGGAGACATTGGACACGGGCGTGTTCATTAGATGAATTGCTTCGCTCCTGCTGTTTCTGCATCGCCTAAGGTCCCAGGGTCAACGAGAGGACGAGAGTAATGTCGTCTGAGAGGAAACTTTTTCTTTTTACCCTTCAAAACCAATAGCGAGTGTAGAAGCCTCAAAGTTTGCTGTCGCACTTTTAAACTTTGAAATAAGTCATTTTTTGTCAGTACACTTTTTTTTCAATGAAATAAATCTTTCATTGTTAATTAAAACCGAAGAGTCAGCATCGAGCTGTGCAGATGAGCCGCTCCCCAGATGGACATATGATCATTCCCCGCTGCATTAAGAGTGTCTGTTTCCTGTATAAACTCCCGGTGGAGAGCAACAGGGCCTGGTTCTGGGCCCACTAATGAGATGGGAAGACTCCTGGAGGTGTCATCGGGACCCGTAGACGACAGGAGGGGCCCGGCTTATGGCGGAGAATCACTACAAAGAGCCTTTTCTCTCTTTTTTCTTCATGCGTCCCCTGGGTTTCGCTCTCAGCGTCGCAGACTGACTCTATTTGTCTCTGGTCAGGACTTCTTGGCGGAAGTTGGGTTTTTGCCTGCCAGGAATGTGTGTGTGTGTGTGTGTGTGTAAATAGGTGTGTGTGTGTGTGCGCAGTGGAGGAGATTTAACCCTGTAATGTTGAACTCCGGATTAAAAGCAGGAAATATGCTAAAGGCGGTGTATCCTCCCTGCAGGGTTGTCGTGCTAAGAAGGACAAACAAGGTTCTCTTTTTTTCCTTTCCTCTCTACTTCCTCTCTGTCTGTTTTCATGTCTACCTGCCTCTTTCTTTCATTCTCACACACACACACACACACACACCCGAGGGTGACGGACCGCCGGTGCACCCGTTACATGAAGGGGTGGGCAAATAAATCCATTCATGTAAAAATTGCGATTCTTATTTTCTACGATTCTAAAAAACGTTTTTTAATAAATTGGTAATTAATCATTAAAAAAAAAAGTTTCTGCAAATAAAGCATGAATATGATGTAATCTTTGGTCTTAGATCGGCCTTTGTGCATCTACATTATTATGAGTTTTTTCACCTTTATTAGCTCATCCTGAAGCATGTACTCATTTTAAAAAATCGGTTTTGAATCGTAAGTGTATTCTAATCGAATCGTTAGACACCCAGAGATTCCCACCCCTAATTACATGTTCTCCTTTCTAACTGTTATCATCACACTGCTTCTCCTTTTCAGTGCATGACGGGGAAACACACTTGCATTCTCCAAAAGACCGTCACATTAACGAGCATACCTTCACAGTCTAGTGATTCTCTACAGTGGCGTTTTTTGTCTTTTCCTGTGTGAAGCTGCCGTTTGTGTCGCCGTCTTTAACTTAGAGAGGATCACAGATGACAGATTAGAAAACTCTGAACACTGAGTTGTAATATTACTATACATTAAAATTAAAAATGTAAATCCCAGTGGAGAGACGGTATGTTTAGGTGTGCGTGTCTTGTTGCCAACTCTCTAATCAGGACAAACAAAGCTCGTCAGTGAATCATCGGCGGACAAAAGAGGCAGTTTGTCCAATAGACTCTGGAGAAAAAGGCCCATTCATCCTTCCAGCGTTTACTGGTGACCAGTGCCAATGAACTCAAACTGGACCCAGTTGTTCGCCAAGAGGACTCGCAAAAAATACCCCTCGAAAGTAGTTGAACTTCCATTCCAAATGTTTTCGCTCTTTAATTTCAATAAAAAGCATCGTTGAACATGTTGAACCCATCGATCCACGGGGACCTGGAGTGCTTATTCTGGATGATATATATACTAAACTAGCTCTGTGTTCCTGCCGACTCCTGAGTTTTACTTGATGGCGTTCGCAGATGTTTGAGGCTAGCTTTGTACTTGATTCAAACTCATTTCTGTAGCAGCTCTAGCTTTATCGAAGCAATTTGCTGCATCATTTTTTTTGCTTTTTTTGGAGAGCTCAAAAGCTCTTTTCCATGTGGGCTGGATTTGTATTCCCATCGCAGCCCATTCTGCTGGCTGAGTGACTGATGAATGACATGCTTTTTCTCCCCTCTCGCTTTTTTATTCATCTCTTTTCTCCACATTCATACACCCGAGATATGTTTCATTTGACCCCAACAAAGCATGCTCTGCTTTGGCGAATATGCTGTCCACACATTTGATATTAAAAAAGAGCAAGAATGTCCATCATTGTCTCTCCGGTTGTGTTTCCGTGTTTGGAGGAAGCAGGCGAGCTGTGTTTTTCCTCGAGAGGGATTCACATATTTCACTGACACACAGATCAACATATACAGTAGGAGTGGCTGGCCTTCCGCTGATTGTATCTCTGCAATCTGATAGAGAGATGCTTGGAGGGAGGAGGGGGGACGACATTGCATAATATCCATTCACAAAGTGTCCTGAACGAGGTCGGCTCAGCACACAATCAGTCGGCATGGAAACGGCCCTTCCAGCCAAGTCTCTGACTTTCCTAAATGACACTGAAGTCCTGGTGTAACTACCAGGGGAAAAAAAGCACGTCAGCAATCTGCCGTCACTCACAGATCCGAGGAGCGGTCTGCGATGTGTTCTGAAGCAGAACCCGAAGGTCAGGTCGTCATCACATCGCAGTAACGCCCGTGGTTTCCTCCGCCGCCGCCGCCACGTGAGGCGTGTTGATTGATGGCAGGTAGACGGCCACACGCGGCGATCGGGCCGATCTATTCATCACACACCCATCTGCTCCGCCGAATAATGAAACCCTTAATGGGGTTTTAATGCATCTCAGCTCTAAATGTGACAACCCAGGTGATTATTACCCCCCCCCCCCCCCCCCCCCCCCCCCAGGGAATAATATGACTTTTTTTTTTACTTGTTGAATGCTGATACCTGACAGGAAGCAAATGTGTGTCTAACTTTCCTTGAATGTCGAATGGAAAGACTTAGAAAATCACGGCTCCTTTTTGTCTTCTCATCATTTTACCTCATTTCATGAGAAAAAATTAATATAAATTAATTGATTAAACCTAAAAAAACTTGTAATCTAATAGAAGAAACTGTGACTTGTCGTTCAGTATCTCCTTCTCACGGAGAGAGTGAGACTGATTCAGGAGCGACCTGGTGGACCCGGCTCGGTAGAGTCCTGCTACAACAGCAGAACCTCGGGAACAGAACGTGTCCCTCGAGAATCCTTCGCTGTAACTGAGTATGAAGACAAAGATGGCGACCGTGGTGCAGAGTGTAAATGTCACGGTTCTCCGATTTGTTTAGTTTATGATCATAGACTCTTTTTGCAGCTTTTAAACCGGAGCAGATGTTCTGAGACACAAGAGACAGATCCTGGACGTCATCCACCGACGCTGAGCTACAATACTGGATCTTTTTACACTAAACACAATCCCCGTTAAGCCTCAGCAAATGAGCCGTGCATCTATGGAAGGCGGCGCTGTCAGGTTGCCGTGCAAACCTGCAAAACGGGCTTCTATTCACAGTCGCCCTGGGTCCTGTTACCGTGTCCATAAATCCCATCCAGTCAGCTTCCCACTCACCGTCCGTGCAGCTGCTCCAGGATCAGCCTCTTAACGGGTTTTTCGTTTTGGCACAACTCAAATCTGAATTCGAGGAACGGCTTGAAAAGTCTCTCGAGTTAATTGGCTGAGTCTCTTTTCTGATTATGACGCTCGTCTTGAAACCAACATGTTTTCAATTTCATTCTTATCTCATCTGGCTGATTACAGTTTTGTATCGCCGTCCAATCAGATTTGGAGTTCCTGCACTCCATTATGACTTTTGCTGTTTGCCCCCCCCCCCTCCCCCTATAGCTGTAGATATGCTGTTCAATTAGCGCTTTGCAGATATGGCGATTATCTCCAGTTGAAACAGACTCCCCCGTTATTAAAACCGAAATGACATCTCCCTAATGAGCACATGTTTGATGTCACGCATCGCTGAGAGGAAGCTGGTTTTCGGATGCAAATTAGCCCCCCCCGCCCCCCACTCCGCTGAGGTCCTGTACTGTAAGCCCCCGTCATGCCTGTGGAAGTCTGCTCCGTGTTTGTACATATTAGACTTGCTAATCAGATGCTAATGCTCGTGAGTGGCAGAGTTGCGAGGCAAGTCTGCTGCGGAATGGTAATCAGCGTGGAGTTGGCCTGCAACAAAGAGGCTGATTATTTAAACCCCCCCCTCCTCGCTTTTTTTCCCCCGGATTCGAAACACTTTAATACTTTTAAAGTGTTGCTTGACTTCAGTTTCCACATTGATTTGTTTATTTGAACAGAACTTCTTAATTATCTAGAAATAATATATATATAATTCTGTTTTTTTAGCCTCGACCACCTTTCCATCTGTCCCCGACCCCGCTCACTTTCATCTCGGGGTCGGGGAATATAATTCTTGGCTTGTCCGCTCATTAATGGAAGCTGTTTACATGCTCGGTGGTTGTATTTATAAGTTATAGCCGGCTCGGGTCAGGCCGCCGGCTGGACCACAGATGGCCCTTGGTGGGGGAGGGGGGCGCCCCGTGGTTAGAGTCAACTGCAAAGACAGATGTAACTTCTTAATGCACTCACGGTGACTTAATCTGAGTTTGGAAACGGTGTTTTGATGGACACAGTTGGAATCCTGAATCTGTATAATTTAAAGTTTTCTTTCATTTTTGGTTAATTTCCTCTGTGTTTTTTTTTTAAATACACACTTTGTTCTACTTGAGAGATTTCATCTCTGCTTTTTATCTTGCCCCCTTTCATGCCACTTGGAGCATAAATAAATGTTATTCTGTGACATGGGAAATGAAAACAAATGTCTGAAGGACAAAAAAAAAAGCACAAAAGTGTTTTTGTGATGTTGTGCCAAGGACTTTTTTTTTTAAACTCTTAACAAATTTGAACATCGATATGAACACGAGGGATGTTGTTGCTGCTGTTGCTCCACATCCACTTTGATACGGCGAACTTTAAATGCAATTTCTTTATATTTCATGAAAGTCTGGGTCTTGCTTTGCGTTTCATCATAGCGTCCCTGAAGTGAAGTGCATTTCAGTCAATAAAAATCTAAAAAATAGTGTGATGCCGGCCAATTTGATGGATTCCAACTGGATTCCCAAGCAACACATGAACATCACGATTCTTCTGCTACCTGTTGATTTTTATCAGAAAATGCCTAATTCCTCCCGAAGCACACACCTTTCATTTACCATCCTCAGAAAGTGCCTTGAAGCGTTTAAGTGGGTTGTTGAGGACTGGGAGCAGCCTGGGAACGGCGTCCCTCAGGGAGCGAAGAAAAGTAAGAGCGCTTCCCATCCGTCTCAATTCACACGCTGTTGCCCCTCTCCCACTCTCCCATCCACAGCCCACTTAGCGTCGCCTTTGAAACACCATGCACCGCAATTATATTTGTTTTTTTTTCTTCCATCCAGTGCAAAGATTGTGTTTCGTTCGTGCGTATCGGCTTTCCATTGTGATGGCGAGCAATTTTGCCGAGTGTTGCAGCTGCACACGGAGCGTGTCTCGTTAAAGGTGCAAAACGATCTGACGCCTCCTGAAGAAAACAGTAATTTGATCCCCGGGAGGTCTGCTCAGAAGTGTGAACTGTTGCCTTTTCTTTTTTTTTCAGGTGTTTCTACATCGTCTCAATCAGTACGCAGCCACCAGAGTCGACAAGAACATCACAGAGGAGACCGTTAAGGTGACTTTTTTCTTTTCTTACATCCACGAAAATACCGGAAATTGCACTGGAGCCTAAATAAAGTGGGGTCCCTTGTGTCGGGGTGCTCTTTCGACCTAAAATAGCCGAGTTGTGAATGGAGAATAGAAAGTGGTGGGCGAGCCGGGGAAGCAGCTGTTAATATAATCTATTTCTAAGTGGATCCGGCTGGAGGATAATAAGGGATGCTCTCTCACAGTGGGAGGGTTTCGCTTTACTTGCTGATAAACACATTCAGAGGGGATTTACTGCAGGTCCCGTTTTGGAAGATGTGTTGTTTGGGAACACGCTGTTCGGATACCGCGGGTCACAACGCTGTGATGTCACCGATGACACCCAGTCCTTTTGTTGGAGCTTTTTTTTTTCCCCCTGCTGTTTAACATAATTTTTTTGCCTCCCCCATAAAAAGACGTCTCTGGTTTTTCATGCTTTGATTTTTTATTTCACTGGCTTCTTCCTCCATCCAGAGTCAGCATTGTTTTGTCTTTTAACATCGCCACAAAAAAGGACATGAAAGGGGGGCAGAAGTCAACACCACATGAAGGGCAAAGTTTCCATACGACGGATCTTAACTTCTTTTAGCCTTTCCATTGAAAATATATCTAATAATGTTTGAAATCTAAATATCAAAAGGACTTCTAAAAAACCCAAGATGCCCATTTCAAAGAAAACCTCACTCTTTATTGTGTGGCCTCAGAAATGCCGAGTGCCACATGGCGCTGGATTGATTCGGGCAATCTTAGGAAGAGGAAAAAACTCCTATTTCTCTCTCTTTCTCTCAGGTTTTATTCTACAACATCGAGGAGATCCTGGCCGTCCACAAAGACTTCCTGTCCATGGTGGAGGAGCTGCTGCAGCCGGACCCTCACGCTCACCACGAAATCGGCCGCTGCTTCTTGCACTTTGTGAGTACCTCCTTTTGTTCCTCTGAAGGATTTCTCTCCTGCTCTCCTATCAGTGATAAGATCCACCACATGTTGTCAGTCCATCTCTCAGGATTTACCCGCGATGAGAGAGCGTGCACATGTGAGATATACTTGATACGGCTCTGATAAACCGCTCACCGCCTGCTATATATCACACTTCTTTGATGCGGAGCCTTGAGGCACGCCGGCGTATAATGGCTTTCAAAGTCTAATAAATCTTCCCATCCTTCTGGTGGGCCGAGGGCGACTCCTCTGCCGGTAGGTGATGAAACAGGTGAGAGAGGGAGGGATGACCTCGTTGAGAAAATGTGATATATAACTCCCCACATAACTGAAAACTCATGACCATAATTCAGTCATGAGTGACCATGTGAGTCCATCGAGATGCGACTTGGACGATATTTCATTCCCTATTTTGTTGACGGTCTGAACTTTCCAAGAAAAATTACACAATCTTTTGCTGCTCAGAAACACAAGCCAGCTGGAGAGGTCAAAATCCAAAAATCAGAAAATCCCCTCCGTGATTTCAAGAGTCTGCAAATTGCTTCTCGTTGACGAAACCCTTCCCTGGAGTCCAGCGTCAAAAAAAAAGAAGATCTTTTCTGGATAAACTGCCCTCTTAGAAGACATGATTTAACAATAAAAAGTGAATAATCAGCTAATGATCTGTGTGTTGGGACGTTGTTGTCGTGCCAGCGTTGTCGTCGCGGGTCTGTTCCTGCAGCTCTGCAGTGACGTTGTCGTCGAGGCTGTGTGGTCTGATTCTGATCCCAGCGCTGCCTCCCGGACACAATGGAGGACGAATGTCATGAGAACTGCTGTGGTGGAAAGTTGTGGGTCACATGGCTGCGGGGCAGATGCCAGGATTTGATTGGCCCACACACACACACACGATATACATTATTTATTATAGGAGAATGTGGGGAAGACTACTATGAATCCTATAATCCATGTGTCGGCCTTGTGGTCTGTGTTTTTGCCTTTCCTCTCTTTGTTTTTCAATAATTCTTTGTCACCGTTTTTAATCTTTCTTTTCTTCCTCTCTGTAATTTGTTTAATACTTTATTCATGTGTCTCGCCCCGTCTCCTGCAGAGGAGCCGTTTCCAGATTTATGACGATTACTGTGGGAATCACGAGAAGGCCCAGAGGCTGCTGCTGGAGCTCAATAAGATCCGGAGCGTCCGGACCTGTTTACTGGTGAGTCTTTAGAAGACGAGTTGGATAAACTATTTTCCATCCATGCAAACAGACAGTAAGTTCCATTTTAAGTCTCCTACTATAGCAGCATATATGATGTTCCATGGCGGTCCAAGTGGGGGTCACACATCATCAATCTGCCGCCTCGCTCTCTCAGTCACACAAACAGAGCAGTCACCCACCCACGGTGCTGTAAAGCCCAGGACTTGATGTTCCAGTGTGTCTGACGGCCTTGTGTGGGCGGACTCTTTCTCTCTTCCTGTCCCGACACCAAGAGAACAAAACGATGACTCCGTCCCCGCTGCCCTTTTCTTTCCTTTTCCCTGTTCCTCTGACAGTTTCTAATCACCTCTTGTGTTTTAAGACTTCCATAAAAAAACAACACTTTGAAATCTACAGCAGAGTTTGACCACGGATTTGATTGGCCGGTTCTTTGGGGAAGCGTATGACCTTCCATGAAGACGGTAATTGATTGAGTGGAGGAATGAAACGCCACCAGAGAGGCTGCAAGAGTCTCTGATTTACTATCCACCAGTGTCTTTTAATCTAGGAGCCCTGAGGAGGTGGAAGATATTAATTGACTTTGATTTAATGAGGCCTTTTATAGTCCTTGAACCCTTTTGGTGACCTGCCCTTCCATCAGGTCTGGACCAGGTCTCGTGTTACTGTCCGACCTGCACTTAGTGACGGCTAATGTACCTCCGGGTCACCTCCTCTGCCTCGACCCGGCCGGGGTTATCCCTCTACCTCCACTCAACCTTTGGTCAACCAGCTGCAATAAAAGCTGCTTTACTGGTTACACTGTAACCTCATAACATGTGACCTGATCACATGAAGGACTTAAGATTTATGCTGAATTTACAATTTAGCGATCCACCATTTTTGTCCAGAATTAAATATTTTCACTGTTTTTTTGTGCCATTTTCAGTCACTCTGGCAAGTTATCACATTTACCACCACGACTGCTAAAATCAACAAGAAATGGTTGAACTTGAACCCGTCTCTTTGATCCAACTGTTTCTAACGTTGTTCAACGTCTTTCCTGCAGAACTGCATGTTGCTGGGAGGAAGAAAAAACACGGAGGTCCCCCTAGAAGGTTACCTGGTGGCTCCCATCCAGAGGATCTGCAAGTACCCGCTGCTGCTCAGAGTGAGTATTCGTCCTTGTGTGTTAGGGAGACACCACACCCCTCGTGCCACCTTTTTTTTTCCCCCCTCTTCACCCACCGACACCCAGTCGTTAGCGAGGAGCCTCTCGTCTCGCTCACGTCGACCGCTCCCTTCGCTAATGAAACGCCGGGCTCAGATTCTGACATGTCTCTCTGCTTTAGTTTCCCCGGCACGACCGCGTCTCAGGAATAACACGAGACCTATCATCACCTTCCCCCGGCCCAGCTGTGCGTTCACACACGTTTGACTGGGCTCATTCATACCTGCGAAATTTCCATTTCGTTAGAAACGTGAGCGAAATGAAATCCGCTTTCAGAGTTGTGGATCCGAGTCGGTGATCCGAGCCGTCCCATCTCGTCGGGCTTGTTAGGATCTATTAATTCACCCAGGCGTTCTCCAAACAGCGATGCAGTAGTAATAATAAGGGGGGTAATCTGATGCTCTGCCATTTGAAGTCTTCCAGCTGCCTCGGCCTCCCCCTGATAGCCATCGCCCGGCTGCAGATACAGAACAGTGTAGGGAATGTTAGTCAGCCCCATGCCGGCTGACGAGCTGAAAGACGGTGTTTAGACTATAGAGCCGGAGATTGCCATCGCCTTGTTCCACTGTGGTGTGCAGGAGCAGGGTTTTTAACCACAGGCTTCCTACGGGTGCTGGAAATCCTTGAAAACTCTTGAATTTTAGTGTGGTGGTTTGAAAAGTGCTTGGATTTAGAATAAAGTGCTTGAAATGTGATGACATATACGATATAAAAAAGAGAAAAGAAGATCTCCATATCTGAGGGACTGAAAACAGCATTTTCTGACATTTCTTTATGAAAAATGACTTTTGATGATGAACAGATGATGAAAATAGTTGGTGATTATATTTCTGTGGATCTGTTAGTGGAATTAGTTTTCCTTTCATTTGTGGTCCTTCTGTAAAAAGCTGTCTCCAAACATCATGTTGGTTGTTTAGAGGACAATAACATCTCATTTAATGTGATGAACAAGTGACAGAATAAGTAGACTGAATACTGACCATTGGATTGGTACAAAGATGGAGTTTACCACAGCTGGAAGGGGCTGGAAAAGCATGGAAATGCTTGAAAAGTGTGGTGTAGGAACCCTGTAACCAGCACATTTAGAAACCAACAGAAGGTATTTAACTATATGTCTTTCATGCTTATCATGTGAAAATGATGTTTAAGAGATTTTAAAGTACATTAGATGCATTAACGGGAATGTAATCTCTCGAAGTTCATGTTTTGCTGTGATGTTTTCGTATGCAGGAGCTGCTGAAAAGGACCCCTAAGAAGCACAATGACTACGGCCTGGTGCAGGAGTCTCTGCAAGTAATGAAGGCCGTGTGCTCCAGCATCAACGAGGCCAAGAGACAGATGGAGAAGTTGGAGATCCTGGAGGAGTGGCAGTCCCACATCGAGGGCTGGGAGGTGGGCCTCAATTTACCCTGTTCAGCACTGGCGTTGAATGATTTAATCTCACACCTCTGATTCCGAGTTGGCTTGGAGGTTTTTCATTTTGTGTCATGACATATTTAAAGCCACTTAGCCAGCACATTTCAACCAGACTGCCTCTTGTCAGCCTTTTTTAATCTTTTCTTGTTCTCTCTGGGAACAATGACTCGTGTTCACAATGGTGAAATTCCTCCTGGCTGTAGTTGGAGCCGTCAGCATCCTATCATCATCAGGTAGACCGTACTTCTCAGATCGGTTTCATTCCTCAGCTCTGGGATTAATAAGGAGACCTGGTGGTGATTTGGAAAGAGAAAACCTTGTGGTGATTGTAAGGCAAGAGGCTGGGATGCTTATGTAACGGAGTTGGCTTCATGCAAACGGCCTGGAGGCTTCCTGGACACATGCAGACAGAGAGACATGGCCGGTGTTGATTCAGCTTCACTACGGTGCAGGCGGAACCGGATTTCTGGGTAAAAACACGGACTTCAAAGTGAGATAGAGACCCGATACAGCAGATTCTACGTACCCAGATGCTAATTCCCTGTGAAGGTGTTGTTTTAGTACAAGCAAGGCATCGAGGAAGGCTTTCTTTTTTGCTTGAAAGTCAAACGTACTGCAGCAGCAACGTACTTTACTCTTAAATCCGACTCGACACGCTTCCTGGCTGAAGCCACTTTTGCAGTTTCCCCTCAGCGCTCTTTATGAGTTGTAAACATTAGCTCATTCTGGAGGAGAGAGGAGGGAAGTCGGGACGAGGGGCAGATGAGTGATGGCTGCATTTCTACGTGGGGTTTGGTGAAGGGACGATCGTCCTGGCAGGTTCACCTCGCGTGGGAGAGAGAGACGGGGCGATGGCCCACGCCGGTCACCATGGTGACCGCTGCCAGCGTTTTTAGTCGAGGGCGGCGGCGATTGCCAGTCGGTTTAGCAAAAGTCTGTATTTTGTCACTGTGTGTACTATATAAATATGTTAATTTTAGAGCGGCGGGTAGATGTTTCCAGTCACGTTCTGTTCTCTTGTTCAAGTTTAATTGGAGTTCTTAAAACCTACTTGAGTTGTGGCGTTTTGTTTTAATTAAAATTCCCCTCATGTATGCAGCCAATGGACAATACCACTTCAGAGTTCAACACACAACTGTTCTACCATCCTTTTTTTAATGAATAACATATCTTTCCTAATTCTTTATCCATTCCTCCCCGTTGTTATGTCTGGCTGTTGTCTGGCTATAAAAATAGAAGCTTGAAATTTAGATTTTAAAGTGTTTATTAAGTTTCTGAATACACCCTGGCTTGGAAGGAGATTTATTTGACGAGTGATAGAAACACGCTGCGGAGAAGAGAGAAAAAAGACGAATCTAAGAGAAGTAAACGGGCATGAAATGAAACACAAAGGGGAAGTGTCGGTTCTTTCATTTAGGAAATGCAGCTCTATAGTCTTCCCCCCTTTGAGTGGCCGAGGCTTGTTGTTCAGTGTCTGGTGTGCACAGATGAGTTTAACATCTGGACGTGAGCTGGGGAGTTAAAAGGCTGCTGAAAGAGCGGGAGAGTAACATAACCACGCAAAAAAAAGTGGAAGGGGAAGAGATAGAGGAGTAGACTCGGGAGAGCGAGGGATGATGAGCAGGAGGAAAAGGGAGGAGGACGAAATAAAGGGCGAGGAGGGAAGGAGAAGGAAAAAGCGGGATCGGTTTTTGGCCGAAGTCTCCAGCAGGAGGAAATGCTTAGCACATTTTCCGGCTCTGTGCGCATTGGGAGTTATTTTTAGCCACGGAGGGCCGATCAAACGTGGTACATAAATTCCCAGAGCAGGCAAGGTAAAGGGGGAGGCTGGGGGGGGGCAGCACACTTTATCACTTGCAGCAGCAACCCCCGACCAACATGGAGCAACACATGGCTCGGCTGGACGGGATGTTATTCTATAGAGGTTATTAACGGTTGTGCATTTTAAAGTCCCACAGCAATCTGCCCCGAGGAAGCAGTGGGAGGGGGGGTGTTTTCACAGACCCCCGAGAGAGGGAACAGGAAGGGCTGGGCTTTGTTATCTCTCCTCCTGTTCAGACGCTACGTGTGAACATTTAAAAGTATAGAAATAATCAGTCAGATACAAAAAAAATACTGTTAAATTATCTTCTTTCTGTTTCACTCTTCAGTTCTCTTACTCAATGACCTTTTGCCCACTTTTTTTTGGTCTGCAGGGCTCCAACATCACAGACACGTGCACGGAGATGCTCATGCACGGCGTCCTCCTGAAGATCTCCGCCGGGAACATACAAGAGAGGATTTTCTTCCTGTTTGACAAGCTCCTGGTGTACTGCAAGAAGAAAAACAGGTGTCTTTGACCCTCTTTCTCTTCTCAAAAACACATAAAGCAGATTTAAATTCTCATTACACTGTGTGTGTTTTTTAGCAGACGGAATAAAAATATTGTTTATGGTAATTTTAAATTCTCTGTACTCCTACTGAACATTTAGAGCCAGGACTTTATAAATAATTCACAGTGCAAGTTCCTTTACTTCATTAAAGAAAGGAGAGCAGTGCACTGTGGGAAGCATTTCCATTTTTTGGGGGGGAGGGGGAGAAAGAAGTTAGGCAGTAGAGCAGGGTAGATTCATTTTTCAGGTAGTTTCCGAGGAAGTAACGTGACGTTTATTCCGATCAGTTGCGAGTCGAGTTCGGAAACTTGCTGATTGCCGACCATTGTTGTGCTTCTGCAGGCAGAGCGCTGGCCAGGCTGCAGATGCAGCCGCTAACAATGCTGCTGTGTGGTGTGTTTTTGGCAGCACTTTGTTTCCCCCACCACCAACCAGGCTGCCACCTGCTCTGATTGGCTTTCATTGTCCATGCATGAGTGTGCAGGTAGCGCTTTAAAGCACTGACGAAAGGAAGCAAGAGGGGAAATAAAGTGTCCTTAAATTCAATAACGTGTCTAAATTAGATGCACTTTGGCGGTTAGTCTCTCGAATGAGCTGTGAGCGATGCAATGACATCAAATGATGAAACCTCATCGGCTTAATTCTCGTGCTTTTCCTCCAAAGGCGCTTAAAAAACAGCAAGACGGCGACGGAGGGCCCTCGCTACCTGTTCAGAGGGAGAATCAACACGGAGGTGATGGAGGTGGAGAACGTGGACGACGGCACAGGTGAGCCATTTCAGACAAATATAACGTTC
This sequence comes from Chelidonichthys spinosus, assembly GCA_029853015.1. Lineage (NCBI taxonomy): Eukaryota > Metazoa > Chordata > Actinopteri > Perciformes > Triglidae > Chelidonichthys > Chelidonichthys spinosus. The sequence goes on from CM056837.1 coordinate 19,616,872, forward strand.
GATTTGTAGCTTTTCGGATCGCCCTTTCTTTTTTTATTTCAGCGCTAAAAGAATCTGCAGTAAAGGAACTTTATTTTCTGATTTTTTTATTTTATACTGGATTACCTACAAACATTTTCTTAGACGTCTACAGTTACATATCCTTGGGACGGCTGGCACTCGGTGAACTCGAGCGCTTTGTGTCTCTTGGCCTCACGTAGCCACTGATTAACATTTATATTTGTAGAAGCCATCATTTCCTCTCCAGCTGAAGCTAGATTGGGCCATAATATTGGGTGTTTCTGGTGAGAGATGGATGGGGTTGGGTCTGGACGGGGGAAGGAGGCAGGCGGCGGAGCTGTAACTCCTGGGTGTTCTGCACCACAGACAGGCGGTGGGGGGGCGAGACAGATCTCAATCTAGAAAATCCAGCATGACAAGTATTTTAGCCCTGGATTCCTACGTAATGAAAGCACCAAGACTTTGCTGCTTGAGGTTTTGAAAAACGCCCTCAGGGCATACCATATAAAGGACACCACACTGTAGATGCTTTTAGACGTGATTGTAATTGATGATTGTAATGGTTTGCTTTTTTTGTCACACCCTTGGAGGGAGAACGAATCAGAGGTCAGGCATTTGAACATGTAAAATAACGATGGAGAGGCTTCAGATTTTCTTTACATTCTGATATGTGAAGGTAGGTGTTGAATCTCCAGCAGCCTCTTCTCTGAACTCGGTAGTGAATAACGCTGACGGATGGCTCCTCCTCTGCATGCGTCCCCCTTCATTAATCTCATTAAAAGGAGAAGAGCGATAATCGATGAAGCACTCAATAGAGAGGCTGTGAGGGTCGGAGGAAAAATGAGCCCGCATCGAGTGTTTGCACCAAGTTAGAAGTACTTGACTCTTAATAGTTTTATGATGGATGTTGTTTTTGGAGAATAAGCTGCACACTTCTGGAGAAGAAACCCTTTTATCACCCGTAGACCTGCTGTTTTGTTTGAATTTTATCAGGAGCAATTAATTGCAGTCGTACCTCCATGTTCTTACTGAGGACTTCTTTTTTTATACCTCGTGTATGTGCTTCACAGCTGACTACCACAGCAGCGGGAACATCGTGAACAACGGCTGGAAGATCCACAACACGGCCAAGAACAAGTGGTTCGTCTGCATGGCCAAGACCCCGGAGGAGAAGCAGGAGTGGCTGGAGGCCATCATGAAGGAGAGGGAGCGCCGGAAAAGTATGTGTATCGGGATCTTTTTATTAACTTTTTCTCCTCCACATCTGTCTTGAATCAGCTGGGAATATATGCTGCATTTGGGTAAATCAATACAGAACAATTTAACCTGACTGATGGAGAAAAAGGTCCCAGCTGTCTTTTTCTATCTGGCCAATTTTTTTGTGATTGTGTCTGTGATAATCTTTTCATAATGTCAGCTGTTAATGCTATTAACACAGACACCCGAAAGGCTCTGCTAATTATCTCTATATTAACCTTCTCCAGCTGGTAATTGATGTCACATCTTGTCTCGGAGCTGGACGCAAAGATAATTTGATGCCAAGATATCGACAGGCTTTTGTTTTTCCTCCCTCCCTCCCTCCGTAGGCCTGAGGCTCGGCATGGAGCAGGACACGTGGGTGATGGTGTCGGAGAAAGGGGAGAAGCTCTACCACCTCATGACCAAGGGGAACCTCATTAAGGACCGCAAACGCAAGCTCACCACCTTCCCCAAGTGCTTCCTGGGAAGGTGAAACTCTGACCTCGACACTGTGGTCTGAATATCTAAATGTGCTTGCAGATGTTATTTGTCTTTTACATGGGAGGAGTAGGTAGAGAGGCCTTGTACAGTGTTATTACAGCATATGGCAGATGACTCAGAGGACACAGAATGGGCAAGAATGTCTAAAGGCGGCAGCTGTGAAGTAGAAGGAAGCGTCGTGGGAAAAATCAAGTCCAGACAGATTTGATCTCATGAATCTTCTTTAAGGGGATTATCGGCTTGGCGTCGGCGGACGGATCGCCCGTCAAACGCCGGTCGTAAATCTTAGGGAGATGTCCCCGTACCCGCTTTCCCCCCTCGCCCACGTTAGATCACAATAAGCTCTCCGCAGAGGAATCCATGAGGTAACTGTAGTAGAGTGTGTGTGTGTGTGTGTGTGTGTGTGTGTCCTTGACTTTCCACAGCGACATCGCTCACCATGTTTACTTCCTGCGAGTCTAAACATGAGTATCTGTCCTCCGTCTGCTGATAGGTGAGAAGATTTACTGTAAAAACGGCGCTTTGCTCGGAATCCTGGCGTTATTTTAAGCTTACATCAGTATTTTGATTTTCATCACCGAGGTGGAGACGTTTCATATCATAAACAAGTAGAAAAGCTGGCATTCGGGTTTAAGCTTTAAACCAGAACCGTGTGATGCTGCTGGGATATGAAGTCCCTTTCATTGAACTGTTTTTACGGGGAAATCTTGATGGGAAATCACACATTTACACCTTTGACCTTTGACCTTGGGCTGCTGCAGGACTTTTAGGGAAGAAAACATTGTAAGACTTTTGTGACCACGCTGATAAAACCTTTTGACTTTTGTAATCCCTTAAACAAATTCTCCTTTTTCACAATGAGCCATGTTTTCCGTTTGTTTTAAAAAAAAAAATGTTACATAGATTTATCACCCGGAGTTTAAACAGCCAGTTTCTTGTTATTTTTAAAAGCATGGAGACCAAAAAAAAAAAAAAAAGTCCCATTGTGCATAGTTGTGGCCGTGTTACATGGCATGGCGGTTTTGGAACGAGGAGGTACTTTCTCCATCGGTCCACGCAGACAACACAAGATCCCCTCGCGGTCTGGACGAGGAATGGATCCGTCAGCTGAAAAGATTAAGTGGATCAAACGGCGGTCATGGTGCGGGCACCTCGTTGAGTCTTGGAGGGATGGCAGCGGTGAGAAAGCGGGCTCAGGGAAAACCCGATCCCTCCCCATGTCGGACTCGGCCAAACACCTGGATGACCGCTTGCGGGGTAAAAAAAAAGATACCCCGAGCCCCCGCTGTACTTCCCCCTGTCTGGGCCGATTATGGAGATGATTACATGGAGGCGTAATTGGTGAATTGGAACCAGCGTGGCCTCTGATGAAAGCCACATTGCCTTCAACTCAGCCTGCTCCCTCCATTGGGAAATGCTTTTTTTTTCATTATTCTACGCCTCCTCTTTCTTTTTTTTCTTTTTTTTAAGGCTATTTTTGGAGTCTCGATTGCTCCTCCCCTTTAAGTGGACCAATCAGCGTTCACCGTGTGACAGACACCTAGCTGGCGGTTTATTCTGGAATAAACAAAAGAGATGACAGGCTTGAGTGTTGCTGGTTGTGATGGATGTGGATGAAGAGCCTTTTTAGGAGCTCCATGAAAAGGTTAGACGTCTCTGTCAGACTCTGATCGTCTCTTTTTGACAGACTTGGAACATCTGCTCACGCAAATGATGCATTAGAAGCAGAGGTTGAATAAAAAGAATGTAAAGTAATTCCTATATAAGTTAATATATATGTTATGTACCCATGTTTTTAGACACAATCCTCTGTTTATTCCTATTTAAATGCATCAGTAATCACTTTTAACCAGGTGTAATTATTTACTTTAATTATTTACAATCACCCAGGCAAATTAATTAATTAATCCATCCATCCATCCAGTTCATTTAAGGGGCTTTAAATGCTGAATTGTAGTAAAGTGAAAGTAGAAACATTTGAGTCGTACTCTCAAATGATCGATATGTGCGTTAATTAAAGTTTTTTCACGCAGCTCCACATGCAGATTCACCGTAAATCGTTTAGTGCACATGTGACCCTAGTTTGCTGGAAGGCCGTGAGAACCTGAAGGTCCAGACGTTCAGGGTGTTTTCCTCCCGCGGTGAAGGTGCAGAGGTTGACAAATTGACGTTGTTGCGGAGAGAGAGGGAGATGCCAGGGATAGTGAGTGGTTGGAGAGTGACGTTGGCTGGACGCTGACACCCGGCCGCCTCCGTCGTGGCCTGGAAGCCCATTCCACTGGATTCCTGTTTGTTTAGTTCAGTGTTTGTGTTTGGGTCATGGAGAGAGTCATCTGATAGGCTGCTGCCACTCTTCCTCCGTCTTTATTTCATCCTCTCACCCTCAGAGAAGTCACTAAACTATGTGGATTATAGGAATTATCCCATTTGATGGTTTCCTCTTCCCACATCGGAAAACGATGCGGAGTGAACCGTCTTCCCAAGAACCGTTTAAGTAGTTCGGATTTCACAGTGTGACATCGTACGTCTGAAAATAAATAAAGCTTAACTCCACAAAACACAAACCAAACCTGCTGATTGATGATTGTTGTTTTTTTACCAGACGGATGTAAATAAGTCACCCCACTTCGGCCAAGGCACTGTTTGTTGCCATAGTAGTTTAGTTTTTTCTGGATTATTGAGGATTAAGTTCCCTCCGCTCATCACACTCTTTATCTTTTATGGAGTTTTGCGTACATATAATAATCAGTGTTTTTGTGTTTCCGTAGTGAGTTCGTGTCTTGGCTGATGGACATCCGGGAGACGGGGAACCCGGAGGAAGGGGTCCACCTGGGTCAGGCTCTGCTGGAGAACGGGATCATCCACCACGGTTGGTTCTCCGTCTCCGGAGCTGCTTCATCATCCTTTTCTCTTTTCCTCAAAAGAGTTGGACCCCCGAATCCAAGCGGCGTCTTAAATCACTCAGAGGGGGGAGGAAGGAGGCTTTATTGCTTCCTTGCAGAGAGATGAGATTGGGCTTTCGAGCCGCTGCTGACGGAGAGGAATAACTCCCCTCTGAGCGACGTTAGAAATGTGAAAAGACCAGAGAATATCTTTTCATAAAAAGCCGAGAACACGGAGCCAACTGTTATTACTGTCTGGGAGGGGCCCTCGGACAGAGGCCCCTACAGCCAGAGAGGAGCAGCTGTGTTATCTGTTTCACCATGCAGCTCTCCGCTCGCCTCCAATGTGCTTTTTTAGACCCTCTTATACATTCAGACCCCTTCCTCCCTCCCTTAGGGCTCCAGATGTTTTCTCATCCTGGCACTTCTTCTTTCACAAACCTCCTTTATTGTTTGAATTTTTTTTAGTCACGGACAAACACCAGTTCAAGCCCGAGCCGGTACTCTACCGCTTCCGCTACGACGACGGCACGTACCACCGCCGGAGCGACGTGCATGATGTCATATCCAAGGTAGCGGCGGAACGGCGGAGGCTGATTTGAATATGAATCACATTTAACACACCTCGTCATCGCACATAATCCAAATGTCTTGGCTTGTTTCCCTCTCAGGGTGTTCGGCTCTTCTGCCGTCTTCACAGCCTCTTCACTCCTGTCATCAGGTAGGCGGACATTTCTCTTTTACGCTGTATTCTATTCTTTTTCTTTCCAGAGTATTTCATACATCAATGACATATACAATAATCTGTATTCTATTTATCTCAAACCTCAGATGAGGAAGGGAATTTTTGGTGGTCCTCATCAGCATGGAAGTCAATTCTTGATCATCTAAAGCCATTTTGACTCAATGCCCTCCTACTAAGTTTTTCTGGAGCTTTCATCCCCATCACATGGTCTTTATCAGCATTGTTTAAACTGAAAGTCGACAAATCCATTGCCGAGAAAAGTAAGCAAACTCTGATTTGCCGCTGAAGATCATGTGCTGTATGATCCCTTGTTTCTAAATCTAAACCAACAGGTGATTTTCTGCTCCTTTGTTTTTTTTTGTCACCAAATCCATTCTTTACACCTTATTTCTATTATAAAGCCCTTTAAACACATTCTCTCAACGTTTGTTTCCGACAAACAAACAGAAATCACTCCAGCGCTCCGAGTCCTGCTGCAGAAATGTTGATTCAGTTTGTTGACTCAAAAGTGCCATTTTGATATCTGAAGGTCAACACTGTTCAGTGTTGGTACGGGTGCTGGAAATCCTTGAAAACACTTGAGTTTTAGTGTGATGTTTTCAAGGTGCTTGGATTTAAAATAAGGTGCTTGAAATGTATGTTCTATGTGATGACATATATGATGAAAATAGTTTGGATTGATACAAATATGGAGTTTACCACAGCTGGAAGGTGCTGGAAAAGCATGGAAATGCACCTTTAAATGCTTGCAAAGTGCTTGAATTTGACTCTAGAGAAGGTGGAGGAACCCTGACTTGTTTTTAAAAGTTATGTGGGCCATTATTCAGATGATAAGTTAGTAATCTTACAGTGGGTATTGATTATAATTAGTGTAATGCATGCCCTTGTGAAATAGAGAATAATAGAATTATAAAGTGGAGCGATTTGCTGGCGTGTTGCTGTTGAATCCTGTTTGAGGAGCAGCCGGCTAATGATTTTTTTCCCCCCAGAGCGCTGCATCAAGGTTCGCCTGTTTGTGCTGGATTTGAAAACGGCCTGCAGGAGAGCTTTAATTTCACAGCAGTAAAACAGCGAAGGGGGGACACGCTGATCCTGCATCTATTCTGAAGCTTCTCCGCATTTCTGTTTGATCCAACTGCTAAAAGGCCTCGAGGATGATTGTGTGTGTGTGTGTGTGTGTGTGTGTGTGCGCGTGTACGCATATCTGCGCAGTGTGTTCTCATGTTCTCACCGAGAGGCCAGGACAATGTATCACAGGGCCTGGGAATGCCGGGGTTTAATTGGAGCAACCAGCCCAATTAGGTATAATTTCCTGGCAGAGCGAGAGAGACGAAGTGACGGGGGGACGGAGGAACGTACACTACGTAACCCCCCCCCCACACACACACACACACACACACTCAGCTCCCACCCCCTGACAACCCTGCGTTTTCAGCTTGAAATATCAGACTAATGTACAAACTGTTATGTTTTTCGAATAGAATAAACTTTATTTCAAACATAAAAAAAGCGCAATAATCAATAAAATTGATTTTAATGGGAAAAAAACAAGATAACCCAGAAAACATATAAACAACATACATTTGTAAATAAACATTTGTAGGAAGAAGCGCTAAGCTTTTCTGGTCCTACCATTAATAACATAAACCAACTCGTCACACATGTCTATCCTAAGAATAAATCACTATATTTCTACTTTACATGATTGCATTTTCTTCGCAAATAAAATTCAATAAATAAGAATAATGATTACCCCCATCAGATTGCATAGAGAAGACAGAAATACAGCAAAGGTCACTGGTAAATGATTAGCATCATTATTTCTTCCTCGTCATGCTGATGAATCCTCCAGAAACTCAATATTCATGGGATGAATGTATGAAAATAACCCAGTTAACTCTACTTGAGTAATTCAGCCGGACTGGAACAGCTGATTAAATCGTGAACTTTCAGCATCCTCTGCATAATATATTCCAAAGAATGTTTTTTGCAAAATGCAACATTTTGCCTTCATCGTCATCCGTTTTAAAATGTCACGGCAAAACTTTTCTTCCCCTTTGGACAGGAAAGTTTCAACAACACCTCTCTGACCTTTCTTTCCCCTCCGTTACTCCTCAAGCTGCCGGACATATGGCTGCCCACTGGACTGCTGTTCCCCCCCCCATCTTTCACTCTGACAGCCTCGCTGTGCACCAGCCCCCGATCCATCTCTTTCTCAAGGGGAGGGGGGGTGTTTCTGGTCCATGTGGTTTATGCATGGCAGGCCGGGGTAATACTGACACGACCGGCATCATCAGAGACCAACGCAGGCTGTCAAACCCAGTTACACAACAGAATGTGGAGGAAACGGGGGGCACACTCGGCCTCTCACGCCTCATTCTGAGCAGCTCCAGACAGCTGAGATCATGTTTGGTGTGTGTGTGTGTGTGTGTGTGTGTGAGGGAGTGTGAGAATCAGAGTGTTTGCGTGCGGTAGAAATGGAGGAAGCGGTTGTAAGTCACGGTGGTTCTGGACTTTCCCGGCCTGCAGCCCGGCCCCCGTGTGTGTGTGTGCGTGTGTATATGTGTGTGTGTGTGTGTGTCCCGGGGGGGGGAAGGCCCCACTGTGTTCATGGGAAAAGAACTTAGCGGCCTGCATTCTCGGGGTCGGGGCTGCAGTGCCGGTAACACTGAGAACAGCCCCGCTCCGATTTGTGACGTGAAATATCGCCCTGCCTTCCTGACAGAGGGAATTATTCACCCTCTTTAGGACTCACTGTGTGTTTAAATACACCAAAGAATTAAATACAGCACCTGGTCAACATCTGGGGTTAAAAAGTAGAATTATTTCTTTCCTAATGAGGTTTTTCTGCTCTTCTGCCCACACAGGGATAAAGACTACCATCTACGGACTTACAAATCTGTGGTGATGGCCAACAAGCTCATAGACTGGCTCATCGCTCAGGTAAACCCTCATTTAGCTTCATCCACTGTAACGGACGAGCAAATACCTCCATATTATTGCCGTGATATTGTAGATTTTTGGAAAACAGCTAGAACAGTGTGGTAAGTTCAGAAAATGACACTTTACTGCAGCCTTCATAACCAGGAAAAGACACAAGTTACACCATATTAGGGTATCCATGATTCTCCTATCATGATGTAGATTTAATGTAAATATACTGCCAGCCCTAGAGTTCAGTCAAACAACGTTTTGTCCTAATAAACTTTGTGAACTGCGTTTCAAAAGGTGACAAAATTAGTTTTGCATAACATGTGTGAACAGTTTTTCCCCCTGAACTAATGAATAACTTGAAACACATCAATATGATTCTCGCAGCTGTAATTTTTGTGGGGCCACACTTCAAACGAGCAGCAGCAGAGGAAATAAACCGAGTCAAAGCCCTTTTTTCTCGCTCTCCAAAAAGGAAACGGAGGGAGGAAAAAAAGGCGGCGAATTGATTTCGACGGCTGATCTTTATTGACTTTGACAGGAAGCTTTGAGGTTGACAGATTGATAGTCCTGTCCAGCGCGACAACAAAGAAATGAAATGTATACGGGCGTCCGCCACGGAATCAATGGCAGACATCACGTCTGTGTGTGCGTGTGTGCGTGCGTGTGTGTGTGTGTGTGTGTGTGTGTGTGTGTGTGTGTGTGTGTGTGTGTGTGTATGTGACCCAGGCCAGCAGAATGCCTCTGACTCCTTCAGAGCTGTCACACTTTGCTGTGTAGACATGACTTTGGCCGTGTTTAAGATGGTTCTGCTGGCCTTGGGGCTTTTTGGATGGGGGAGGGGGGGGGTAGATGGAGGGGGGGGGGGGGGGTAGGTGACACTTTGACTGCTCTCTAAACATTCAATGTCCTTTTGTACTTTCTTTCATTCCCTTTTGCCCCGTTACTTTAAATTACTCTGTCCTTACTCTGCAGCACTCACTCATTCTCATGGTCTCTCTGTCTCTCTCTCTCTCTCTCTCAATTCAGTTACATTTAATGGAAAGTTTCGGTAACAATGTTTCCATTGCATCACAATATATAGAATCTGTCCAAATATTACAGTACACAATAAACAATAATATGCACATTAACATTGATTTATATTTAGGATATAAACGGTATATATTATGTATTCTACCTCTTATATATATATATCTATATAATCTCTACGTGTCTCTCCTGGTGCAGGGCGACTGCAGGACCCGGGAGGAAGCGTTGATCTTGGGGGTGGAGCTGTGCGACAACGGCTTCATGCATCACGGTACGGCGACAACAAAAACAAAACAACAAAAAGCAGCCGTGGAATCATCTCTCCGCCGTTGACTCCGACGAGAGTCGGATGCTTCGGAGAAACCGCTGGGAGGGCGTCTGGCATTTAGCATCCTGTTTTAGAACACAACCGCTCTTGTTCCTTTTCCATTTCTACTTATAATCCCTTTGACACGCTACAGGAATAGAACTTCTTTTTTCAAATCCAGTGAATGAGTGTGTGTTTGTGTGAGAGTGTGTGTGTGGTGTGTGTGTGTGTGTGTGTGTGTGTGTGTGTGTGTGTGTGTGTGTGTGTGTGTGGTAAGGGCCACAGTGGTCTCCATGCTTACTATCGTTAACTTCCGACTTAATTACCCGAGTGCCGGGTACATGCAGAGTTTACTTCAGCGGATAACACACAACACAACACACAAAAAAAGCTCCGTTGCCATGGCTACAGTTTGTTTACGTGAGTCCACATCGTATGAGTCACGGCGTGTCGCTCTCGTCTTCCTCCGTGATGTAACCGCTCCAAATACAAATTACCGCCACATAATTTGGAACATTTTACACTCAAACATCTCTCTCGCTTCCCTCTGCATTCTGGGTAATTTCACCATTTCAGTGCCAGGAAGTCGTTTGGCCTGACGGTGTGGCTGTTGAACCTCGTTGGCGCTTTATCTGATCTTGAAGGGGGGGGACTCGGGGGAGGGTTTCTCCTTCAGGGCTATTTTTCGTTCTAAAAGTCTCGGTGAAGGCGTTATGTTGCCATGGCGACCGGGTTTATTCGCCCGGTGTTTATTTGTACTCGTCGGGATGAGTGGTGCCCATGTGTTTGAGTGCGTGCTCTGTTTGGCATGTGAATAATGATGTTTAAACCTCTTCACTTAATGAAAAAACGCTCGATTGATCATTTTTAATACATTCTGCTCACGCATCGGCAGCAGATGCAGATGTTGTACGTGTAAATAGCGGCACGTATTTCCCCTGTTTGTCCAAGAAGCAATGAAAGTTTTCAGTACACCATGAATAGGCAGCCTGGAACGAGAATATACTTTGATATCATACAGTTTTCTGGAAGAACAAGTAGTGATTTTGCATGTTTTAGCTAATTTACCACAAATCACATCATACCTAACCAAATTTGTTTTATAAAATTTGAATGTACCATGTTGTACAATTCCAGACAGCCATTGGTTTCCATTCATTGGTTTTCATACTCTTTTATTAAAGTTTGAAGTCCAAATCGAAGCTCTCAGAAAAATGCATTAACCTTGATGAGATGAGATGAGACAAGAATAACCAGTTTCAAAAAACTCTTTAAATGGAAAGAAATGTCAACGTAAATTAATCCAAGAATTGAAAACTTTAGAAAAAAAACATGATTTATACTTGATCTTTCAAACACACTTGTATGAACTTTAAGTCTAAAAATCTAACCAGAAATATCAATGTTTATGATATTTGGTGTGTTTTTTTGACGTTGTTTCCTCATCTAGTGTTGGAAAAGAGTGAATTCAAGGACGAGCCCTTGCTGTTCCGTTTCTTCGCCGACGAGGAGATGGAGGGCTCCAACACCAAACACAAACCCATGAAGCACGACCTGAAGATCGTGGAAAACGTCATCTCCAAGTCTCTCCTGGTGAGTTCCTTCTTCCTAAAGTACTCTGACTCTACTATAGGCACCAACCCAAAGGCCCTAAATCATCTGCAGCAGTGTATCTGTGTTCGTAGCTTGAGACGTGTTGCTTTTGTCCAGATAAGGCCGAGTGACGGAGGCTACGGCTTCACGCTGGAGGAGAGGAACCGGGTCCCCATCATCAAATCTGTGGAGAAGGGCTCCCCAGCTGAGGTGAGGAAACACGGATCCACTTCCAAAATCAGCTTTTATTATCCAATAACGGATTTACTGATCAATGTAATCTCTGTTCTATTAAAGTAGAGCCCAAGATTTTAAGGGTGTTTTTTTGGCTTCGGCACTCTGCTGCATGTTATTTATTTTTTTCCCGGAAATTAGTTGCAATAGCAGATGAGTGCAAGTCAGCAGGAGCCTCTTGTTGTCAACATGGTGGTTCGATCATCAGTCATAAAAAACCTGCTTTACGGAGATGGACGCTCCGTTTAGAAGTCCTTTAGTGCGTGTGTGTGTGTGTAGATATAAATAGAGCATATTAAAGGGGGCGACATGTTCGAGGTCTTTGAGGAGTTGAGCTTTGATCTGCAAAAATGTGATCAATCTGAGCGCACGACCCTTAATTCCCTCCTTCCCCCTGAAGGAGCACCGCAAGGTCTGGATCACATAGAGGACCGTGTGTGTGTGTGTGTGTGTGTACGGTGTGTGTGTGTGTGTGTGTGTGTGTGTGTGTGTCGCTTTTAGAATATTCTAGTCTAGGACAATGAAATCCACAACAGGATCCAGCTGTGTGCTCGGAGATAAAAGCCACTCTTACTGTGTGTGTGTGTGTGTGTGTGTGTGTGTGTGTGTGTGTTGTGTGTGATGTATAGAAGTCCTTTGGGAGCATATCTATTATAATATATAAAAAGGTCTATTCTGTTCTCTTGTAAGATGGCCGGCCTGGAGGCGGGGAAGAAGTTGTTCGCCATAAACGGAGACCTTGTGTTCCTCCGACCTTTCTCTGAAGTGGAGGTCCTCCTTCGGCAGTGCTTCAACAGCAAGGGGCCCCTCAGGGTGCTGGTCAGCACCAAGCCCAGGGAGTAAGTCACATCTGCATGTGTTAAAGGTATTGTTTTATATAAAAGTCCTCTTGTGTCAGCTCATGTTCCGTCCTCTCGTCCCCAGGACGGTGAAGATCCCCGACTCGGCCGATGGTTTGGGTTTCCAGATCCGTGGCTTTGGTCCGTCTGTGGTCCACGCTGTCGGCAGAGGTAAGAGACCGCCGCCTCCGCCACTTGAGCCCGCCACCATTCATCTGTGTTGTTGCGGTCCAGCTGGCGAGCAGATGCCACGCCGGTATTCGTGTCCCGACTCGCATCTTTCCTCCATGTGGCTCAGCTGGTCGATTAATGGCTGCTGCCAAAACAGCAGAATTATCCGCCTATCAGTCACTTTTCCACATTACTAATATAACTTCCATGTACCTTTTTGTGTCCCTGTTTTTCTCCCAACGCGGCATGTTTTTTTTGCACCACTATCGAGTCTGTAGCGTCCTATCGAACCAAAAAAAACAATCCACGGCCTTGTCTGGCTGGTCTCAAGGGAATCGAATGTATTTTTTCTTTCTTAAGCAATCTAGGTTGGATAGCAGGGGGAAGAAATGTGCTCATGCATGTTGTTTTGTGGTTGCCTGGGAACCTGCTGGTTGTGTAGGAAGGTGTCTGATCCCCCGGGGGGGTCTGAGGTCAACCGGGAGCAGGTACTGCACAATTAGAGGCGGTGAAACCGAGACAGCAAGAAATCGATTTTTACATTCGTGGTACCAATTTTAGCCGGGCTGACCAAAAGCCAAGGACGTCCGACTCTCTTTCTCCGAAGAGAAAACAACCTGAGAGTAAACTGAGTGATTGATTATCAGTCACAGCACAGCTGAGATGCACGTACACACACATGAAACACACATGAATGTGAGTGCTGTATCTCACGTCCTTGCAGGCTTCCCAACATATCGGCACTGTGGTTGTTTTTGTGCTGGACTGAAGGATGTTTTTCTCTTCTACAGGGTTGGTACGGTGCTGGAAATCCTTGAAAACACTTGAATTTTAGTTTTCAAGGTTTGAAAAGTGCTTGGATTTAGAATAACATAACATCTCATTTAATGTGATGAACAAGTGACAGAATAAGTAGACTGAATACTGACCATTGGATTGGTACAAAGATGGAGTTTACCACAGCTGGAAGGGGCTGGAAAAGAATGGAAACGCACCTGGAAATGCTTGAAAAGTGCTTGAATTTGACTTTGGAAACCCTGCTGCAGGAACCCTGCTTCTATATGAAGTACAGTGAAGCTGAAGCTTCATGCTGTGGAGAGCAGAGATTCTGTACATGCAGAGGAGGTGTGTGCTTGCTGTGGGTTTGAGGAGCTGTAAAAACAAATGGGAGGAATATTTAGTCTGCCCTGCGCTTCCTTCTGATAGCTGTAAACCTTGAGGTTGTCTTACAGTTGGGTCTGAATCACATCCCTCGTCTAGAGCAGATAAACAACCCCCTCCTCCCCCCTCCCCCCCCCCTCTGAGCTGCCAAAACAGGAAACAACATTGTAAAAACAAAACAAAAAAAGCTTCAATCTAATTTTGTGTCCAGGATGTGGAAGATGTGTTATTTTTTCTCTCTTTGCTTGTGTCTTGTCTGACGCCAGGCACGGTGGCAGCCATCGCCGGCCTCCACCCGGGTCAGTGCATCATCAAGGTGAATGGCATCAACGTGAGCAAGGAGAGCCACGCCAGCGTCATCGCTCACGTCACCGCCTGCAGGAAGTACCGGCGGCCCACGCAGGTGAGACGGTTGACATAAAAAATATGTTTTTTTTATGTCAGGGGGAAAGTTTTCACCCATTATTTAGGGTATCCTACATGTATATATGAAAATGTAAAATGCCTCCAAGCCCTATGAAAACATTATCCCCCATAATAACAATATGAATCCTTTACTTGATTTCCCATGACCTCACTGGTAGAAAACATAACATAATTTGAATGGAGATCATGAAAGAACAAAAGGAACATAAAGAGGGGAAACGAGGACTAGTTGACCATGAGGGGAAAAAAAGCTCCCATTTACCTTTCTCTCCCTCTCTCCCTCTCTGTCTCTCTCCCTCTCTCTCTCTCCCTCTCTCTCTCTCTCTCTCTCTCTCTCTGACTCCCTCTATCCTTCTTATGGGTCATTACGCAGAAATAATAGTAGTTTTGGCTCCTCCGGCGCTGACCTCTGGCTCACAGCGGTGGGCCCTGCTGTGGGAGACTGGTAGGCTGCAGAGAGAGGGGAAGGATCTGGGGGTGGCTGGAGCTCAGGGGTGGGTGAGATCGCTGAGGGAGGGAGGGAGGGAGGGGAGGGAGGGGAACAGGCAGTTTTTTTGTTTTGTTTTGGGTTTTTTTCCCTGAAAGAGAGGTTGACAGCAGTGTAGGAGGAGAGAGAGCAAGCGCAGTCCACCTGTTGAAACTGTGTGAAAATAGAAACCCGAGGGTGTGTGTGTGTGTGTGTGTGTGTGCGTGTGTGGTGTGTGTGTGTGTGTGTGAGTTAGTGTGTGTGTGAGTTAGTGTGTCACTCTAATTGAGTCCCGCAGGGACTTCAGGCTTAATGAAGCACTTCAGGGTTCCAACATTACTGGAGATCTGGTTTACATCAAGTATGGACACAGAGGAACCGCCCTCTGTGTGTGTGTGTGTGTGTGTGTGTGTGTGTGTGTGTGTGTGTTTGTGGTTTGTACACTCCAAGACCACAGACCAGTAGGCAGGCACACCATGTAACCTTGGCCGAGGACCTGACTGTGGGCTTGGTGTGTAGATGGAATACAAATACATGGGCGTGCACACACACACACACACACACACGCACAAGCACACACACACACACACACACAACACACACACACACACACTGGCACAGGCTGGCGTTTGTGGTCCCACTGAGCGCCGTGTTTCCATATGTTTGCGAAGGCTTTTTTCGCCGTGTGCTCTGCCAACCCGACTACACCGAATCAGCTAAACATACTGCATGAACACACACACACACACACACACACACACACATATTTAGTCGAGATTTATTTTTTCCTCTCCCATCTTCCGAGCATTAAATCCGCCACCTGTTGGCCACGACACACTGATTTGTGTTGACAGTCTTCTGCATGAGTGATTGCTATGTTTCCAGTCAATTTAGTACAAACAGTACAGAGTATAAATAGGGAATAAAAAATCCCTTTGATGGCGACAAAACATCCTGTTTCATATATATTTTGTTGTTGTTCTAAACTAAACGAATCCCCCCTTTTGATTCTCATCCCGTGCAGCAAGACACCATTAAGTGGGTGTACAACAACAGCGAGAGCGCCCAGGAGGACGACCAGAGGACCAATCAGAGGCCGAGCGGCGACGAGAACGGGACGGCTTCGAGTGCAAAGTGGAAGGTGACCACACACGCATAAAACACACATGAAACACGAGTCCGAGTTCAGGACCGGCTCATCTGGAGGGCGTTAGGCTGAGAGCAGCCGCCTCCTCTGGCTCATCAAGTGTTAATTCCCTTCCAGGATTTATGGATCCCAATGAGAGAGTTTAAACGGGGGGGAAAGCTATTCCAGTTTGTAGCAAACAGGATTTATTGCCCCGTTAAGTCATCGCCTTAGCAAAGGGCTGGTTAACTTAATGCTCATCATTTTATGTGCAGAGGGTCTTGGAGGTCTGATGATCAACACGAGACCCGTTTGCATGACTGTTCTCTTCCCTTTTGTGTCTCAGAGGTGATGGACAAGTTCAACACCATCGCCATCATCGACGGGAAGAAGGACCACGTGAGTCTGACGGTGGACAACGTCCACCTGGAGTACGGCGTCATGTACGAGTACGACAGCACGGCCGGCATCAAGTGTCACGTGCTGGAGAAGATGGTGGAACCCAAAGGATTCTTCAGCCTCACCGCCAAGGTATCTGTCTCCATGGTTACGGGACGGAATACAGGCAGGAATCATAGGATCTAATATCTGTATCATGATATAGTGTTACTTTTATCTGGATAACGATACATGAAGGTATTTTTTTTTTTAGTTTATGCTCCTGCTTTTAATCTGCACTTTGCGATTTGTAACAAATGAAAAGCGTTATAAATCATATTTATTATTATTGTTATTATTACAATTTGTGATATATGACCAGTTAAAAAAACACATCTATTAGGATGTTAATTTAATTATGTTATATTTATTATGTTTTCTTAATTCAATAAATTAGATTTGTGTTTCTTTATTACCAACTAGCCAACATCTAGTTTTAATACCTCTGGACCAACACAATAAAGCAGTTATGTTCCATGTGCTGTATTTATTGATACGATGGGAACTTCCACTTAGCAGCATGGAGGCCCCCCCGGCTCGTTTTGGGTTAATCCGGCCCTCTCCAAGCCTCGTGGAATGTGTAGTTCAACTAACGGCAGTTACTTTTATCATTACGCTAACATCTTGTGAGTGGAGAGGGAAACAATAAAGATGTAAAGAAACCGCCACAAAGCTTCTGTCTAAGATTAACAGAAGACAAAGTTAAAAACGGTCGTTCCTCTTCGTGTTTGCTTCGGTAACATTTCCAATCAATCACATTTCTGGCAGAAAATTCAGAAGAACTTTTGTTTTTTGAACCTCGAGTTTTGTCACACAAGTTCCACGATGTCTCTCCTGCTGCGTCGACGGAGAGGCTTTGAGGCTAGTTAAGACCGACAGCTTTATTTCAGCCCCGTTAGTTCCCGGCTGTGTTAAGTGTATGCGTCTCACATCCCGGCGGTAACGTTGCGCTGGGTGATCGCTTATTGATTTAAGATGCCAAACGGAGGAAAAAGGATTCGCTGGCGTGGAGGAAAGCAGTTTGCAGCATCTTCCTGCCAAACGGCCTAATGAACAACATCTCTTATTCACGGTGCATTAGCAGAGATCACAAGTGGTGTGGATTTACAGCCTCGTGTTGTTAAAGTCTCTTAAAAGGCACCAATGTCACGCACACAAATCCAACTTGCCATATCCCCTCCGACTGTAAGTCATTTCCCATCCCTCCAAAGCGAAAGTCATTTTAATATTATTATAAACATCTGCCCCAGATGTCCTCTGAGATCTGTGTGATTTTTTATTTTATTTTAATATCTTGAACGCCGTCGGGCTGCATGTTTTTTTTCTTCATTCTCTTTCCTGCTGTGACATTTCCTTCCTTTCCTGCTTTTCTCCGCTGGGCTTCTCTTTAAGACGGATCAGAGATTTGTGTCTCTCTTCCTCCTCATATCTAATCTCCCATCAGGAAAGTCTACATACATACGGCATATGAATCCCCATCATGGTGGATTTATGAAAAGCACATGCACATTTTAGATATCGGTTTAACTGACCCTCTGGCCAAATTTCACTCTTTAGGTTTGGTTGTTTTTAATTATTTACATCCCATTAGTTGCTCCAGCAGTTAATCATCCCTTCCCCTCATTTGACCCTTCTCTCCCACCAGATCCTGGAGGCGCTGGCGCGGAATGATGACACGCTGGTGCAGATGTGCGGCAGGTTGAGTTCCAGCTGTGACGTGATCCCCGAGGACCTGCAGGTACGCTTCAGTGCCATGTGTGGCGAGAGGGTGGAGCACATCAACCGGCGGATCACCAACTACAGGAAGGTAACCACGAGGACTGCAGCTTTTTATGCAGCTTATGACAATGAAAAATGGACTTTTTCCTTCTGTGATTCTCTGGAGACGGAGACTTGGATGCTTTTGCATCACTTTCTCTCTGGTTCTTGCACTTTTAGAACTTTTATCACGTCCTCCACTGTTTTTCGGGGAAATGCTTGCATAAAATGGCCTGGACGAGGGAGGGGAACGTGCTGAGCGTGGACTCTAGAGGCATAGATGCTTTTTTTGTTGCTCTGACATCAAACTGATGACACGTTGCAAACATTTTCACATACGAGCGTCAGCGTGCAAAGGCTCCTGCTCTAAAACAATATCACCGACTTCACTGGAGAAGAAGCACTGAGCCAAGACGTCTGTCATTGATTGGCAAATATGTGTGCAATATGTAGTTTTTATCCGGCACTTTGTTTGTAATTAGGTTACAGCTGGTTCCAAGCATTTTCATCACTCTTTCATTCACATCTGTAACGGTCCGTTTGACAAACATCCCGATGCGTGCAAATGTGCATGAGAGGGGGGGAAAAAGGGAAAAAGATCTGACTCAACATTAGAGCGAGCCTTGGATTAATTACCAGTCACTTATAAATAGCCATGCACGTCCCCAGCCAGGACTTTTTGTTGTGTAAGAGCCCCTCCTGCCCTGGAGCATTCCTTCTCAGACCCCTAGAGAGAACGAGTGAGGGGAGGGGGGTTGAAGGTGGGAGAATGAAAGAGGTGAGACAAAGAAACAGGAAGACGGGAGCACAGATGAGTTAATCCGAGGACTGGAAATCAGAGTCCGCCGCAGACTCTTTTTCTGGGTCCATCTGGAGCTCATCATCAGAAGCTTCTCAGCTATCTGAGATAACCGGGGGAAGTGATGTTTGGTTTAAGTTCCTTCGCTGACACACACACACACATTATGTTATGCTTATGTTGCCTGACAGCGCAAGTTGCTAAAAAAACCCTGATCCCGGTGGCTTACACCATCTGCCGTGTAACATACGAAACAGGATGCAGACCCCGTGAAAAGGGAGGGTTCAAGGAAAGTGCAGCCGAAAAGTATGGGCTCTGGTGGATCCAAAGTAGTCCTTCAGGCTCCCTGCGTTTGTGTCTTTACATGGAGATGCTATCTGGGGGGGCGTCAAGGTTTCTCAGCAGAGTTGGATGGAATACGACAAAAAATCTGGAGCTACAAATCAAATCAGAACATGCAGTAATAAGATACTTTCATCACATCATCTCTGAAGATATACGGCTGTAATTAAATTCATATCTGGATGATGAATGGTCACGTTTGAGTCTGCGGCTCCATGTGTGAGCGGTGACGATGTTGTGTGTCTGTGATTCGGGTTGAATATCAGGGCTGCCAGATATTCTCTTGTCTGTCTCATGTGTTTTATTCTGGTGCTGCTGGGATGCAGCTACGTAATGCTAAGATTCAGACTTTTGAGGCATGTCTGGTTTGAAAATTGTCTTATTCCCAAACTTTGATTGTTATTGATTATAAATCTACCAGCTACTAGTCTCATATGATGCCATTAAAGTGCAGGATCTCTGTCCATATATCTATCCAATCATCATTCATACGCCTCTCTTTCTCAGTTTGCCCGGGTGCTGAAGAACCGAGCGTGGCCCACCTTCAAGCAGGCCAAAGCCAAGGTGTCGCCCCTCCACAGCAGCGACTTCTGCCCCACCAACTGCCACATCAACGTGATGGAGGTGTCCTACCCCAAGACCACCACCTCCCTGGGCAGTGCCTTCGGCGTGCAGCTGGACAACAGGAAGAACACGCTGGAGAAGGGAGGACGCGGCGGCGGTGCTGAGCAGGGTGAGAGAGGACAGCCGTGTAGAAAAGCATGGAAATGCACCTTGAAATGCTTGGAAAGTGCTTGAATTTGACTTTGGAAAAGGTGTAGGAACCCTGAAAATCGGCTGGATCTTCTTACTATTTTGTGTGTGTGTTGCCTCAGGTAAGCTCAACCCGATGGTTAACGTCCAGCATACTATCACCACCATGGCGGCCCCGTCGGGTCACAGCCTGGGCAGGACGGAGGGCCACGGTCTACGGTTCCTGCTCCGGGAGGAAGACCTGCTGACCCTGGACTCGTATCAGAAACTCCTCTACAAGCTCACCATGGTCGTCAAGGAGATGGAGACGCACGGGGCCCATATCCACGAGTGAGCGTCTTATTATTATTATAATAGAGACCTAAACACACACAAGCAACACATGTTTCTAAATTAGAGATTGATATAAGAGGAACGTCTGGAGGGAATCTCTTCAGACTCCATGGAGAACTGATTTTGATGCTCAAAGGTCACTGTGACCTCACAGAACAGGTTAAATCAAAACGCCAATCACGACAATTTCACGCAATGGGACAAATACGATAAAATGGCGCGGCGGTGACATTTGTGGATTTAAACTACGATGTGAGCGGTTGACGGAGGCGTACGCCTCCAGGACGGGAAACAGACTCTCCCGCTGAGTCCGTTCCACTTGATTTGAAATGCCCTTTGAAACCAGATTGCCTCATATAACACGCCGTTACTTTTAAACAGCATGCTTCGGTCATCTGGCACCTGGCCGGGCCAAACGTGTTGGTCATTACCGGAGCACCTGTGTGGCTGGGAAACAGAAACATCAAGGTGCAGACACACGGGTGTGTGTGTGTGTGTGTGTGTGTGTGTGTGTGTGTGTGTGTTAGGGTTAGGTTAAGGGTTAGGTTTAGGTTTAGGGTTAGCACAAAAGCAGCTTAATATAGAAAATACACACAAATTATATATATATATATATATATATATATACATACATACATACACACTCTTATAGTTACATGTGTGACGACGGCGCTTCTTTTCCAAATAAGCGTTAAAAAAGAAACTTTAGATGTTCATCAGATTGATTCGGCCATTAGAAGTCACCTGCTGTTGCCGTGGGAAATAACGAGGGGAGTCTCTTAACGTCGCTGTCAATTAGTGTCATCGTCAGCCAGCGAGGGGATAACGGCCTCTACCATCCGCTATCTGTTTAAACATGCAATTGTACACACATGCACACTTCAGGAGCTTGTTAAGACTGAGCTGTGTTGCTAGCAGCTGCAGTCTGTTCCACAGCCCCGAGCACTTCATTAGGTGAGGTTTTGGCAAATCGACCCGTTCGTTGATCGACCTTCAGGTCACTATGACTGTAAAACACCCGGCAGTTTATCTCCTAGCTCTCACTCTTTGCGTCTCACTGTCTTCCCCCCGGGTCGGACCAACTCTGACAGCACGACTTCCTAACAATGTAATAATGGACTGAAGTGGCCGTTTTAATGAGGGCTCCTTTTGTCCTGACGCCCCCTCCATTCTCATCTCCGAGACATTCGTCAGAGATAAGAAATATCCTCAAGAAAAAAAACCTGAACTGGACATAGAATGATGTTACATAATCTCCTGGCTGGTTTTAGAAGAATCAATTTTTGAGGCGGCGACCTGTGACCCTTTGTCTCACAGGGCAGCGGACAAAGGGTCACAGCTGCGCGAGGGCTTTTATATCTGGACCTCCTCCCTTCATGGATGGAATGTCCATTTTTGTCTTCCATTTTAACGTATTTTCCATATTCTTTGCACATCTTTACTGGTTTCAAGCTCTTGGTATGGATCCCCGTGCAAATATCATATCAGGAAACTCATGTGGAGCTTTGCAATGCAGACGCACTTAGAGACGCTTCGAGGAATGAGTGATGTCTAATGGTTTAACGTGTCAAAGAGGGTTAAAGGGCTTCCTGTGAGAGTTTTAAGCTGTGTCTCTTTTCACTTTTCTGTTTTTTTCCCCTCTCTCTCTGCTGCCTTCTCCGATCCAGTCATTGTTATTCTGCCTCGCTCCCTCTGATAGTTTGCTCCCCAAAAGGCCCCAAACCGCGCTCACTTCTTTATTAACCCACAGCCAATGGCAGAGCCGGGAGCGCTTCGCCATGGCGACGGAATGCCACTCTGCTTGGGAGGGAGTATTGTGGCGGCTCCTGGAGTGGACCGTAATGAGGGCATCTCTGTGTCAGAACGGTGAATGGGTAGAAAGGGGGTCAATGGAGAGAGAGAGAGGGAGGGAGAGAGAGGGAGGAATGAGGGGGAGAGGTGTTTAAAAGTGATAAACAGACGTCACATTCTTGGATGCTTTCTGGCAGCACGAGGGAGACAGGTTGTTTATTCGCCTCCGCTCTGAAATGTCCTGAAGGCCGGACGCAAACTTAAAAAAAAACAGGGCGAAACATAAACAGACATCGTGTGTCGGACCGCGTGCGTGGGGGGAGAGATTAAATAAAATAAAAAATAAAAATCCTATCATTTATTGGAATACGGCTTTTAAACGCCAACACGTGTTGCTACAACTGTGATAATATCCCGGCCCTTCCTGCTCTTCTGATTAGCCCTCTGATAGCGGCGGCGAGGAGAGCTGATATCTGCAGCGTGTTGACACAGCTGTAACCTGCTGTGTGTTTGAACCTATTAATACCACACCAATCCCCAACCAATCATCTGAAAGCTGTTGTGTGGAAGCCGGCCACAAACAATGTTGGAACTTCTTTCCTCCATCCAAACTGCATTTACAGTTCAACATGTCTTGACGTCACAAGCTTCCTGTGAGCGTCTCAAACGTCATAGTTTTCCTCTTTTCCAGCCTCCTGTCCTCCATCACATACCCTCCGGCGTCCGACGCCAGGACCCCGGAGAGCTTCATATCGGCGGAGAGCGAGGCGGAGAAAGGCGAGCGGAACGGGAAGAAGGTGTGCTTCAACGTGGCGGGCGACGAGCAGGAGGACTCCGGGCACGACACCATCAGCAACAGGGACTCCTACAGGTGGACACAACATACGATACCGTATATACCACAGATTACACTCCACATTGTTGTAACTCGTGTTTTTTCTTCTCCTCAGCGACTGTAACAGCAACAGGAACTCCATCGCCTCGTTCACCAGCATCTGCAGCAGCCACTGCAGCTCCTACGTCCACAGCGACGAGATGGACTCAGGTGCACGAACACATTACATCCACGAGGTCGCACGTAAAGTTGACCTCAAAAATAAATATATAATATATATATATATTTTTTTTTTTCATTTTATTATGTATTATTATTATTTTATTTTATATATATTATTATATTTATAATAAATATATATGTAAAAAAAAAGCTAAATATTCCAACTAAAAAAATTAAATAAATATAAATTCCCGAATCCTGAGCGTCATAATCCATAACGCCAATCAACCACATTGCAAAACAGCCCAATTAGTGACGGGTGATGATTATAATCTCAACTGTGTGATTACACTTTGGAGAAGACGTGAACAAAAAAATAAATAAAAAGAATCCTGACGTTGAATGTAATTGGATGTGACGGGCGTTTGGACACGCGTCTCAGCTGGATTTGACATTAACGTCTCACACAGCTGCGTTTCCTGTCGGACATCCTTCCCGTCCGTCTCTCAGGACGTCTCCGTCACGCAGACGGGGGACGGGATGTCAGGGTTTTCTTCGTCCACGTTTAAAAGACTCAAAGATGCATACTGAATTTACCGCTACACGTGTCTCATGCGTGTGTTGAATACGATGATCAGTGACTAACTGGTTTTAAACGCTCCTGCAGGCGATGAGATGCCCTCCAGTGTTTGGCTGTCGCACGAGAAGCAGAAGAAACTCCACAGTTTCCTGGAACATCTGTTTAGCCAGGTAGGTGCTAAACATCTGTGCAGATGTGATCGACGCTATCTGCAGCTCTCGTCCCCGAACATGCCTAAAATGCCAATTTCTCTAATTGATAAACAATCTTTAAAATCTTTATTTATTTAATTCATCCCTGAGATGAATACATGTCACTGCAACTCAGCGTTTTAAAGTGTTTTCCTTGTGACCTCTGACCTTTCTGAGACCTTTTGGAGCTAGTGGTTGACCCTATCTGATTATGCTTATGATATCCACAGGAATTTTGTTTTACGAGGATGTTTCCATCGGCAGAGAAGGGAAAAAAAACCCTCTGCTTTGCTGCGTCTGCACTTTTAGGCTACTTCCTGTCATTTGTTTCATTGTAGAGCAGCTTCCCCGGCTTTGTTTACATACAAGCGCAGCGGCGGCAGATGTTGGTTACGTTTCAGTTTTTTTTCTACTCGACTCAGTGGGGGACTGCATCATGGAAGTGCACCAGCTTGACCCTTGTGACCTTTTCTCCAGGTGGACTCCATCACCAGCATGCTGAGAGGGGCGGTGGTGGCTCGGGCCTTCGAGCAGACCAAGTGCTTCACACCTGGAAGAGGATTACAAGGTAAGCAGTCAAAGTCTGTCTGTCTTACTCCCCTTGCAACGTGTCTCACTCTCTGCTGGAGCAGTAGACGTGTGTTTCCCCGGGAGGAATGTTGTGTTTTTTATGGTGCGGCTGGGCTTCCTGGTCCTCGCTGAGCTGCAGTCGGCCCGACAGAAGAAAAACAAGATTGGAGAAACTCCCAAACCGGCACCGACTGCCGAGGGAAAACAGAGCACACGCTGAAAACGGCTGCAACTTCCTGTTGTGTAACACGTGTGTGTGTGTGTGTGTGTGTGTGTGATTCTAGAGACATGGGGAAAGTATTGTAGGTGGATTTAAAAACACAACTACAGACAAAGGGGGGATTACTTCAGACACACTGAGCCAGGGATGAAGCTAAAAGGCCTTTTATTAGTTTAGAGCTCTTCAATATTTTTAAGGCCAAGGACCCCCTAAAAATAGCCAATAATAATAATAATACATTTTAATTGTTGGACACCTATCAAAACATTAATAAAACATAGATAAAAGCAACACATTTAACAGAAATATAAGTATAAGTGTTATAATAATGTGGAGTGCAGTCTATATTGCCATGTATACACTAAGCCATTAAAATAATAGATTCATATTTGCTCATCAGAAGGTTGTTTTCATCTTAAAGTGTATTTTTTGACATATTTAAATGTTTGTAATAAAACAAACTTTGGGGTCAAATAATTTCAGTGACCCCCTGCAGAAACCCTGTGGAACCCCTAGGGGTCTCGGACCCCCTGTTGAAGATGGTTTCTGTTTTTTCTGATCCATTTTTCTCCTCTTCTTCCTCTCTCTCTCTCTGTCTGTGTCTCTCTCTCACCACTTAGTTGCACACTCATCTCCACTTCACCGTTATTGTAGAGCTACTTAACAGTCAAAGAGAAATGTGACCTTGTAACAGCTCCAGTGTTTTTATCTGATTATTCCGTTTTTTTACTCTGTGTTTATTTGCCACCTCACCTCGTCGTCGTAAACCTCCGACGTCTAGTGTTGCTGTTTTATCTCCAGCAGGAAAACGTAGGAAATGTTACTGGAAGTGAGCTAAATTTGTTCTTATCGTTTTTCCACTGCAAAGATCAACGAGCTCACGGCGCCTTTTCATGATCCGTGGAGCTGTGTTCAGATGACTCGGCACTTTTTTAAAGGTCACATAGAAAGAAAAACGAAGCTCTAAAGCAACAGTTGTTTTCTTTCTTTCTTCTTTTTTTTCTTTGGAAGCCGTGCAGGTTTCCCCAAAAATCTACAAACTGTGTTTTTGTATCCCGGCGGTCTGTTTAGTACGATGTGAGAACGCTCGCTCGTTTTATGTCCCTGAACGCAACTTAAACGGAGTGTGATGAGCACTGACAGCAAAAAAAGAGCAGCTGACACAGTTATTCTGTATGTTTTCGTAAGAGAAGCTTTCACACACACGCGCACACACACACACACACACACACACACACACACACACACACACTCCCCTCTCATCTTCAAGTATGTGTGTGTGTGTGTGTGTGTGTGTGTGTGTGTGTGTGTGTGTGTGTGTGTGTGTGTGTGTGTGTGTGTGTGTGTGTGTGTGTGTGTGTGTGTGTGTGTGTGTGTGTGTGTAAATGCCCTCAGGAGGGATGTGAAGGCCTTGATCAGAGCTGATCCATCACCATTCCAGTTGATAACGAAGCAAATAGGATTATCTAACAAGTGGAGCATTCCTGCATCTGATCCGTCTCCTGACATCGCCCTCAGACACACACACACACACACACACACACACACACACCGATGTTAAACAGCCACCATTCTATCACAGATCTCTTCTTATATTGCCAAAGTCAACTGTATTACAAGTCTTTCTGTCTCGTTTAAAGAGGGGTCACATGAACTTGACCTTTCCTCTGCAAACACAGTGGTTCTAGACTGTAGGTGGTCTGAGGTCTGACTCCTTTTTTATCACTTCATCCAGAGAAGGAGAGAAGGAGTCCGATGTTAAACAGGATGGAAAGTCAAACTCGGACAGAGACTTTTAAGAGGGACGAAAGTGTACTAATTTATTAGAATCTGTCGTCTTTTTTTAAATGATCACTTTTGCTGAAATGTTTGGTTTCCTTCGGCTGAATAATTGAATTGTATGCTTCCAAAGGGTTTGATGCGCTGCTTTGTTAACGGAAACGTTATGATGAGGATAAAAACTGTGCCGACTTGGGAAGATGCATCAGAGGAGGGATGAAATGAGATCTTCTCCTCACTGTTTAATAATGCATGGATGGACAAAAGGCAGTCTGTCTTTCTAAATCCACTTCCTGTCTATGCAGATGAGTCTGATGTGCTAACTCTCTCCGTCTCCGTTTCCCTCAGAGTTTCAGCAGGAGATGGAGCCGAAGGTGAACTGCACCAAGAAGCTGCGTCTCCACGTGAAGCAGGACCCCTGGAACCTTCCCAGCAGCGTCCAGACGCTGACGCAGACCATCGCCAGATACGTGGAGGGTGAGCCCCGCCCCCCTCGCAGCACTCACAGTGATGTCATAACCTTCCAAGCAGTCATTTTAATCTGTTTTTATATCCAAGTAATGACTTGACTTCAGTTTATGGGGTTAATTAGTTTTACAATTGCTTCTTGCTATTTCATCACAGATAATAAAGAAAAGGTTAAATGCATTTTAAACGTCGACGATAACGAAGACTAAAAAAAACACAAACACGTTTCAACAAGTCAATGATTATAGCTCTCTCTCTCTCTTACCAAACTATCCATCTATTTGTCTGTCTGTCTGCCTGTCTGTCTGCCTGTGTGTCTGTCTATCTATCTATCCATCATGCATTGATATCAGGGTTGTATCCTAACACGGTTGCCTGTATTTGAAAACTCCAAGGGGGTTAAAAGGACCCGATGGTGGTTCAAACACAAACACACACACACACACACACACACACACACACACACACACACACACGTCTAACTATTCTTAGAAGCCCACATGTAGTATATTATAATGAAAAATGAAAGCCAGGCTTTGGAAGGTAATGGAACGTTGAACCGGCCGATCCTCCGGAGAGCCTCATCATATTTATTGGACGTTGGAGTAAAACCCCGTTACAGTGGTGTGAGTGTACAGGCAGTCCCAGACCATTAACCGCTTTAACAAACCTCAAACTGTCCTGCTGGGATCCATCCGTTGGAGGAGAACCAGCAAGTTAAAACAACCCAAGAGCTGCACT
The DNA here is from genome assembly GCA_029853015.1 of Chelidonichthys spinosus. NCBI lineage: Eukaryota > Metazoa > Chordata > Actinopteri > Perciformes > Triglidae > Chelidonichthys > Chelidonichthys spinosus. The sequence continues at coordinate 19,644,285 of CM056837.1, forward strand.
CTTTTTATGTCGATGGAGAGTTCAGCCTCATTCATTCCCAGCGGGAGTGTGTGTGTGTGTGTGTGTGTGTGTGTGTTTGTTGAAAACACACAGACATGTGTACATACACAGAAACACCCCAGGCAAACAGACCACATGACACTCCTGGGAAAGGTGAGCCGGCGGTCACAAAGAGAGGACAAATAAGCAGAATAATATCACTGTGCTTGGCCTGTGTACACTGCTTTATTATTTTAGATTTTTTCTCTCCTACCTCTCCCCATGATGGCTTTTTCATGCACGGCGGCGTCCTGCCAAGCTTCCCGCAGCTCTGATATGACTATAAACAAATACAGATTTATGTTATTATCTTTGCCTGTGGCTGTTTTTTGTGTTTTTTTTCTTTTATGTGAAGATAAACAGATGTGGAGCGACTTCACAACGTCAGGGATTGAGTTTATAGTGGAGGTCATACTCTTGGGAGTTGATGTAAGAATGCTTTTATTTTGTTTTTCCAGAGGTGAAGACGCGGCTGCTCTTGGTCTTACTACAGTACACAGGTTGGTCTCCTCCACAGCATCGACTGGAACTTTCTAAATGTTCATGCATTTTGCACAAAAATGAATAAATATATGAATATATGGATCGAGGTGTTCTTGTTCCTCCACTCACCTCGACCACCTATGAATTAATGAGCAGGAGAAGTGGAGGACGGTACATTTCTCTGAGGCTGTGGATTGGTTAATAGCGTCAAAGAATTCTCCCTCATGCCTCATGACACGTACATTTCTTCACAAACTCATTTTAAACTCAAACTTTTTTTCCAGGGTCTATTTCTCAGGAAATTATGGCAGCAATTATTTTCCACTCGGGCTCACACCTGTCATCTGCTCTCATTTCTTTTTCTGATAGAATATTTAATACTGAGCGGATTTATCTTATTTTTTTTAAAAGCAGTCAAGACTGAAAGATTCCCTCAGCACAGAGTCTAACCTTTACCTCCTTAAAAGTCTGTTTTTGAAGATCAGAAGTTTCTTTTAACCTTTTTATTTCCCACTTTACACCTCGATCTCTTTCTGACTTTCTTTGGCTGCGACATGGCTTCCCTCTCAGCCTCAAGACCTCTTTGTTGCCCCCCTAGACTCGGAGATCCAGTTGCGTCGAGACATGGTCTTCTGTCAGTCTCTCGTTGCAGCCGTGTGTGCCTTCTCAGAGCACCTGCTGGCCGTCCTCAACCAGGTAAATTTATCTAATCCAGGGTCGCCAATAAAGGTGGAATAATTTGCAAATGTCTTGACTTTTATAGCTCAATACAATAAACAGAGGATGAGTGAAGATATGGACTATTCAGTAAAGCTGAATCATCCTACATAAAACCCATCTTTTGTTTTATTCTGTGTCTCAGCGTTTTTTATGTGTCCCCTCTCAGTTCCACAATGCAGGCCGGGAGTCAGACCAGGACAGCTCGGACCCCCAGGACCTCCAGGAGGCCCAGGAAGCCAGCCGGCGTTGGCTGGAGCTGATCGCCAGCGCCGGGCTCCTCTTGCACTTCCAGTCCCTCCTCTCTCCCAATCTGGTGAGCTCCCAGACTGGGCCTCGGCTTTAACAGAGACACCAACAACAGGAGCTGCTGCTGCTCAGAAGGCAACAAAAAGGCCACTTTCATATAAAAATGCATATAGATTTAACTTTACTTTAACTTCCATCTTTTCCTGCACTTCACTGCAGCATTCTGATGTAAAACTAAAACACAGAAACAAATAATCGTATATCAAACAATATGAATCACCAGGTTACAATAAGCTCATGGGACATGAATTATGCATGATTCAACATTTACTGTGATGCGAGCTATAGCTGAGCAAATAAGATGCGATATAGCATTTTAAGACCATTAATCAAGACGCTGCCGCCGGCAAACGCTGAAACGACGACTCTCTGAAATGTGCTGAGCTTCCTGCTCCGTCGGCCCACAGTGACTCGTGGGGACGCGGTCTGTCGCTGATCCTGCAAAGCCGGATCCCACAGCTGACTTCCCTCAGACAAACAAACCTCTCTCTCGCTGAATCTCTGCACATGGATTCAAACAAAACATTTCTATAATTTAATGCCAAACGGTGAATTTCTTTGAATCCTTCTTTGGGAGTTCAGAAACACAGGAAGTGCTTTATGTAGGTTCTGGTCCTCCTGTTTCCCTCCGTCTCTCATTTCTCCTTTCCCTTTCAAGTGTCCCCGCGGAGCACCTCAGGGTCTCGGTTCCTGCAGGTGAATCCAGCGAAATCTCAGCACCCACCCTTTTTTTTTTTTAGGGCACCACATGAAAGGCAGCATGAGCTGGGGATGCTGTGTGTGTGTGTGTGTGTGTGTGTGTGTGTGTGTGTGTGTAGACGTGCTTAGAGATGCATTCGCCCACACATGGCAGCATCACTTGGCAGAGCAGCGGGTTTCCCTCCGTCACATGTTGGACCGTCTCCGATGTGTCTTTAGAAAAAAGGACCTAATCCTCTTTTTCACCGCTGCTCTGTTTATCCCTCAGAGAGAGAGAGAGAGACAGAGAGAGAGAGAGAGAGAGAGAGAGAGAGAGAGACAGAGAGGTAAAGGGGGGATGCAGTGTCACAATCCAAAATATTCAAGCCGCTATCGCTGCAGCAATGTGTCTGTTTGTGTGTTTGACAGGGAAAACACACACACACACACACACACACACACACTGACATGTATGCAGACGTTGTTTCACATACACACTCACAGAGGTAGAAAAGTACTGCTCTTGAATATTCCCATGTTATTTACTTCTGTGAAATAGTGACTAGATTGTTTTTGCAGGTTTGGATTTTACAAACAAAAACGCTTATTTAGCTTCTTGTGGTGCATTTTATCAATACAAGTAGCTAAAACTGACTCCATCTTTAAAATTTCAAATACATAACAATATAGTATTATGTTTTGTATACGCAGTCATCAATCACACTGGGAACAATGAATATGCTTTTTAAAAACAGGATATATACAGTTTTGAAATCAAAGGGACACAGAAAACAGTGGTTATCAATGATAATTGTTGGGACTATTTTTTGTCATACAGTATAAGCAGTTGTCCTCCACAAGTAAACCCCATTCATTTTGAACGGTCTGATACCTCCTCCACCTCATCTCACCAGTATGCTATCTCTCCCTGCAGACCGATGAGCAGGCCATGCTGGAGGACACTCAGGTGGCCTTGATCGACCTGGAGAAGGTCACGTTCTACTTCCAGCGCTTCGAAGGGGAGCCGCTGGTGGCCAGTAAGTACACCGAGCCCTCTAGTCTGTATTATCCAGCCGCTGCTCCACCTGATGTTAAAATGCGACCTCCTCCCCTCTCCTGTGGCAGACACGCCCATGTCCTACCAGGTGGAAGGAACCCGCCAGGCCTTGAAGGTCTGCTTCCACCTGGAGAGCTTCTACTTCTCCCAGCTGCCTCCCAGGCTGAGGAACGGAGGAGGCGTCAAAATCCACCCGGTGCTGTTCACGCAAGGTACGCCGAGATCCGGAGGGGGAACTCTGAGTCAGCAAGTAAACTCTGAGTCAGCAAGTAGTGCAGAGATGAAAGCCTCTTTATGGATTATTCAACAAAAAGGTAGATGCTCAGAACACGCGGTGACTTTCTCATTTATTTCCATCTCTGACTCTTTGTTTGCAGCGCTGGAGAGCATGGAGGGTTACTACTACAGAGACAACGTGTCCGTGGAGGAATACCAGGCCCAGATCAATGCTGCCTCGCTGGAGAAGGTCAAACAGTACTACAAGAGAATGAGGTATTTTATACCACAAACACACACACACACACGTAATGTTAGATATAACATAAATCAGGTTTGGTTTCCAGGGGATTTTCTGAGAGAAACACGGCAGGAGTTTTTATTTATGTATGTCCTTATTATGATTGGTTGTGAACACGCACAGCAGGGACGCCTCTGATTGGATGAGAGCGCCCAGCGTGTCACCATCAACACGATATATATATATAGCTGCACTCACTTTCCCTCACACCTCCATTGGTTCGCCGCCACACACAGGAGACCCTCTGATTGGCCGAGCGTTTATTAACGAGGTGGAAACGAGAATACGCAGAAAACTGACTGGAAATCCCATTTAAACCCAGCTGCGAATAAAACACCCGTGGATGCAGGAGACGCATTAAGAATTCATAACGAGAGAATGTCACTCTGAAGACGGCAGATGTTGTTTCTGAAAAAAAAAAAAGAAAAAAAAACGTTGAAGTGTCTCCAGACACTTACACCTGACGCTCTTGAAGTTAATTGGACTCTCTGTTGTCACAGATCAACACCTTATTACACCAATGGATGACAGAAACCGCATCGATATCAGACCATAAAGCCAGATTGACTCCTAGTTATAATAATCATACTGTCGGAAAGCCGCCGCTTTAAAGAGAGCTCTCGCCGCTCCGCCTTCATCTGAACATCTGCTGCCGATTGTACGGATAATTAAACGGAGCAGAGCTCGCAGTAAAACTCCCGTCTCCTTATTTAGGGACGGATCGACTCCGAGGGGCTGAATGATTTACAACGGTAGTCAACAAAACATTCATTTACGGGCATTTCTGCTTCTGGTTCTCCCAACCAATGAAAATCAGTTTTAATCATTCACTTCCAGCGAGCGGCAAAGATTTCACCAAAGTGCAGTTGCGGATACAAAATAGTGCCGGGGTCATTTAATCTTTTTTTTTTTTTAAATTTCATGCCTCAGGCTTGAATCTCATTGTGTCATGATATCAGATCTTCTGGGACTCGACGAGCGTTTTGATTTGTATTTTTATGGAGTCCTGTTTGCAGACTGCAGTTGCCACTGTTGTTATTAAAGTCTTACAGAGAGGCGTCTGCAGCACCTTCTAACAGGGAACGATATTAATAAGCGTATATGTCATTATATGGCTGAAGGCTTTTCAAAACGTATCGAATTGCGATTATTTCTGTCCGATCGTGATGCGATTTGCGATATTAGATTGAATTAAAATGATTATGTGCTGTAGAATATGATGTGTAGTGTAGGATGTCTCTGCAGCACCACAATAATATCAGAAAATAAATATTATATTATTCTAATAAATATTTGAAAACAGTTGGCCATATTGCCATTTCGATCAAATTTTCATCAACTGTGAGAAGAACCGCCCCCGTGCTGTTAAATGATTCAAACCGTACACGCGGGACCCTTTTTTTAAACTGAATTCAGTCACGTGACCCAGAACTGTGTTTCTGCTTGTATGCACGTGAACATCATGACGCGTACAGAAGAGGCTGATTGAACTGACAGCGAGGCTCCCGAGGTAACACGGAGCAGATGTGGGCTGATGGGGAAGTTGGGGGGAGTTAAAATACTCCAGATAGATAATTTCACTGCAGATCCAATCAACTCTGAGCTCTCAGGTTCAACACGATCAGCTGGTGGTGAGTTGGCATACGAGCACCAAATAATAGATTATCCTTTAAACAAGTAAAGGTCATCTTTCTTTCCAAGCAAACGAATGATGAATTCATTAATTATCCACATAGTTCCTGGTCGCTGTAGGATTAAACACATCACTCTCCAGGTAGAGCTTTTAAATCCAACATGGCTGCCCGTCCGTGAGCACGTGGAATAATTAAAACAGAAACATGTTCTCTGCTTCCTCGTATCAATCATCGTAAAGAAAACATCCCCAGCTGCTTTTCCACCAGCGTCTCTGTCTCTCTATGTAACGTTACCAGCTCGTTTTCTTTCTCGCCCCGGCCTGCCATGTGTCTGTCACTGACCACAGACCAGCCCGTGATGTCACTCCCACCCCTCCTCATCGCAGCGTTCCAACCTCAGGCACCTCGTTATGCTTGGAGCGTCGCCACGGCAGCGTTGGGTTAAACCCACACTGTGGGGCGGCGAGCCAGAGGCTGACTGACGGACAGGAACGCCACACGCAATCCTGAACCGGCTGAACTGCAGCGGCCCGGGGTTCTTATTCACAGTTTTTGGGGGAAAAGGAGGAAAAAAAAAACATTTTTTTCAGCAATGTTTGTACAATTTATTTATTTTATTTTTTTTACATTTTTTAAAAACATTTCACAATGTTTATACATGTATTTTTTTTACATTTTTTTCTTCAATTTTCAATGTTTTTTTATTTTATTTATTTATTTTTTTCTATTTATTTACATTTTTTTACAATTAAAAAATAAATAATTGGGACATAAAAGACATCAACAATGTTTGTACAATTTATTTATGAATTTTTTTTTTACCATTTTTTTACATTTTTTAAAAACATTTTACAATGTTTGTACAGTTTTTTTACATTTAAAAAAATTACCTTTTTTCAATTTTGTATTTATTTATTTATTATTTTATTTTTTTAACATTTAAAAAAAAAAAATCAATAATTAGGACAGAAAAGACAATGAAAACAACACAATCCACAAGACCTCTTGAAAACACATGCATCATGTTTTCTAACTACTACCATTGTATGTCCTTGTGGTCCCCGTCAACACGAAACCTGCTTCTCTGTCAACACATTCTTTCCTGTGCATGTTTTTGGTGCATGCAGTCTTTCACAGTTTTGTTTTCGTCTCGCTCTCCCGCTGACGCCGTCTGCCAGCGTGCATTGTGGGCATTATCCACATTTTCAGAGCAATAAATAATACCGCTGTAAGAGATTCCCCAGCAGCCTTCTCCAGCTTTTTTACGCTTTTTTTCCATACAAAACACCGGCTACAGTACGATCTGAGCAAAACCATAGATGAAGTCACTCTTCAACAAAAACATCAACATCACGGGGGCCAAATCACAAGCACATGCTGGTTGGAAAACATCTCAGCTGACATCACGCTAATCCTTTTTTGAGCCGAACCCAGGGAGGAAACTAATTGTCACAAACTGGGAGATGAATTTGCAGATGCACACAAATGCCTCGTCTCTGGGGGAGGGAGGGAGGAAATAACTCTCTCTGAACGGAGAGCGTGTTTCCCTCACGGACGCGGTGAGAATGGAAGAGGGGAGATTGGAAGGGGAATATACGTCGCCAGAGCAGATCTGGCTTTCAGGGGGGAGGAATGGGGGAGTCGAGGAGAGAGCATGCATGTCAGAGAGAGGGGCCGAATCAGTGAATGCATTATTCAAAGAGAGAGTCGTGGTTTCATCTCATTAGGCTCTTATTGATGGAAAGTTTCAGCAGCGAATTGGAGTTTTTCTCTCTCGCCTGCTCCTTTGCTATCCGGCAAACCCGGCGGTTTTTCATGTTGTTTCAGGTGTAACAGGAACCTTCGAGTGTGAGCAGATGTGTTCGATAACTACTTCCACAGCCCAGCGTTTGGCTTTTTCTCCATAAACGCACTGAGCTGCAGTTTGGCCCTGCATCACCGAGCAGGTGTGAAACGTCCACATATCGTTGTGAGAGTTGGTTTATGTGAAATATTAAAACGCTACACAGTCTGACAAATAATGTGACTGAAAGATAAACACATATCGAACTGTCCAACAAATGGTGTATGATTATTATTATTAGACTTTCATGCTCTGTTAGTTTAACATCCATCTGTTATCGCTGCACAGCTTCCAAGTGTTTGTTCTCCCATCGATCCCATCCAATCTCACCCCTGCTGTGTCAGTTTGTCCTGATTTAAGGAAAGAACAATACTTGATGCTCATTGCAGGTCATTTTAACCTCTTGCTCTGGTTCGGACGTGACCTCGGGGTTCTGAGTGCTTACTCTCAAAGAACTACATGAGGGATAGTCTGACATCACTTAAAGTCCCATTGGGCAAGTCCGGCAGATGGAGGGTCAGATTTTGAATGTTTACAACTCTCAGGCTCCTCCCCCACGACCACCGAGCTCCTCCCCCTCGACTCCGTGCCCTTTGAAATCCCTTAGATCACGCCACCTTTGAAACGCGGGTCCGATGTTGACTCTGGTTTTATCACGGGCGTCGCCATCTTTCTTTTTGTCCTTTTTTCCCACCGGTGTTTTCTTCTCCTTGGTTGTTTTGGACCTCCTCGTTTCGGTTTTAAACGAGGAATTGGAAGCTTGTTGCTACTTCCCTCCGCCTCCCCCCTGTAATATTGGAACGACCCGAGGGGGGAGGGGCTCTGTGTTTGCACGAACACAGCCCTGCGTGCTGATTGGACAGGATGATCCGGGCGCTGTCGATCTTTACAAAACAAACAGCACTCTACGTGCACGTAGAGGCGCTCTTTTTCTTCTAAAACCGGATGATTTATGTTGTTCTATCGGAGCGTAGTGTCGGCTTCAGTGAATATGATCAAAAACATGTTGCCGACTGGGACTTTAGGCATCCAAACAGCACAAAGTTGCATCGTGTAATTGATGGTATTCCTCTTATTCCCTGGGGTTTTTTTACGGGCCGTGCAGTAATGATTAATAAGTTTGTGTTGTAATGCGGCGCTGCTGTTTTGGACGGCTGCACCTGAAACGTGGGAAGTCATTTTCAGTTTTCAGGAGATGCGAGTTATTGCGGATTATTATCCGACAATCTGAAAGCTCTCTCTTCCCATTTGAAGAAAGTGATGAAGCTGCTAGTCTGTGCAGCGGCGTTGGGACTCCCAACTCTCTGCAGCTCAGAGGGAAGGGGCTTCTTTCTGCTCCAGCTAGTGTGCACTGAACCCCTCTGTATAAAGCCCCAGCAAGGCTGAGCATCGGAGACGAGGCTCCATTCATCACTCCGTTCTGTCCATGATGACGCTTTCTGCAGCCGCTGATCCTTGATATTGTAAAAAAGACCTTGACACATCTCCTCTGCAGCTCCTGTGATACTGGAACACCTTTTTGTAAAGTGATATATGCAGACTTATGTGCAGCATGGAGGTTGTAAATTTGTTCATTTTGAGGCAGGCGCCGTGCTCTCATTATAATATGTACAGTAACTGCCGCTGTGCCCTCAGAGACGATGATTTAGGGATGATATGTCTCCTGGCTCTGACGCCAAAGACCCCATTAATACGGATCCGCTCTGATTGACACTGGTTTGAAAATGGTCACCTTGTCCTTTTCTTATTTAAATAGTTATTTCACTTTATATTTTTTTAGGGTCGAGAATTTCTTTCTTTGAATAAACATTTGATATCTGCAGTACACCTTTCAGCCACATGAGGGAGCCTGGATGTTCGTATTGTTCGGATAATTGAAGCCAACTTCAAACATGATAGGTTAGCTTATATATTGCTGTTTTTTTTCCTGCCTAAAATGTTAATTGTTTAATTGATTTATTTGATCTTATGTGTAAAGTATTTAACATCTTAAAGCATAAAATGAAGTTGTGATTTATTAAGCATACATCTTAACAAATAGCTTGTTTGTCCGTTCAATATGAGGTGATGCAGAAATGGCTGTAAATGTTAATTTACGCACAAATTGGCCTGTTGTGAGTTTGGTCGTGACAGTTTGGGAAACAGAGTACTACATCAGCATGTATCGGGGGTTTGGAAGGCTCCGCCTGCTGGCATGTGCTCCCGTGTTGACATATAGCTGGTCATAAACACGTGGCGGTGAGTGTAAAAAGGAAGGAGGCCCGGGTGATGGAAGTGACCTCCGCTTCACACGCAGAGGCATCGTGGTGAGGCGGGTTCAGGCTCCTGGAAGCCCTCATTCACCCCCAGGCGGCTCCGTAACGCTGCAGGGGAGGGGTTTGATACCGGTGGACCTCATCCATCAGACCAGCATGCACCTCTGCTGGTTAACGTCGTAAACCCGAGACGCTCCCCTCGTGTTTCTGAGGTACTTCAGGGATCATTTGTTGTTCCTTCTTGAATAGAGGATGTCGTGCTAACGTGGCCCCGTTCCCACGCCGCTCCTCTCAGAACAGCTGCTCCTCAGATCCTTCTTGTCCACCGCCGCCGCCGACTACTAATGCTGCCGCGTCGTAAAGAGGCCTCCAGCGTCCCGTCGTCATGACGGAAGCAGAAACAAAAGAGAATTAAATTTCCTCCTCGGCCCAGTAGAATAAAAAAACACCACCAAGCGGGGCTGAGCAGGTCATCTCTGGCCTGCAGCCAAATCTTCCATTAGAGTCTCATGGAATAACCTATTGGCTGTGTGTGTGTGTGTGTGTGTGTGTGTGTGTGTGTGTGTGTGTGTGTGTGTGTGTGTGTGTGTGTGTGTGTGTGTGTGTGTGTGTGTGTATTGCAGGAAGAGCTAGAAGCACATCCAGGTGTGATTTTTTTTCATGATTTCTCCTCATAGGAACACAACCTTCTTGTTTTTGTTCCCTGCTGGCTGACAGATCAAAGTTTTGATTGCCGTAAAATAAAAATCCCCCAGAAAACTTGAGAATCAATGTTATTTCATTTTCTTTTGGAGCTTTCAATGTTGGAGAATAAGGGGGTAAAGAATAATGATAACCAACGCTTGTGGTAAAAGAGGGGGGCAGCTGGAGTTCAGGGGGCTTAAACCTGAGAGCCACTGTGGATGAAAGAAGAAATACACCCAGTGGATGTAGAGCGTGTGTGTGTGTGTGTGCGTGTGTCTGTGTCTGTGTGTGTGTGTGTGTGTGTGTGTGTGTGTGTGTGTGTGTGTGTGTGTGTGTGTGTGTGTGTCATTGGAGACCACCAGAGGAGTCTAATATGAGGTGTGAGGAGCAGGAGGAGATAATGGGTTGGTATTGTGACCTTGCTTCTCCCTTAGAAACAAACAGGTGTGCGAGGGCGAGATAAGGTTCTTCCTTATTTGATCTGGAACGGATAAACAAAAACCACGGAGCGGATGAACTCGACTTATTCTATCCTCCACACCTGTGAGATAAAACGCGTGAGCAGAGAGCGATAAGCAGGACGGACGAGGCCGACTGGACTCATTTTTGATTCGCCAATAAAGTTTCTTTTGTTATTGTTGAGATTTATCGCTCACCTCCATCTCAGCTCTCCCTCTCCTCGACTTCTTAAAAGAAGGATGTTTTTGTTTGTTCTGCAGCCGTTTTGTTTTGATTTTTCCCACAGCAGCCAGGTCCTTAAACGCCACACGCTCACTATAAGGATGTCGGGTGTCTAATGAGGAAGTCACATGTTCAGAGCTCTCATAATGCATTTTATTTCACCTTTTCTATAAGGAATGCATCACTGGAATTGGTTTGGAAGATTTTTAGGAAAATAATCTCATTATATTTGTGATTCGTGATGCAATCGTTTAATAATCGAATCGGGATCTGAAGTAGATTTTTACGATCTCTTCCCGTTTTTTTTTTAACTCCGCCGTGAGCATCTCTTGAGTGATAAAGCCCTCGTGAAACCAATTACATGGGCTGTTAGCTTCATCTAAAACCCTGAGCAAACTGGTGGTGATTCAGCGGAGCGCCACAAGGTTAAAGGATCATTTGGCAGATCGGGATTAAATACCTCGGAAAAACTCTCGTCTGTATCTCCGAACACTTGTTTAATTGAGTGTTTTTGTGCGTGTTGTTCGTGGTTTTCAAACACTATGAAATCTTGTGTTCTGATGAATTAATGTAATTAATATTATGTCAGGTAGAAAACGGCACATTGCCTGCTTTACTTTCTAATCATTTAATATCCGATGAATGAATCCTGCTTCACTGATTCTCCTCAGTCTCTGTTTGTTTGTGACTGCAGGACTGTGTGTGTGTGTTTTCTGTGTGTGTGTGTTGTGCGTTATTGTTGCTCCCGGCAAAGAAGTAATGGAGTGTGTGTGTGTGTGTGTGTGTGTGTTTTATTACAAGAGGGTTAATGCAGTGTAGTGGACCTATTTTTAGCACGCTGCTGGATTCCTGAGATTTGATGGAGTCTCAGACTGCTGAGTTTGCACCAGGAGCACTTCCACCTCGGATGGACTCATTGCGGCATTCAAGCCCCCTCCGGTGCGTCGCTGCCCCCGGTGGACGCCGGAGGGAAAACAGCGTAATATTGACTGTTCTCCATGAATGAATGAGGCAACGGCGTTTGGAGCGCTGCCCAGGACAAGAGATGCTTCTGCGTCTGTGTTTCTGCTGAGCTGTGTCCAAATTACTCCCGTGATTGATAGTCAGATGGTGGAGCTCCATAATGAGCAGGTGGCCTACTTTTCCTCCCAGTGCTCCGGATGACCTAATGGTGCAGAGGAAAGACTGGGTGTTTTCTCCAGCTTGTAAATGTGTGATTGTTGAGACGGCTCCCAGTATGTTAATACTTAATATCCGCCGTGTTGTTGTTGTTGTTTCTCCCCCTCAGGGCGTTCTACCTGGATCAGTCCAACATGCCGCCGAGCTCCGCACCCAAAGCTGCCCTCATAGACAAGGTGAGAACCGCCTCCGCGCGCCAAAACCTGGAGAAGCAGGTTAGATGTGTAACGCTGCGGCGGGGAAACGCTTCAACAAAGTCAAATGATGCGTAGCATCAAGCAGAGACGGAGCTGCAGCTCACAGGCTTTATTCCCTGAGACGAGTAAAAAAAAAGGACAAAGTTAGTCTGTTAATCCAGGTTTACACAGCTGTAATCCAAAGCACCTAGACGTAATAAAAGGTACTGGAATGTACTGGAATCTTTTGCAAATATCTTGTATTTTATAGCGCAAAATGAATGTAATGCATTAATTAATTTCACCTGGGTGATTGTGACCCATAATGTAATGGTCAAAAGTCAGTACTCATGCATTTAAATGGGAATAAACAGAGGGTTGTGTCTGAAAACCCAAATATCCCAACTTAATGGGTGATGCTGTATATAGAGACGCCCTACGTCAGACCCTGCATCGTCTTATATTACCTGTAATCACAGGAGGCTGAGCTGAGCATGTTTTCCCAGCAGGCACCTCTGTTTCACCGTAAATCTGCATCAACAGCACGACCCGACTCCAGCAGACCACGAGCATCATCATCAGCAGATGATAAACAGTTGTCCCCCCCCCCCCCTCTCTTCCAGTTGATGCGGCCCCTCAGCGCTCTGGAGGAACTCTACCGTCTGATGGAGAGTTTCATCAGCTGCCGCCGCACCGCCGCCTGCCAGTACACAGCCTGCGGGGCGTCCGGCGTCGGCCTCCTCTCCGTGGCCTCGGAGCTCTGCTCGCGTCTCGGGGCCACGCACATCGTCATGTGCAACAGTGGCGTTCACCGGTGAGTGTGTGTGTGTGTGTGTGGTGTGTGTGGGGCCACATCTCACCTTACCTGCACCTTCTTTTCCCCTCCGTTCTCCCTCGCCACGGGGAATCGCTATTTATACACTCTGCATTAATTAACAGCAGCGTTATTCTGGCTAATCAGGCCGGTTTCCTTCTCAGACCTTCGAGTAAAAGGCATCGCTTCACACAGGAAGCAGACGGGTCAATTACTTCCATTCTCATTGAATTCTATATTTAATTCACCTGCTGCTCAGGGCGCCATTCATCAACGCACGGGGGACGGAAATATCCCCACCGTTTGTCACCGCTGATCCCTGGCCTTCATCTCCAACTCCACTTTCCTCCCCCCCTCCACCTGATGATACCTTCTTCCTCCCCCCCCTCCCCCCCAGACAGTTTCCATATCTTTTTGTCTCCCGGCGGATGAGAGTGATGTCTTGATAAAGGGCCGCCTGCTTGCCTGAGCTCTAATAGAAAGTTCCTGTCTGCTGCTACTTCATTACCTGACACCAGCCAGTGTGTGTGTGTGTGTGTGTGTGTGTGTGTGTGTGTGTGTGTGTAATTACACACAGCAGCTATAACTCACCCAGACAGGCAGGCTAAGTGTGCTGTGTCTCAGCAGGTGATGCCATATTTTGGATTATTTGTGAGCTGGCGTTCTCCTTAAACGGCGTTTTACCCTCCGAAGCTGCCGGCAGACGATCCAGTATCCACAAAATCAATGCCCCCCCCTCTCCCCCTCCTTATTATACAGACTACAGATTATACACGAATAAAACCAATTTCTCGGTATAATTTCAAATATTCCAAAATGCTCCAACTAAATCTGGTATAATTGAAAAAGCGAATGAAACCCAATCAGTGTGGCAGCCTTCCTCGGCACCGTTGATGGGATTAGTTGGCCTTGATGGATGAGTTTAAATAACAGTTATAAATAACAATTTTTTTTGCAATATGCAGCCTCTCTTATTCACATTCCATCGCTTCCATGAAAACCATTAGAGAGTCGGAACAAAGGCGATATCAGAGGAGGAGGAAGAAGTAGGCTATCAAGCACAAAGCCTAATTCCCCCCGTACCAACCTCAACCTCGCTTCTTCATCCATCGACGTTACAAGTCGGCGTTCGTCTCGTTTCATCTCACTTATCAGAGTGGACTTTCAGCTCAGTGTAAATGGGATACGGGGACTGGAGCAACATAAAACAGATGGGTATGAATCACCTCGTACTATCTCACCACCCCCCTAATGAAGAGGGAAGCTGTGCAGACACACACACACACACACACACACACACACACACAGATTGTGTGCCGTTCCTTCATCCTGCTCCAACTGAACAGATATTTAAAGATACTCTGTGGGTGAAATTCCTTTATCGCTGTGGGAAGCTCAGAATGGGTGCTTAAAATATTATGGGATGGCCTGGGAACGGATATTCTCTGCTGGGATATCTTTTTTAAGCATTTTGCTGGAGATGATTGAGTTCATTACTTTCATCATCATCATCATCATCGCGTTACGCCGTCCTTAAAGTTATGCAACTGGAACTCAAAGGGGAGATTTAAATCTCAGCCTCTTTTTTCGTCTTTTTCGTTGTAAAGTTTTGTTCCCCGTTGGGCGTGAAACTCTACTACGACGAAGGGAGATGTTAAATCAAACAGCTCATATTTCCCAGCATCCCTCGGTGGCGACGTTGCTCAATGAAACATTTTCAGACACTTCTATTTGCAGCAGAATAAGGCAGCGCATCGATCCGCTATAGTACGGCTTGTTATGGTGGAAAGGTCATCCGGCAGCCTCGACACCTGTCACAGGGTTTCTCCACATGCCTGTCTGCCTGCCTGCCTGTCTGTGTGCGTGTGTGAAGGTGAGACAGTGTACTGTAACTGATGAATCACAGCTCAACACGACGTACATCACGCCCTCGTGGCCGGGAGAGC
Organism: Chelidonichthys spinosus; assembly: GCA_029853015.1. Classification (NCBI taxonomy): domain Eukaryota; kingdom Metazoa; phylum Chordata; class Actinopteri; order Perciformes; family Triglidae; genus Chelidonichthys; species Chelidonichthys spinosus. The sequence continues at coordinate 19,659,297 of CM056837.1, forward strand.
ATCCCGCTCTGACACACGACTCTGACCTTTTTTGTTGATAATCATAAAATCTGCACATATAGCCGATATAAACAAGTTGCTTGTTTGCCGTTGCTATGACAACAAGTGGAAGCTACCGCTAGCCCAACCTCCCCAGATCAATAAACGCATAAGATGACAATTTAGCCTCATATGGATAAAACCAAACATCATCACCCTAAGGAGCTTAACGAGGCGTTGTCACACGTTGTGGTGTATTAATTAGAAACATAAATGTACATTTATTTACAGTTATTTGCCACTTTTTTTCTCTGAATATTGCCCAACTATAGTATTTTCCCTCCGGTTGCCCTAACACGCCGTCGTTCCTCGAGCACTGAGGCTAATAGATTTGTTGCTCGGATGATGCTGCACGCCTCGGCCGCGCTGACTGACATTTCCAGCGGCAGGAGAAATGATTAATTAGCAGGCGAGATGAGCGAAGGTGAAGCGAGACGTGTGTGAAGGCGATGACAAGATGTCAAAAAAAAAAAAAAAAAGATTTGATGTAGTCGAAGTGAATTCTGTTAGAGATTCATCACGGTGTGGATGAAGCCCAGATGTGTGTGCTTTGATAGGACAGCCTGTGTTCTTCTGCTGCTTTAACGGGAGAAATATTCATCCGTTCTCTATCGGTGGGAATCTGATAAACATGCAGAAGGAGAGCACACCTTTGACCTTTCTCCTTCCTGTCCAACAGCTGCACCCTGAGTGTGACACTGGAGCAGGCCATCCTGCTGGCCCGAAACCACGGCCTGCCTCCTCGCTGCATCATGCAGGCCACCGACGTCATGAGGAAACAGGTATGTTTGACTGCAGGCTGCATTGATTCAGCTTCCTTGTTCAGTTTGATACTTCAGCATCCTTTAAAGGAAGTGTATCTCTGGGTTCTTTTAGAATTCCTCTCACTTCTCTGGTTTCATTCTGATCAGATATTCATTCCTTCTTCAGGCGACCACAAGAATCCGAGCCAATGAAAGTGATGTTTGTCAGAATGTCTACTTTGGGGTCGAGGGAAGGAATTCCCATTTCCCTCGTATCTTAGACGGCCATTAGAAGTCACGTGAGTGGTGGTTCTCTGCAGCGAGAGGCGAGGTTAGGCTGCGGGAGGAGGAGAGGCATTTAATTCCTGCACTCAGAGAGCCGGGCAGCCGGCCAGAAGGATGCATCTCTGTGCCGCGTGACCTTCATACTACTGTATGTGGCTGCAGACACGGACGTTGAGATATGTTTTTTAATGCTATAAGAAAAGGTATGGAAATGTCCTGTTCAGGTCCATTCATCTTGTTTTTCTTCCTGGAGGAGCAGAAGTTCTCGCTTTAATTGTGTCGTTTTTTAAACGTCGTTAGAAAGGTTTTTGTTTTCTTGCGTCACCGTTAACTTTCCCGACACAGATGGTGGAGTCCAGACAGGAAGCAGAGGGGGAGTGTGTGTGTGTGTGTGTGTGTGTGTGTGTGTGTGTGTGTGTGTGTGTGTGTGTGTGTGTGTGTGTGTGTGTGTGTGTGTGTGTCCTTGCTCTCAGACATCAGCTGATGGATCTGATGAATATAAATATGTCACACAAGGGTTTGATCTTCTAGTACTTACTTTACTGACAAGAAAAAAGGGTCTGCAGAGCATGCAGGTCCCTGTAGGTCCCTGCAGGTCCCAGCAGGTCCCTGTAGGTCCCTGCAGGTCCCTGCAGGTCCCAGCAGGTCCCTGTAGGTCCCTGCAGGTCCCAGCAGGTCCCTGTAGGTCCCAGCAGGTCTCATCCATCAAGCCCAGACGATGTCATTCAGAATGAGGTTGAGTGATTTCAGCAAAATGGGTCGAATCACAGCTTGATTTGATTTGAACATCGGCGTAGCAACTCCTAATATTTAGTGTGTACATGAACAGAATAATAAACTGTCACCTTCTGGCTATCCAGCCTGTAATTTCTTTCAGCATGTGGACGGAACAAGTTCTAATTTTCTTTTTAATAAACGTCTTTCAACTTCAAGAAAACTCGGCAGATCCAGACGGATCAAAAGAAATCCTCTGGAGTCGAAGCGTCCTCCCCGATGATGTGTGTAAAAGCTCTCGGCAGAATCTTTGGTTTTCACTTTTAACTGCAGAAACAAAACAACCAAAAAAATCAGCTGCCGGCTTTGATTTATTAGGCAACGCAGAATGAAGGCGATTAATTCAAAATGCATGCAGCACTTTGAATCTTAAAGTGAATTGCTAAACAAGCGAAGGACTCTGCATGTTAATATGTTTGCACACATTTGCACTTTGCTAAACCAAGATGGTGAAAATGGTAAAAACATAAAACCTGCCAATAGGAGACCTTTAACACTTAAAACTGTAAGAAAGAGTTTTGTCCCTACCTCCCCTGACCTCCTCCAGGTGTCCTCTAGGGACATTAGGGGGCATCTCCGTCAGGATGCATCCTCCGATAAGCATCGGGTCATTAGCCGATGCTATCCCGACATCTGGACGTATCTCTGCTCAGAGAGGAGACGCCCATGACCTCCTCGGACACTGATTCAATTGTGTGTGAGTGTGTGAGTCTCTGCCGACTCTGCAAACAGCCAGAAGACTAGCGGAACATTCTCCTGACCGGCTGTAATCAAACTCTGTCAGACACACAACCAGAATCTCTTATACTTGATCTGTTTTACAGCCTCTCCCAGTTCTAGGAGCTGTTCGGGAAGCGATCTTACTTGTCATTAAACAAAAATCCCCGACATGATGTCCACAAATATGTGCTTCTTGTTGTCTGATGTCATGTGATGCCTGTCTTGTTTTTAGGGGGCGAGAGTTCAGAATTCTGCCAAGAATCTGGGAGTGAGGGATCGCACGCCGTCATCAGTCCCCAGGTAAACATCCTGTTTATGAAGTCTCACTTTAATCTGTTAGCTCTGTTAGCTCTGTTAGCTGTTTCTGCCCCATTAGCAGGCTGCTAACAGCTAACTAGCCAGGCGATTAGTTATACTTACATACATTTACATGTCTTAACTTACAATCAAAAAAGGAAAAATGTAGCATAATGTCATGGATGAGCACAGAAACGATTTGGTTGATTGGCTGTATATGAGATTAGAACACACACACACACACACACACACGCATGACTGAATACATAATCTCCTGGCAGAGATAATTGGCCGAGGATCTTTGCACGCTTTTGCATGTTTGAGTTCATTAACGGCACATGATTCCATTACTGCGGCAGCAGAGATGATTTCCTTCCTGTGTCGGTGCTTTCAAGGACCAACAAAAAAAATCCGACTGCAGACGGATGGAGATTGTTCAGATAGTTTGTGATAGAGCTGCTTGTGTGATGGACGTGGCTAAGTGTTGGTATGGAGGTGATTTAACATTTGAAACGATCATTAGTAAAGAACGCTGCTTCTTTCTTTTATTCTGCATCTTTCCAGGTTTAGGAATCCCACATTTTGGAGCTTACTTGAATGCACCATTAAAACAAACTGAAAAGTTTGAAATCAGTGTAAAAACTAGTGGAAGACTTTGCAAAAACTACCGTGTTTTGAATACATCCTCCTGTAACGCCCATCTTTGCATGGATTTGTACAGTCCTGGAGGTGTGTGTGTGTGCGTGTGTGTGTGTGTGTGTGTGTGTGTGTGTGCTGTCTGTTCAGGACCGGGGCCAAATGGCTCCATTAGAAGGGAGCTCCCTGCACTCAGTGGCCCCGAGATGAGGACAAGGACTGCCTCGGCCATTTGGCTGTGACATATAGGCTTCTGTGTGACAGGCGGCCCTTTTGAACCTCTTAGTGAAATTGACAAATACAATTAAGCAACGGGGATGATTAGTGTTGAGACGTTGTGGTTGGTAGTGGAGCAACAACTGCTGCACTCTGGGTAGGTTTGACATGTCGGAGTCGTGGCGGTGCGAGGGGGGCCGCAGTCGGGGCATGGAAGTGTGTTTCTGTGTGTGTCTGTGTATTTGTGTTTCTGGTCATTTGTGTGTGTTTCTGTGTGTTTCTGTGTGTTTCTGGTTGTTTCTGGTCATTTGTGTGTGTTTCTGTGTGTTTCTGTGTGTGTTTCTGGTCATTTGTGTGTGTTTCTGTGTGTTTCTGTGTGTGTTTCTGGTCATTTGTGTGTGTTTCTGTGTGTTTCTGTGTGTTTCTGGTCATTTGTGTGTGTTTCTGTGTGTTTCTGTGTGTGTTTCTGGTCATTTGTGTGTGTTTCTGTGTGTTTCTGTGTGTGTTTCTGTGTATTTATGTGTGTTTCTGGTCATTTCTGTGTGTTTCTGAGTGTGTGTCCGTGTATTTATGTGTGTTTCTGGTCATTTGTGTGTGTTTCTGTGTGTGTCAGTGTGTTTCGGTGTGTTTCTGTGTGTGTTTCTGTGTGTTTCTGTGTGTCGTGAGACCTTTTGCCGGTCAGTCGCCGACCCGTGAAGAAAAGGAACAGGAATATTTTAGTGCGAGTTTAAACCCTGCAGTGATTTCTCATGCAGACTAAAAGATGGGAGTGCTGCAATCGATTATTTAAACTACAGAAGACAGCAGCGCTGCATTAGGGGCCAAGAAATACAGCTGATTGCACTGAAAATTTGATTAAAAAGCATTGATATTTGATAATGGATAATAGAAAATAAAGTGTTGCTGAGTTCAGAACAGACGGGATGATTTTCTTATGGACTTTATAATCGTAAAAAGTCGACCAGTGAGCTGCATTTCTTATTGTCTTACAAACAACTCATTAATGCATAATTCATGTGTTCAAGAACACCAAGCATATATCGTGTTATAGAATATAGTGATTATTTGTACCAACAATACTACGACTTCAGAGTTAATGTTGTTTATTTAGATTCATATATTTATTTATAAATATTTTATATATTTATTTGTGTTATATGTATTTAAAAAAATATTTTTTTATATATGTATTTATAAATATTTTGCCATATTTATTTATACATTTTTATATATATATATATTTACATGTTTTTTTCTGTTATTATTTACGTTTTTCACCATTGGTGGCAACATAAAATTGTGTTTTTACTCCCTTTGCACCAACTTGTCACCTTCCTACACTTATGTCATTTAATACCATATTGTGTGTGTGTGTGTGTGTGTGTGTGTTTCTCCATCAGGTTGTACAAGCTGTGCCAGCCTCCACCCCCGGACGGTGACCCATAATGCACTGCATCCAGAAAAGCATCTCCCCTCCGCCCCATGAAGGATCAGTCTAACAAAACACGTCATTGGGTCCAAGTGTTTTTATGTCCAACAGTAGCTGCCTAAAGTGTAAATAGACTTTAAATAGTATTTTTAATACTTTGTATTTTGCTTTGTTGTACTTTATACATATTTCTTTTGTCATATAATGCATCTGACGAGACGATGAGTGAGAAAACAAAAAGATTTATCCCCTGAGAATGAAAACGACCTTAAAGCCCAGTGACACGAGATCTGCATATTATGGGCTGGAAACATGCCTGTTGTTTAATTTGCATATGAAATAAGCAAGACAATATTGACTGAAAGGATATGTGGCCTTGATGAGATGCGCCTGTGCTCTTTAACGGATTATCTCGTATCAGATGGATGTTTGTTAGTTGTATCTGCTTGTAAATATACACATGTAGTGTGAATGTGCCAAAAGGAGTCTGTTTATCAGTATTAACACATGGTAGGTTTCTGTGGAAGTAGAGCTATGAGATATATTCAGTTATTTTATATTGACAGTACTCAGGATTTAAGTCTCTCTCTCTGTCTGTTACTTATTATTGGATGTATCAGTGTAGATGGATGTCTAGCTCACTACTATGCAAAACAAAACAAAGTGGTAATAAAGTGCATCAATATGCTCCGGAAGTACAACTATGTTTTTTTAATGTTTTTTATGTTTAAAACTATATTAAAACAATGGTTGGAGACTTTAAAATGGATTAAATTAACTATGCATGTAAAAAACAACAACAAATAACTTGTTGAACTTTCAGCTTTGCTTCCATCAGACTGGAACCGCAACATCTGCGTTCATCTCTTTGCGCGTAACGTTGCGCATTTTTATTCCAGTGGGCAATAAGTCGCATCCACGCGCGGTGCACGCGCACACACACACTCACGCACACATGGCTGGAAGCGTCACGAGCCCGTCCGGGGGGAGTGGGAGTGGCGGCGGCGCCGGTAACACCGCTGGCAGCCAGTGAGCGGAAGATTTGTAACCGCTGTCACGGAGCTGCGGTGCCATTGGTTTCCACGGGGAGGAGGAGGAGGATGGGGGAGGAGGGGGGAGGAGGAGGGTGATATCCAGAGAGAGTCAGCGAGGCGACGAACCGGGGACGGTCCCGGGCTGAGTCTCCCTCCACGATGAGCCGGGCATCAGAGCCGCCTCGCTCCCGCACTTTGACGCAAACCGCCTGAACTTAACGCGCCACCCCAATTTGTGTGTGTGTGTGTGTGTGTGGGAGAGAGAGAGAGAGAGAGTGTGTGTGTGCATTTGGAGTCGCCGAGCCGCCTCTTTTTCTTTTTTTTTTCTCTTTTTTTTTGAAGGACGGCTGACACCGGCTCACCTCATGATTTCATCCCACTAAAAGCTCTCGGGCGGCGGCGCGCAGCAGCTCCTCCATGGCGTCCCCGCAGCAGTCGCGGATCCAGTCCTACCTGGAGAGGAATAAAATCGGACCCTTGTTCGAGGTGAGTGCGCGAAGTTGCCGTTTATAGAAACGCCATTGATTATTGCATTGATCGTGAGCTGGCGGCGGGCTGCGCGGACGTGGATCACCTTCCTCTTCCAGACGTTTTTAAAAAAAGCCGTTTCTATTCGGCTGCACTTTGGCGTCCGCGTGAACGCGCGTCCCCGTGAGGATGTTGCTGCAACCTGCCGCTGCAACCTGCCGCTGCCCGACCCGACGTTGTCACAGTTGGGTGAAGTTAGGATCTCGCTCGGAGAGGCCGGTTGTAATTCATACCAACTCCCTGTCCTCCCTCCTGGGGTGGGGAGGAGGGGGGAGTATGCGCTCACGCCGGGGTGTTTCCCCCCCCAGTGTGGCATCCAAGCAACCCGAGCATGACTTCATCCTTTTGTTTGCTGTCGGATTTTGTGGCTGAAAGGTGTGTGAGGGAGCAGAGATGGAAAAACAAACACCCCCCCCCCCCCCCCCCCTCTATCTGACTCCGGCTGCTGCAGCAGATCTGATCCAGTGAGACTGAAGGGAAACTAGTCATTACGGTAATTTCACAAAGTGCTGACGTTTCACTTCTGTGGACTGGACATGTAGTAGTAGACACACACACACACACACACACACACACACACACACACACGGGCTGCATGTTAAACAGATACAGTAGTGAGGCTTCTTTCAGCACCTTGGACAGCGACCCAACACTAACATTTCCCAGCAGATTTCCCCCACTCTTTTTTATTAATATATCTCTATATATGTGGTTTATTTTACTCAAATCAATGCCTATAATTTAGCCTTCATCCACATTTAAGAGGACATAACGTTTCCTCTAATACAGATGATATGATGATGGTCCACAACCACCACAGCGATGAAGTCCAGAGGATCTTGTTGAGAGCCGACAGCAGCTAGACTCTGTTTGTTTTTCCCTCTCTTCTTCTTCTTCTTCTTCTTCTTCTTTGGTTTTCTGATGAAATAGTGTCGCCTTTATGTCATGGTTTTAGGCCGATCGGTGCAAAGTGTTTTTTCGTGAGTTGAGGTTGATTTAAAAACATGTTTTGTTCCAAAGTTCAATGATCTTATAGAGCAGTTTTAGTCACACTAACAAGGACGGGGACACATTCTGAGTATTTGGACTGTGAATGGTGCATTGTGAGATTGCATTGTGGTGTGTAGACGTTCAGGGGCAACAGACGGTGTTTTTGAGGTAGAAGAATATATATATATATATAAAAAGTCTCCCGGGTGAGCTGCTCTCTTCATGAGAAAATTATGTAGCTTCTACCTCAGCGTTGCGCTTGAAAAAGCCTCGGCCATTTCATTGTCGTCCCAAAGAAAACTCATCCGTGTGCATCCAATCGTGAAGAAATAACCTTTTTTTTTATGAGAAGAATCCAGGAAGAGATGCTGGAATCCTCCCGATAATCGTCTTTTTGATCGGATGTAGAGAGTCGGCGCTGCAGATGAAATAATACAGCTGTTCTTCTATAAAACAGAAAGCTGGCTGAAAGTTTGATAACAAGATAATACAAGAACACGATGTTGAAACTCGGCAGCAGTGTGACTTCAATGGTTTAAATGTATGATTCATGAGGAACGTGCAAGATATGGGATGCTTGTGGACGCATTCCTCCTCCCTGAGCTTTCTAATCAGCAGCCTGGTCTTCTTCCACACCTCCATGTGATTGTTACCTTCCTCTTCGTCCCTCCCTGACACTCCTCTTCCTCACACCAACACGTCTGCAGCGTTAAACGGTCTGTGTAGCAACAAGCAGGGGTTCATTTACTCCACTCTGACGACACACAGCTTATGATTTGCCATCAAATTGCCTCCCCCCTCCTCCCCCCCCCCTCCTCCCCCTCCTCGCTAATGAAATGGTTGCTTTGCAGAGATAGCAAGCTGAGTCAACATCCACCAAATACCCCCCCCCCAAAAAAAGTAAAGCACCCTTTCATGATAATTGAAGTAATTGCACTCCAGATTATTGTCAGCCACTTGGCCGTTTGATAAATTGACATTCTTCTCAAACACCTACTCTCTTTCCAATCACTTAAGCGTTGCATCGGGACCTTTATTTCTGTATTTACGTCTTTGTGTCGCATGAAGACCTGGATGAAGACAGTAAAACCTGTTTAATACAGTAATAGGAGCTATCGTTGGTCCGTCAGCAGACTAAACAGTTAGTGGCTTCGGTGGTTTTGAATAAAGAGCCGATAATATCCAGTCTTGACACCAGCTGGTCTGATGAGGATTTAGCCTCACAGGGGGGACCGGCCTAATAATAAGACCAGGACTTCCTCTGCACCCGTCCTCGTTAGCTGGAGAGACGATGTCTGTGGCTGATCTGTAAACAGATACAGATGTATGGATGAGTTCTGAGATTACGTTCCCATCTCCTCGTAGACCGGTCCATACGACTCAGACTACGACCTGGAGACCCAGAACGCTGTAGGATCTCGTCCTGATGCAGATTCTGTAAATACGTTCACAGAGTATTTATCATGAAGTGAGCGTCGGCTGTGATTTACTCGCTGATGTTAATGAAGCGCTGACGAGTGACAAATATGATTTATTAATTGGGAGAGACGTTCATAAAAAAATGAATATTTCATTAATCCATCCTTAATTACTATAATTCTTCTATTTCATGTATTCATTGTTGATTGTTCCAGCATCACATAGAAGAAATCCCGTCACCACGGTGACGATTACAGATTCTTAAACCAATAAAGAAATCAGCTGGACTTTAGGTGTAAAGCAGATTCTCTCGACGTCGTTACTTAAAGTTAAATGACTTCCATCTCTGTGGATTTCTGGATTTCTGTCTTCCATCCATGTAGAAAAAGGTCCGGCCCGCTCAGCTGTGTGGTGGTTCTAATCCGCTGTACACACACACACACACACACACTCACTGACCTTGTGTGTTTGGTTTTCATATGAAATCCACTGACGAACATTCACTATAATTCCTACACAGCTGGAGAAAACATACATATTATGTGTTATTCCTGACCTTTGAGGCCCTTTAATGGAAACACAGGTTCAGTTATACAACAGGAAGGGTCACATGGTTATGTGTACATTAACACACACCTGGAAACATCTGTCACCGGCATGCCTCCCACACATCCGTAATAAACCCACCATCTATCCGAGGGCCGCTTTGTTATTCACGTTTATTATTTCACCTCATCATATCCAGAGTTAGGGATCGTTTGATATTCATATGATATAATTTATGCTGGAGAGCTCAGCGATGAAGCCTTTTATCATGACTAAGCACAAGTCCATTGATCACAATGTGATCTGTACTCCATCACACGTTCCGTGTGCCGGTGGGTTTTTATTTCTCATGTTTACATCCAAACACAGATGCTCTCTCTAATTTTAATCCCCGAACTCCATCAAAAAGGCCATGACGGCGCGCTGAAATTCACCACAATCAATTTAGAGGAAAACCATCTGCGTTTTCCACACGGCGCTCGACGGCGGACGTGGATATTTAGAAATTTAGAAATCAACACCATCAATATTCAGAGGAGGAGAAATCATTTGTCTATCAGACAAAACACGGTCTCAGAGCCGCCGGTGGTCTTCTTCAAGGTTGATGGTGTGATATGGAAGACGTGGTCTGGTGGACAGGTTGCCCCCCCTCTGGTCTCGTAATCACTATAAGACAGGCGGCCTCAGACCGGGGGGGGAGGAGGAGGAGGAGGGGGTGAAGAGTGAAGGCGAAGGATATCTGGGAGATCAGGCAGTGACACGATGAGTGAAGTTCAATATGAGGAAGATTTAGGTCTGAAGGCTGTGTGTAATTGAAAGTCAGCTGATCAGCCTGACAGTGAGTTTGACTAATGTAAATGTGTGTTTAAGCCCCGCCCCCTCCCTGTAAGCCAGCGTCACTCAGAATGAACTTCATACTGAATGTTAATCATTTCTCTTATTGGGTGTTTTTCTCTAAATAAAACATCTGTTAATGATGCAGCTTTTTAAAATACACTGAGCTGGGAGTTAATTATTTTCATTACTTGATTATTCAGAAGAAGAAAAACCAACTCAGTGAGACACTAGAAGTGTATTTATTGAGGTTAGACCCGTCAGTGTGAAGCGATGACGGGGAGGGATACGCCGTCGAGAACCACGCTGTTGGTGGTGGAGAACAGCCTGCAGGGAAAATGATGGAAAGTCTTGGTGGAATGTGCCGGAACATCGTGAAGGTCGTGGCGGTGATGACGAGGATGGGGAGGCAGTGATATTTAAAGATCGCGGGTCAGATATGTCGGGAAGAAGTGAGGAGGAACGAGAAGAAAAGAAAAGCGAGAAGAAAGAAAGTAGCAGAAACGTTAAAAAAAAGATCTTCCTTATTTAATAATGCATTTACAAAGTGTTCTTCTTCAGACCAACAATAGACATATATTATACACATGATATAAGAAGGTGTCGTTGTCATGGTTACGCCACGGTTTGGAAGCCTTTTTGTTTCTTTTTCAATACTTTTTAGATGACCTAAAGGTTACAATTAACTGTCTAAGACCGGAGTAGCAAACTGTCAATCAGCAGGTAAGCCCCGCCCCCTAAAGCACCCCCTGCTTTCTGGTCTGGTGGACTCTAAATGGACCATAATGTACTAAATGAACATCATGCTGGATTGAAGAAGACTTGAAACTAGAGATTGAGACCATAAACTCATGTTTACAATGTTTACTGAGATAATACATCAAGAGAGAAATAGGACCATTTTCTCATAGACTTCTATACAACCAGAGAGGAGTCGCCCCCTGGTGGCCAGCAGAGAGAAATAGGACCATTTTCTCATAGACTTCTATACAACCAGAGAGGAGTCGCCCCCTGGTGGCCAGCAGAGAGAAGTAGGACCATTTTCTCATAGACTTCTATACAACCGGAGAGGAGTCGCCCCCTGGTGGCCAGCAGAGAGAAGTAGGACCATTTTCTCATAGACTTCTATACAACCAGAGAGGAGTCGCCCCCTGGTGGCCAGCAGAGAGAAGTAGGACCATTTTCTCATAGACTTCTATACAACCAGAGAGGAGGCGCCCCCTGGTGGCCAGCAAGAGAAATAGGACCATTTTCTCATAGACTTCTATACAACCAGAGAGGAGTCGCCCCCTGGTGGCCAGCAGAGAGAAGTAGGACCATTTTCTCATAGACTTCTATACAACCAGAGAGGAGTCGCCCCCTGGTGGCCAGCAGAGAGAAGTAGGACCATTTTCTCATAGACTTCTATACAACCAGAGAGGAGTCGCTCCCTGGTGGCCAGCAGAGAGAAGTAGGACCATTTTCTCATAGACTTCTATACAACCAGAGAGGAGTCGCTCCCTGGTGGCCAGCAGAGAGAAGTAGGACCATTTTCTCATAGACTTCTATACAACCAGAGAGGAGGCGCCCCCTGGTGGCCAGCAAGAGAAATAGGACCATTTTCTCATAGACTTCTATACAACCAGAGAGGAGTCGCTCCCTGGTGGCCAGCAGAGAGAAGTAGGACCATTTTCTCATAGACTTCTATACAACCAGAGAGGAGTCGCCCCCTGGTGGCCAGCAGAGAGAAGTAGGACCATTTTCTCATAGACTTCTATACAACCAGAGAGGAGTCGCTCCCTGGTGGCCAGCAGAGAGAAGTAGGACCATTTTCTCATAGACTTCTATACAACCAGAGAGGAGTCGCCCCCTGGTGGCCAGCAGAGAGAAGTAGGACCATTTTCTCATAGACTTCTATACAACCAGAGAGGAGTCGCCCCCTGGTGGCCAGCAGAGAGAAGTAGGACCATTTTCTCATAGACTTCTATACAACCAGAGAGGAGTCGCCCCCTGGTGGCCAGCAGAGAGAAGTAGGACCATTTTCTCATAGACTTCTATACAACCAGAGAGGAGTCGCTCCCTGGTGGCCAGCAGAGAGAATACAAGTTTAACAAGCAATGACTTTTAAGACTGTTAAACATTTTCCGTGATCATCAGATTTCTGTCAGCTGATTGGTTGATTAATTGACTAATAATGCGCCGCCCCCTCGTTAGTCATCATCTTAAAACACGTAGAGAAATAAAACCAGCTTTATTTCTGCCGCGGCAGAGCGTGGAAGAAGTGAATTAGTGCTGGGGTGGGGGGTTCTGTTTCTTGCGTACCAGCAGAGCAGATAAAAGCATCTCTTCTGAGTGGGATCTGGTCCTGCCGGTCCGGTCAGGTGACATCGCCTCTCCCACAGTCTCCTCTTCCGCATGATCTCTCCTGCTCTTGTCTGCTTGCTTATATAAGGTCTGGATCTCTTCCAGTGGCATCTCTCTCTCTCTCTGTCTCCCGTCTCTCTACTCATATCATTCTCTTTTAATCCGCCCCAATGATCAGCCTTTTGGACCAACACAGACGTGACCTCAAATGCCCCGATTCCCACATTTCATTGACAAACAGCAGCTGGATCAGCGGTACCATGTAGTTTTTTAACACAAGGACGATTCTTAAGAAATCAGTTTGAGACTTTGATTCAGAATATCCTGCAGGTAACATTTTTTAGTTTCACATGAATATTGTAAATGTGTGATAATGTAAAATTCCTCACACAGTTAGCATACAGCGGCACAGACAGCTCATTAGTAACGTAATGAATATATATTTCATGCCGGTGGATCGTTTTCGGGAGTTTTGCAACAGCTGGAGTGGAACTTTTGCAGCTTTGACGAGAAAGAAGAAGCAGAATCCGAGGCTGTGTTACGTTGCAGAGCTTGACGCTGCTGCTGTCGATATCCCGTCAGGAGGAATCTCTCTTTTTTTGTTGTTAGCTCAGGTGAGCGTCCACGGCTACAGACCCACAGAGACCCCTCATTATCAGGTTTACCCTTCACTCTACCATCCATGTGTGACCTTCCAAACTTTCCCCCCGTCAACGGCTTTAAGTTGCAGGGAGCATCAATGAGAGCATTGTCATTGTCCCCAGAGGGGAGCTTTTCCAAGGACGCGGGTGTCTCCTGGCTGGCTGACAGCCTGTCAATTACCACCGAATCAAACCGCCCTGGGGGGGGGCAGATAGATATGTTGCCCCTGACGACAGATATATGGATGCAAACGTCTCCGTTGCCACCTGTTGGCCAGCGTGATACGCCTCTCTTTATCTCCCTCACACACAAAAACACATGTGTTTTTTTTATTTTTTTGCTGATGGAGTCACTTTAAGCCGAATCGCATTAAAGCGTTGACCCAAATTTGAGTCTACGTCTTCGTGTGTTTCCCGTCCAAGAAAAGAAAAAAAAGGTTATCAAACCGTGTTATTTAAAGCACCTCATTACCATAGAGAGTGCAGGTGTCGGATACGCTTCCCTTGTTCTGCACATGTGTGACGTATATAATGCATATCTGCTGTATTACTGATACATAAGTGTGTTTTCCCCGTGAAGTAACGGGAGGGACACGCAGGTGCATTAAGCCCATTCAGCACAAACGCTCATGCAAAACACTCTCCAGGATGTGCAATCAATATATGTCGGCACGCGAGTGTTTTATAGAGCCGACGTGTGCAGAGTGCAAACATCTGTGTGTTTCCACCATCAGCAGGATCTCTGCAGCCGTGCGTAAAAAAGAAAAGAGCTGCACATCCTTTGCCTTTGAAAATAAAGTAAAAAACGATTAAGAGTGTTGAAGAGCCCGCCGGTATTTAACCGAGTCCTGCTAGTTTGGCTTCCTGTATAATCCACTAAATTACAACCTTCATTTATAGACCTCCTGGTGGTGGGTTAGTTAAATTACCCACAGGAGCTGCTGAGCAGTAATTACAACTTTTAGCGGTTTGTAATTGTTGGACGCGGGCGACGGGAATCCATCTGCATCAGTTGTGAGGAGACTCTGCTTTGTTCTTTCTGAGGCGCTTCGCTGTAATCCGAGGTTCTAACGTTGAAAAGTGTAAAACAAACTAATCAGTGATTGTAAGAAAAAAGGAGTCCGGATATGTATGTGTCTCCTAGAACAGATATCTAGAACAAAGTCCTGTTACGGCATGGCTGCTAATGAATTACAAGACTTCAGTGGTTTCTTTTTTATCATCATTACCAAACGTTCAAAGAATCCAGCTTTAAAAAAACAGTTTACGGTCAAATGTGTTTTTTTTTTCTTCATATTAACTGAAAGATTGCATGAATCTTCTTAAAAGTGGATCAAAAACTGTCTGAATTGAGCATAGAGATGATTCGAATGAGTGTTCCTTTGGTTCCCAAGTGAGGAGCTCTTTTAGGTCCCTATAAAGGAGACCCCAACCCCTTAGGTAGACCTGGTCCATCTCAGCGTACTCTCTCCGATACAGGAACGTCCCCCTAATACCTGATTGGCTTTCTGAGCACACACACAGTCCAGCCGAGGCCAAAAACACACACATCCTGCTTCCCCGCTGCCTTAAACACACTCACACACAAGGGCAAACACACACCAGCACACATACCATCCTCTGCTTCTGTGCATAAACACATATAGAGGAACACACACACAGTACACACACTTATCCATGCATTACCGCCAATTCACTGCAGTCTGCTAATGCCTTTCTTTGCCTCTCTGCAGTCCTGAATCAGCCGGTCGGCTTACAGCGCTCAGTTCATTTTCATCCCATATATATCACTGCACACACACACACACACACACACACACACACACACGCACACACACACACACACACGCACACACGCACACACACACACACACACGCACACACACACACACACACACGCACCACACACACACACACACGCACACACACACACACACAGACGTATGCTCATTTCACTCAGAGGGATAGATGATGGAATATAACCGATCAGATGGATGTATTCCTCACGATCGGCTCACATTTGATGCTGAATTCCAATCGTGATGTTTGACAGATTTTAAATTAGCGTGCAGAGTGAGATGTGGCCTCCGCCCTCGCCACTCGTTACCGTGACTCCCGCCCTCGCCACCCGTTACCGTGACTCCCCGTGTGCTCGCCTTACTTTTTCTCAAACAGTCCAATTGCACACGTGAACCAGAATGTCCAGTTTTTAATGTTTACCGTTTATTAGGGGTGGTTAAAAATATCTATACGGCAATATATCGCGATTCATGTTTAGCCAGTTGTGACTGCAGTACTTCATCCTTTTTCATTTTATTTTCAATATTTATTCCAGTGAATTTCATGGGAATTAATAAAATGGAGAGGCTGTTTTCAAAGAAATAGTTTTGACTCAATTTGTCCTCTGATCAATATCATCTGATGTACATATACAGGTACTTGTGTTTTCTTTATTATCTTTACTTATTTCGCAGTATCGCGATACATATCGTATCCTGACCAAAGTATCGTGATACGTATCGTGACCAAAGTATCGTGATACGTATCTTATCGTGACCAAAGTATCGTGACCAAAGTATCGCGATACGTATCTTATCGTGACCAAAGTATCGTGATATGTATCGTATCGTGACCAAAGTATCACGATACATATCGTATCGTGACCAAAGTATCGCGATACGTATCGTATCTGGACCAAAGTATCGTGACCAAAGTATCGTGATACGTATCGTATCGTGACCAAAGAATCGTGATATGTATCGTATCGTGACCAAAGTATCGTGATACGTATCGTATCGTGAGGTTCTTGCCAATACTCACCCCTACTATTAATAATAGTAATTCACATCTGCCCGTTATCAATATGTCGGACGTTGTTTATTAGATTTCTTTTGATCAGAATACACAAAGGGGGCCGAGGCTGCTGTTTGTTTTTCTTGTTTTTCTTGTTTTCCTCATGTCTCTGCGTGATTGATCTGATTCTGACGAGCTCGCTGACCGTCTTGTTACTAATTGCTACAGAAGGGAAACGCTCCGATCTTTGGGGGGACTCGCTGTTGTGCTTGAATTTGTGTTGTTTTTTAAGGATATCAACACATGGTGTAGCAAACTCCTGGAGTCGTACAGTAGATAAGAGGCTTATCCCTCCCCTGATAGTGAAGTCGACTGCAAAACCAGACTTGTGAAACATGTTCTTCTACTTTTTCTTCTCCACTTCAGCACAGTGGATTACCCTTACTTTTTATTATTTTTCTGTGGTTCCACTTTCATCTAACCACTCTGTGCTTTACTCTGCTCCTGTAGGAGTTGATGACCAAATTGATAACTGAGACTCCCGACCATCCAATCCCTTTTCTCATTGATCACCTGCAGACCAAGCAAGACAGCCCCAGCAAGCTGCACAGAGCTCTGTCTGGCTCCGCAGCCCTCTGGGCTCAGAGCTCCCCAGGTCAGTCAACCACGACCCCCGACCCCTCCACAATACACACTGTATATGACCAACATACTGCAGGGGCACTCTAAGCAGAAATCTCCCCCCGACAGAAAGCAAAAACCCTCGAAGGGAGAACAGCAACTATGAGAAGCCGTGGCAAATTCACCCGAAGAAGCCGAAGAAGTCCAAGAGCGACCTCGCCGTCTCCAGCATCTCTCCTCCTTCCCCAGAATCCAAGTCCTGTGAGTTTCTTCTTTTTTTTTCTGTTTGTAATCACGTCGATTGTACGCATTCAAACTTACAGACTTGATACTGTACCTGTCGTATCGCTAGTAGCGCAATTACACACTCCGTTGGCTTTAATCTCCATTTTTAATTTGATATAATTATATCTAATTAAAGTCAGTCACAGTGTCCCGCTCTCAGCCTCCAGACGAGTTCATTAGAAAGTTTTTTACACACTCTCAAGATGAATTCACACAAAGTTCTGAGCATTAATGCAAATGAGAAGATATTTTTGGCAGTATTTCTTTTTTTCCCGTCATAAATTAGCGCGGCTATAATGTTGGAATGAAGTATGACACTCACGACACAAGAGGCGAGGTCAGACGACGTGGACGACTTCAATAATTAACGCCGTGCTCCGTCACTGCCAGACCGGCTCTATTTTAGTGCTGCGGTCGGAGCGTCTCTCACCGAGACAGGAAACGGGCGTCTGGGCGAGCGAGTGAGCGAGACAGACAGAGAGAGAGGAAGGATGGGAGAATAATCCTCACATTGAGGCGTACTTAAGTTGTGAGCGTTCGGAGCCTTCGGAACGGTTTCAAAGCAACATTTGAAGTGAAGTCGCATCAAAAATACATGCGGAGGTGTTTCACGTCTCATGAAATCTTAAATAATAAAAAAAGAACTCATCATTATTGTAAAGTGTAGCGAACACAACATCCATCATAAACACATACAGAGTCTCCACTGATGCTGGAGCTCGCTCTCCCTCTCTCTCTGCGGTTTTAATGGAAAGCCTGAGTGGGAATTGCATCCTTTCACCCTTTAATCCAGACTGTTAAAATACAGCAGAGCAACCACACACACAGCGGGCAGGAGATTCTTCTCCGAGCAGCTTAGTCCTTAGAGGCGGGAGGAGGAGCTGTCGTGTTTGAGTTTCATTCTAGGGAACTGTTTTCTTCAAATCCTCACATCCTTCATGTCCATTTAGTCTGGCAGCGCCTCCTCACTGGTTCTTCACGTCGGGAGTAAGACTGTTAGATATGGATGAACTACAAGTAATCCTCCTCCCCCCTACAAAAGAGAAAATCTCCCTTTTTATATAGATATATAAATAATGTGTGAATCCAAACAGGTTATGAATTAACCATCGTATGGATGTTTCTACAGTATTTGGGTCATTTTCTGCTTCTGAGTGATTTTAAATGTTGATCAAGTTCAAGTTTATTAGTCAAAGTAGAGTACAGTGTACCATAAAGTGTAATGAAATGCCGTTTGCCCTTGGCTCTCTCTCAGTCCCCCCCAAAAAAGATAGAAAATAAACATTTACCAGCTGGAATAAAAAGATAATAAATAAATAATTATGAGCATATACATCCTAAATACCACTCAGCCAGGACAGTTTAAAATAAATAAAAAAAGTACTAAAAGAGAGCAGCATAGAACATTAAATTAGGTGCTACCATTCAATCAATAACCAAAGAGACTGATGGACACTTTGCTGAGGATCCAATCAGATCGCAGCGTTTGCTTTCTAGCCAACCTGTTGGTCCTGTTTGTGTTCCAGTGCCGAGGTCCGTGGAGTACCCGTCCTGGGACTGGAGGGAGAGCCGGGACTTTGACGAGCTCAACCACATCCTGCAGGAGAGCAAGAAGCTGGGCAAGGCCCTGGAGAGTCTGTCTCGCAGTGAGTCCAGATAAAGGAAAACCAGATCCAGCAGCAGCCTAATCATGAGATTCTTCTGTGTGCTTTAATGCGTTCTTTCTTCTCTCCGCAGGCATCGCCATCTCCGATGAGCTGGACCAGGTAGATGACATCATCATATCAGAAATCACACTCATGACACCTCGGTGAAGTGGGACTCCTGTCACTCATCACTCTGCAGACATCCAGATATAAACGCCACGTTTAATAACGGAGCCGCCGTCGTCTCACGGGAGCGACACCAGCGTGATAAAGCTCCCTGTTTTGCCCCCCGACCCCCCCTCCTGCCCCGGCTGCAGAGGGGTTTGGGTGATGAGGTCTGGATGGAGACGCTGCACATGTTTTGACAGGGATTCTTCTTTTGTTTTTTGCTCGGTACATGTCCGACGTCCTTGGCTCTCAGCCTGGAGATTTTCTAGCAGGGACGGGGACGGGGAATGAATACTAAACACCTGCTCTGATCACGCCGAGACAATAGCGGTTTAGATTCCCCCAAAAAATGTGTGCTGGGCGATTCTCAGACGATACTACGGTGCTTTTGCATTATATTCAATTACATTTTAAATATAGTGTCATATCACAACCACAGGACACTTTATACACGGAGAAGGACTCATGATTCCCAACATCATGAGCAGCAAAAACAGGCTTTTAGGCAGAAATCTGGAGCAGACCTGGTCTATGGTGGCAGGCGTTTATATACAGGGTTAATATTCCACCTTTACAGCCAACAGAGTGTCATCATTGTGTTTCTGTCTTCTCCATTCAATCCTTTAGAACCTGGGGGGCTATAACCCGGCGGTGCGCCCCCGTGTGGTGGGCGAGTGGGTCGGCCGGGCCGAGGAGGACGCTGACCCGCTGGCCTCTGAGATGCTGCAGCCGCCCGTCCCTCGGGTGAAAACCCCGGTGTGCTGGAGCGGAGACGGCAGCCCCGCCGGCAGGTCGGTGCTCGCCGTCAGATCCCCAAAAAGTTTCAAACTCGCCAGAAAGTTCCCAGAGCTCTTGTCGGCTCTTTAGAAATGAAAAATGAGGAGGTAGAGTTGTGACTGTGGCTGCCGCCGCCTGAGGAATGCCCGTCTGAATGGGTTTGATAATCCCATTTCAAAGGCGTGATTAAACACGCTCGCCATGATACTGCTTCAACCCAGTTTTGGAAATTAAAGCTAACCTCATTTCTGTGCGCTCAAGGCCAAAGGAATTCTGTGCTTGTTATTTAAAAAAAAAAGAAATGACCCCTTTTTGACAATATAATTGCAAACTGTTAAATTGTTTGTCGCCCTCTCAGGAAGCTTTTTATATTTCACCTTTTTATTTTATTTAAAGTCCAAACATCCTGGCACCTCTGGGACTCCTCGGCCAGATGTGTGTGTGTGTGTGTGACTTACATGTGTGTGTGTGTCACACGGCAAGCTGCTGATGTGACTAATTAGAGGACGAGCCGGATATAAAAACCATAAATCATGCTCGGGCCTGAGCTGACATACACACTGTGTTAATCTCATTAGGGTGACTGTATGGGTGGATTATAGGGAGAAATCACTTAGTTAGGAGCCTGGGCTGGGAGATAGGGGTGTGTGTGTGTGTGTGTGTGTGTGGGCTCTGCTCTCCGTGTGTGTGGTCGCTGTCATGTTTACCGTCTCTTATTAACTGAAGGAGTATATTTGGCTCGTCTATAATTGCATTTGCGGGGAACTTCTCCTGATTTCAGCGGTAAATTAATTTAAAAATCAGGTTTGATCAGACGAGATTAAAAAAAAATGACCTCCCTGAGGTTGTAGGTGGTACGTTCCAGACCGGCGTCCCCCACCTGCTCTCTTATTTGTTCCAACCGTCTGCTTCCTCTCACTCTGCCTGTAGTTATATCTCTGTGTTGGACAGCTCCACCTGTCACCGCTGACTCTAAGGAGAGCTGACACACTCTGTATATATGAACGTCTGGATGGATAAGTGCCAGGGACACATGGGAAATCAGATGCAACGCTGGCATTCCAGGTGTAGTCGAGGAAATGGCTCATTTTGACACAGTCTATCTGCTGGAATGAGACTTCTTCATCCCACGTCTGTCAGCGGTATAAACCCTCTTCTTCATGATAAACAGGGAAAGAAACCAAAACCTGCTTTCACTTTCTGGTTGTATTTTGTCGCGGGTCCTTCCACCTCGAGGGGCGGAAGATACCGAGCCACGATTTTCAAAGGAGATATGAACCAATAATATGGTGCAACACATAAAAAGTAACAAGAAAATCTTGTTTTTCTTCTTACTTTCCTGCATTTTATAAAAACTGTGTTGGTGGAGAGAAAATAAAACCATGCATGACCACATATTATCCAATCCAATTATCCCAGAAATACCATTCAGAGAGTATGCATGTCGCCTTATGACCCTTCCATATTATCTGTAAATAGAAGTCATTAAACTGAGATTAGCATCAAATGAATACTCCCTCCGTCTAATCCATGCAATCAATATCTTTACCTGCATAGGAAGGAGATGTGATGATGATATATTTCATTAACTCAATTTGACCTGAGAAATGTGAACGAGAAGCATTTTCTTCTATATTCTTCTATTGTTTTTTTAATTTAAATAAAAGCCATATGCAGCCATAAAGCTCAACAAGAGGATTTTGTCTATATGGGAATTCATGTATATTAAAAAATAGGGAACTTGTTCGTTCTAGATTTCAGCAACACGTTTCAGACTCTTGGAAACCTTTCATGATGTAGATCTTTTTTATTTTCTTTCTCCCACGTCCCTTTAATTCTCTCGGTGCTCACCTCGCAGCAATTACCCCGTCTCCTCCCGCCCTGCTGCCGTTTATAGCCAGGTGTTCTGCACCTGCACGGCTCCACGGCAACCAATCCATGTTATTTGGTTTCCCGGCTGCAACAAAGTGGGGAAAAAGGCAGTCACATATTTGCACACCAGGATGGAGAGGATGTCATTACTATAAGAACATAGTGTTATAAAACGTGTTATTATGATTCAAAATAAGATTGATGAAGGTTAGAGGCTGTACGTGGGGAATAATCACTCCTCTCTCCTCAGCCTGAAGATGGACTCGAAGAGTAAAGGCCTGAAGGAGCAGCAGCAGCATCACAAGAAGCTCCTGGCGGCCATGTTGTCCCAGGACTCCTTCGACTCGCTGCACAGCCCGGCGCCCTCCGTCGCCCCCGAGGAGGAGATGGAGGACGAGGACGACGCCATGGAGCTGCTAGGTAACGTAGTTCTGTTTAAACACCTGTCTGATATTCCTGTCTTTGGGAGTGAATCTACATCACTTTAACCTTTCAGCAGACAAACTAATGAAAGGACAAAGAAGAAGAACATTCTTTAGCTTGAGGACATCGAGATAAACACATTTAATTGGTGGTTTTTCATGTATTCTTCTGGATAACATCAAATATGTCCTGGAGCTTTTATAGTTCAAAGTATTAATGGTAAATATGAAGTTTTAATTTTCTTAGAAAATGCTTGAAAAGCATTTTTCATAAAAGTGGAAAAGCTCTTTTGGTATGAAAGTGGTGGAAATGAAACGTAAGTGGAGATTCAACCTGAAGTGCATCTATGTGTTGTACTCCAGAGCCCTTTAGTCGCCGCTGTGAGAGGAAACTACACTTCCTGTTTACATAGTTGGTCCAGATGCTGAAAAATCACAAGGTCACGTCTCCTTTTATTAACTGGTGCGTTCAGGTTCCTCCGTGCTTCATCTGAGAGCCTGTCTCCCTGCATGTGCAGACAGACGGGACCTAGTATGGATGTCTCCCTGCAGTTGTAACACACAACCACAGCTCTGGTGAGATTAAACACACCGGCAGCTTCTTCTGTTTGAATCGTCGTAACACTCGGAAAAGTCAACTTTTCTACAAATCCGACTGAAGTCCCTCGTTTCTCCCACGCCGGCTAACAAATGTCTGAGACACGGCCCTCTCTCTGGGGAATAACAACCCGCTCCTTCATTTCATTTTTTTTATTTCCCCAATTACGGAGCCTCAGTGTCTCTGCCGCGGTGACGTACGTCTTCGCTCTGCTGTCACGGCGCCGCCGCCGAGGCTTATTAGTGGGATCTTTTTTATCGGGGTCATCCGGGGTCGCGTTGCTTTATCGAGACGTGTTGCACGGACTACATCTGCTACAGATGATTGTTCTTATTCTTACAGCTTTTTAAAAAATGAATTCCCTGCTTTACATGCAGAAATTACAGGAAAAAAGATGTCTTTAGAAAACTGTGAGACAAACTCTACTCTCTATTTACTTCTACAGCATTTCTGTGAATTTATTTTATTGTTATTTGAAAAGACGCAGCGTTTCATCTTAAAGACTAGTTTTTATCTTTTTCTCCTTCTGTGAAAATACATAAACACAGAGCTTCCTTTGCTTTTCCATCATCCAAACACATCGTGACCCAGGATGGCCGCATATATTAATAACGGCGATAAATCGAGCCATAAAGCCGGGTGTTGATGGCTGTGATGGCCCTCCTTGATCTGAGCTCTGGGCACTTCCCCCCCCCTCCGGTCCAGGGCAGTAACTCAAAGGGAATCATGTGGCGAGGTCATTTCTGATCTGAAACCGCCACCGTGTTGACTGTCACTCCACTGCAGAGAAACGGATGATCCTCTGGGACCATGTCTGGGCCCCTTTTTCTTTTTTAAATTTAGAAAGAGGGTCTTGGCACAAACTCTGTGGCTCTGACTGAAATGCGCTGCCAGAGATGACTGATGCTCCTCGGCTGGAATGGCGATGCCATGATAGTATATTGATCCCTGGAGGAGATATTTATCTTTTTTTTCCTTGCTGCCGTTCCACATGAAGGTCAGCTGCTCAGCAGCAGGCTGGGGGGGGGGGGGGGGGGGGGGGGGGGGTTCAGTGATGAAAGGAGGAAATCAATGGAACTGGACGATACAGCAAAGCCTACAATTTACAGTTACTTAGGGACACAGAATACCATATTTTTGCATTCTTCTCTCTTAATTAATCAATCATTTAATCAAGCAATTGATCAATTAATTGCTAATTGATAGCTTACCCATGCAGGTTAAATGATGCATTGCCATTATGTGAAGTCTCTTCCAAGCAGCAATAAAGTCACTCCACAGAACCAGAGGTTGTTGGAGGGATGTCATTCAAACATTTGCTTAGGGTTCCCTCCAGTGGCCATAATGTGGCATTACAGCTGCTGTGTGTAAAAGCCTGTATGGAAGCACCCATAGGTCAAAGGTGTTTCTAGAGGTGTTCTGTCTGGTGTGCTGCAGAGAAACATACTGCACATTAACTCCAGATCCAGTTCTGTTTCATCTGTTGAGCAGAGGTTTGTGCTAGTTAGCCGTTAGCCGTTAGCCTCCGTGAGAGGAGAGGCCGTGTTGCATAAAATCCACTGGGAGGCAGGAAAGGAGCACTAGTTTGTCCAGCTGTGTAACAACGAGAATAAAGTTCCTTATAACAGAAGATGCAAAGACACTGAGCAGAAGGTTCCAGCACCTGGATAAGGAGCTTACCATGAAGTGGTTTACAGAGATTCTTCCCAACGTTGTCCAGTTTGAATACAGTCATAAAAAAGACACGGCTTAGGGTTGATTTGTTGCTTTCAGATTGAAAGCTTTTCAGTTCTATACCGATCTGGATTAAGAAATAAGCTGAATTTAGCGTGTGGGGGGAGAAACACCCAGTTTTCTTTATTTTAATTGAAATGATCAAGTGTGTAAAGTCAAGTAAATTCTTATTTAGATACCTGTTACTACATATTTCTTCTTTTTTTAACAGTAAATGTAATATATTATTACTTATATACCGACCCACTCTGGCGCCGGTCCTGAAACAGGAGAGGAGGAGGTGAGAGTAGCGTTACCGTGGCGACAGCGAGTGTTTGCTGAGGGCAGGATGATGTCTGATCTCTGATACAGAATACATCTGGATGAGTTACAGCGACTGTGTGTGGCTTTTTGGTTGGAGGATGTCATGTCTGGAGCTTGTGGTATGATACGGGTTCGGGTTGTTGTTAGGGTTAAGTTTAGGGTTGTTGTTAGGGTTAAGTTTAGGGTTGTTGTTGGGGTTAAGTTTAGGGTTGTTGTTAGGGTTAAGTTTAGGGTTGTTGTTGGGGTTAGGGTTTATGTTGGGGTTGTTGTTAGGGTTAAGTTAAGGGTTGTTGTTAGGGTTGTTGTTGGGGTTGTTGTTGGGGTTGTTGTTAGGGTTAAGTTTAGGGTTGTTGTTGGGGTTTATGTTGGGGTTGTTGTTGGGGTTGTTGTTAGGGTTAAGTTTAGGGTTGTTGTTGGGGTTGTTGTTAGGGTTAAGTTTAGGGTTGTTGTTGGGGTTAAGTTTAGGGTTGTTGTTGGGGTTGTTGTTAGGGTTAAGTTTAGGGTTGTTGTTGGGGTTGTTGTTGGGGTTAAGTTTAGGGTTGTTGTTGGGGTTAAGTTTAGGGTTGTTGTTGGGGTTGTTGTTGGGGTTAGGGTTTATGTTGGGGTTGTTGTTGGGGTTGTTGTTAGGGTTAAGTTAAGGGTTGTTGTTAGGGTTAAGTTAAGGGTTGTTGTTGGGGTTGTTGTTAGGGTTAAGTTAAGGGTTGTTGTTAGGGTTGTTGTTGGGGTTGTTGTTAGGGTTAAGTTTAGGGTTGTTGTTGGGGTTTATGTTGGGGTTGTTGTTGGGGTTGTTGTTGGGGTTGTTGTTAGGGTTAAGTTAAGGGTTGTTGTTAGGGTTAAGTTAAGGGTTGTTGTTGGGGTTGTTGTTAGGGTTAAGTTAAGGGTTGTTGTTAGGGTTGTTGTTGGGGTTGTTGTTAGGGTTAAGTTTAGGGTTGTTGTTAGGGTTAAGTTTAGGGTTGTTGTTGGGGTTTATGTTGGGGTTGTTGTTGGGGTGGTTGTTAGGGTTAAGTTTAGGGTTGTTGTTGGGGTTGTTGGGGTTGTTTATGGGGTTTATGTTGGGGTTGGGGTTGTTGTTAGGGTTAAGTTTAGGGTTGTTGTTAGGGTTGTTGTTGGGGTTGTTGTTGGGGTTTATGTTGGGGTTGTTGTTGGGGTTGTTGTTAGGGTTGTTGTTAGGGTTGTTGTTGGGGTTTATGTTGGGGTTTATGTTGGGGTTAGGGTTGGGGTCGTGTTTATGGTTGGAGTTAGGGTTGCATCCTCTTTTTATTTTGGCTGTATCTTCGGAGCGTTAAGTCGTAGAGACACGGGCTAAAGTCTGGTGTGTTCAGAAGGAGGGTGATTAAAGTCATTCACAACATTTACTTAGACCTGCTAAATGACTGAAAGAGTAAAGCTGTTATTATTAGCTTTATGGCAGATGATAATACAAATGATGTGTTGAAAACCAGCAGGGGGAGAAATAAAAAGTAACAATACTTAATTGTAAAATGGTTCTATTTCATGTTAAGTCCTGCATTAAACTGTACTTTTAAGACATGAATACATCAATATTCGTCTCTATGAGTTTTTACTTATATGAGGAAACATCTCCTGTTGTTTCATTTTGTATTTAGTCTTTTTTTAATAAATCCTGCAGTGACATGTGCCGTGTTGAGAGCCAGTTATGTGAACATGTTTAACATCATACCTGCTCAATATCTGCATGTTGACGTGTCCATGTAAAGCTTCTCTTATTATGTAACTTGACATTGTTTTTACACGTTGTTTTTATATTGTGGAGTTTTAAACAACGTGAGCATTGTATTCTATAAGCTCATATGTTTTAAAAGTATCTTAATGATTCTAAACATGGCGACTAGTAAAGCTGTCATGAATCGTGAGTTAAAAAACAGCCTTTTTAGTCCCCTGTCTTCCTAAATATCCGTTGACGTTGTAAATAAATTGTAAAACATGGTTCGTGTGCAGCAACGTAACGGTCGTGAACGGACTGATTGCAGATCAGTGTCTCTTTGTCCTCCAGGCTGCAGTCAGGCTGCCAGAGTGAGCAGACAAGGCACACACTTCATGACGCCAGCACCCCCCACCCTCTCTCACCCCCCACCCAACACACAGACACACTCCTAATGCCCCCATTGCCCCCTTTTCATGCAAACATCCCAAAGACACAACAGTTGCCGTGGAGACGATGTGTCATCCTGGTAGCTCTGAGGAGGCGGATGAGAACATCCCACTAGATCTCTCACTCCGGCGTTTAAAAGGTGCCGGGTTCGAAACCTCTGAAGGGTTACTGCGGCGTCGATCCGACGCCTGCAGGGCGCTGCCGACGGATTCTCCAATCGGGAGGCAAATTGCTGCGGTGTTACGGCGGTGTCACTGGAAGCAATTACCGATTAGACGAGGAGACGATGCGGCGAGATTTATGATCACGTGGCGGACGCATCTGAATGCCTCGGATGAACCGGCAGATTATCTGGAGGGAGAAAAGGAGCTGAATGAATACTGTTAGCAGACAGGAGCTAAGAGATGGCAGATAGACACACAGGGCTGATATCTGGGGATGGAGTAGTTACTGATAAAGTGTGTGTGTGTGTGTGTGTGTGTGTGTCTGTGTGAATAGGTGCATTGTGTGTCGTAGGTAAAAAAAAGTGAAAATACAAAACTAAAGTTACATCACTGTTCTCTTCACTGCAAAATCAAGATTTAAGAGACAAGCAAGTTGTAGACGTGATGTCAGGATGCTGTAATCTGTGTGTGTGTGTGTGTGTGTGTGTGTGTGTGTGTGTGGGTGTGTGTTTATCACAAACGAGGATCTCCCTAAAGAAAAATAGACTGAAAGGAGAGATTTGCTGGTTCGTCC
The DNA here is from genome assembly GCA_029853015.1 of Chelidonichthys spinosus. NCBI lineage: Eukaryota > Metazoa > Chordata > Actinopteri > Perciformes > Triglidae > Chelidonichthys > Chelidonichthys spinosus. Next base: position 19,686,841 of record CM056837.1, read on the forward strand.
CCATCAGCCGTTGTTTGCATGTTTATGAAAGTAAAATCAGAATCTCTTCCTGTTGGTGTTTGATGGATCACTTCTTCTTATTTCTAAGTGATTAAAATCATCCGTCTGAACTGTAGATGGCAGCCTTGATCCCGGCAGACAGACTGACTGCATTTTTGACTTTTTAAAATTTAAGTACATGCTCCGACGGTGGCTGGCGTTGTGGCTGGCGATGCATCAGGCTCCACCGCGTCGTCTCTAATCTCTGTGATATTTGCGGTTAGAAAGTGAGTTGAAAGGACCCGAGGTCTACGATAAGACTTTCCACAGGCCTCCGAGCTGTGATGTGTGTGTGTGTGTGTGTGTGTCCCATCTGATTCTGATCAGGGCTTTTTTTTTACTGCACAAGAGTGCTGGAGCCCAACAGGCATATTTTAAGGCCCTCCCTAGGGAGGAGGAGGAAGGAGGAGGAGGGAGGAGGGGGGAGGAGGAGGGTGCCATTGAAAGCACCGAGACGTAATTATGAAATGTAAGTGGGGAATATTGTTTTTATTACAAAGCCAAACAGACGCGTCTCCGCCGCCGTGACTCACATCAAAGATGTCTGCGTGACGACGAGCGGCGCTTTGGTGTCGGAGGCGTTTTAATGGAAAACAAATGGAGGCTTGTACGTGTGAAAGTGTGAGGTCTGCAAGTGTCACTCTGTGGGCCTTATATGTGTGTGTGTGTGTGTGTTGTGTGTGTGTGTGTGTGTGTGTGTGTGTGTGCAAGCCATCTATCACTTAAACACTATTAATTACAGTGTTGTGTTCATGAAAGAATGGAAAATGTTGCTTTTTCAGAAGAGACACGATAACTATAAGCTGCTTTGATGAGACGCCTCGGCATCAGGATGATGATGATGATGATGAAGGTGTGTGTGTGTGTGGCGTCGCATGCCCCTCCCCCATCTGTCAACACGTCGTCCTGGAAGGTGTATATTAACTTATTTCGTGAAGCCAATTATGACTCCGGCTCTGTGTTTTCCAGCCGGTCGGCCCGTCGCTGTCTAAACAACATGAAAGTACATGGAAACTTGTACCCCCCCCGACACACACACACACACACACACACACACACACACACACACACACACACACTATGCTCCTCTCTGCCTTGTGAGTGAGTGATTGCGGCACGGAATTCCTTTTGTTTGGAATTGCATCGCTGAAATAGTTTCCATTTCACCTCCTCCTTCCTCCTCCTTCCTCCTCCTTCCTCCTCCACCCCCCGTTTTTTATTTATCTGCCACGTCCCGTGGTTAGAGGGGGGTGGGGGGGGGGGGGTAACGCATGGCTGCCCGGCCGGTGCCCAGGGAGTGGAAACGTGACGGCGGCTGACAAAACGACGGGGCGAGTGTGGACAGACGTGTGTTGTGTCTAGACAGGGAGGGGGGGGGGGGGGGTCTCAGGGGAGACTGTAAACCATCATGGTGGTATTTGTGGCTTCTATTGTGAACCCGGAGGGAGAATACACTCAATCATCTATCTATCTATCTATCTATCTATCTATCTATCTATCTATCTATCTATCTATCTATCTATCTATCTATCTATCTATCTATCTATCTATCTATCTATCTATCTATCTATCTATCTATCTATCTATCTATCTATCCATCCCTCCGTTCTGTATGGGACGCACCCCAGACAAAAGCCTTGGTTTACCTCGGTGACCCCTGAGTGTCTGAGATTAGCGTTCACTTCCTTCAGACGCCGCGGTCTTTTCTCTCCATTATCGTGTCGTTTCACATTTAAGTAAAAAAAAAAGCAAGAAAAGGAAACGTGTGGGCCAGACAAAGAGGGGAGTCGGGGTGACGAGCAGCTGTGTACACTGAGGTCATGTTCTCCTTCAGGGTCAGAGCTGCTCCGCTTATTTTTTCCCCCTTGTTTCGTAAGAGAGTCGCAAGCCACGCAAGTGAATGTTTCCAATTGTCAAGTAGTGATTTGTATGGCAGGGCTGCGACCCAAAGACAATCTGGCGTGTCCCATTTGTCGGCCTCCGAGTGAAGGGGGGGGTTAGAAGTGGGATTGGACGTGAGGAGCGGAGGCCTGAACACGAGCAGTTCCCACGGCTAGCAAATTGCCCCCAAATCGTTGGTGGCTCCCCCCCCCCCCCCCTGAATGAAGTGATGAATGGGACATTTAATATCGCCCCTGCTTCAGGGGAGAACTGGAATGAATCTGAAACAACACTCGTTCTCAGACGGGACACGAGTGACACGACTAACGCCAGCGGTCTCTGTGAAGGAGTGTCATACTGTAATGGAGGCAGAGATGCTGTAGTTAAGAGTGTCACTTTGTTGGCATGAAGGCGACTGGAACTGTCATTACATAATGAGATTTATTAACTGGACGTGAGAATCCATATCCGTATTGTTTTTAATCCCACAAATGTCTGAAAATAACTTCATAATTCCCCTTAAAGTGGTTGAGATATTCCAGTGTATCACGGCTGAATCCACACAATTAAAAGGTGTTAAAACATGTGAGTTATTTTGTTTGTGCTCACAAGAGTCGGTATGGAGGTTTAAATGAGTGGGTTGGATGGCGGCGGTGCGTTCAGGTGTCTCGCTGGATGATTTCCTGATGGATGGAGGGAGAGAGTCCTCACCAGCGAGTGTCATCCAATCTAATCCAGGTGATTAGTCACGCATTCTCCTTTGTCAAGGTGTGAGGCCCGAACCCAGGTAACGTGATCCCTACGTGTGTGTGTGTGTGTGTGTGTGTGTGTGTGTGTGTCCGGTCATGTGAAACCAACATTTAATACTTTTACACGCCGGTCTGGATGCACCACAGCAGAAAAACAATGGCAGGGAGAGAGTGAGTAAAGACACACTGGATGTCCTGAAGGCAACACCGCATATCGTCATGGCGACGGGAGCCAAAAAAAGTGTTCATTCAATGTGTGTTTTTAAAGAAACACCTCGCGCTCGCTGTTCATTCTCATAACACGGAAAGCAACTGCAACGAGGACTCATCCAAAACCAGAACGGTCTGGCCCCGGGTCTGGCCCCGGGTCTGGCCCTGGTCTGACTCCCCCCTCCCTCTTTGATCCTCCGTTGTGTTTAACGAAGCGTTGACTTATTATTCAACTTCACTGCCGTTCCTTCATAAGTCCTGTGATTTATGCTTTCTTTCCCCCCCCCATCATTAACTAAAAACGTGCGTCCGCGTGTTCGATGCCGAATGTTTCCGTCTTCGCGCCGCGTCCAAACCCTCCGAACTCTGAGTTCCATGTGGAGAGAGTTTTCATCGCGTCGGGAGCAGCTGTGTTTTGAGATGAAGCAGATAGCCGAGAGAAATAAAAGAAAGTTTATTTAACATTCACATGAGGAGAAAATTGTTCTGCACCTGTTTTCTGTGTGTGTGTGTGTGTGTGTGTGTGTGTGTGTGTGTGTAGTCGTCGTGGCTGCAGACAGACAGACGGAGAGGAAGAAGATGTTGGGATGAACAATGCTGGCGTCTGATACATATGGACTTCTTTAGAGAGTCGGAGGGATGTGTGTGAGTGTGTGTGTGTGTGTGTGTGTGTGTGTGTATTGAAGGACACAGGGGTAGATCAGACGAACCCCAGCTCTCCATCTTCCTCTTACCGCTTCATGTTTCCCCGCTGACTTCATTGTGTCTCCTCGGCTTGTTAACTTCCTGCGTCTGCGGCGCCGTGAAACGACATATTAACAGATCCGTATTCATGATGCACGTATGGATGTTACGTATGTGCAAAGTGTGTGAACTTGCTCTTGTGTGCTCCTTTTGTGGTCTCTGAGCAGACTTCAGTCATCACCAGCATCACTTTGAGACCAAAGTATGATTAACGACCCTTTCTCTTCCTTCTCCTCCCCCCTCCCTCCTCCCCCTCTCCCTCCCTCCCTCTCTCAGAGGACCTGGATGACCTGAGGATGGAGGGCGTAACGGGCTTGGCTCCGTCCGGCAGTAAGTTCAGCCAGGGACGCAGCTCCTACCAGGCCGAACCGCAGGCCAAAGTCACACTCAACATCTGCTCCAGGTGTGCCAGGTAAACGCCCCCGCCTTCTATCATACCTTTACAGTAGAGCTCCGTCTGTTCCGAGCCTTTAAAGGAACACTTTAGGAAGTATTAGAGGTAACCTCTTGGGATGTGCCATCTCCTTTTCGAGGGGGTCCGAACAACTTTAATACAATGAAAACACAATTTAGACAAACATACATTCAAAGCTTCAAATATGATATATATTGAGTTATGGACATGAAGAATATAATGAGAATACTGGGCATTCTTGAACATAATGATGATATGGATCGAATATTTGCAGGTTGTTCCAATCAGACATCAACATGTCATCATGTCTGTCCAGTAAATATACCAGCCTTCAAACTAAGAGATGTATTAGCATCAGTTTCTGAGTGTTGGGTGTGATACCTTGGGGCAGGTGTGGGCAGGACCTCCTCCTGATCTCCGTCCCAGATAACCGGGTATCTGTTCGATGGCCTGCCTCCTCCTCCTCTGTTTTGGGGTTTTGGAGTTTGTTTGTTTCCTCCTCTTCTTTCATTCCTGCAGCTTATCGGGTCTTCGGGGCTGCGGGATGTTGTCTGGAAGGTTTCCAGCAGGAGGATGAATGCTATCAGTAGATTCTCTTCACCCGCTAGTTTATGTTCTGGATGTTTTGTAAGCAAAAAAAAACAGTTTATATCTTCGGTTTATCACCCCCGGGTCGGATCGGCATCTGTATCTGGAGTCGCTCTTGGCTCAGGCATTCTGTTTTTTTTGTTTTGTTGTTCTTCCCGTGACTAAAATGTCAAGACATCTGTTCTCCTTCTCTGTCCTCGTCCTCTCCTTCTGGTTCACTCCAAATTCTTTGCTTTCGTCCTCTATAACCTGACCACAAGAAATACTCCCCAAAGTTTTACTGGCGTCGGAGTCGCGGGCTGTCGTAGTCATATTTGGTGAGTGTGAGGGCCATAAACAGATCACCAAGCTGGGAAAGTGTTGCACGCGTGGTCGGTTTGTGCTTTTGGTGGATTTTTGGAGGATGGCGTGTTGGTGGATTCACACGGGATGCATGCACACAGATAGTGGATGTCAGGGAGAGGAGCATTAACACTAAAACACGGCTAAAACACTAACATATGAGGTGCAGTTAGTGCCACACCTGCAGGCAGCGCGACTGTACAGATGTGCAACCTTCATTCTTACAGTTCGTTAAGTATATATGATGGTTCTTCATGGGTCAGGGAGTTCCAGGTTCTGAAAAGCGGTCGGATGGAGACCGAGCTGCTGCTTTGCCTCCTCGGAGCCGAGGGGGGGGAGGCGACGCTCGCTTTCACACCCACAGCGTGAAGGCGATAACTCGGTTCCTCACCTCGCTCCTGCATATTACTGTGTTCAACAAGCACCTGTGATATTACAGGCCGAGGGCATGAGGACTGTTTAAAGGTCCGGACATATTTCTGGAGGAAACAGAGGAGCAATAGGAAGCATCATGACTGTAAATTGAGGCCACGTTTATAGAAAGCAGGGTATTTAGAGAAACTAATATTCCCCCCTCTGTTTTCATTTACATCAACCTGTATTAATCTGCTGTTGAGCATCATTATTACTATACCAAACCTATGGGCTGCAGTGTAGGGAGAAGGATAAAGCCATCTAAGCCAATCAGAATCCTCAAAATCAACAAATAACACAACTTTGGCCACTTTGGCCAGTTTTTAGAAATAATCGTTTTCTGTTATAAAAACGCGGCTTTTCGTGTAAATAAGAGGCCAAACCGCGTTCGTAATAAAAATATCTGCGTTTTCCCTTCGTGTGATATGATATTGGTGACAAGAGGTGCCTGCGCGGAGCCCAAAAGGTATTAGAAGACAAAACCCACCCTAGTTCCAGACTTCAGAGCAGCTTCTGATAGACTGGCGACCTGTCCAGGGTGAACCCCGCCTTCGCCCAATGACAGCTGGGATCGGCTCCAAACCCCCACCCATCCAGCGTTAGACGTAGATGGTGTACATTATTTGGATTATATAAGGACATAATCTCTTTCCTTTCTGAGCCCCAAAGCTGAAATGTTTCCCAGCTTTTTGACACCTTTTTTTGCCGCCGTCTCGTCCCTTTGCTCTGGTCCTCGCCACCAAGCGGTCCAGTCAGTCCCTGTATCCGATCAGGAAACACTTCCTCTGGCCCTCTCTTCCTAAAGTGCCATGTGGCCCCCGCTGTGTTGTGGTCTCCGTCCCTCGGGGGGCCTACAGCTGTGGTCGCAACAGAGTTTGCAAAACGCATCCCAGACCTCGGGCCCGGTCCGGAGAAGTCTGGCGGTGCGGTCCAAGGGATAGATCTCCACAAAAAAAAAAAGGCTCTTTTTTTTGGGGTCTTGTAGTTCTCATTAAATTAATTGCTTTCATATCAGGAATGCACCGAGGGAATGGTAGTCGGGGCGTTGCGGTCGGCGAGCAGCTTTTGTTCGGGGAACGGGAATGCCCTGCGATAGTCATCTTGGGTACTTTTTAATGGTTATAAAGGCCATTAAAGAGAGGAGGAGACAGGGCGAAGGATGTTTAAAGAAGGGGAAGAAACAGAATACACTGTGTTTCTGCTTTTACCCTCATCGGCGAGGTAGAAACCAAAGAGGCCCTGCGGGTGTGACGGAATGCAGTCGCGCCATAAAGGCCTTTTTTTTTGCCTTTTGTCTTCGGCGAACGGTTGCGCCGATGACATGGAAATACGCAGCGAGAGCGTTTTGAGCCAAAGCAGTGTGTAATTACAGTTAATATGGCGTGATTTACATCTTAACGTCGTTTAAACGGGCCCTCAGAAGAATAAAAGCGTCGTTTTGGGTTTAGGAGTGCGTGAATTTGAGTGCAAAAAGCCTCGTGAAGTGTGTTTATCTTCTGTTCCAACAACTGTTTGTGTTTCACCTTCATACCTTCCTATCTCAGGGGAACTTGAATCTTTTAGTACCTTTAAGGGAGGCAGTCAGAATCTCTCGGACCCGCTTCCCTTTCAACCCGAGCGGATATCTGTGAGGGGAAGGGAAAATAGGGGCTTGGATCGCATGGCGATAACCAACAGTAACCGAATGATTCCAGGGGAAGCAGAATCTGTGTTGACGCTGCGTCGGCAAATTCTGGAAATAAGTGAGCTGTGTGTGTTTTAATCCACGCGCCACACGTCTGTGACGGATTGATTTCCCAGCCGGATGAGAAGCATGTGATGACGAGATAGCGGACCCGCGACCCCGACCCGACCCCGCCAAACACTTCCTCTCCGTCTCGTCATCTCAGACTGTCTTTTTTTTTTCTCTCCCTCTTATCTGAAATTCAATTTCCAAAACATGAATTGCAGCGTTGTTGGTTGAAGGATGCATGATGTGTGTGTGTGTGTGTGTGTGTGTGTGTGTGTCCAGGTTGCAGGGGGACAGCCTATCAGACGGCAGATCTGAAGAGGAGCACAAGCCTCACGTATCTGAGCAAGCTGTACCCGACATCTCCTGTAAGTTGCACCTCACAGTTCAATTTCTAGCTGTTGTATTTTTGTGGTCTGACCCCTCCTCCCCCCTCCCCTCCTCCCCCCTCCCTCCCTTATTGTGTGTGTTTGTCTGGAGCAGCTCCATTGCCCGGGGCGGACACGGCGGCGGGACGGTTGCAGGAATGCGAGGTCTTGTCTCAGGTGTCGTGCTCTGTAAGTGTCCTCCCCTGCATCCATCACCGAACAATTAAGATCGCTTTACAGCCATGAATTACGGCGTCACTCTCTCCTGCTCGGCCCTCTATTGTGTGACAAGCCAGCGTGGAGAGAAGAAAACACCTCCAGCCCTCTCGCTTTAACGGGATAAGAACTGTTTCGGCTCACGCAACAGTTTGCCGCGTTGATGAAGTGAGAGAAACCTCCCTGTATCACTTTGCTTCCCTCGATTGTGTCCGATGTGAAAGGGGAAAGAAATATCTAGTGACACTGATTTACTTTAATACAATAGAGCTAAATGTTTATGGGTTACAGGAGTAGTTTCAATAGCGTGATAACCTCCAAAGCTTCAGGGAAGAAACCTATAGAGGGCTTAATGTGGACCACGCCAGACACTCACATGCTGTTAATAAAGCAGTCAGCTCAGACGCCAGTACCCTTTTTTTTATAATTACCAACCCCCCAAAATAAAGCCTTTTCTTTTCTTTTTACCTTTTTTCTTTTTTTATAATTGCCCAATCCAAGTGTCGGACATGGCCTTTTTTTTTCTTTTTTTTTTTACGGCATGTTTTAAAGAAAGAAAAGGCGTCTCGGAGCCGAAAAGCATCGCCCCGTGTGTGGAGCAGATGCAGAGAGGCTCCAGACTAACTGGGAGCAGACTTTTTTTTCAGAGACCGGTTCAATCAAAGCCTGGAGTCCAACCATCTTCCACTCTTTCCCTCAAAGTGAACATCCAAGGTTGTCGTCTAACTCTAGATTTAAGCTGATTAATTAAATATCACCGCTGACCTTCTAAACATCTCCACAGGTTAAGCGCCTCGTCTGGCACGCTTAAGAATCAGGTACTAATGCGTCCCACATGGAAAACCCCCCGAGTGCAAAGCGTCTCCTGTCATCTACTGTAGCTAATGTGGCCGTTTTTGTGTTTAATTGCTTACGTTTGGCTGTCTTTGAAAAGGCCAAATGCAATTTGTAATAGCTTGTTAGTTTAACTGGCCCTTCAGGGACCCGCGGGCCGCAATCACTAAGAGAAAAAAAAAGGAATGCAATGCATTTACCAGCTTATTTGGATGAAAACACAATGGTTGAAGTCATACATTATGAGAAATTACTTTTTTAAATCAACTTATGTGAAATATTTCATTCTGCAGAACCTGTTTAAGGACATGTTGCCCATAAAGTTCCTCTAATTCCTATTTAAATGCATCATTAATCACTTTTAACCAGGTGTAATGATTATGTGTCCCAATTATCCAGGTGGGATTAATTCATGCATAACGTCAGTTTGGCGCAATAAAAGACAAGACATTTGCAAATGATTCCAACTTTATGGGCGACCCTGTATATGTGTAAGAACATAAGTTGCCCTTGCATCGGTGGAAAAGTGGCCAATTGTTTATTCACGTTGCCCAATCAGACAAAGGATGCGTGTGACTCTCTTTTTAAAGTCAAATTTAATTTTCAGCACATTTCATCCCGCGTGGCGGCCGTTAAAACCTCGCGTTGTGGTGCGATTAAAAAGCCTGGTGATGTTGGAAAGTAAACACTGTTAATGGTTATCATTATTAGTCCGACGGGCCCCCTGCCTCCGCCAGCTCCTTTAGGTGATAATTGCCTCATAAAGGCAAAATACTTTCCTAAAGCAATCGCCGGGTGCAAATTTCTCCGTCTATAGTTCCCTTTGTGAGTGTGGAGCGATACGTTTGAATCAAACTCAGCTCGTGTGGAGTGGTTGGGGTGTTACCGTCATAAAAAGTCTGTTCATTTGTACGGTAGGAATCAGATAATTAGTGTGATACAAGGCAGAGCCATTGTGATGCTTTATTTTTGTTTCCGAGGGGGGATTTTGGCCGCGTTTCAAACCCATCCACTACATGTTTTTTTTTTGGCACCAGCTCTCCACACCTCCACAGCTATGCGTGCATGCTTATCCTCTGTTGCAGAGCTCTGTAATTTCAGCAGTTTTTTTTTTTATTCCTCTAAGGTTTGTTTAGGATTTCCAGATTTTCCATATTAGTGGTTTTCCTTCATTTGTCGTGTGCCGTGCCTCCAATTAGTGTGAGAATGTAAGCTGTGTGTGGTGGAGTCCCTTCCTCTCATGCTTTTGTTTCTTTAAGACTTTTTTATCATTTCGTTTCATTGTAGAGCTTCGTACGTTTCATTGTTTTTGCCATCTTTGGCACCCTGGGTGATCCGGGCTACTGCATGTTGGACCCCTAAAGACCAGATCAGCCTCCAGACCGGACTGTGAGGTTGGTTTTCAGACCTACTACCAACCGTTTTATCCATCAAAGGTAGTTAATTTGGCCTCATATAAATAAAAGCAACAATAAGCATCAACATCATCACCCTAAGGATCTTAATGAGGCGTTGATGGATTAATTAGAAACATAAATTCACAGGAAGTTAGCTTCATAAACTCACAATTTGTTGCTTTTTTCCTCTGATTATTGCTCCTCTCTCAGCTAGTTTTTTTCCTACTTATACGCCATCGTAGTATATCTGAGCTGCGTGAGAGGGATGCATTGTTGGAGAGGAGGTTTTTTTTCAATGTAAATTAAATTTCGCTGCTATTCGACACTTTTTAATCCCTGCAAAGAATCCTCTCATTTCCCGGTTTCCTCCCGTTTCTCTCATTGGCTCGACTCTGACATCTTCTCCATGTGACCGAGGCAGAGACGCTACGTCATGTAACCTGTCTTTGCAACGCCTGAAATAAGAGTCAATATCCGGTTTGCTCTTGGCCGTGGTCAGGCAGCGGTTTGGGCCTGTGTGACTCCGTGTACAGCCCAGAAAACTATTAGGTGATTCAAAACAACAGGAACCCATTCAAACGTGGAGCGTTGACTCCTCATTTCCCTGTTGGGGACGGCGGAATCGGTGATTTGGAAAATAAAACAGCATCTCATGCATCTTTACAGTTGGTGGATTTAAAGAAGATTGGATTTTGTCAGGAAAGATTTGCACTTCATTATTTTGGAGCTTTGCTATGAATTAATTTGTTGTTTTGGTTAGAAAAAAAAGAACCCAGCGTTCTCGATCTCGCACATGTGCAGATGGAATCCTGATGCCGACAAGCTGCTCATCTCCTTTGCTCAGACATCAACTCGTTCCCTCGTACCTGATTGGACGAAAGGCTGAGTCTGGTTGTATATATGCTCCTGTGTGTGTGTGTGTGTGTGTGTGTGTGTGTGTGTGTGTGTGTGTGTGTATTAGTCCCTATGTTACTCACCCTGACCACAACAAGAGCGCCCGGGCTCTGCGGTGGTCTCGGACCCAGTTTGAGGTCCCGTGACGTCATGCACACATCCCACAGCGGGTCCTCGGCGTGCGGTGGCGGCGGCGGGCGGCGACGGAGCGAGCCCACAGATTGTGGTGATTATCGCTGCTGACCACACACGTATAGCTGCACACACATGCAGCCTATAAACCATGTGACTCTCGCTGTCCTGTTTGCTTTTCAACATGGAATCAATTGTGCAAAAGAAACTAGATCCTTGTTTGTTAGCGGGCATAGTTTTGTCATACTGGGAGGGACGTTATAAAACTTGGGTTTTTAATATACTCATAAGTCATTTTGAAAAATCAGTGCTGCTTTGTGGATTTGTGGAGATGAAAAGCTCTTTGTCTGTGTGGATTAAAGCAGCCAAACAAAAGAGGACAAAGATGTCCGCTCATGTCGTACATTACTGCAGATAAACGACAATAGCTGCTTTAAACGCATGACGACAGGAAGTCGCTTCTCATCACATCATTGTGCTTTTTAATCAAGTCCATTTCAGTTGTTTGCCCCTATCTGTGTACTATAGAGCCCGTTACACATTATGCCTTCACCAACATCCTATTCTCATTGTAACGTCTGCTTGTTTACTGATGTTATCTCGGGAGGGATTGCTTGCAGATTTTTTTTTTATTTTTTTGGCAGATTCGTTGATTTTTTTCAGAGCTGAAGCAGCAGAAAATGCTAAATGTTGAATTGTTAAACTGCTGATTCAAGTAAATCTCCATATGTCCCATAGACTGAGCTTTCTTGAGGCACAGCAATAAGTTTTTTTTTGTCCGGTTTAATAACAAAAAGTAAGGTGAAATCATGCCTTGGCTTAAAGCTGCAACATCTCACAGTGTGTAATGAGCTATACGGCGTAATAATAAGGATTGTGAAAAGAAAAGTAGAAAACTGTTGGTGGGCTTGTTTGCCAGAGCTGAGAAGACCCAGATGATGATGTCATGCTGTTGGATTTGGTGTGTGTGTGTGTGTGTGTGTGTGTGTGTGTGTGTGTGTGTGTGTGGTGGGGGGTTACCACCAAAGAGAGAGTGTTCAACCTCTGCTTCTTTATGAGGGCTGTAATTAAGGATTGGCTTGTGGCGTTGCGGTATATGTGTGTGTGTGTGTGTATCTAACACACAAAGCACCCTGGGAATCATGTTCTGTCATTTATCAGAGAATAGCTTGTTTTTCTCCTCTTTCGGAAACAGACTTTTTTTTATTCCGAATCCCAGAAAGTCGTAAAGTCGAGTAGCCCGTCCCGTCTTTTTTCTGAATGTCGTTGGACGCCGATGACGACTGCGTGTTTATCACCGGATCTCCCGGAGCCTCGCTCCGTGTCAGCACTTTGTCAAGTCCGACTCTGTCTCTCATTACGTCCTGACATGATGTAAGCGCTGGCTGTATCTCCATCGCTACATCTAACAGCGGAGGAGGGAGGGGATCATGGCTGACAGCTTTTATTTCTCACCTGTGCTTGAATCTCACTCACACTCGCTGGCTTAACAGATCGTCTGGCCACTTGTGTCCCGAGCGGAGGAATAAACAGGAGGATTAGGCGTTCTGCCATTACAGGACTTGGCAACCCCCGAGTCTGTCAAACAGGAACAGAACAGCCCCTATAGGTGATCAAATCTGGCTTTTTCTTATAATTTATTTTATTCCCTGCCTTGGAATATAATCCCCTAACAGCAACATCAGGGAAAGCATCCAGAAACGCCACATTTATTGTTCCCCAACAACGATGTGCTGCTTTCAGGCTGCTCGCCAGCAGACTACTATAGATTTACTGATAGTTTTATAAAAAACCCACTACTGACGGTCTTTACGTCCTGCATCCACTAAACAGAGTGGCCTGCATTCATCTGCTGCTTTCATCTGCACTTGCTGTGGTTTCTTGTGTTTTTCTAAAGCCCATAAAATAATAATTGCCCCTCTTTCTTTCCCCTTTAGCAGATATGGCTCAGATATTTCCAGCAATGGCTGAAAATGATATAAAGAGTTAATTGAAGGGTCTTTTTCTTTTCTAACGTGCCTTTCTGTCTTTTCTGTTCTCTCGTCGGCTCGCTAGCGTCTGGCTGTCTGGGAGGCTGATCTGAAGGCTGTGAGAGGTGGGAGCTCTGTCGGGCAGACGGGCCCGCTACTGGGCGACTCCCTCTTTTCCAAAGAGCTGGAGAACATGGGCAAGCAGCTCGCCGGTAGGTGTGTGTGTGTGTGTGTGTGTGTTTTTAATTGGCCTTAGTGTGAGAGAGTCGAATCAAATACTTTCTCTCGAATACAAACATCTTCACAGAGCAAACACACACACTTAATTGATCAACATCAAAATAAAAATAATCTCCAGATGCAACACTCCAGCTTTGAGTCCGTTTGGAAAGCGATCGAAGGCCGGCGTTCACCCGAGGGCTGATTCCATCTGACAAAGTGGAATTCGTGTTGCACTTTGTGGGAAGATTATTGTTTCCTCGCTCCGTGTGACGTCCGGGGGTGACTCACACACTCGTGTGTTTGTTGACAGGATGATCAAGTTCATATCCACTGGAGGATCGGATGAAAGTCATGTGTCACCCAGTTGTTTGGATATAAGAGGTTGTATACTCGCCGTTCACACGCCAGACTCATTTGTCTCAGTCCTACTTAGTGAAGCCGTCAGAAGAAAAAACAGCAAGAAGAACCGAGCGGGCGCCATTTGTGTTAACGACACACTCGTTTTTTTTTTGTTTTTTTTTATGCTCCTCAGATGGCATTAATTTCTAGTCGTTTTACACCAAGTTACTGAATCTTCAGGCGGCGGGCTCCCACCGGGCGGCTCGGCGAGCTGTTCAACGAGCTAACGCCACGCTTTCAAGCCTTTATTAGCTGCTAATACGTTCCACGTTTGGAGCCGGAGCCTCACTTTTCATCTTATATTGTCACCTCAATTATGCGGTTGTGAAATCGCTGCCTTTTTTCTGCGATGCCGTGAAACTCATGTGGACTTTTTTTCCTGTATACAAATAATAAATGACTAAATTTGTTATTGGATTATTGTTACTGATACGACTTAGTTTTGGGAATATGAATGTAAACCCTCCCTTTTTTTCTATTTTCTATTTACAAAACATGCCTGTTTCGATGCACATGTGTTAAATAAATAAGTTTGGAAAAGTTTTGTGGTTTACAGCCAGAAAAAAAAACAAAAAACAAAAATATTTTTACACTTAACGCTACAAACACACTTTTGATCTGCACTCAGATGTACTTGGTCTTATATTATAGTATTATAATTATCCTGGCAGGCAGTATATTATATTGTCGTCAGCCTGCGGATGAATTATGGTAAGTAATATGTCATTGTTGTCTGTTTTTTAAAGAGGAAGAACCAAACAATAATGTTTTAATCGCGTGCCGTGGCCTTGAATTCAACTGAGCTTGATCAAAGACTGAAAAAGATGAGATCTGTTTCTATTTCTTCCTCATTTTCTCCCCCATCTGTCACATTCCCGTCTTCATAACCAAATCAAAAACGTATCAAAGGTCTCTGCACCATATGGATCCTGACCCCCCTCCCCTTTGATCTCCCGGAGGCCGTCGTTTCCTATCAGTGTCAGCGCGACGGCTCGTCATTGTATCTCTGCGTGAAAACTCTGGACGGGGTTTAAGAAATACAGAACAAGCTGCTTGTAACAGACCACTCACTAATGCCGGGAAGTCAGGAGGGGACACGACTGGTTTACGATAAAATCATGAGTGCAGCATGTGGTGTTTATTGGAATACCGGTAAATAACTGGAGATAAAAATATCAATTTTACGGGAACCGACTGCTAATGAAGATATCCTGTTTACAATAGAACTGAAACATCGGTCCTGGTGGACTTTGTGTGGGTGGCTCTGCAGAATAGTCATATATGGAGCTTCCAACTCCACTATCTGGCTCAGAGATCTTCAACAAGGGGTCGAAATGATTTGCTCTCACACTTATTTTCTTCCAAAAATGTCCAAAAATCCACCTTAACGTGAACACAACATATGAAGCAGATATAAATCTTCCTGTTTGTTTCATATTATGTTGAGAAATTGTGATAAAATATGAATCTGTCAACAATTCTATCACAAAGTAATGTTACTACACATTATTATTGGCTCTCTCTATAAATAAGCCTTGGAGGTATTTAAAGCCACAGAACAAAGCCTCTCTATGGTTTGTAATGTCACATCACGGCGAGGTCAAGAAAGGTCAAGTTTCAACCTGCATCTCAAGCGCTCCTTCATTTTATTTTGGAGATGTGTCATGTGTGGAAAGCACTCGTGGTTAAAGCTACGCAGACGTGCAGACCGTCGACTACATGGACTCTGCATCGTATCTCACGATATAAAGGCTGACCTCCGTACGATTCAAGCACTGAAATCTAATTACGCACGTCAGAGAATGAAACGCTCTTCCTCCCAGAAGGATTGCAAAAGTCTGGAATCGATTTAAGTGAAGTCTAAAAGCTGAATTTAGCCCTTTGCGTGCTCCGTCAGTGAACAGCATGTGCTGTTTGTGTCGGAGGCAAGCAGCAGTCAGTGTTTGTGCAATACTCGTCCACGACTTCCTTTTTTTGTTATTTATTTAACGTCACACTTACGCAGGTTCTCCAGAAATACTCGCCCCCGATGACTCATTCCTCAGTTCACCCGTCTCCAATGATAACTGCCAGGCCGGGTTTGTTGAATCCCACCTCGCCAGGATTTTTTAAACAAAAAGCACGAAACACGGAAAAAGTGACACGGCTTGTTGATCGGGAGAAGTTGGCAGCGTGGCTTTCTTTCACAAACAGAAGTTGTTTTGGACGGCGAGACCAGCGAGGGCGAAAACACCAGGATGTTGGGACTGAATGTCAACGGATTCACCGCATTTTACTGGGCCTATAAATATGGTCATCATTGCCCAGAAGAAGGATTAAGCCAAGTAGCCTCGCCCACTTTAATGCTCGCTGAATTTTGTCAATCGTGTGTGTGTGTGTGTGTGTGTGTGTGTGTGATGAAACACACTTTATTGTGAAATCTCTTAGTTTTCTGGAATTTTTATTGCCATTCGTGTATAAAAGCTGCTGATTGGAACAATACCTGCAAATATTCGATGCATATCATCGGTCTTTCTCATTATAGGATGACTTGTTCATGTCCTCAACACAATAGTGTGTTATTACTGATGTCAAAGTCAAGTTAATTGGCAATCAGACCACGCAACAAGTAAATACACAGAGGATCGAAGTAATATTTAATAAGTAATACACAGAGACATCAACAAATAAACATAAACAGAGAGACAGTGTTTAAATTATTATAATAATATTACAGCGTGCCAGAAGTGTAGTTAATTAAGAGTTATATTAATGAGGTGCAATAATGTCACTAATGAACCCTTGAGTTTGTTATATATAATCTTTGACTGTAGATCCTCTGTTCAGCTTCTTCCCATACATTTTATTTAATTGATTTCTTTTTTGTGTTTGTGTGTTTCTGTTAAATGTTTTGTCTAAACTGTGTTTTCATTGTATTAAATGTTGTTCGGGACTCAAAAACGAGATGACACTTCTCAAGCTCTAACCTCCTAATAAAGCATTTCAAACAAAAGCTGCTTATTGTTACTGGATTTAACTCCTTCAGTTCCTCTATCTGTTGAGTGGGTTTTAAACATCTGGACATCTTTCTCCCCTCCAGAGGTTGAGAAGGACCTGGCCAAGCTTGCAGAAGTGGGGAAGATGACCTCCCGGAGCACCAACAGTCCCCATGGTAGTCTTCTCCACACGCCTCTCCGCCACCGAACGCTGCCCGACACGCTTCCCCTCACCGGCCTGCTCTCCAGACCCGGCTCCCCCAAGCCCTGCGGCGTGGGCCTCCCTCTGCTCAGCCCCAAGCCCACCTCCCTGGTCATGGGTCGGACTCAATCTCCCAGCAACCCCGGGAGCAGGACTCAAACTCCCAGGACGCCCAGCAGGCCCCTGACCCCGAACAGTTTACTGACGCGCTCCACCTTTAACCCCGGAGCTCACAAAGAGGTGACCTTCCGGAGGTCGCGGAGCCGCCCGGTGACGCCCACGTGTCAGCCCACGCACCCCCGACCGCTGCTCACCCCTCCTGGACTCAGCACCACGGACAGCCTCGGTGCCAGCCTGCGGGCCTACCTGTCAGAGGTGAGATCGTCTCTGTTTATTCTCATTAAATGCATCAGTTATCCAGGTGCAATGATTTACATGATGTGTCACAATCACAAGGGGAAATTAATTCATGCATAACCTTTGTTTGGCAATTTATGGGCGACCCTGTATATCTATAAGAACATTGGTAGAAAAGTGACCAATTGTTTATCCACATGTTGCCCAATTAAAGAAAGGATGCGTGTGACGCTCTTTTTGAAATCATTTTTAATTTTTAGACATTTTTGCACATTATTCCAACTTCATGGGTGATCCTGTATAAGAAATATTGCATGACAGGGTGTCCTAGAATAGAAAAATAATCAACGAGGAGGAGGCAAAGGTGAATTGTGGCAGCATTGCCTTCACAAAGTCACCTATTTCTAACACAGAGTACCCTGTGTGTTTGGAAAAAAGTCACCTAAATGTAAGAAAAACTAGATCTTTATTTTCTAAAAACTTAATCCATCCCTTTAATAAAAGACGGTATCTTCCCATGGCATCAAGTATATGATATTTATGTTTTTTCCACACATATAAGATTTATCTAGTGAAATAGATCAAGGGCGAATACAGTGTGTAAAACACAAAGTAAAAATGTCATAAAGGTTTGGTGGTGAACTTGAAAATCACTCCGACTTTATTGTACATTTTTTTTTCATATGGTGAGAGGGAAAACTGTGCCGAGTGTGAAACGGGCCCGAAGCCCGAGTAAAGCTGGCTGTAGAAACATGAGAGCCTTTACACAGAGAGATTACGACGGAACGCCTGTGCATGGCCACACACACACACACACACACACACACACACACACACACACACACACTGGCTTCATGTGGGGTTTAATGGAGAGTCATGGAGGTCCATACAGTAGGATGTCATTTCATGGTGGAAAAAAATGAGTGTGGCATAAAAGGAGAACCCTTCGGTGGGATTTCTCTCTGATGCTCCTTTCATGATTCACTTAACGGTGGCGCTGTTAAATACGAGACCTTTTTGAAGGCTTTATTAATGGTGGGCTGGAGCTCTGCAGTCCCTCAGCAGAACTCTTTGACAGTTATGCTGGTTGACACCTACCGAGATTATCCACAACACTGGTGCAACCAGGCTGCTTTTATTGAGGCCACCTGGTCCCGTGTAGAAGGACTATAGGAGGCCTGTTCCCGATCCTGATCCTGGACCCCTTTATGTACTGGACGGGCATGCTTCGTCTTTCACGTCTACTTGTGGTCAAATAAATGAATTTAATCTCATCATAGGACAGAAGATTAAACTATCTGTGGGGAATTACTTTATTAAAGTTGTATCTGAAATCTTAACTAAACAGGATCTTGTGGCTGGACTGAATACAGATTTTCCTTTCAGTATATTAAGGTTTCTTTATTATCCCCGGAGGGAGATTTGGTTTACAGCCAGCAGTACTACAGAACACAACCGATAAATAAATACGACCAAATAAATACAGAAATGACATTTTAAGAGAGTCATTGATAGCAGCAGGAATAAATGACCTCTAGGGTGGACATGTGGATGGATAAATTAACATGTTCTGTTTTCCTCTGTCCATTATCGCCACCATCATTTTCTGTTCTCCCTAAATCAGGATGAGTTCTACCAGCAGTTACAGGCCATCAGACAGCCGTGGCATATTCCCAGCGATACGGACAGCGACATCCTGGAGCCTCCAGAACAGGATAAAAGTGAGTCACCTAACTGTATTTGATTGCTCATGTGTTCCCTTTCCCGGAGCCTCTTCAAGCCCCTTCAAGTTGAATCCACGCTTCACAAATTTGACAAATCGCCCCGCTAATGTTTCTACCTCACCATCGACGTGAGGCTCGTTTCATTACCCTAATGTCACTTTACCACAGTGGGTTTGCCTAATCCATTAAAGTGGCTGTGGATCTATTAAAAAGTGAAGATTAATGTGCAAGCATTCCTTGTAAAAAAAAATGACGGAGCACATGACATTTTTCCATATTTCACAGTCGGGTGAAACCATCGGGGGTTTCGTTAGAGGGGGGAAACCTCTTATAAAACGTCCCTTCTTGGCTTCGTCTGAGAGATATATCTCTATCGAGATCCAGCTGATCGACGTGAACGGTTTTTCAAATCCATAAATCGTGGGTCTGGCTGGTGTTCGGCGCTGCGTGTGACTCTGGCGTTACACATGACAGACTTACATCAGACCTCCTTCAGTGTTTCTGGAGCATAAATCACATGAATGTATGCGGTCCGATTGTTCGTTCTCCCCGAGGTCTACGAACCAAAATGTCAAATTTATGCTCTCTTAACTCTGGTTAACGCATGGTGAAACGTCTCTAATCCTCCGACATGATTGTGTGAATTTATAGCTGGAGGAACTTCTGTAAACTTTACATATTTCTGCCAAACAGGTAGATTTAGAGTTTAGCTATTCTTTTCGTCTATAAGTCTAACCAATAAAGGGAATTAAAGTGTCAAATTTGGGAAACCCATCGGTTTGTTAAAATCAATGTTACTAAATGTATCCATTTTCATAAATATATATATAAATATTTGTTTTTGGGTTGTCTGTTCATCCGTACAGTACAAGAGGTCATACAGAAGTTTTAAAAGGTCATAAAGTAACCAGGAACACAAAGGCT
Organism: Chelidonichthys spinosus; assembly: GCA_029853015.1. Classification (NCBI taxonomy): domain Eukaryota; kingdom Metazoa; phylum Chordata; class Actinopteri; order Perciformes; family Triglidae; genus Chelidonichthys; species Chelidonichthys spinosus. The sequence continues at coordinate 19,706,566 of CM056837.1, forward strand.
TATCTTCTTGGGACAATGAAAATCCACAATTATGTCTACAGATTACACATGTTGGATGGACACAGATTAAGTAACCAGAAGATTTGGACGAAATCTTTATTTAGATCACATAGGAAGTCAATTTGTGAACAACCCCCAAAAAAGAAGTTATATAAGCTACAAATCCAGAAATGTTCTCAACATTAAGTCCAGCCCTGTTTTCTCAGTAAACAAAACATCAGCACCAGCTACTCAAACCAGAAAATCAAGTGCACGTGGGACTCCAGAACCACTTTTCATTGGCGTGACGACCTGAATTCCAGTCAAACAGAAAAAAAGATCAAGCCTACGAAATTGATGTCACATGGAAATATAAGCCGTCCGACACGTTCCTCCAGGGGGTCGTTGCTTCGCCAAGTGTGTATCTAAGTGTGTATCGAAGTGTGTATCTAAGTGTGTATCGAAGTGTGTATCGAAGTGTGTATCTAAGTGTGTATCGAAGTGTGTATCTAAGTGTGTATCGAAGTGTGTATCGAAGTGTGTATCTAAGTGTGTATCGAAGTGTGTATCGAAGTGTGTATCTAAGTGTGTATCGAAGTGTGTATCTAAGTGTGTATCGAAGTGTGTATCGAAGTGTGTATCTAAGTGTGTATCTAAGTGTGTATCTCAGTGTGTATCTAGCCAAATAGAAGGATGAATGTTCCTAATAGCCCCCAGGGCCCCGCCGCTCTAAGGCTTGGCAGTGGTAACGGCATGTTGAGAAAGGACATGAGGCACACATTGAATTAGAGAGAGAGAGAGAGAGAGACACAGAGAGAGACAGAGAGAGAGACGGGGAAAAAAACTAAAGAGACCAAACAGCCACAAGACGTGACAAAGCACTTTCTGGCGTGAGAGAGGGCCCAGATGACTGTTCATTGAAGTCTGGTTTGCATGTCTTTGCTGTGTGTGTGTGTGTGTGTGTGTGTGTGTGTGTGTGTGTATTAAACATTGAATGCTTGCATTAGTCAAGGTAAGATATTAAAACGTGTTTTAAGAGAGGGTTTTTTAACCTCCTTATTCAGATTTTTCAGTCTTTTCAGGGGTAATTTTGACCTTCAACCTTTGACCTTGAAATATTACAGGTGAATTGCATTCTGGAGACTGGACATTCAATTTGCACCACAAAGAGAGGAACAATCCTACAAACTTTAAAGCACATTTTTCCCAAACGACTCAGAATGAAATCACCAAAGACTCTGTCCACGTACCTGTATGTGTGTGTGTTTCTATGAATATTTGGGTTCACTTCATTAGCGCCGTGGCTTCCCAGTATCACAGCAGAGGGTGAGAGCCATAGCTATTTCCTGTTATTCTATAAACTTCCACAATGGGACCACCACACACACCACAGTGGAGATGAAGGACGTCTGTCCTGAATCCCCTCCCAACCCCTTCATGTCTGCGGGTCAGCACATGAATGACTTCAACACAGACAGACATAAATCACCACGTTGCATTGCTGCAACTGTCAAGATTGCTTGATGGCTTCGATATTTACAGTTTGTCTTACTAATCCGAGCGTCCACACCCTGCACGAGCCAAAGTGATGTACACCTGTAGCTGTGCTTATAGAAACTATGACAATTTAAATACGTCTGACTTTGTAGAGACTTAAAACTCCTCTATATGACATTCAGAGGATTAACAAAGCAGCAAACAGCTGTTTGCTTTGAAGATTTGTTTGAGTAGCGGCAACCTGATCAGAAAAGTTCTGAAAAGATCAGAAGTTGCCCTCTGTGTGTGTTGTTATCTGAGCCTCTCATTGCTCTGCACAAAACTCATACTTGTACTGTTAGGGTAGTTGCAACACTTTTTGCCATAAAACTCTCGGCAGACGGCAAATAAGCACATTTTCCCCCGAATATGGAACATCATGTCTTTCTTTGTTCCACAGGTGGTGCCAGAGATGCCAATAAGAGATCTGTGTTTTCAGGTGAGAAGAATTTGCTGTTTCAGGTCCCACCCCCCCCCCCCCCCCCCCCCCCCCCCATCGTTAGTAGCTGCTTTAAGATTCGACAGAGCCTCGATGTCTGTCAATGACCTCATCGTGTCGAGCCGCAACATAAGCCTCCACCTTCATTTATGGTGCGTTCAAGTACAGCAACAGGCCAAATGGAGGGCACCGCGGCTCCGAAATGCGATTGGTTGGAGGCCGTGTGTGTGTGTGTGTGTGTGTGTGTGTGTGTGTGTGTGTGTGCTCGGAGACGAGAACGCACTTTGCCCAGTTCCATTAAGTCACTCTTGGGTTTTGAGTTTACAGACAGCGTCAACTCTCAGCCTCAACATTTTGGGAGAGCGAGGGAGAAAGTCTGTCTGGTTTGAGGTTGTCTGCGGTTCCCCTTCTTGTGGTTCCCGAGGTGCCCACAGTTCCCAGTGTCAGTGTGCCAGTCTGGAGGGAGATCTGAGAGCTGCCTGCTGCTTGCTTGCTTGCTTGGCTATCAGAAGAAGCCAGAGCGTTGCCGCGGCAACCAAACTCCAAGCTCACTGTCTGAGTCACACCAATCAGCACTCTAATTGTGAAATATGGTCGTTAGACTCATTTTTCCACCTCGTGTTTGATGGTGACATGTTCGAATATTAAACTGTTTCGGTGTAATTATTATTCTCATTAAATGTGATTTTTTGTTTCTAGGAGACTGATGTTTTTTTTTTCTTGTCTTTCTCTTTTTTTCCACAGGCCTATAGTGACAAAGACCAGAAACACTGATCCGATCACACTATTATGCAACAACTGTTTTGAATATGTGTACAGAGACAATTATTTTTATAATGCAAATGAATAAGGGGAGGGGGGGAGAAAAAAAAAGATTGTATACATTTTTTCACAGATATTTCATAGACATTGTAATGTAACATGTACGATAGAATGTCAAGACGAGTATGAAATCTACATTTATTTTTGTTTGCTCTATAGCATGCTATTGCACTTTCACGCGTCCCGAGGCGGATGCATTTCTTTGTTGTCGATCGACAGATTGTTTTTTGCATATTCACATTGTGAAGGCGGCACATCCACGTTAAGGAAGCGTTTTATTGATATGCACTGTTCAAAGATGTAGTTGTTTTTTCCCCGATCGCTAATAAGCAAGTTGTGGAGGGAATACAAGGAATGCTGTTATATGAATTAAAAATGATTTGGTTCACACCTTCTTTTGACTTCCTCTTTGTGTCAATTTTGACTTTGCAAATACTAAAAATTCAATTTTAGAAATTGTCATCCCATTAAAAAGACACACTGAAGTCATTATTTGAATGACTAAAGTCTCTGTTTAATCCAGGCTTACCCAGATCCATGATCCGTCTAACTGTCTCCACTGTGGTGCTGACAGACACTCGTGTGTGTTTGACTGGGCACGCTGGTTAAACTGTGGTCGTCTGAGTCTTACAGGCGACGTCTGACACACCAAACATGACACACACAGTCACATCCCTCTTAGAAACCAGACTGAGCTCTTGGTCAGCAAACTACCGTTTCACTGAGGGAGATTCTCGTAAATAAATAAAAAATAAGGATGCGTGAGAATACGAATCACCTAAAACTCATCATGTGCTCATTTTAAAATGATGTGGTATCGAAAGATCTGTGGAAGAATGGCATTATCAAGTCATATATAATCTATATGTTGCAATATTTTCCTGTTGGAAAAGGCAAATCTATTGCATATAAGATGAAGACTTTAAATGTCTAAGGATGACACCGCTTGTGAGTGACAATAAGTCTGTTAAATGTCTGTTAAGTCACTATCATCAAAGGAGGTAATACAAGGGTCATTGACCCAGTGATGAAGTATTGCAATATCTATATATTGTATCACATATATTGTGTTGGGAATCAATCGAGATCATGTTCCATATCATCTGTAGAGCTCTCTCTGGGGTCGGAGGTATGAAACGGACAATATCTCATGTTAGCTGTGCAGGCTTTCTACACCAGGCCTATTCAAAAGCAACTACATGGGGCCACCCAGGAACAGCAGCAGACATCACTGTACTTACAGGGAGATCCGGACCACCATCAATGGTCAGCAGACTGACCCAGGTCTTAATTTATAGCTGCACAGACTGGATTTACCCTGACATACAGCACAAATATAGCTATGCTGGGAGAGAGAGTATGCATATACAAGCAGCATCCTTCGCTGCTTGAAATGAAAACTTTTTTTCTCTGACTATTCTATTAAGAGAAAATCAACTCTCTGGATTTTATTTTCTGTGTTCATGGACGTGGAAGTTTTGCTCCACTGAAGAAGCCCACGTTGTTTTACAATCGTGTAGTATACTAATCAATCATGGAATACAAGTCTGATGTGTCATTGATTACAGAGCAGATCGTGACACTCGAGTTGTTCTGCACCACTGGAATAGTTGGTATACTATTACTACATGTATTTTGTTAACCCCACAGAATTTGGAAGAGTCTATGATTAATAAGAAACATCAAAGAATAGAAATGGCTGTTGATTTCAGTCATATATATCATGCATCACATCATGATTGAAAGCTAATAATGATTGAAAACAAATGCTGTAAGTATGTGTGTGTGTGTGCGTGTGTGTGTGTGTGTGTGTGTGTGTGTGTGTATAAATATATATATTTAAAGGTGAGTTTCATGTCAATTTAAGCCAGTAAACTGTTCCAAATGTCCAATTCTCAGTCATGAGTATCATTAAACCTGGGAGATAAAAAAATGTTTCACATTTGACTTTCAAGACAGTTGTTTACCAAAAAAATAAAATAAATAATAATAATAATAATAATAAAAAATCCATCTGCTGCACAGGAAGGATTTTTCCCTTCTCCCTTCTTCCTAAAAAAATATGTTATTAATTTAATAGAAGGGGGGGGGGGGGGTAAATATATTTACATAAGGAGGCAGCGATGACGTCCTACTCAGCCGATAGCTGAAATAGCCGTCACTTCCGGCTGCCATCTTCATTTGTAGTAACCGATAAAAAACGCTTTATGGCGCTGCCCGACGTTACGAGAGTTTTGGAAAAGTCCGCAAAACAGACGCGAACGTTAGTCTCGTAATTTTAAATCGAGGTGAAACACGTAAAGTCAACTAGCTGCGTATTTTTTAACTCGTTAGCGAAAATGTCTCGCGAGGATTGCGACGCCCGAGAACCGTTTGGAGGTAAGCTAGCTGAAGATGTGTTGTGTTGTGTTGTGTTGTGTTGTGTTGTGTTGTGTTGTGTTGTTATTTTGCCGTTTTTAACGTTAATTTATTCTTTCAACAAGACATATATTGTTTGAAGCTAGCATGAATGTAGCTAACTACAACAGCAATGCTAGCTTCGACCATACTGCGTGAAGCTAGCTTGCATATTTCTGAATGTCAAATGAAAAAAGACCCAGTGTAAAGCTTTATTATATCATACTTGTGCTTATTTGTTTAGCATATATGCTCCCCGTGTTATTTTTAAGTAGTAGGAACACATCTTAAATCCATTGTTGCATCCAAACTGGAACTTTAAACCTCAGGCAGCAGGAGGAAAAATAATCTCCCTGACCATACCAACATTGTAAACCGGAGGATATCCATCTTTGTTGTGCGGATAGTTGAGGCCTCTTCGGTTTGGCAGGACTCCTGAAGTGTTGAAGGACACGCTGCCTATATTAAACAAGTGTTATGTTGTTTCTAGCTGAGCCATTTTCCTAACATTTTCAGCTGTTTGTCGGGGCAGTTTATTGGCCTTATTATCTTTTTTACATTAACCGTGATCCTGTTTATTTAATATTTTTTACGATCAAGATGTCAATCTCATTCTTTATGATTAATGACATGTAAATGGTTTGGTGTGTTTGAGAAAGGAAAAATATTTGTACAATCCTCTGGAACAATCTTGCATTTAATGGGCAAATCCAGGAGGATTACATCGCCGACGGATAGACAGGAACACTGTTGTGATCTCTGGCTGATTGGGAGGTTTTTCTGTCAAATCTCTGTAAAAGTCACAGACGGCCTTGAGAGTCCCTGAAGATTCATCTGCGAGACCCTCGGTGTGTGAGAACGGTAGTCTGAGCTGACTTGCCTGTATCTCCCCCTTTTTTTTTCTTCTTCTTTTTCATTTATGATTATTCTCCCCGACCGTGATGCGGTCAATGTTCCAGACGCTTGGATCTTTTCGAAGGCCTGGTCTGTGTGTGTGTGTGTGTGATACATTGGCTTTTCCCTGTGGTGGGTGAGGCTTAGACCCGGGTCAGATGACTCACCCAAACTCACAGTGATGGTCTCTACTTCCAGAGACTCTTGGTGCTCATATTAGTCTTATTATTGTTTCAATTGCAAGGATCCATTTAGGGCTTTTGTATTTTTGTGCGTGGATGGATTGAAACAATATATTATGGCAGGCATTGTTAACTGATTGTGTGTTTACCTATTGTCGAACTGCTTTGTCTCCGACATCCAGCCGAAGCTCCCCCGGGGTAATGCGGGACACCTCCGCTGCTGCAGTTGTACTTGGATTTAGTTTCAGTGTCAGAACGGTTGCAGTTAATTTATTGAGTCTTCATATGGCTTTTTACTCAAGCTATGATTTATTACACAATGTCATGCAGCTTTATTCTAATTGACTGCCAGCATGCTTTTTTTGGGCTTTCACCAATTTATGAAAAAGCTTTTCTGCCGGAGGCTGCAGATTGATGGCGGCGTGAGATTTATCAGTGGCGCCTTAATCTTTTCACTCAATTTAATCAGCAAATATATATATATTACTGTTGTCTTCATGCCAGATATAAAAGTAGATAACATTCATAGCTGATTTCTTGCATGATATTGTTTACTCATCTGTGTGAATCACCACGATCACAAATAATCAGAGAACACTAGCGTCGGTTCTCCCACCAGATGCTGATCGGATTCATATTCCAGTAAATGTGTCGTCATGTTGCTCTCTTCCTTTGTTGAGGAAGAGGCGATAAATATTTGTGTGATATTGGATACAGAGTTTTCAGAGATGAAATCTTAATAAATCAGAAACCAGATTACATCGCGTGATTATAGATGTAAGTCGTGGCCTTTTTGTCTGATGGGGATCGATCGGCTTTGCTAAACATTTGCTTATCATTTGTGTGTTGATTATGTCTGTTCTCAGTGAAATGATACCACCATTGGAAAAAAAAAACACATTGCCTGTATGGAAACATTAATTCCAGTGTTCCCCCTACAACATTATAAGCACCACCAGGCCAAGCAAGCCCAAAATAAAACATTTAAACTGCCAAAATAAGCGAATATCCATTCAGAAATCATTAATCATTTGCGGGAGCCTGTGTGCTCGGCTGTTATCGTGAGTCTGCCGTTTTGTCCGTGACTCCACATGTACGCCTCTGACCGAAGACGTCTGCTCCATTATGCCATCGTAAGTGGGTACCACCAGGCCTGAAACACCAAATTGAGTGTATAAAATACTGTTTCCCATTGCTCGTTTCCTTCCCTCGTTAAGCAATCACAATTACAAGCTCCAGATGAACCATTGAACTCAGGAAAAAAGGGTCTGGATGAAGTGCTTTTCAATAACCTTGAATGGATCTCTGACCAGAAGAAGTTCGACAGCCTGCTGCTTCTTTTCTCTGTCTGTATATTATATCCCAAGTGGCCTTTTGTTGCTCCTCTTTCTGCACGTTATTGTCGTCAGCGTCAGTAAGTCGATGCTGGTTAAAGGCCACTGGTTTGGAGGTCATAGCGGGGGGAATGACAAAGGCCAGATTAATAGACACAGCGTGAGTAACATCGGACGTGTTGGTTCTCTTCCTCTTGCTGTCACGGAGTCGACGCCGTTTCCCCCTCATCTAAGACTAACGCTGCCAAAAGTCTGATCTCAGTTTCCCAGCAGTGCAACGGGAGAAGTGGAATAATTTCGGGTCGTGACACATCACTTTCAGCGCGGTTTGAATGCGAGCGTGATGGACGGACCAAAACATTAACAACTCACAGTTGTTGTGACAGTTTGTCAGGATTTTTGAGAATATGTATCAACATTACAAAAAGATGAATTCCCTGCACTTTATTTATTTTTTCATGGCAGAGCAAGGATGACATTCTGTGTGTGAGTCATAAGTGTTTTTCTCTGCTTTCCACTTTCTGAGATTTTAGGATTTTGAGCAAAGAGTGACTGGATGTCTTTACCAGCTGTCCCAGATTGTTGTTTTTTTCACTATAACCACCCTAAGGACAGCTTAAACCTCTTTTTTTCTATTAAGGACCATTTCTATCAAAAAGTTAAATGTAAAGTTTATCCAAATTGAGTACCTCTGAAACCTCAGCAGGTCATTTGAACCGCAGGAACAGAGTTGACTCAAAAGAAAATGTTGTGTCAGAAGCTCACACAGCAGGTAGGCCGCCTCAATCATCCGCTTTGGAAAACCTTTTTTTGCAGCACTGTGTTTTGTCTGCTTTTAAGTAGGGACTGCAAAGATCTAGAGGTTGGAAAAAAAAAAAGAAAAACGCTTACATGTTGTTAAAATGCTGTAACCTGTAAGTGTGAGTCTATACAATGCAGTCAGACTTTATTGTACATGATCTCATCGCTGTCAGCGCAAGAGCGAACATGAAAAATAAAAATGGATTTATTGGGTAAGAGGGGGCAACATGAGGTTTTGGTATCCAAAGCAACTTTGTGCTGAATGGGTAGAAACACCATCACTGCTTTATAGAATGGAGTTATGAGCTTTTATAGAGAGCACTATGTCCTATAGTCTGCTCACTTTATTGTTCACAGCCTTTGTCTCTCGCTCAACCGCTCGCCTATGACGATCCATTCAGTTGATAGAGACCTTTTACGTTTATGTTAACAACCTGATAACAGCCCTGAAAGTGAATATGAGCCATAAACCGTTTATTTTTTTTTTATTATAAGGAATGATTTCAAGGCTACAGCTGACTGACTTCTTCCTAACAGTTCCCTTTCCAAGCTTGGCTCTCTGAATCATCCCTTTGTCATCATCTCAGTGGGAGAAGAACCTGTCTGTAATTTGCTTTTCATATTTATGTCTCAGAAAGGGGCCGCTGGACGAACGAGGAGAAAATCATTGATAACCAAGCTTAGTTGAATGTTCCTCCGTGATGTCAGTGACTGTTTAGCTCATGGTTGGACTTAGCACCCTGAAGTTTAAGAGCCTTTTTCATCTCCGGGCCAAACAATGAGTGTTTTTTGGGGGCCGATACTAGGTTCTGTGATTCACTTCCAGGAGGCTGAGAGGTGCTCGGGGCTTGCCAGTAGCTGTAAAGAAAGAAGCGCAATTAGAGAAAAGAGACGGTTAGAATGACTGTTGAAAAATGTATCTTGCCAGCAGCTGTTTTTGTTGTTTATTGTTGTTCTTGGATGAATTGGAGATACGGGGAGTGAGGATGAACTGTGCCAGCCCTCCACAAGAGGGCACAGATGATGTTGCTGCAGGAGGTTTACTATGTCTCTCCTCTCTGGAGTGTTTCTGATGACATGCCTGGTTGGTGAGACCTGTCCATGTTGGAGCCCCTGGCCTCATCCATCTCAATCTCCCGCTGTTATAAATCACATGTGCTGAAAGATGGAAAATCCCCATTACAGACTGCTCTGAAATGATCGCACAATGTCCACTTTAAAACACAACAAGCAAGGTTCGATTTCACAGAATAACAAGGCAGTTTCCTACAGCGTTGACTGCATATTTATCATTAATAAGCATAGACACTTTAGAGTGTAGAGCGATTGTTAAATACATCCCCATCACTTGCTAGAATAATGTTTTTTTTAATAATTTAATTGGGAAATTGCTCAGCTCGCTAATTTCATAGTATTTCAGCAGATTGGTGACTTTAGAGAACGTTTCTCAGATTTACCACCTCCCTTGCTTTGTGAAGTAGGAGCGATTACAATGGCGTCACCTGGCCTTTAGTCCTGGATGTCAGATGCTGACACAGAAGTTTGATTTACAGGAGCATGTGGTCCGGCTGCTGTTTGGTGTGCCGTTACAGAGCCGTCCACGCCGTCGACCACCCCCATATGGTGCATCTGAAGTCGTCTCACTGTTGTCTGGAGTTTTGCTTGGAATGAAAAAGCAAATAGAGAGCGGTTAGTTCTAGGGACGGGGATTTATTTTTTAACTGGCTAGCTGTTAAAACCCGGGTATGTTCTCAGTTGACGTCAAAAACAATAATCGTTAAAACTAAAATTGGTGCTTTGAATTTATTTGTTTTCTTTAAATAACATCAAACGATGTTCTCGTGCCTGGCTTTTTTTTTTTTTTTTCATTGCAGCGTGATGTTCAACTGTATTATTTTTGCTTTCATCATCACTTTCTGGGTTTATTTAGATGTGCTGGTCTTTCGGGAGGTACCTCGAGAAATATAGCATAGTTAGAAATCTGAATTCTGCTCATGCTATACTATTAGGCTCCTTCCCCCCCATAAACCTAATTGATACCTAAGGTTGGTGGTGAAGTGTAAACAGACAGGCAGCTGGTGAGACAGCCATGTGTCTTGGACGGAACAGCCATAATGCAGTGCCGTTGGGATTGTTCACTCCCTCTTCTGTGGCTGTCAGGGCCGAACAGAGGCGAGGAGACGACCACACAAAAGAAATATTTGTCCAATCTGTCCAAGCAAACTTCCCAATTGAGGACTGAACTTTCCCATCGCTCCGTGCCTGTGTGACACGTGATTTAAAGAGGAACGAGGCTTTGAACCGAGGACGAAGGCAGCTAATGCATTTCTTCAAGTATAATCACCACTGTCAAATTAAGCACCTGTTGTATTAGATTTTGAGCTTTTGTTAAAATGTTATCATGATGAAGTCGAGTTTAGACTAAACAACGGATTGGCAGCATTTTCAAAGCTCGTTTTGCCTCTTAACAAAACATTTGAAGTTGTAAGAGGAAAGCTGAAGATAATAAGATATTGGTTTTAGACCACACGTTACTGACGTTAATGTTTATCTGCAGATCTTAATTATATTATTTTAATACGCCACATTAAAAGAGGTTTAAACCTAGAAATATGCCAAGTCTTTTATGTCTCGACAATGATTACCATATGCAAACATCAAATGCATCGTCATTGTTCCGTCGTTGAAGGCTCGCCATTTATACCCGACGTTTAGCTCCATAGATCTCTCCCCTGCTAAGAAAACGGGGTTTCCTCCCGTCAGTATCTCGTCCACCAGCATCACAAAAGAGCCAGGAAGTCTTGTTTCTGTGTGCGACTAAAACGTTTATCTCTCTCGATTCACAAGGAAGGTGTCCGCCGTGGAGAAACCCCCCCAGTTTCCGTGTGCATGTGCGGATTCAAACCGTTTTTCTGCCAGTGTGAAGTGAAAAGAGGTTGCCGGGGTGGTGAAAGCGAGCTGTTTGCTCATGTCCAGACCCGCAGAATGGATGAGGACACAGATGGGATTTCTTCTCTCTCTCTCTCTCTCTCTTTCTGGGTGGACTTTTTCTTCTTGACCTCGCCTCTCTGTGTTTGTAGAGACATGGAAACCTCAGCCAGAATGGACAGGCATCTTATTGAATGTGGAAAGACTTAAGGCTTTCACCACACAGGATGTGAATAGGATGTGTAGGGAAAGTTGTGTGTGTGGGGATGGGAGGGTGGGGGGGGGATGTTGTTGAGATGAGGTCAATACAATGTGAATGGCCCACGCTGACCAATCCTTATTCCCCTTATGACTTTGAGAATGAAAACTTGTTGTTTTAGAGCCTAATTAAGTTAATGTGGTAGATTGATATGAAATTGTGGTCTGACATTGTCTGAGCCGCACCGCCATAAAACTTCATGGCCTGAACTAAAGAAATCATCTGGGTTTGTTTCCCTCCACGCCAAGTATGTCTGCCTTTCTCTTGATAACCACGGGGGGGATTCACAAACCGCATCTCCAAGAAAATAGTTCTTGGCTTGATGAAGAAGTCAACCTCAGTTTATCTGACTTTATACCAATAAAAGGAGATCCATCTATCAATCCATCCATCCATCCATCCATCCAGGAGGATTGCTTTCAAAAGGGAAAAAGAACATATTTTTTCATTTTACCTTATTTTCTCAGGGACTCAACATGACATTCTGCAGATACACATTGTTTAACATCGCAATATCCCAACGTTTCCACAAAATAAAGTGTCCCAGTCCATCAAAGTAGCATGCTCCATACATTAATGATGGCGTCCGGCCTCATGCCTGCGACCAATTTGCTTTTGAAGACGCTGCCAGAAGTTAAATCATCCATGCAGCTTTTGCTCCCAGGGTCAGCAAGTTCATCCTTTTTTTTCCATGATAACGTGTCCTGTGGGTTTGTTGTGAGTCATTTGCACAGAGATAGTGGTGCAGGTTATACAGTTTCTCCTTAAACTGTAGTTTAGATCTCTTAGGGGGAGTTAGTTGTTGCACCGGGAACAAGGACTTTCCATGTCTTACGACCTTGTTGAAGGGTGAGGGTAGCATAGGGGGGTGGAAGGAAGGGTAGAGGGGGGTCCTACGGTGCAGTTGTGAGTCGCTGACAGGTGTAACACGGCCAGGGGTGAAAGGTCAATAAAGTTTCCATGGCAATGCAGGTCTGGAGCTGCTTCTGGTAGCATGCAGGTCTTATCACGGCAGTGTACTGTCTACAGTATACAGACAGAGTATTCATGTTGCTGAATTGAGTTTTTTGTCAATTAATGAATCCATTTCTTTGTTAATTTAGTAAGTTCATATATTTGATAGGTGCATCAAAAAATGATTGATTTCAGTTTGGCAGAGGTATTGAGTTATACAATAAACATCAGGGATGAAAAGAGAAGAACCGATTTGTTTTTCATCTGATTTATTATAGCCGTTGCGAGCGCTCTCAGGTTGCCAGGCCATCGGCAATGTTGCTTGCATACAAAATAAGTCTTGCCCACTGGGAAAATGCAGACAAAACGCATTCGAGACGTACGTTCGGCCGAGCGGTGGAACAGAAACTTTGCTTCAGAACGAGCCGCATTAACATGAGGTTAAACCAACACTGGGGAACGGGAGTGACGCCGAGATCATTAGAGGGCGTAGAAGGAGCGGCGGGCGGGGTCGGGTTGCATGTTGTCGACCCCCGAACCTGCCCTGAACCTGTCTGTCAGAGAGGAGGTAGAGGTGAAGAGGAGGAGGAGGAGGAGGAGGAAGACGTCCATTCAGCTACACACTGTTGCTTACTTTGGCATTGACGGAGAGCTTAATCCGATCTGATAGTTGTATTACAGCCATTTCAACTCACAGTCATTAACCAAAACATGCGTGTGTGTGCCCGTCGTTTTTTGGACAGCCGGCTGCCAGTTAGAAACCAAAACTATCCGCTGATTTATTCTCCTCATGATTTCTTGCGGTTAAAAAAAAATAAAAAAATCGGAAACGCTCCAGCTCATTTGTTAGCATACGGCGGTTGGTCATTCTTGTCCAGTGACATAAAAGCAATAATGCAACATGGATCAACATTACGGCGGGCCCGAACACAACACTGGGATGTCTGTGGGCTGGATGTGACATCATGCAGGGAGGTGAACCCGGCGCTGGGTCAGGCCCTAATGAGACCCGCAGAAGAGTCATTACAGTCAGTGGGAGAAAGTTAGACTGTTGAGAGTAGCAAACCGCCGGGTGGAGCAGCCTCCCCTCCCGTTCCCTCTCCCCCCCCACCCCCATCCTCCTCCTCCACCAGCTGGCTAACAGATGGAAGGACCTGTTGGCCAAGAAAGTCAAGGAGAAGACGGGAATGTGGGCGAGGAGGGGGAGAAAAAAAATCACTGACAGATATATTGAATGATAAGCAAATTTGTGTTTCTGTGTGTGTGTGTGTGTGTGCGTGTGTGTGTGTGTGTAGGTGACATTTGGCTAGGGTCACCTATTGGGTTATGCAATGTTAGCGTTTGGTGCGTTTTGTTTACAGGGTTGTGAAATGGAGGAAGTCAGATTGTGCGGGGGAAGGTGATGAGAATGTCAGAGGATGGGAGGCAGAGTGGGTACAGGCCGTACAAGTTGTTGGGGTTGTGTGTGTGTGTGTGTGTGTGTGTGTGTGTGTGTGTGTGTGTTTGCGTTTGTGGTCAAGCAGCACTGAAGTCAGAATGATCTCTGTCCTGCTGTTATTTACCCTCCAGGCCCTTCAGAGAGGAAACCAGTGGGTGTGGTGGGATCAACAGGGACTTGTCCTCCTAGATTTATACAAACACCACCGCCTCGGATGGCTGAGAGTTTGCTCTGTGTGTGTGTGTGTGTGTGTGTGTGTGTGTGTCTTATTGAGTACAACATTTTTAAGCTGTATGTACAGGTGGTAGCAATGGAAGGGGAAGTCAGGTTCCCAGTTTAACTGCTGTCTTTGTTGGTTTTGGTTTGATAATATATAATATCTGTATTGATAAAGTATCTATTCACAAACCTTTTCTGTTTGCCGTGAACAAGCGTTCAAATAAAATTGACGTCATATTCTGGCTTTTGAGAGCCAATGGAAAATATTTAGAATGTAATGGATTCATGGTTTTATTACCATCGGGACGACCGACACGCACTTTTAAATCAGAAACTTTAAACCTTTAAATGACAAGTTTGAAACACCTGAAGAAACAAAGCTGGGCACTGGATCACTGACGTCTTTAACCATGCCTTCACTGTTTTAACAGGAATAAATAAACAGTAAACTGATGGAATCACTAGATATCACCGGCTGAAGTCAGCTAGTGATTCTATGGCAATGTGAAAGTATAGAAACATTCCAATTTAAATATGTTTTATCCTTCTGTCCTTCTTGAAGAAGTGATAATCCACACAATTTCATCAGGGACACAATGCTCCCGTAAAACAATTTACCATTTAGATGTTAAATGATGACGCCTGACCTGATGACTTAACACTCGGGTGATGTTATTTCCTGTCTGAGGGTAATACACAATGATTTTCTTTTCTTAACTTTGTGCACATACTCATTTAAGGACATTCACACAATTTGATTCATACATTTGTGTGAATCAAATTACAAGCCTCAATATTCTGACTATATATATTGTTTAAAATGATTGCAAATTATTTAGCTTATCATTGCAATGTTTCCCTTATTTATTTTATTTTCCCTCTAGTTATGATGGAAAAGTAGACCTGTGTGTCTTCCGTTTATATATATCAGCACGCTCTGCTCATCTTTGCCGGATATTTCTGGGGGAAATCTAGACACCGAGAGGCTTTCCTCCTCAGCTCAACTCAGTTTTCTTTCCCACAGCCCTCAAGATATTTTGGCGGTCGCACCATCTCAGCAGGAGTTCACACCGAGAGGAGGTTTGCTTGGATTTGACTTGTGGTTGCTGTCTCAACTCTCAGCTTTGATACCAGGCAGGTTGGTGCGATTCGGCCCCGTTTGAAAATACCTTTACCAATTTACTGCCAGGGAGTCTATTTGATGGACTCTTCTCTTTTAATACCGCTGACCTCACTCTGCAGGTGCTGGGTCCAACCTGGCATTTCTAACGGCTTATGAATCATTTTACTTGGCCGCCTGCAAATCTCCGTTCCCATCAGCCGGTCCCAGCTGTAGTTTTTTTATTTTTTTAGCCAGCTTAACATATTTTGTTCAGTTTTCCTTAACTAATATTTACCTGACCCTTGGATGATCAGCAACAGTTGCCTTTGTGAATAATGACTCCTTTTAAGATCCATTTACATTCATTACACTCGCCTACGCTTTTACAACAGTATGAATGACAATCACTGTCATTACTGCATCCAGAGTCAAAGCCCTCACTTCCTCTCGAACCGCCCTCTTCTCCGCCTCCCACCTTGTTCTCTGTCGTACCTTCCTTGCAGCCGAAGACTGTAAAATGCTAATTTTTCCAGGTCGTTTGTCTCTGGGGTTTTTGTTTTTCTTGGCAGCGAGACCGGACTTGACGTGGCGGAGGACAGTTGGGTGTTTGGTGACGGACAGCTGCTCTTGCAGCTCAATGATTGTGTGAGAACATGGTCGTCAGAGGACACTCAGGGGCTTTACTGTGTTTTATTTAGTTCCGAGGCCGTTCAGACTCACATCCCCGCCACAGCTACCAACAGAGCTTCTGCTGTTGTCTGCTTTTTGAAGGATTTGTCCCCTAAAGCTAGACGTCACCTGGCCATTCTGAATTCAGCTCGTTTTAAGGGTCCGACTTTTATGCATCCTTCTTTACTGCTGTCTGCTCTGGAAAAACAAGACTTAATTTAATAATGTGAGAAACATGCTTGACTTGAAGTTTTGAATACCTTGTTGAACGGCCAGGAATGTCTTTAAGTAAGTGTGCTTTTATTCTCTGTAATTGGGCCTTCAGACGGATGACATCCCGCCGGGCCGACACACTGATGTGTGGCACCTATGTACCTCGTGCTAAATGTGTTGTTTGTTTTTTTTGATACCTCGGTATGTACTCGAATTGGATTTATGGCTGTCTGAGCGGTAGGTTAGAAGTTACTCCCGAGAGAATGTGCTAAAATAAGCTGTTATGCCGAGATGGATCCTCAGGGAAGGCCCATAAAGTTTATACCCAAATTCCTCTCTCAACTGAAATCCCCCTTGTCTCTTGTCGTGGAAATATGAATGGAAAATTACAGCACATTAATTGACCATTCAAGGGTTACTCTTGTCTGGTGTCGAGTCTTTATACATTGTGACTTACCTAGACTGTCTGCATATGTTGGAGTTGTCCATAAAATGACTAACTTCCCACTGAAAAATGTTGTTTATGAATAAAATGCTGCAATTCCTCAAGACCGAAGCCAAGGTATCGTGTCTTTCTCCTTAAAGGGAAGTGGTTAAATGAGTGACTTTGGCCCAGATGGAGTGGGATGACCCTGCAAAACCGCTTCTCTAACGTTTCAACATTTAATTATTAAGCTCCTTAGTTTTAAGGTCCGTGTGACTGAAGATGCTGGCTCCATGTGTGATATACTGTCATGCCAATAAAGCCCCATTGAGTTGAGCTGAATGGCTGAGAGAGCAGATGATAAGATCAGGAGATGCCTGGAGTTATTGGAGTCCCTCTTTTGTAGGCTGTCATTTCCTCTTTTACGCGTCTCTGTTTAAAGACGTAATTGAATAACCTTTATTAGCCTGTTAATTCTCAGCCTGGACGTCCTGGGCTTCCATACGCTCTCTGTTGCTCATCTGTCTGAAGTTGTGCTGAAAAAGGCTTTAAATGTACCTGTATAGAGGATGTTTGGATATTCCATTTTTCCCATATTGGATGACTAAAATGATTTAAAAAAATTAGATTTCTCAATTAATTTATTCTATTGGGGCAGATGAGGGTATGATATGAAACAAAGGTCCCTGGTTATTGCTGCAAATGTTGGCGGTGTATTCAGCGTGTAGTGAGATGGAACGAGTCGTCTTAAAGTGCATGCATGTGAGTTGATTTATGCTGCAGTTTTGTAAAAGGGACAACACACGTTTAAACAAAGCTTGCGGGCCTCCTTTAAAAAAAGAAATGTGTTTACAGAATCTACAAAAAGAAAATTCCTTGAAATGCAGCCAGTCTTTGATGCAAAATGTCTGCTCCTCAGAATTTAACGCTATCATCACTCAATAAACTATGTTGAGGGCGAACACTTAGATAAGCACCCGCATATCATCCTGGTTTTCCTCAATGGACAGCCTTTTTTAACATTGAAATAAGTCCAGGACCTGAGTGGTAGCATAACTCACCGTCAGACTTTGTTTTTACAACGCTACCCTACATAAAGGTTTCTGGTATTCATCTCCCGGACACAGAGTCTTCCCATTAGGGCATGTTTTCCCTGTGTTTTACGGTTAAAAGGAGCTGAAACTGTACTTTAAATTGTCATTGTCGGTATATATCTGAGAGGAGACATAACTGCAGTCAAGGGAGGGGTCACTCTCACTTGTATAAGCAGAAAAAAAATCTCCTTTTTCTCCCTTTCTTGTCTTTTTAAAGTCTCTGAGCACAAAGAAAGCCCAAAGCAATAATATATCTTTCAGATATATGTTCCCTCCGTTAGCAGAAGTTTGTATTCATGTTGCAGCTGAAGCTCAAACTGTTGCCCATTATTTTCCGCTGGGTTTATGAAATGCTGTGCATGCAGAAGTATTCTTATTCCAATGTGTTGTTATATTTATGTGTATTTATTTAAAAGCTAAAAGATCCCTTTTCAACAAAGAAAAAGCCTTAAGCGGTGCTTGGGAGATGCTTGACCCTGCGGTTGCTCAGGCATCCCCCCGTTGCCCAGCTATTAAGCGTGACCCAGCCGGTGTCATGTGATCAATATGTTTTTCTTTCCTCTTTCAAGTCGGTGATGGTCCTAAATGGGTCCTGCAGCCTTGGCCTGTCTGGCCTTTCTCCCAGCCACACTAATCAGGGACCCTTGTGTGCGCTTGTCTGGCTCTTTCACAGCCAGCCTGGGAGCTCCCCCTAATTTACGAGTCATTTCCAAAAGAAAACACGCCACCTCAGCAAGTCCCTGATACAAGGATATGGGGACAGTTTAAGTGAGGTTTGATTGCTGAGAAGGGTGGAGGGGCTGGCGAGAGGAGATGGAAGAAAAGGGAGATTGAGTGATGTCTGAAAGTAGGGATTTATGAAGCACCTATGACACCAGTCAACATCTGGACTGATGGCAGAAGAGAGAATAAAGGATTAGAGGGAGGCAGAGGAAGCTTGAGAGTGATGAAATGAGGAAGATGGGTAGCTATACAGGCCGGCAGAGGTGGGAGGATGTATGTGACGGATTGTAGAATCAAACCAAAGAAGCCAAAATGAAGTGATTTGCTTATATTCTTAGATATTTCAGTGTATTGAGCTAAATGCTTAGATCATCCATACTAACATACTAATCTTTAGTGATATATTTATCATGTTATCATTTTAGTTTTGCAGCGTGCAGACATTTACTGATTTTGCACCGAAAACAAAGTACAGCTGACTTTGATATGAATTTGTTTTTACAGATTTTGGTCATTCGGAACAAAGTGAAAATGAAAATTGAGTGAAAATTTGACCCAAAGAATCACCAACGTTATTATTATTCATGCTGAGGGAAATGTGAATGTCTGAATCAAATTTCATGCTGAACCATCAAACATTTGTGGATACATTTCACCCAAAACCACAAAACCTCATGGTGGCGCTGGAGGAAAAGTCAGGGGATCACAAGATCACCAAGTAATCAGGATACATCATCTTAATATGCTGCGATATTTCCCTATAAATGCAAACGTTTACCTGCTGGTGGCGCTAGATGGAAAGGCTTCATACTGTTGGCAGCGTGGATATCTTGACCACATTAAGAAGAAGTAATGCCCTTCATGGTTAAAACGGTAATTATATGGAGACAGATTCTCTGTGTGTTTGAAGGTGCCTCCTTGTCAATTCACTTACAAACAACCGAAAAAGAGCTTAAAGGCTCCTTTTGTGGGTAAATATCCCAGAACAAAGTTTTACAAGCCACTGAATTGGAAAAACTGAGGATACGGGAAATAAAACACAGGGATTAACTAGACGTAGGGACGAAGGGGAGGAAACGTGTATCCGGACACGATGCCAATGTGCAGCTTTTATCTATATTCCAGTAATTTAAAACGTGTTGACGGTATTGCAGCACTGTTATAATGGACGCAGATGCACTGTGTTTGCAAGATCCTCAGTATTTAGCCAGTTTTTATTGTAGCACCTGTGTTTTTGCGAAGTGTGATGGTCTTGAGGGCTCTTCATTAATAGTCACAGCATTGCTATGGGATAAGGTAATCCTCTCATTAGATTACTACATTGTGAAGGCCAATGTTCCCACTTCACAGTTCAGAGCCAGAGCTCCGTTTTCTTTTCGAGCATCAAGGAAATAACGGCCATTAGTAGTGGACAGTTTTGGAAAACTAGCTTGTTGCAGTCTAATGTATTGACATAGGGGAACCCTGGACGAGCAGGAGACCTCCAACTTTGATGTCCGTATGAAGGCTATTACCTTCACCTCAAAGAGCGCAGTGAAAGCTTTCTTTCTTTCTTTTTTCCTTTCTTTCTTTTGAAAGACGTGACTGCCGTTCCTCAAGCCTGTCCCCACTTTTCTCAATGTCCAAATCCATCTCGCTCTCGGGGAAATCTGTGCCTCTTTAGTCCCGGCAGCCCTTAAGTCAGACTTTTTGTATGACAACGCTACAAAAATAAACATTTCAAAGTGCACACGCCAGCGTCTGTTCTCTTTTACACAGGAATTACGCAGGGGTATTTGAGGCTGAGGCATATTAACTGTCAGAAGGGCCCGTGGGGGAGGGGGGTATTAACAGGTGTGTTCAATTTCCATCCCTTTTTATTTATATGTCAGAATATCATGGTTCTTTTGGTGTGATGTGGTCCAAATAAATACAGGGGAGTGCTTACAATTCTGAATTTAGACAATTTAGACAATGGTTTGCGATGTTTTTTTGATTTTTTTGTTGGCTGGTCTTTAGGTTAATCCAGCAGCTTCTGTGGAGATCCAGTTGAGATAAATTATGGTTACAGTTACACGGACTCACCTCTTGTTAGCTTCACTGTTCTGGTTTGTGAGTCAGTGTTATGTAGAGATTATTGTTCAAATCTCACTTTTTCTCCCTCCGTCTAATTTTACTTCAAGTTAAAGTCTAGCAGTGAAATCCTTTAAATGTGGGACGATATTCTTTTGTTTCCAATGTGTATTGCGATTCTGATTTATTGCCATTCTACGAGTATATTTTTTCCTTCTCAAACAAAAACAACGGAGCTCTGCGGCCCTTTTTTTGGAAAGCGCCATCGAAAAATCCCTCAAAAAATCAGGATTAATATGAGAATTAAATTTGTTTCCCTTCCCTACAATCTTTTCATTCAACGATAGAGAGACCGTGAGTCATTAAATAATTTTGTGATTGTTGCATGACACTGAGTTTACTCTCCTCATGGCCGGCAGTCATTGGATTCTCATTTCACTGCGACCTTAAATAAATAAATAATGTGGAGAGATCACAGCAGCGATTGCCGTGATTATTAATGTTGCATCTTCAAATGGACCAAATAAGTTCAAGCGTTGTGTTCTCACAATCCTGTTTTCTGTTGACAGACTAAATCTAGTCAATGAGTCTTGGCAGTCAGCTGTTTTTTTGAAAGCGTTGTCCGGGGGATTATAGAAAATCCTTCTTGTGCATCATATTTGGTGATATTGGTCCGGTCCAGCACAGAATTCAGCCCCAAGTAGAACTGGTTGCTCGGCTCTATGAGCTGTGTGTGTCAGTGAATCCAGATGTTTCTTCAGATGCTTATGAAAAAGTTGACATATTGTCATAGAAAACAGTAAAAAAAACAAAAGCTCTTTTCAGATGGCAGAGAAGTAGTTTTCCGTTTACACTCCACTTTTCAGAAGCACGCCACTTTGTTCTTCTGTTGCGGTCTTGTTTCAAACCTGGAATAACAGGTGTTTTTCATTTATGTTGTTCTTAACACAGTCTTTTTAGTTTACCGCCTGTCTTTCGACTATCCTCCTGCTTGGAATAACTGCCTGTGGCCTCCTAACCTCACTTCTTCATACTATTCTGTGCTGCAGAACATGTTTGTTTTCTCATACTACAAGGCATGGGAAATGTTTTGATGTTTTATGTATAATATCAGTATCTAAATCAGAACGGTAGCACAGAATTGGATATAAACATCTATTTCCAGCCCAAAGAAACATTGAGCATACATTCAACAGAAGCTGGCAGCAGCTGGAAAAGAAGCAAAGAGACAGATTTCATCCCCACCCCAACCTCCCTGCACCTTTCGGTGATGTCCGTGTACCATCGCATACTTTGGCCAGCTCCCACTTTTAAAAGCAAAATAAAGAGTGGTGTTAGAAGTTTGGGCGGCGACATAAAGACAACAGCGTGTACTCTCGTAAAGCAGTGTGAAGCAGGTCGGACACAAAAGCCCTCAAAGACGTCGCTACGGTGGTTTCAAAAGTTCACACTAGCTTGTAGGCGCCGTGTCAGCCTGGCTTCTTAGATGGGGATCCTGATTCTCAAACGGAACGTTTTTTCCCCTTAAATTGTCTATAAGTGCAAGTCTATAAGTGGAAATGTACAGTTTGTCATTTGCACTGAGGATGTGACACAGTTTAGGCTCCGTTAGGCTTAAATACTGCAGCAGCCTATTTCTGGGGTTGGAGAACATGCAAGCGAGGAGGTCACTGAGTTTATCAAATGGGAACCTCCCAGCACAGATGTTTCATTGAATTCTACATGACTGCTTGTGAACCCAAAAGGCACCTAACACACACACACACACACACACACACACACACACACTCATATTATTTTTAAAAGACAAAGATCCCCGTTTTAAACAACTTAAATATTTGTTCATTGGTAAATCCACAGTAGAGCAATGAGACACCATGTGATTTTTTTGTTTTTGTTTTGCCCGCTATGATACACGATCAGCAGAGTCAACACAATGCAGACTTCTTGTTCTGGATGACGGGATCTCGTAGGTAGAGAGGACAGACCCATCAGTCTTTGTGGTATTTGTCCTGCCCCTCCTCCATTGTGATTGGATGTCTGGGTAAATAATTGACAGTGCAGGTTTTTAACCAAAGTTGAATATTTTTCAACTCCTGGTGACCAGATTTTGTCCAGTTACTGTAAACAAAAAGAAGTGTGCAAACTTGTGGATGATTCAATTCCAGTTTAAAGTGGAGTTGGAGCCTTGTGACAGGAAACAACCAATTTAGCCACATAGAAATGGGACTGTATGAGCCAATACACAGATATCCTCATCTATTATAAGGCACGAGAATCTCATCTGTCAGACGTCAGGGTCTCCGTCTAAATGCGAGTCAATGTAAAGAGGACCACGTATTCAACGCCTGGACAACGCAGATATTTAGCAGAGGAAATGGTTGACATTTTTTGCCACAAATCTCCCCACTGGGGCGATTAATGACGAACAAGCAGATAGTAACTCACACAGAGGAATCCCTGACAATACTGGCTTTTCTTCATTTCCCACCATCACTCTCTCATAGACACGTCCAATCCTAGGGGAAGGTTTTCATATAGGGGGGGTAGAGCTGGGGTTTCTTTTACATTCAGCCCCTGAGCTGAGGCCCACATGGCCCCTTCTTTTCAGCTGCTGGAAGAACAAGGTTGATACTTGTCCTAGAATCTCAGCGCCGTAAATCAATACACAACCTTGACATGGATTCAGGCGATAAACCAGTTTTGATAGATATCCAGATTAGTGATTTCCAGAGTAAACAAACATCTCTAGGTCTGCTGCGTCAAACATTTGCCTCTAATGAACCCAGAAAAAAAAAAGAAACGTTAACTCAAGAACGAGAATTTGTTTCTGCGTTAAACTTCCAGAACCGCCGTAATGGAGTAGTGGGTGGTCATGCACCATTTGTTGTCGATGATATGTTCAAAGGGGCAGATGGACGCCAAGTTTTGTCGTTGATTTATTGCTTTTGACAACCGGCGGTCCTTTTGTTAGGACAACTATGTCCCATATTCATATTTTGGTGGTCCGTATCTATTCCACGCTCAAAGCTACGACCATGCATTTCATTTTTAAATCATATGAAGGCACTTTTCTTGGTATTTAATCTTTGGGGCATGTGATAGAAACGACCCCATCCATGCATAACATTTCATTCACATGCTATCCTTTAATACCATAATACTATTCCATCACCTGAGCTCATTCTGCCAAACCAAGCTGTCATGATGCATTATTCGCGTAAACATCTTATTGCAGAAAACCGTTTCATTAAATTCCTTTCTGCGACCTCGTTCTGGAGGTCTGAGGTTGGTGGTGTTGTTTGGGGGTGGGGGGTCACAGCAGGAGTGACAGCTATTGCTCGGGGTGTCGATGTGTTGGCGTTCTGTCACGGCACCGTGAAGATGGTTTGTCTGGTGGCGCCCACATCATTTTCAGCGGGTATAACCAAAACCCCAAACAGCAGGGGTCGTTTGAGGGTTTTTCCCCTCCGGTTGTTGGGAATGGATGTTGTTTTTTAACCCTTTAATCTTCTCTTTTTGTGTTCCTAATGCGCTCACTATCCTGTTTTACAACCATTCAGTTTATTAGAAAATGATTTATGCGTTCTTTTATGATAACCCAAAATATTTCTCTCCCCATCAGACGGCGTTCAAGTTTAACTGTTTTTTTTTTTACGTTGATGTCACATTGAAAACAATGCGGCGCCGGCGCTCCTAATGATGCGGTGAGGATGATATCTTCTGCAGCATCGATGCAACGATATGGGAGTTTGATTAATGGATCTGGAGGAGACACACACAACTAGCAGATGGTATGCTGATCTCATGGTTTTTTTTGGTGGGCTTGTTTGAGTGCAGCAGCTGTGAGGCCTGTGTGCTTTATAGCGACGTGTGGAGCATCGGGGCGTCATTAGAACGAACGCTTTATTGGGAGACGGAGACGATGGCTTGCGACTGCCTGGAGACGAGTGCATGGTTGTTCCTGCTGGGTTGTCTGCCTTGGGTGGGCAGACCCATGACGACAACGCCATCGCTTAGAAGGGAATCCTGACAGACAGCAGTTGTGTAAGAGGAAAGCATGATGGTGACTGACTAGTCAAACTAGTAGTTATTGCATTTGACGTTGTAGGGAAGGGCCCCAGAAATGAAAAGTTTAAAAGTGAGTCATGTCTCATAAATTGATCCATCGGCGTATCTTGTCTGACAGGGACAGCGGTCCTGAGGATGGCATTAGGAGGCCATTATTATTTTCTCTAGATGGAAACCAGGCCTCGCTCCAGCCATCTGATTGGCTGCTCGTGTGCAACTGATTGGAACTGCCACCACAGGGACCTAAGGGACCCCTTTTTTTTTTTGAGAATCGCATGGAAGTTTTTAAATGGTAGCCACGGCAACGGAAGTGAACTTCCGAAGAACATCACACTGAGATTGTGTAATGGTTTGTCAAATGAGAAGTGAAAGAATTGCAGGCAGTTGGGAAAAGCCCTGACGTGGTTCACTTAAAATGAATCAACCAACGCCTAAATGTCCCGCGTTACATGAATGCCCCTCGGACTTCCCCGTGGCTGTACGGAGGGATTATATCTTGGCAAAAAAAAATCCAGCAGATGCTCCATTTTCTCCGTTTTGACGGATCAAAGGGCCCAGAAAACAAGCACAGCAAACGTCATGCCTACTGTGTTCTCCACATCTGGATCTGGGGATGTCAGTCATGTGTGGCCACTTGTCACAATATGGATGATTCAATCTTTTTTATTAGAGGACTATTGTGAGTTGCAGCTAATGCGGTTGAAGGCGGATTACTTTCCATAAACTGGGATTGTTTTATAGATCTTGAGTATGTTTGTCATGTACTCGGGCTGACCTCTGGGTGTATGATGTACATATATTCATTGTACTGTGTGGTAAATCTCAAATCAGTGCTTCACCTGAAAATATGCCGTAGTGAAGGTCGGTATCTTCTTTTGGTGTGATATGAATCATCTTTTTAACTAAATCTTCTTTGAAATAACACAACTTCAGCTAGTGTCTCTGCTTAAACAGAACTTTTAAGCAGGTGAGTTTCTTATTTATATCAAATATGATATGAATAATATTTACAAAGTCTCGGAGTCAATTAATTATGCGTCTGTCTCTGGAGCTGGTCAGGTATATGACATTTAGAGAGTTTCTTTGACCCTGATCCGATACTTCCGATTGTTTTCAGGTGGTCCTGGTTAAAAAAAAATACTACGTTTATATGCTCTATTTTTAATATGCAATAATTGTCCTGAAACTGAAGTACAGAAACACTCGGTTCCCATCCCCTAATGATATTACATCCACAGCTCTGTGGTTTGTGTGGTTGAGTCGTCGTTTGCCAAAGAAATGGCAGAAGTGGGTTTTCGTTTTGAGTAGCATTCCTCCTTTAAAAGGCAGTTTTAATTTAAAATACTTCTAAACAGCAGTGGAGGCTGTGTGTGTGTGTGTTTGCACATCAGTGTAAATAAGTGAAAGTGGTGTCCTGGACGGGCCCTGCTGTTCCTCCTCTTCTGAGCTCAGGTTACAGCCCCCAGATGGCTCCTTAATCTGCAGGGTCCCACTCAGGTCAGCTCCAGCAGAGCCAGGTAACACGAGCCAAACTCATAACCCCACCATCCTTCCAAAATGCATCCGCGGAGGACTTTAATGTCTTCACTTCTTCTGAAAACCGAGCCACGCAGAACTTAGTGAGCCGTGATCCGGGGGCCGGGCCTAACTGGAACCTGTTATCTACAAGGAGCGAGAAATCCCTCTCGCTGTGTCCTTTTGATGATGAAGCATCTAACCTGGACCTCGATGGAAAGAGGGAGAGATTTTAACGGGATAGTGATCAAGTTGCTTAAGACGTCACGTCATGTGGTGCTAAAACACCTCATCGTGTCCCACCTTCTCTAGCTGTGTAATGTGTAATGTATAGGCTTTTCACACAGTACAGGAGCTGCACCACTTTGCAGAGCCGTGGTACGAATTTACAGAAGGTTTTGATCTCTCGCCAGATAAGGAACTGCGTGATGAGATTGGGTTACCCTCCCTTTACTAGCCTTGGGAGAGAACCTCAGCAGGCCTCAACTGTGAGAAAATGCCTCCCCTGTTGGAGTTCTCCATCTCCTCCAGTGTTTAATGCCTAATAATTTCCATGCTCCAATGTCCTTATTGACACGACAGAGGTCGGGTGTTACTGCAGCCAAGCTACCGCTAGGAAAGCTTTTTTCCAGGCCGACCTGAAGGGTGTGACTGAGCAGCTGACTCATCATTTCACATTCCAGCTTTAATTGAAGGTCTTTTAAGGTGACAGATTTTTATACAATTTCTTGCATTTGTGTCTGACTGTTGTGTTTGATAAAAAAGAAAACAAGATACACTCAAACACTTTCAGCTTCATTGGGTTTCGTAGTCACTTTTTTCTATTTTTGGCTCCATTTTAAGTTAAATAGAGAGTTATTGATGATTCCAGTTACAGGAAAATGAGTGTTTTTTTCCCTCTTTACTGCAGAGTATGTACCCTCACCTTGGGCAAAAATAAATCCTCCCAGCCTCCCTCTGGACACTGTAAAACACCTCTTAAGATAAAATGTTAGTGCATAGGGAATGCTTTCACCCACACAGAAACTACTTTTTGCCACCGCCGGTGTAAGAACAGGGTCCTGTTGTTCAGAAAAGCTACTTCACCAGCCGACGTTTCTCACACTTATACAGTCTCTTCTTGTCTACCTGCATTCTTTGTGTGGCGTCTTTCAAAAAAGAAAAAAAAAAAGAATTCCCATCATAAACGCATTGTGAAAAGCATTGAGGTTGATGTTTATAAGAAGGTGCAGACGTTTGTGCTTGTCAACATGTGTTTTCTTTTTTTTCCCCCCGCTGACCCTCAAAGGGTTCCAGTGATCCCTAATGAAACCAATTTTCATATAAAGACGCCTTTTAGCCCCGGCTGCTTGCACGGCGGCGGCGGCAGCGTTTTGGACTTAGCTGCTGCGAGGAGACCTGGCCTTTGAAGTAGCCTCTGGTTATTTTTCTGCTTGACAGATCAGAGCGACTGTGCAGAAATCAAAAGGGAAGTGCCCCGCCGCCCCCAGGTAAATGGTAACTCTGGACTGAGCCGGGACATTTTGAAAGCTAATATGGCTACTGCCGAGTTAGGGCCATCTGGACAATTTGCCCTCCGTCCAATTCTTTTCTTTTTGTTGAAAATGCGATGTTTAATAGAGATTGTGTGCTGCAATTGTGAGCGTACTTGTGCCACGGTGTATCAGATGACTCATCAGAAAAAATACTGCCCCGCACACCTCCAAGAAAGTGTGTGAAAGACAGACCGGAGTCTGAGACATGCTGGTGAGGTGTTGACCAAGTCTATCCAGGCGTGTCTGACCGATCTCCACACCTATAGCAGGAATGCAGCGTGTGGGGAAAAGTCCAGAACGGCCTCTAAAGATCCTGCGCAGCACCTGGGGGAGTTAATTCCCCCCCCAGTGAGAACGGGGAGGTATTGAGGGACGAGACACGAGCAATTTAGCAAAGTGAGATGTGCTTCTCCACTGAGGAATATCTGTTTCCCTGTTCTGCCAGTGCTATTGTCCCTTAACCAGGGCGATGAGAGGGGGGAGGAGGACCAGCTTTTTCACAGCACTTGTATTTCATTATTCAATGCCCCCCTGGAGGGTTTCAAAACAAGCTCTGGGGTTAAGACCAAAAATCACTGAAAGCCGTTTCACCACAACTGATGCCTAGTCGGGGTCTGCTTCTCATTGGAAGGGATCTTGGGTGAGGGAGAGGGCTTACCAGCAAGACTCAGAGTCACAAACAATCAATGCCACATTGGAGCTCTGCTTCACCGAGATGATAGATGCCATATATCTAAACGAGGGCGGAAATACACGTAAAGTGTGGCCAAAACGGAAAATAACTTCATATTAATGATCCTGATCATGTTATGTGTTGATCCACACAAGCGTCCCCTATTCAGGACGTTCTGGTAACCAGTTGACCACAAACCAACAAACTTTTAATTGTTTTAGAAGCGGGGGCGACAACAGCTATCGGGTGCAACCTCAGATCGACAAACATATAAAAAACAAATACAGTATGCAGACAAGAGAATGCTGTGTGGGTTGTTTTACTTATTGAGGATCAAGTCTGACTCATAGGTCCTTCTCCTCAGTGTCGGATCATATTTGTAGAAATTATTATTACTATTTACTGTAAATGACGTGGTGACCTTCATCCACTCTGGTTGCTTTGTACTGATATCTGATTCATTCAGCTATATATCGTACATTAAACCACGTGTGGTCCCACCACAAATAGGCCGGATCCATTTTTTGTCTCTGACCCACGAATGTACTTCCATGTCTTAAGTTACGTACAGCAACTAATTGTGCTCTTGCATATGCTTTGTATAACCATCCATTTGTTTTGGTGCTTTTATGCGGTATAAGACAGGGACATAAGTTTAGTGAATGCGTTTTTTTTCCTTCTTCAATGTGTACATGTTTAAAAGTCTGGGTCATACATCCCCACAGGGCTGACACCGAACCTTTACAATACTGTATATTCAATTAAATTATATTCAAAGCATATCAAATATTGTTCCTTAGCAATTAGCACATTTAAAAACAATAATAATTTTAAAAATATATATAAAATATATATACAAATATGTCTGAATTTGCATCTTTGAGCAGATCTTTGGATAAGTTGTGTTTTGGATCATTGACGTTGAAGGCATTTCTGGTGCGTTTTATAGATTGGCATAATGTAATGTTGTTCTTGTGCAAGGCTGTTTATGTAGACCGGTGGTGGAGATGATTTAGTTGTGTTTTGGTAGAGCTGCATGTGGTCCTGCAGGACCCCGTGAAACTGGGAGGTCTTGGACGAAAGGGAAGGAGTTAGAAGAGGATATGGGTCCAGGTTGATTTATTTTCAGTCTGAGCTTAGCCTGAGCTTCCCTTTACCTCTCAGGGATACGGGAGCACAACACACCGACCGGCGGGGGGAGATTGATGTGGGAAAGTAACTTTAGAGATTTAGTTTCCCATTTACGCTTCTATCTGATACTCTTTGGCTGTATTATTTATCCTAATTGTAGGTCAATATTTAAACTCCCTCTTAGTTTGTATGCGTTTCAGGCCATGAATCGAAATCAGCCAACGATAGAAGTAGAGGTTTTATTAGCACTTATTCGAAAAATGGCTATCACATTTCATTTTTATGCTGCTGAAGACATAAATGCGCCAGGTCGGGAGGTTTGTAGTTAAACGCTCTATTCTATTTTCATCACTTTACTCGTAAATTCCCAGTGCAACCATTTATCCAAAACGTACTGTGTTTCTTTTTCTACTCGGAGGCCTTTGTGGCGATAGTAACATGTTTGTCTGCTTCTGCTGTCAACGCGACGAAGCATCAAGACTGAGCCCTCGGATCTGCAATATGCAATAGGTTGTTTTTGTTAAAGAGAAGGGCTGCTGTAGATTTGGTGAGGGCTGATATCTGATAACCTCCTCCTAGCCAATGAATGGCCAGAACCAACTTGCCAATAATGATTGGTATGTGTTTAAGACTGAGCCCAGAGCTGATGCTGATGTCAGACAAAAAAAAAAAGTTCCATATAGGCTCTGCAGCACATTTGCAAACACTAGGCAAGAAATTTCTCATAGCATCTCCTTATTAAAAAGCCTGATCTCTATTCTTTTTTTTTTTCTACCCATTGATGAGGCCCGTTTTTCGAGGGGATTAGGAGAACTCTGTCAGGGATTGCTGCTGTGTTGTACTGCTGCTAACATTACATGGATGTGGGGCTTTAATACTCCAATATGTTTCGCATTAAGTCTGAGCATGTTTGCCTCCCTCGGGGAGTTAAAGGTGTTAGCAGATAGCAGATATTTCTTCAAGCCCAGGTTTTTTTTCCGGCCTCTCTTTTTTTATCCTGCGGGGAACAAACCGACTCGGGTGTTGTTTTTATTAAGATGTCTCAAGCAGTGTTATAATGCCCAAATGTGGAAGCTGGCACAACAGGCAAAGTGAGAGATGGATTTGTAATAAAATGACTCATGAAGAAGAAAAAAACGGGGCTGTAGCAAATAAAATTGTGACTTTAACCTTTTACTAAATGTTTTGGCAAAGTCATCTCTGTGGATTTGGAGTCCTGGTTTCTTTCCTGCTGCTAAAAATGTAATAATGTAACGGCCATTTCTTGGCTCCCCGTACACTACTTCATCCCCGACACACTGGATATTTGGCCCTCCTGCTAATAAACAATGACAGGGGTCGACCCTGTTTTGTATGCACGCGGTTGTGTGTGTGTATGCATGCGTTTGTGTGTATATATGTGTGTGTGCGTTCCTGTGTTTTTGTATCGCGGTCTTGGCAAACCCTGACTTGGCTGTGTTTGAACAGGGAAGGATAGAGGCTCATACATTTTAATATATTTCCCCCCCATGTCAAGCAAGAAGGAGCAAACACAATGCCGCGGGGGGGAAAAGCTATTTGGTAATGAAAATCAGCTTCAGAAGCACTAGTTTATAAAAAAATAAAAAAAGGGGGGGCGACTGCTGCCATGTATTTGTTTGGACAGACTGGGAGACAGTAGCAATGTGGGCATTCGGCCGCCCTTCTTTTGTTTTTTTATCAGAGCGATGGACATCTGGAGAGATGAAGACAAGCAGATTCATGTGGACATTCAAAAGGGGATTTTTTCTATGCATCAGTTACAGATTATAGAAAACCACCTGTAAGATTTCAATCTTAAATCGCCAGATTAAGAGAAATTATTTAAACCGGACCCCAAATTGTGGCGTACTTTCCACTCTCAGGATTTGGTCGAATCCATGACTCAAGTGTCATAAACTGCTAATTCCAGACCCCCCCTTCTGACTGGTCCTACCCGGGTCAAAGGTCACGTGACCTCCCCGCCGCTCCGACCACATCACGATGAGTTCAGGGTTAGCTTAATCTGCGAGGCACAACGTGATTCTTGGGTGGATCGGGGATGGGGGGGGATGGTTTCACACGAGTCCCGTTGTGTAACATTAAGTAATGCCGGCAAAGCCACTACATTGTTGGGGGGATTATCACTCTTGATTGTGGGTCTTATTTGTTCCTATTTATAGCTGTAAATAGTGGCATTTCTGCTCCGTTTCCAGATGGCTATAATGGCGAGGACTTGCATGCCCTTGACAATTCACTCCAAAAAAAAAAAGTTTGGCTCACGCACTGCACGCTGGCACCGCACACACATCTCAGCCAAAAAAACAACAAAAAACCCCTCCGTCTGCCTGCTGTGTGCCTGCGAGTAATTTGGAGTGTAGTGGCCTTGTCAGTCAAACGCAGGGTCTCAATTCTTTAAGTGTTTTCTATAATCTGGGATATATTTATGAAGTCTTAATTGTGGTAGCGGAGACATTGAAGAGAAAGCCCCCTCGACTTCCTGCTGATCCACATTTCTACATCTTGCGGCGCCAGCAGCCTCGTTTTTCTTTGACTTGGAGGTTTAAAAACTGGAAGCTTGTGATTTCTGTTTTGGCCGGTTGATGCGAAAAGGACCAACTTTGCTTTTCCTGACATGGAACACCATTGTGTAATGTCATTTCCAGGAGATGCCAAGAGCACAGGGTTCATATGGCAAAACTTGATGTGATGTGGAAAAGTGCACAGAGCACATTTTATAGGCAATTTCTGTCAAACTTCTTTGACTCTGCATACTTGCGGCCCCGAGGTTTGTCCAAAAAAACCTGATTCAGACGGGTTTCGCAAAAATAAAAAACCTGATATATCGATACGTTTGCGGCGTGTGGCTGTGTCGATCATCACTTTGGTTAAAAGACGGCGTTGATCCACATCGTACCTGCAGCCAAACACCTCAACCATGTAATGCTGTCACCTCCCTAATCCGCCCTTTTCCATTACACTTATTCCCAGCACGACAGATTACACGGACACTTTCGGGAAACACGAAAAGGAAAAACAACCGTAACACGGTTTCTCATAATGCAACGCTGAATAAAAAAACAAAACAGCTACGACTGTAATATAAGTCAATATATCAGTTTCTTTATTTTGTTGCTGATGGGGCTCGTTTTTTATCATACTTTCAGATTAATAGAACGCTTGTCTTCATTGTAAACCTGTCAATATGTATCATCTCTTAACATACCTGGATGGGATTAGACAAGTCCAGAAACCTCGTCCAATAGCAGTAATGTTTGCATTCCCCCGAAGCGTGTTTACCTAAGCTATAGTCTGTGATATTTACGACTGTTTTCGATTCACTCGGCGTACAGTTTTGATTTCGCCATCGGCGCTCGCGGTGTACGATATGTGGCCAGGGCTCCATAAAGCCTTCAGCGTGTTTTATCCCTTTCTTTCATTTTTACGTGTACGGTTTCAGCATGTCTGACAGCGAGCTAAACGTGATATTATTTTTTTTATAAATTGGAATTGAACCCTGGCGTAGAGAGTTCGGCCGCAGGATGTTTGAGTTCATCAGCTGCATTGGAAACGTGACATCTGTGGCGTGGAAGATGCTGTTTATTATTTTCCTTCATGCCAAAATAGTTGTATGCCTCTATTTGACAGTGATAGTCCGGCCCGAAGCCACGAACACTCCGCTATCGGATCACAAAAACATAATCCAGTGGATGATTCATGAGGTTGAAGAAGCTGGACGTGTGCTGTTATGATACAAATCCTCCCACCTCCCACTCACTCCATCCTGCCCGGGAACCGGCTCGCTCCGTCATGAAAGTCTTCAGTCGTTCCGTTACGGATGTGCTCCGGATCCGTCGGCCAGCTGGGCCCCGGACATGAACAGGAAATGAAGAATGAGCTGTAAAGAGGGTTTTTTTTTTTAAGGATATGAAAGCTTGAAAAAGAAATGCTGAGTGCTCCGTCACAGTTACTACACAAATTGAGGCACTTTCTCTCTTTTTTTTGATTACCTTCCCTCATTGTAATATTCTATATTATCAGAGATCATGTATGGTGACATACTGCTAGTATAATGCTGTATTAACTTTGATCGTATTAGATCACTACTGTTCTTGCTTCCTTTCATTTTGGTCTCATTCTCACCAACACAGGAGGGATGGACAGGGAGAAAACAAATCTAATTAAAAAATTATTTTTTTTTAGCAAATAAGCTCAAATATCCATATACATACACAAGAAAATAATCCCATATTGAAGCCTATATTCGACTTTTTCGCCCCATCATTGTCGCTGAGATTCCAAGCTTCTAAGAGGGAACATAAGCGTTTATATATGGAGGATATTCTGAATTTCTTTACTGTTTTCTCCCCTCTAATGCCCCTGAAACAAATACATAAGAACGGATATCTTCTTAAACGACATGTAGGATTTATATTAGGTTATGATGTAAGTCCTCACCTACAGTCAAGATATGACTCTTTAACATAATGTCGTTTCATTGTCATTTAAAATAATAAATGACTAAATATGGCAAGTTGTAGAACAGCACACAGGAGAGGACCCCCCCCCATCTTTTCTCATGCATATTCAAACACGCGTGTACACACACACACAAACACACACACACACAGTGAAAGGCAGCTTGGCTCCCGGTCAAGGGATCTCTCCTAAAGGCTGGTCCTGGAACAGAAGAGAGCCGATCGCCAGCCAAGCAGGACAGTTACAAAGTGGAGCATGGGAGGGCCCCCGCCATGTTTGCCGAGATCTAAAGCCTCTTTCTCTAAAGCTTTGTTTGCATTTTTGTTCGCCGCGGCAGCTGAACGCCACACAGAAAAGCCTTTTTCTTATCCCCTTTCTCCGTCCAACTCCTTTTTTCGCTTTCACTGTTTCTGACTTGGCTGCTTTCTGACAGTCGATTCAATTCTTCTGTACTAAAAGGAAATTATGTGCTTAATTGGATTATTGGGAGTTTTCTTCAAATGAGTGCTCACCCACCCAGGCAGCCCCCCAGACCGGGCTGTCCAGTACACGACTCCAGACCCCGGAGGGGCAGGATGAGCGTGAAATGGGAACCCGGGAGCGTGTTACAGAGCTGCATTAAGTTTTCACTCACTTGATGAGCGGTTTCCAAATCAGGGCAGCAATTATTATTATTAGAACCTTTATTTAACCAGGTTTGTCCCACTGAGATCCAAGATCTCTTTTGCAAGAGAGACCTGACCAAGAATGGTTCAATCATGTTGAATTGGAAAAATGTATTATTTGCTTTTTTTGCACATAGTATTTGCACGTAAAATGAAAATTAAACCTCATATGGGGAAGGTCTAGTTTTTTGGCTTTATTTATCCAAATCACAGGAATTTGCACCTGTTTTGTAGACCTGGTTCCTGTGGTCTTCCCTCCTGAATGCTGTCTCTCTTTATGGGCATCTTTAATACCCAACGGCATGACCAAACACCTGAGAATGGAGGTAGGAAGTGGTCTTAAATGAAGGGGGAGTGGATGATGAAGAGGTGGCCAAGTATCTAAACGAGGCTGGATGAGGAGGCTCATAAACATCCCAGTGGCTGTGCAGTCGTGCAGTGGTGAGTCGTTCATGTTACTGATTTTCTCCCAGAGAGGAAGCAGAGTCTCGGGGCACGGCAGATTAAAAGGCCTCGCTTCCCACCCGCGTGCGAATCACAAATCACACGGAGCCGCAGTGCTTCCCCTCGCCCAGGAACCCAACAAACACCCTGTTAAAAGCCGCAGCCACATCCCTGTGTTTTCAAGTTACTGGGCACAGAAAACTCAAGTTTGTATTCTAATTAGACGAGTGTGTGTGTGTGTGTGTGTGTGTGTGTGTGTGTGTGTACCCAAGTTTCCCCATGTGGACACCAGTCCTGCTTTGGATGTCTATTAGACCTCAGATTGAATTTGTTCTCTGGCCTCATGATGTCCATATTGTGGCTCTTGATGCATCATGAAGCGAATACAGTATATATGTCGACATGCTGTAAACTGACCTCCCTTGTTCTTGCAATATTCTGCTGACACATGAAAAATGCCGTCCTTACGGTGGCCCCCGGGGGCCAGTTAAGGCCTCTAGGGAGGATAATTGAACGGCCTATCTGCCCTATGAAAATCCTAATTCTCTCTCCCAACGGGCCACCGGCGGCATGCTTTATGGGATTATTTTCCACCAGGCATTTTGAATGTTGTGCAGCATATAGCCCCCCCCCCTCCCTTTCTCCTTGTTCCTGCCTTTCACCTTCTCGCCTGAGAGGATTAGTGAGCTTCCGGAAACGGAGCACCGCTCGGTGAGAATGAGACTCCCGAGAGCTGGACATTATGGCTTTATGACAACAATTACTGCCTTCTCTCACTGTCTTTTTGAGCAGATTCTCCTGCCATCCAATAGACTGAGTGGAGTCGGAGGGTATGAAGGGGAATATTCTTTGTTGAATGCATTATTGTTTTGTTTGTTTGTGGCTCAGAGGAACTGTGCTTAGGTCAATGATATTTTATACCTATTCCTCAGTTTTTTTTTTATACTTCTAAGTATTTTTGGAGGCAAAAATGCTTTTTATTTTGATATTAAATATGTATCTGTGGCTTGTTGACCGTTCCAGCAACAGGGTTCATATTCAGGTGGAGCTAAAGCGAATTTCACACTGAAGGAGATGAACTCCTTAAACAAGACTGTTTGTGTTGAAAATCCAGCAACCACAGACTATCA
The DNA here is from genome assembly GCA_029853015.1 of Chelidonichthys spinosus. NCBI lineage: Eukaryota > Metazoa > Chordata > Actinopteri > Perciformes > Triglidae > Chelidonichthys > Chelidonichthys spinosus. The sequence goes on from CM056837.1 coordinate 19,742,665, forward strand.
TATTTATATTTATTTATATGTATGTATATATATTGTGTTATGTATTTATTTGTATGTGTGTGTGTATGTATGTATATATATTATATATTTATATATATATATATATATATATATATATATAATATATATATATATTATAATTAACTTATTATATACTAAATGTTTTTAGGAGGTGCTACCTATAGCAAGATCTTAACTTTTGATGTTTAATGTTTTTTATTTATTTATTATTATTTTTCACTCATTAGTATTATTCAGCTTTCTGGGCCCCAATGGTTTTTTTCTTTTTTCTTTTTTCTTGTCTTTAGCACTGTCATATAATTTGTGGTGTTGTCAAGGAATGTTTGTGTTTCTCTTTAATAAAAATAAAGTTAAAAAATGTTTTATTTTATGTTGTATCTCCATCAAGGTGTCCTGTCCATGAGGAGTGTTGCAGGTTGTCTTCCTATCTCTTCTTGTACAGCTTCCGTCTGACAAGACAAGACAAAAGTCACCAATCTGCTCCATAAATTAAAAAAAGTTGGAATCCAGTTGTGTTACCGTTTTAAAGGTCCCCCCCACCCCCTGACCTGGGGGCTTTTCTTCTGTGGGACCTGGTTCCTACATGACCACCATTGTCTTAGCTGTCAGAATGTCTTTCATCTTCCTACTCGGGCCCAGGGAGAGTGATCGGTATCTCCCTGCTGTATCTCCCACATATCTCCCTGACTTACAGCTCTGGTTCCCAGCCATTTACCCGATTACTGAACCTTGAGGCGATCCCAAATCATTTCCGTCATCCTGTGATTCACCCGATCAGCGCAGTGATAGCACATCTTTCCTCTCTTCTGTCTTTTACCTAAGTTATCGGAACGTCTTACTCCTGGGTGGTCCATCAGATTCATACATTGTTCTACGTACTAGCATCGGATTATATCATGACGTAATTCTGGAAAAGCGGGTCTTTTGATGGGTTTTGATGAATCTGTCCATGCATTTGAGATACCTCATCCTACAAAATGTTGAACCTAATAGCCTTCTAGAGCTAGTAAGAGCCAGTGAATCACAGTGCGCTGACAGTTGTTGTTATTTTGGAAATCTGGATGCATTTTCTTTTTTTCACGCCAAGAATTCATCCAATATCGGCTACATTCCTCTCAAACGTGGAAGTTATTAAGTATTTGCGCCTGTTTGTCGTTACCGATGGTACATCTGTCGTTTGATATGCTTTGTGGAAATACAATTTTAATAAAATGTTTCTTCAGAACAGAAATGTGAAGGAGAAGTTTGGGAGAAAGCTGGAAAAACAACATTGTCTGATTACTGACTCATGGAAACGAGTGTTTTCACTGAAGATAGTCGCCGGGTGCTTTACATGATTGGGAAAAAAGATAAATAAATTAATGACATTCAATGAGATGAAGTTACTGCCTTCACACCGGTTAGTCGCCGTGTGTGACCGCCATGTAAATCATCTTCCAGAGAGGTGATGGCACATTTAAAATCCTATCATCATGACCTAACACGTGATCTCAGGTGACCACTAATCACGTCATTATGCGTTTGTGTATTCCCTTTGTCTGCAGCGCTGCCTGTCAGCTGCTCCACAGTGGCTTTTGAAGAAATAGGTGTCGGCCTTGATGTTTATTCTAGCAATGACTGGCAACCTTTTCAAGTCACCAAAAATACAAAAAAAAAAAAAAAAACCTAGTGATTTGCTATGTTATTCACTGTTTGGCGTGTTACCCGGATACTGAATGCCACACACACACGCAAAGTATGTTAACGTCCACGCAAATAACTATCATTGTGAGCAGATTGGGGTTAATGGCTCAATTAAACCAAACTCCAAACCAGCAGCAACACTTACATGTTTTTTTGTAGCCAAGTTACCAAAAAAACATGTTGTTTTTTGGTAGCTAAAGAGTTGGATCCAAGTACATAACACGGTGTCGTCAATACTATTAAGCGAAGGTGTCTTACTTCGGGTATTAAGATGATTTCAACGTGACTGAAGGGATTTTCGCCGATTGGCTTCATGCCGGATCTCGTGACAGATGCTGCCATACATGTCTGCGGTGGATGTGTGGTTTCCATGCGTGGGCACATGCATGGCGCAGCAGGAGGGTGGCGTGAGGAGAAGCTGCCTCCACATGCATGTGCTGCGTGTTCAGCTGTCACTAAACCCTGCAGAAGCCCCGCCTCCTCCTCCGCCTCCTGGTTGGTCGTGCACATACACGACCAACTGTGCATGTCCTCTCCTGCTTTCCTGCTGCATCCCCGGCTCTCAGCTGTGCCCCTCTGGCATGAACTTGAGATGACACCGATCCAACCCCCCCCTCCCTTAAAGGTTTTAACGGGAGCAAATGGGAAGGTTACGAACTCCATCACACCTGGGCTTAGCTGCGGGGGGGAAGGTTTTGCCTCATGCAGCAAAATTAACACTTAATTAGTAGTTGATTTATGTAGTAGATGATACCTTGATACCTGCATTTACGTATTTAAAATGGCATATGGCACAAGTGATGCCTTTCCTCTGCATCATGGCAGTATCCCCCCTTAGATTCAGCTCCATACCGGCACTGAGGCCGGATCACCGCTATGACACCCACTATGTATCTCATTCAGGCACAGAGAATGGAGCTAGCGAACCGAGTAGCCCCTCAACACTGGCCTCCGCCTGCACCTGCAAACCCCGACCAATGGTTTGGTAAAGTTGGAAAGGAAACGGTGGGGGGAGTTTGAGATGCGAGGAGGCTCGTATCCCAGTTTAAGAGTAAAGTTTGGACAATGACATCATATGGTAGAGAGATCTAAAATAAGACAGGTCACCTTAAAGCTATTAATGGCTTGGATAACCACCGCCCAATGGGCTCGGGGCATTTGTTGTTGAAGGATGGGGAGTAGGAGAGTGAATGGGGGGTTACCAGAGAACCTCTGGCCCCCCTGCAGGTCATTCAGTCATTCATAAGATGAGGCCTTTTTATTGACCTCCCTCTACCCTCGCCTTTGTTGCTGTTGTGATCATAAGCGGAAGTGAAAATGGAGATTAAGCACGGTCGGGGCAAAGTGGATGATATGTTGTTGGTGGTGGACGACCGGTTTCTACCTCCTTTAGGTTTCTAGGTGCGGCTTTCCTCACAGAAAACCTTTTTTTTTTACTGCATGGATTTATGATGTTTACAGATGTGCTCGGTTTATGAAAAAAGCAGGGCAGCCATCTTTAATCCAGTAAAAAGCACAGGGATTTGGTCACCCCTGGCCTGCCTGAAGGCCCTTTTGGAAACCTCTCGGCCGTGAGAATGGGGGGCTGGGGTTTGTCGGAGGTGTGGGTTGGGATGTGTGTAGCCATGCAGGAGGGGCTGGGGACAGTCTTTGTGAATTTAGTTAATCTAATTTGAGCTCTCTCCCCCTCCGGCCCTTTCTCTCTCTCTGTCTCTCTCTCTCTCCCCTGTTTCAAACATCACTCCAAAGCTGAGGGAAAGTTTCACGTGTCCCCGGCGAAAATAGGCTTTGTTTAGTTTAATCCTGTATCCTCATATGTAAACCTGAGGGGGGGGGCGCACACCGAAAAACAGTGTCAGAAGCTGTTTGATCAGATTGAGATGGAAAGCTGATACACAAATGTCTATTTAAGATGGCTTTTTTTAATAAACAAAGGTTTAAATACCCATAAATATGTGTATATGGACAAATTAAAGCCTTCCATTGTGTCAGTGTTGATTGTCGAGATGATCAAAGTCTCCATTAATAACTGTCAGTGGACCTTTTTGAACCCAACGGTATTTATCAAAGGGAAGCTGAAACAGTGACCAGGATGTTGCCGCTGCTAATAGAATGTAAATGAGCCACTTGGAAGCCTTTTCTTTCGTCGGGTTCACACCTCTGATTGACTCATTGTGATGCTGTCGGATATCAAACGGGTGCTGACTCATTAGGGGCTTCGCCTCTTTGAAGTCGCTCCCCGAATATCATCGGGGTCTTGTAATCCTTTTTTAATGGATGGGCCGAAGCAGGACAGTGGGGTCCAACAGAAATGATTAATGTGACGGCCTTTCTCACCTAATGTTCCTCCCTCTCGCGTTTTTTGCATTAATGGTTTGAAATTGATTAATTTAGGAGATGTTAAACGCTGACAGTAAAACGCTAGATTGCTTATCAGTGTGCTGTCATCTCGCCGTAAACCCCCTCCACCACCACCACCTTATCTTTTCCTCCTCTCCTTTCTCTTCCTATCTCACTCTTTCCTCAGCTTTGTAATTTTAGTGTCTTCCCCTCTGCCCTCCTTTTTTTTTTTTTTAACTTAAGGCAATAGGTGGTGAAGGGCAGGAATGCAGCCGAGGGACTGTAAGGATTTATCACACGGAGGTGCGAGGGCTGCTGCCTGTGCTTCTGTGCCTGGAGATGTAACAGTTTAGTGCCAACGGCATTCCCCACCACAGGGCCACTACGGCGTTTTATTACCCCCCCATTTTTTTTTTAGTTTGATACTTAAGACCACATACTTTGTGGCTGCAAGGAGAAGAAACTGGGGGAAATAAGTGTCAGGGAGAGTAGTTTCATGGGTGTGTGTGCATGACTTTTCAGTGTGAGATTTGTATTTTACAATAGTTTATCTCCATATTATTTATCCATGCTTTTGCCACTTAGACATGCTCTCTCTCTCTGCTCTCTCTCTTCCTCTCTCTATCTCTGCCCTCCCATTCCTTCTCCCCTCCTCTCCCGGTCCCTTCCTCCTTCCCTGCCTCTCAGGTTACGATGACTGGGGGTTTTCTTGCTTCCATCCCGTAGAGTGTCTCTGTGTGTGTGTGTGTGTGTGTGTGTGTGTGTGTGTGTGTGTCCCTCGGCGCTGAGCTGTGTCCTTGTCCCTGCCTCCTGGCAGCAAAGGAGCCACCCAGCAGCCGGTCTCTGATTGGGCAAAAGGGGGTAGGGTTCTTGACACGGCGCGGTGCTGACTGCTCCGGGACGTGTTTCAACAGATGGTCGAGGTTAGAGAGTGTCATCACATCGGAGGGAGGATTAGAGGAGAGAGGTTGTCTTCCAGGAGCTGTGTGGTCCCCCCCTCTCCACTCTTCAAAACTCCCCAAAAAACCTCCAGCAGCCGAGACACAAGCCCCTCTCTGAGCGAGGGGGAGACCCGGTGAAGGAAGGAAAACTCCAGAGAGGAATCCTAGCCTTGCCTTGCCTCTCTCCACTTGGCCCGGCGTTCTGCTTTCCTGCCCTTCAGGTACCTTTTAAAACTTTTTCATTTTATATGTGTGTTTTATGCTGTTTTCCACTGCTTTTACAAGGTCCGTGCATGTTAGGTTTGTTTAGTTGGCAGTGATTTCTGATGCAGGAATGGGAGTCTACAAGTGCAGCGTTTGCCTGTACAGCAGCTCTGTGTGCGCTGGACTTCATAGTTTTTTTTTCTCTTTCCCCTGAATGACAGGAATTCCCTCCGTCGCAAATTCCTCCGTCTCAAGGGATTAGAAGGCAGCACATTCCATTAATGTCATTTCCCCCCCCTCGATCCATAAGCACCCATCTGTTAATTTCTAGTTCTTTTTTTGAATGCGGGATAGTTTGAAAGTCGAGTGTAGATTTTGAAGAAGCTGGCTGTCACTTAAAGTATGCCGTTGAGTTGTAATATGGATTAAATATTTCAAACCTGCATTAGCTTTTCTTTTTTAAATCCTAAAATCTTGACTCTGTGAGTTCTAATGATAGGGATTTAAAACATCTCTACATTCTCAAAACTCAGTCTGGCATTTAACATTCCCCTCACTGCAGCCCAGATAGGTTTTTTTTTTTTTTCTTCTTCATAAATCTTATTCAGAGTGCACTTCTGGCAGAACGTGTCAGTATGTGCTAAATGGATGAGCTGCTGAAGAGTCGGTCCCGGACAGACTGTCACGGCGAGGCAGCGAGGCAGAGACTCCCAACGTACACCTCACTTAAGGCTATTTAACTCAAGTCAAGTGAGAAGGGGAAACTCGCCAGCGGAGTGGGAATATGATGTATAGTATTTATACCTAGCCTCCAGGCAGTGTGTACGTGTGTGAGGTGTTTGCGAATGGAGATTGTGCAGCTGTAAAAGGTTTTGTGGACAGCAGCCGGGCTGAGAGGAGGTCGTGTGGGTTAAAGCTGCTGTTGTGTGACTTTGTGTTTACCTTGGTAAACCAGCCGTAGCTACACTTCCTGCCCGACGTTTGAAGTATTAAACGCAACCACCGAAAAAAAAAAAAAAAAAAAAGAAAGGTTGAGGACGACTGCTCACTTCGAGGTCCGCGGAGATCATTCGTGCAAAATTTGGCTGATCAAACTCTCATAATTAACTTCTATGCTTCCGATAACACTGGAGTCAGCAAAGTGTGAAGTGTTATTCAATTTCCTCTAATTTAACGGACTGGGTGAGAGCCTGGGACTCTTTATGTTTTATTGCATGTTGGATCAATATGCTCACCTCCTCTTCCAGTCCACAGAAAGGACGCTTACATTAGTGTTTCTAAATGGCAGAATTGATGCTGCCTGCTTGTGCCAGGCACACCTGGCAAAAGTGTAACCGACTGGTTTACATTTCACTATATCCACATTGCCAATATGTGTTAGTGAGCGAGGACTCCGGGGAAATATAAAGAGGTTGAAAAACTTTCGGCGTTTGGAGAAAGCGATCCATAAATCTTCTCCTCTCTCTGGCGGCGTTTAGATTCCATTTCTGATTAGCCCGAGCCCACAGCGTAGCAACGCAGCTTTGGTGTCGTTTTAAAAAGGCAGCGCTGACTGCCAGCCCAGAAGAGGAGGGAGATCCTTTAAACAGTTTAGCTCCACTGTGTTACAAACAAGAGCATGAGCAGCAGCTGCTGCAAATAATTAGGTTCTGAAGGGAGGGGGGGGGGGGCCTGCCAAGACAAACGTTGTTCTAGTAGCAGCTCTGCCATCACCCGAATTTACTGTGGTGTGTGTGTGTGTGTGTGTGTGTGTGTGTGTGTGTGTGTGTGTGTGTGTGTGCGTGGGATTGTGTGTGTGTGTGTGTGTGGAAAGCAATAAGTGAAGTCATTCATTCTTCTGATAAGTTTGATGACTGACTGAGTGTAAGGGAAGAGGAAGAGGTAGTATCTGTGGTTTTCATTATTTGAATAGTGTGTGTGTGTGTGTGTGTGCGTGGGATGTGTGTGTGTGTGTGTGTGTGTGTGTGTGTGTGTGTGTGTGTGTGTGTGTCTTTAAATGCCAGCCACAGTGAATCAGAGATTTCCCAGACATGTTGCGTATGCCGACCAATGAACAATGTCAAAGGCATTCGTGACAGACGTCATTAAATATACGTGTTTGAGATCTTCAGCAAGAATTGTACCTTTTTTTTTTCTGTCTTAACTCCAGATCAGCATCCTATTATGAGTGAGACTGTCATCGTGCTGCATTTGACTTGGCTGTAATGACAGGAGTCACATTTAGGGATTTTCCATGAGAGGGTTCCTCTGGTTGGCAGTAAAAAGCTAGCAGATACTCATGAAGGGTAGATGGTAAAAGAGGATTTTCTTTTTGATCGCTTTGCACCTAATAATTCCAACTGGCTGACGATGTAGGAAATACCGTTACTGAATTGTTCTGAATGTTTCATCTTTCAGAACGAGATGCCATAAAGCTCCAGTTTGTGTGTGTTCTCTCGTGTGCGAGTACGTTAAGAAAAGATTTCCTAAACCACCCGCTCTCCTCCGGCACTTGTTTATCTCTCGGGCTTAATGACAGTGTGCCTCATACTCGCCTGATTGCATAGTAGCGCTGGAGCAGATTGCACGGTCCTATCACTGCAAATGACCAGTATTTTAACGAGCCAGCGTTTCTTTGGCGTGCGTTTATTTACGTGGGATTCTAGAAAGGCTATCTTTAGATGACTCACACACTTTCTCGCTTCCTTTTGTTGTCTTTACTGATCAAACATTTTCCATGGACGCTTCCACATGCATGTACAGACAGTGCTTTTTACGCAGGATGCGTCCTTGACTGTTGAGGACATACCTCCGTGGTGACAGGGGGGGTGCATGGATCTATTTGGGGGGTATTTAGGGAAGCTCACAATAGCAGCCGTGAATGTTTGTGCAGCCGTGTGTGTGAGCGGTAAAGGTCAGGGCGTGCAAACATCACGTCCACCGCATCATCGGAAGCTTCACTTGTTTCGCATCGTTACCTGAGGACAAGTTTGAAAGAGAACGTGTGGTTTGTGAAGGACTGACCCCTGACCCCTGACCAGCTCCCATGTTCGACTTTATTCATTAATGTGCACTTTTAGCCAGTTGAGTGAGAGAAAAGAGGGTTTTAATGTTTTTCTTTTTTTTTTTCCTCCTGTGATGTCCGGAGCAGCTTTTGTTCAAATGTCACTGCACATACATGCAGCGTGGGCTTAAAGGGGGGGGAGGAGTCCGAGAAAGGCTGGGTCAGGAGAGACACAGAGGAGGTGGGGGGTGAAGGAGAGGAGGCACAGATAAGAGAAAGGGAGGTGTGAATGTGTGATAGAAAGTGGTGGGACAGGAAGATCCAATCATCTTGGATGTTGTGCACGCGTTCCCCGGCCGCCGCTGACACGTGCACGGACACGAACGTAATCTCCTTGTGACTCGGGCGTGCACAAAAGAGAAAACATAGAAAAACGTGTACATACACTCACACTCTCCAGCTTACCCCCCCTCTCTCTCCGCTCTCCACCCCCCCCCAGAGCGCTGCACTGTCCTCCCGCTTTGTCATCCCTCTTGTCCAATAATCCCCTCCCCAGGGAGAAGCAATCTGTTTTAGATTTGAAAGAGAAAGGCCCGGGCTGTATCACGTACAATTAAGCAGCCGTCAGAATGCGTCGGCGTGAGTTTGGAGGGAGAAGTGCTGCCGCTGGGGGGTTGTCCCTTTCATCCGCCGCTTTTTCAGAATGGAGATAATGGGGCGGGAGTGCTGGAGGGGAGGGGAGGTGGGGGGTGCAGGAGGAATGAATACATTTCCTCACCCCTCCATCCCGCTCCACAGCTCGACTAATAGAAGCCAGCATGCGTTTGTTTCAGCTCTTCTGCTCCCTTTCTTCCCTTCTCCCCCGGAGCGGACACATTCAGCCTCTGCCAGCTCCCCTCCACTGCCCTGTGTGTGTGTGTGTGTGTGTGTGTGCGCGTCTATATGTGTGTGTGCACAAACACTCATATGTGTGTGGACTTGTGGCCATGTGCTCTACGGTAGCCTCTGGTCCCTCCTTTTTACTTTTGAACAAACCATGCCAACTCTTGAATAGCTGGATGTTTGAACAGTCGTAGCATGGAAGGTTGAGCAACCATGTTTATAGCGGCGAGGTCCGGCGTCGCATGACACGCATTATCTCTTTAGCTTTTCCTTGAGTCGCCCCGCGGCAAGTTCAGCCGGGTTTGGCTGCTGCGTCCTCAACATGTTGGGATGATGCGTTGACTGCATTCCTTCCACTTTTTGGCTCAAATGTAAAGGAACGGACGCATCTGGAGGGGTAAGCTTTATTTATTTATTTCATATTTTTGCAATGCTCCCAGATCTGGATTTTTTTTTTTTTTTTTTTTTTTTTGCACAGACAAGGATAAAGTTAATAACTTAAAATGACGTCACTGCGTGTTTTTGGAAAGCCACACTGAGCCAGAGGCGATGGGAAGGAGAAGCTCCCCTGTGTACAAATTACAGGTTACGTGTCTGTCTGCGTTCAAGTCTGACTGATTCGTTCTCAGGACGTTTCAGTGAGCGACACACACACACACACACACACACACACACACACACACACACATGCCTGCAGGCGTGGACGGAGCGAGGGAGTGCTGAACAGGCACAGGTGCAATGGTACGAATGTGTTTTTTATGAGCGGTATCATGTTGGTGTGTCACAGCCACGGAGGGAGTTTGTTTATGGCATCCAGGGTCACGCAGGCTGGTTCTCAGGGTCTATGTTTGTCTACGCTTCCCAGAGAATATGCCTACACATGTTCCACATTTTAGGGGGGTTTAGTTTCATGTGCCAGCAGCGGCAGCAGCAGCACTACACTTTTACACTTAACTGGGGGTTTTTATGCTGACTGAGCCGCTGCCACTTCACTCTCTTGTTATTGATCGGCATTCAGACGTGATTTGTTTGTATTGTCATAGTAAGGGGAGCTTTTATTAAATGCTGAAATGCTCTTTTTTAATATTTCACTCAGCATTAGTGGCTCTGTGAGTCAGCAGACAGCCCTTTTCTGTGATATTAAGCACATTGATGAATAGAAAGGGAAATCATTGGTTACTGGCGGTCTGGTCTTTGTAGTAAGCATGTATTTGTGGATTTATATCATCCTTTTTTGCCTTTGTTAACTTATAGATCACTTAGCTTTATCTAACCATTTAAGACATTTTGTCTTTATGGACAAAACAGCTGCCAAACTACATCTTTTTATACGGTTTGTGCATATTTCGGGTGCATACAGTTGTCTGATTGTCTTCCTCTATGAAAATATGATGTGTCAGGGCTTAATTAAGGATCTTCTGATTACCTATTCTTTTTTTATAATGTTTAACACATGTCTGTCTGTATCAACACTGTCATAATTGTATTTTATGAGCAGAGAGAACCTTTATTCTAAGCCCACACAAACACAAAGCAATGCTCAAATAGAAAACTCCCAATTTCTCTACCTTTTATACTACATTTACTTCCTAAATCAACTCCCTCTCTAGGAGAATATTGCATCAGTGACTCAGCAGCCCAAATCTGTTTCTTTAAACTGGTCCTGCCCTGTCAGGAATTGGTGCATATAAGTAAATAGAAAGTAAAGCCCACCTCTTTCTGGTGACGCATCCTTTTTCAGTTACTAGTTGGGTTCAAACTCATTTTCCTTGTTAATTTCCACGATGTACGAGGAGGAGAATTCAAGTCATGCTTCTCGAGTCAGTAGTCGGTGAACATTACAGCCTTGTTGAACTTGGTAGACTGCCGAGTTTTAACCGAAAAAAAAAAAGAAATCCTTCAGACTTAAATTTGCTCTCTCTGTCTCACGTTCGTTCTCTGTGCCACCACGCTGCTGATTTCATGGAAAATAAGTAAATCTCTTTATTCTTCACAATTACCTCAGTGGAAACCCATTGAAGCAATTTGCCATAGCTCTCTTTTGTGGTAAAAAAAAAAGGGGGAATAATTTATCCAGGGTACATTTGACGAGTCAAAGAGACAAGAAAGCCACCCGCGAGTGAGCAAATACTCTCTGTTCCCGACTTTCTGATAGGGTGTTTCTGACGGCGGTGTGGGTTCTGACACGAAAGTGGCTGCAGGAATATAAATGCGCCTTATTTTATTCATCTGAGGTCGTCTATCGCTAATGGTTTCCATTCATGGCTTAGAATAGATTTAACAAGAGAGTGCTCGCTCGGGACTCGTATCCAATGACTGCGGCTGCTGATCCTCTGATTGTGATACCATGTTTTCATATCACACTATAAATCAGAGGAGTGGTTTCCCTATCGTTCTCCCTCTATGTCTCCCATCCTTTTCTCATCTCATCAGCGGTGAATCTGCTTTTTCGCTTGTGAAATTTAATCCTCACTCAAACAGTAAAGCCTCCCAGAAGAACAATCACTCTTTTGAAAAGTATAGAAAAAAAATGGGGATGATGTATTTAGGTTTTTATTATATTCATATCTGGGTCTTGGTGTGGCTCGTTTGTGGTGGGGAAGCAAACTGACGAGCAGAAAAGTGATTTTTTTAGCATGATTTCAAAAGCTCAACTACTAATAAATCCATCTGCTTATGGTGAAGTCTGTTCAGGAAACATTCTGACATGTCATCTGTTTAAAGCCATGTATATAAAAGCAATAATAGTCATTTCTACAGTAATAAGAGGGTTTTTTTTACAGTCCTGTTTATCATTACTCAGAACATGCAGTCTAATAATGCTAATGATGCTTATAATCAGTTATCTTTGTGAGACCATAAATATACAAATCAAAAGCGTTAAATTGCTGCATTTGAGTTCCCGATGATGCAGGATGACAGTCGCCCAAACTGTCTAGCCAATCAACGATCAGCCTGTCGGTCTGTACAACTTCAAGTTTACGCCACTTGATTTGTTTGTAAAGAAGTCGGTGTGAACAGGAACCACCAGGACCAGAACTAAAAGGACCAAATTAACCAAACTAGCGGTTTTGAAAGCACCCCAAGACCCATTTGTCAGTGTTACCAGCTGCTTGGATATACAAACCTCAGCACCGGGCGTCGAGAATTAAGGATATGAACACTTATATATATAAATATACACTCCGCCTTCAGGACAGGAACACACACACACACATAAATAAATACAGGCATCTTTCTCCATTTCTGAAATTACCTTGTGTGTTTTTTAATCATTTCCCTCTTAGAGGTTCTCAAAAACTACTCCTGATTTCCAACAGACCACCTGGTGGCCCGCAAGCCTTTCCCACTTTGAAGTCCTTTGGACCAGGATCCATTTAATTATACATTAAGACGCATCCGTAATATTGATGGGGTGACCTGGCAGCCTTGGCACTACAAAGGTTCTCCTACCAGGCCGGCAGAAACATGAGGGCTTTGACTAATAGCCGTGAATGCAATCACTCCGGGTTCACATTACACTGAATTGAGGCCATTCTTCCTCATTAAAGCGGCCCGCGTCGTTCCCCCCACAAAAACAGGAATCATTTTCTAGCTACGACTTCTGACATTTTTGTAGTCGTGACGTGGACGAAACAAAGATCCCTAATGTGCCTGTGGAGGTTAAGAGTTGTAAACATGTTGGAACAAAGAGCCAGTGATCTCTCCTCGCTGGAATCTTGTCATACATCCTATACTAATTCAGGGGCATTTTTTTGGTCAAACAAATCAGCGGCGTTAAGAGTCTGAAAACACCGAGTTCTGAGCGGTTTTTCCCAGTGCGTTGCCCGCAGCCAAGCGAGGCACGCCGCGGACAGAGCTCGCCTTCAGTCCGCCTCGGTGTGGCTGACGGGCGGGTCTCGGAGGGTACAATGTGCTGCCCTTGGCCTGCCGGGTACAGCGAGCCCCCTGACACAGGCCCTCCTCTGTAAAAAAGCCTCCTCGTGGCAGCGACCAACCGAATTCCCTCGGATTACAGAAATATTTGGACAAACCTTAATCTAAGGCCTAGCAATGATTATTTCCCCCCCTTCTGAAATGGAGAGTGAGCAATCAGCCAGCACTGAAAAATGTCACTGGTCTGAAGCAGAGAAATTAACATAGTTTTCCATCTTTATCTCTTCTGCTTTTTCTCAAAGATCAGTTTGCGAGTAGACATAAATGATACCTCTCTTCTCGCAGTAATGTTTATTCTCCACAGTGAGTGCAGAAAAGGTCCTTCTGCCATCCCTTTATCGTCCCAGAACAGCCTACAGAATTCAAACTATGCCATCAGACTTTAAATCCCCCTCTGTTTGCCATTCTTCCTCTGTGACCCGCTGCCTTAGAGATGGACAAACAGGGAGGCGGCGAGGAGAACGGACGGGAACAAGAGGGGGATTTGAGGCTGCTTTGAAATGGCCATTGTCCTTAATAGTTAGACCCCTTTTTTATTATAAATGATTTACTTTAGTGGAGCAGGGGCATCTGGTATGGGTTTTGACTTGTTTTCTGGGAAGACGAACCTCCTCACCTCCGAACTCTTCATGTAAACTTGAATGAAACTCCATGTGCTGCTTTTAGGAATACACGGATTAGTCGCTGTCAAACCCAGAGCTTCTTCCAGATAGACTTCCCTTGACTGCGTCTTCTCGGTGCGTCTGCTGTTTTTCCAGTGACAGCTGATGAACACATAGACGGAACAGAACCGAAGCCAGATGCTGAAATGAATATGGAGGGCCAATCACAACCAAGCTTTTACAAGACTTTTGTTACCTTCATACCTCTGTACCTCCTTCCCCTGCCTCCCCTCCGCTCAATTTTTTCTTCCCCTCCAGAGTTTCCCCTCTTAACCCCTGTGTGTGGGTAGCCTCAGGTTGCTGAGGTTAGGTTAAACAAGCAGCCATCAAAGCCGTATTACCGTCCGGGTCAGAGGAGGGTCAGGGTGCAGCAGGGTGTGTGGTTTTTGAGGGCCTCACTGGAGGGCACGACTGCCAACCGACCACATAGCGCTGCCCTGGATGGTTACACAAGCAGCGGCTCTATTATGTTCGGCTACAAAGCACAGCTGTACCGAATAACTTGCCCGTGCCAAAGACGAGTAAGTGAAAGAACTGTTTTCTGCAAGTAAAAAAAAAAACAGAAGAGGTTTCTGTCATGAAAGTAAAGATTGGTAAGGTGTTGAGGTGCGCTAAAAGTCCCGAGTGTTGATGGCCATTAATCTGAAAATTGCACATCTTTTATGTGTCTGGCAGCCGTGTGTCTGAAGATCCATAGTGGCCTTTTTGTTCCAGTCTTTTTGAACCCCTGGGCATTTTTACGTTCCTCCCATCCCTCCCGATATCCCTCCCCAGCTTAACCATGATGAGTACAGTAAAGGCTCATTTAAAGGGTCATTAGCGCTAATCCTCCACAACAATGAGGAAGGAGAAACAATGTGCTCCCTAGTCCTCCGGCTCGGTCCAGGAATAAAGACCTCTTGTCTGTGTTACAGATGTATAGGAGAAGCCTTTATATCGCAGCGGATGACATCAACAAATGACTCATTAATTAAAAATGATGACATGAAACGTTATTCTCACAGATGCTTTCATGAAATCGGCATTTTAACTCTGCTGCCGGAGGCCAAACTATACAGATTTGAGCAGAATCACTCTCCTGCCGCCCTCTTCAGCTCGAATACATCCTGCAGTGTTTAAAGCCGAATACCTTCCCCTTCTGCCTCTCATCCCTAAGTGTCGCCTGAAGGCAAGAACTCTGGCGAACACCTATCAGCGTGTATACAAAACAAACACATCAGAAGTGACTGTGTTTTGAGCACACTGATCTAATGCAGTTAATCCTGATAACCGCTGATAATTAAAGCTCTCCGATCCGGATGGTTTAAGTACTCACAACAATTACCATCTGGTGCAGATGTGGTGGGAATATTAACAGAATAAAACAATAAACGCTTACCATTATTGGTGCTTTATGCAGTTTATTTGCTATCCTTGTAGCAGAGAATGTCCTGAGTTTGTAAACTCAGATTAAGATGGTTTTTTTGTCTTGATTTCTAATCACTTTTTCTATTTTCCCTCCAACAGCAAAACCTCTTCCAACCACAACCGGCCGATTGCCACCTACCTCATTGCATCTTAAATTTCCAAATTAAGTGTCGCATTAACACAAAAAGTCAGGTTACTAGGGACGGTGCCTGAATAAATGATGGTGGCGTTTCCTTTTTGATGAGGGGTGACTTTGAGACGGATGGTTAAATGATCCAGGGGTGTAGTTTGGCAGAAATCCTTCTGGTGATGAGTGAACCTCGGATGATCCCGAGAGGAAAGTGGATCAGGTGAAATCGAGTTAGGGATGAGAAGGTGGCCCAAAGGACGGCAGTGTCACTTTGCCAGCGTAGCCTCTCATTGGTTGCCATGCGTGGCACTTTATTGGGTGGTTTCAGACAGTGTGGCTATTGATGCCGTAGAGCTAACCACATCAGCACCGCGAGGTCTGTGTCCGATTCCACAATGAACCTTCTTGTCTGTAGTGTTGCATGAAGAGACTGGGAACCATTGTCATGTTAAATTTAATTAGCATCGGGCTAACGTAACCGGCCGAGGATTTCACTTCTTCCGCAACTCGACAGAAATAGAGGCTTGAGTTTTATCTCGATCTGGGTCTATTGTTTCTGGGACGCGTTCCCGTTTATGTAGGAGGACTTGGACCCTCGCAGCGGGAGAATGTGTTTTTGTGGGAGAAGGCCTTGTGTGTGTGTGTGTGTCACCATATGTTTGTACAGTAGTTTGTGTTCTGTGTGTGTAATTCACTGTGAGGTTCTGTGCACCCTGCACCGGAGGGGGGTGTTTGTCCAAACGGCGCCAATGTTTGCGTTGGGCTGTCACGATGTGACTGGGCCCCGGACGCCGACGCCGCAGCTCGTCTGAAACGCAGGAAAGTCTTAGCCTCTGCTTCTGGAGCTCCGTTTATTAAGACGTTGTGTTATGTGGGGTGTTACATCGATGAGGCCTTATCACCATAAATAATCACCTATTTTAAGTTAGAATCCTTATCTGAGGGTGTGGCCGGAGCCAACCGGTGGGGGTCTGACCAGACTCAGGTGTCATAGACCTGAACTCAGAATAGCAGCTCAGCTGGAGGCACTTCTTCACAAGCCGTGATGGAGTGCTTATTGTTGGTTCATCCCACAGCCACGACCGATCCAAGCTCCTTCAAATCATCTTTACCTTTATGTCCGTCTTCCTCGTGCACTCAGTCTTGTTTATCGACGTGGATCAACATTTGAAATGAATTCACAGAAGTGTGATGTCTTTATTGAAGCAAAGCACATTTTAATGACCAAGCATGACATTGTAAGTGAGTAAGAGGCCGTGATGACTCGGTGGTAATCTTGTGATTGGCGACAGTAGCACTGGGGTTAATGTAGCGGAACCCCCCCCCCCCCCCCCCCCCATGGTGTGGTCCCATCCTCCCCACAGACCCTCTGTCACGCTTGACTCCCCGGGGGGTGACTTTTGAGTGACAGGTGGAAGGTGGGCCGCAATTGGCCGACGCCGGAGTGTTGTCCGTGGGTGTTTTGAGTGCAGGCGGCCAATGGCGTGGTTTCTCAGCGCAGCAGCGAGCTGCACAACGGCGAGGGAGAGATAGAGGGTTTCCTGTGTGTGTGAGTGTTAATCTGATACAGAAGGAGGAGAAGAAGTACTGGGATAATACGAGGGAAAGGCCACATAATGAGACATATGGGATTCTGTGAGGTGAGAGCTTTGTTTGTAGATGTTGTTGTTTTCATGGGTTGCTATGATCTCGTTGTTTTTCTCTAGTTAAGGTCAGGAGAGTTGATGCTGAGGGAGGTTTGTTTACAGGGGAGTACTGATGGGGTTTCAGTCAGCACGCTACTTCTTTTTTTATTGGAACTGCTGGTTTTCCTTGGTGGACCATCAAGTGCTAAAGCACAGAAGAATCTTTTTTTTTTTTTTTTTTGGCTTCTCTGTTTATGAATGAGCTGTTGTGTTTTCAATAAATGTGCTTTAAATGCTCCCAGAGGGAATCTCTGCTTTTCACTGACCGTCTCTGAGAATATATAACGCACATCACTGTTTCTCCTTTAAAAATGTGCCCGCTGTGTTTCTCCCTTTTCCCTCGCTTGTAATGACGCCATGTGTTTTTCTCTTCCCAGTCGACCACGACAGCGAGTGACCTGGCCGGACCTCTTCTCCCTCCCTTCGTCCCATCCTATTAATCCTCCCCCCCGTCCTCTTGTCGTCTCTGGGCACCATGCTGATACATTGGCTGGCGTGGTTGGCCCTGCTGTCTCTGGACTGGGCTCCAGGCAGCTGGGCCTTCACCACCACAAGGGCTCAGGGCCTGAGGGGTCGCATCCAGAGAGACCGCAGAAACATCCGGCCCAACATTATCCTCATCATAACGGACGACCAGGACGTCGAGTTGGGTAAGGGTTGGCATGCGTCCTGTTATTCTAGGGGGCTGAATTTTTCCCCCTGTTTCTGGGATTGTTCCTGCTTTTTCTCTCTGCGTTGTCTTAATCAATTTCTTTGTCTTTGCATCAGGATTTATGTGGTCCTTCTCTGCACATGAAATATTAAACAGAGGCCATAAGCCAGAGCAGAACGGCCATCTGGCCTGTTAACTGCTGAATAATTATTACTTGCCAATTACAGAATTCAGCGAGAATAGGCCGAGAGATCTGAAATAGACTGAACTGTGTTTGACATTTTAAACAAAAAATAACGTGTGTGTTGTGTTGCTTCTTCGTAATAATGATGTTCACTGACCTCCACACCTCCAGGTTCCCTCCAGGTGATGAACAAAACCCGTAAGCTGATGGAAGACGGAGGCACGACCTTCACCAACGCCTTCGTCTCCACGCCCATGTGCTGCCCGTCACGCTCCTCCATGTTGACGGGCAAGTACGTCCACAACCACAACACCTACACCAACAACGAGAACTGCTCCTCCCCTTCCTGGCAGGCCCAGCACGAGCCGCGCTCCTTCGCCGTCTACCTCAACAACACCGGCTACAGGACAGGTGGGTGAACCGGGACATAAATCAACATAACCTCTAAAATAAGCATTTCTCAGGTTCTGATTGGTTGCAGTCTCACTTATATGCCAATACGCTGCCAATCACCGCCAGCTCACATGTCCTCCTAGGACCTCTTCATACACCCGCGGTAGTCAATGAACATTTTTACAGTAAGCTAGACGGGCCTGCCTGGCTGTCTGCTGTGAGAAATGCAAACAAGGTGAGCGTGCCAGGTCGCTGTCGTGCCTCATCAGACAGTGTCTGTGTGAGTGATGGGCAGGCGTCGGACCGGGCAGGGGTCCTGTTGGGCTGCAGCACGGCCTGCGGTTTTAGAGCTGATGCGTTAGTCTGCAATTAGCCTTCTCTCGGACAGGCTGGCTGCCTGCCCAGCCGATCCGAGAATGCTGCTCTGCGAAGCCAAGGGGGGGAGAAAGGAGACGGGCAGGGGGAAAAAGTTATGCTTCACATATACACACGGATAAAGTCACGTAGACGCGCGCAGGTACGAAGAAAAAAAGCCTTATTTACTGTATTGCCCTCACTAAAAACCTTCCTTTATCGCTCCTCTTCTGCAGGCTTCTTCGGCAAGTACCTCAACGAGTACAACGGCACCTACATCCCACCTGGGTGGCGCGAGTGGGTCGGATTGATCAAAAACTCCCGCTTCTATAATTACACTGTCTGCAGGAACGGCTTCAAGGAGAAACACGGTGCCGAGTACGCCAAGGTATGTGTTCCTATAATTGCTTTAAAATATAAAAAAAAAACTCATTTGTTTTCCCTTTATAAGATAAAGATGTCGCCTGACAAATTGCAGGCTCCGCTCCTTTTTTTTTGTTTTTATAAATACAGACAGTGAAGCGTTTCACTCATCACAGCGTTGTGATCTAGGCTGGCAGGAATTCTCATTCCCGAATTAAAGGGAATGTTTGAGGCGGCGTATCCCTTTATTACGACGAACCTCAACATTTAGACGCTGGAAATCACATTTATGAGACGCCTGTGATAAACACCACCCTGCATTCGTTTTTATCTATCTTTCCACCTTCTACTCACTGATGATTTCGTGCTATAATACCACCATAAAAATGTGGGAAATTTTTAATTTTACAACTGTCAGACACTTTGGGTACACTGACTTTTTATAGCTTCTAGATGGCATCGGCCATCAATCTTCCCCAGATGTTTTTGTAAGAGCTGTCAGCTTGTTTTCGCAGCTCCGTGCCAGTATTCCCCCCTCCTCTGGTAGCTTTAGTCCCGGCTACATGAGGAGGGTTTATACTTTGGATACGTGTCAAGTTTCAAGATGGTCTGCCCAAGAGATGGGCAAACGAAATGTTTGGACTGCTGCTTCTCTGCCAACTTGGACTGAGGTGTAAAGTTACCCACAAGCTTGAGGCCGAGGTGTTTACATGACATGGGCTCGGTCAGCAGTTTTGTGGTCTGAAACCAAATGGACTCCCTATTAGCTATTTACTGTCAAAAAAAGCATGTACCTGCTGCCACTGCGTCGACCGCGACTCCAGTTTTTAGACTCGCACCGGGTGAGGAGGTCACGGCGTTCGGCACACTGAGTCATTGTGATTAGAGGAGGCAGTGGTTTCATTCAATCAGGCCCGTTTGATTTTCCCCTCCGTAGGAGGAAGAGTTCATCGAGGTTAAAGCCTTCGTCAAAGACCTTTAGCGTGAGATTTAGTTGTAGAATATAAACCACAAGTTTTATCCTCCAATACCATGATAGAAGACAACAGACGTAAAGACACAAACGGTCCCTGAACGCCCCGAACAACTGAATTAAAGTTACAGGAAATCATAAAATCCAAAAACCTTTTTATCCCGGGCGGAATAGAAGGCAGTGGAGTGTGTCTATTTAAATGGTGAAAGCTTATTTATGGGACGCCTGTCATAAATCCCACCCTGCATCTTTTTTCCTCTGCTATTTTCTTCACTGTGACATTTTCGCAGGAAGATTTGGTGCTGTGTTTTTGTGGGAACATCTGACAAATGTCAGACACTTTGGTCACACTGTCTTTTTATAGCTTCTTTATTTAGTTAGTTAGTTGTAGAATACGATCCACACAAGTTTTATCCTCAAATATGATAGAATACAACAAAAGTCTTCTAAATACGAAGCTGCATTCACAGTCAAACCATGTCGATGTTAATACCTTAAAAAATGTAAATGGTCGTTGTGGGAAATTAAACTTTCTCCTCATCATCTCCAAGTGCTTTCTGGGAAAAGTGATGCTGCCCACCCTTCTGGAGTGGTTGGCCAGTCGCCCCCCCACATGACACTTCTGCTTCCTCCTGACCTGCCAGAGGCCTTTTCGCTAGTGCGTGGCTCCGATTTTTTAAGGAGCTGGCAAACGCTTGGCCGTGTGCACGCAATCGCCAGCCTCCATGCATGTGCATGCAGCCCCATGCCAGCCCATTAAAGCTGGCCCTGGCTATAAAAGCCTATTAATAGAGACAGGATGAATCGGCCAAACCCACTTCTGACATTACAGGAAAATCACCTTTTTTTTTTTTTACCCTTTCATTCTGAACCCGGCGCTCCCCTTTTCCCTGCGTGTCGGTACGCCAGACAACAACGGTGGCGTGCCAAAACTGCAGGTAGAATGGTTAATCCGTCGGAAACTTGGCGAACGCCATTGTGATTTTAGTGGAGGGCGTGGCCCGCTGTACGTTTAAATAGACACACTCCACTGCCTTCTATTCGGCCCGGGATAAAAAGGTCATTTTATTTTGATAATATGTGATTTCCTGTAACTTTACAATTTCATTCAGTTGTTCGGGAGCTGTTCAGGGACCCCTTTGTGTTTCTGACATCTCCTGCATGCGGAGTCATTGACGAGAAACAAGAAAACACATGTAGAGAGGAAGCGTTTAAAATGAGATGAAGCTAAATGGGAAGAGGGCGAAGCTCGAGGAGAGAGAGAGAGAGAGAGAGTGAGGGAGAATGGGGTTTGCAGAGAGAGGAGTCCAGGGCGGGAGCTGTCATAACAACATACCATTTGAGAGCGCCGGGCTCCTCTCACCGTCAAGTGGTGTCACATTCAATAGTGCAGAGATTCACTGATGAAGGCAGCAGCCCATATACTGTACACACACACACACACACACACACTCACATCTACACGCACACAGGCAGGCTGCCAGCTGTTGACTCGACAGATTGCTAGTGTAGTGTATTCAATGGCCCCGGTTCATATCCCCGCTGGCCTCTGTGCATTTATATGAAAATGACTGGATAAGGAAAAGCAACATGTCACGGCGATTGGACCGCCAACAAGTATTTTATCAAAGCTCATGTTGTTTTTGCATGTTTTTCCCTTTCAGCCTCCTCCAAATGAGATTTTAGCCCCGCAGCACCTAATATTTCCTCTTTATTCCCGTTCCCAGGACTACTTCACGGACCTGATCACCAACGACAGCACCAACTTTTTCCGCCAGTCCAAGCGCATGTACCCCCACCGGCCCGTGATGATGGTGATCAGCCACGCCGCCCCCCACGGCCCCGAAGACTCGGCTCCGCAGTACGCCGAGCACTTCCCCAACGCTTCGCAGCACATGTAAGTTATTTTTTATCGCAAACACGTGCACACTCAGCAGTATCAATCTGTAAAATAACGAGAAATAAACGTTATGTGGCCTTAATTATATACACAGACATTCCAGCAGCTTTCAATCTGCTGCTTTTATGGATGTTTTTTTTCTCCGTCAACGTCCAATTAGGTTTTTTTTTTTTTCACGATTGGTTTGTACATAACATCGTTGCCGTGGTCACGCCCCTTCAATCCCCCGGTGATGACAGGCCGACGGCTTGGCAAGCGTGAAATCAAAATGATTTATCATCCGAGAATAGCTGGAGCAAATACCATGAAGAGGATCAGGGATTTTTATTTTAATATGGAGCCAACGTCGGCCTCCCACAACTCTCATTACTGAGTTTGAAGGCAGAGTTTTGATACTATGGCTCTTTCCATGGCAACATCTCTTGGTGGGCTCTTCAAAACAAGGCTCCCAGGATGCACCTCTCACTGCGAGGGGGGCGAGGAAGGGTGTAAGGTTCAGAGCTGCCATTTCTGCTCAATTTTTCCTTTTTCTCCGCTTTCCCCACTTCCTTCCTCTCACTTTCAAACCTACTTAACATTCTCCTCTGTCTGCTCTATCTGTACATCTCTGTCCTCTCGTTTTCTCATCCCTTGACGCCCTCCCCTCCCCCCTCCCTCCCTCCCCGTCCCGTGAAATTTTGCGAAGGACTTCCTGATCCCGTCCATATCAATCAGTAGTGTCTCCCCGCGGCCCTCGGGACGAGAGGAATGCATTGTGTGCCTCGGAACACCCTTTGTGACATTATTAATGTATTTTTAGCCCCAGCCTCTGGGTGAAGGGGAGGTGGGGGGTGACTAAAGGGGGTTGCCCCAGTGATTGTGTGTAGGTGCAGTTTGGTGTGGTGGTTGACGAGACAATTTTCATAACAGATTTTAAAAAAACAACTTTTATTGTTGTTGGCAGATGTTGTGGAGCAAATTCCTTTCGTATACATGTGTGATTTTGTTTTGACACTGTTCCACCGTGAGATTAAACAAAAGCCTCCCTGGTGATGTCATCCACTAATGGAAAGATGTGACATCCAGTTTTCTCTGCAGCGGTAACCCTCTGATCCCTAACGCACGGCGGCGGGGAGAAGCTGCGTGGCAGCGAAGCCGGAGCCGCCTCATAAATCAAATGAGCGTCTGTACTTCTGACAGCGGCGATAGCGGGGGGAGGGTTTGATGTTAATATCATTAACATTCCTCGCTGAAGGTGTTTTTGTTCACAGTCTTGTTCTAAACACTGCAGACGTGATGCGGTTCCTCCCTGATAGCGGGGAGAAGTGTTGGAGAAGTTATTCTGGTTGTGGTTGCTGTAGGGGAATGTCACTAATCCTCATGTGGGGTATGTCTGTTAGGTTCTGTAAGGTCAGGAGGCATTCTGGGGAGGAACAGCGGGCCCTTGGGCTGCTGTAATCCGGGGCTAACGCCACAAAACACCCGCCTACGCATACGTGACAGGTGGCAGGTGTGACCTCTCCTCATGAACTGGCTTCCTTCCACTGACCTCTGCATTCCTGGTTCTCTTGTGCCCAGGGGCCCCATACCTTGGTGGCCCATTGCCCAGAGACAGGTCCCTTTGTGGGGCTTATTAGACCGCCTGGCTAGGTGGGTGAAGAGTTCACCGTTCTCACAAAGCGGATCCGAGGAGACGAGGGCAGAAGGCAGCTCACTCGATCAGAGCAAAGCAGCTCCCAGCGGGTCCTCTCCAAGTATCTAAGTCTTGATACGCCGCTTATTCAGGGCGCGACCTCTCCGTTTACAGTTTACAGTTTGGAGGGAAATGACTTATTATTGTCACGTCATTTATGCTTCAAATATGACTGTGAATTCTTCAGCTAGCTGCATTATGTTTGAGGTATATTATTCAGATGTTATTCTGTTTTAAACTGCAGAAAAGTTGCAAACTATTTATCTCTCTCTTTACTTTACAGTGCAGACAGGTGAACAATACTCTCTCTCCCTCTCTCTCTCTCTCTCTCTCTCTCTCTCTCTCTCTCTCTCCCCCTCTCTCTCTCTCGCTCTTTATCCACTCTTGTTATTCCCCGTTTCAAAATGACCATGACTTATTGAGTTTTTGGTCCAGAAGTTGTTGCAAACTTGACTTTGGGGCCTATTATTTTCTTAAGCATGTGCCAAACCCTCAATTGCCTCGTTTGTGCCAAGAGCGCAGTGGAGCCGGGAGACTCTCGTCTCTGTGTGAGGGAGGGGGGAGACGGAGGGGGAGACGGAGGGGGGAGACGGCTGGGGAGAGAGAGAGGTGTGGAATAACAGCTAAGGTGCCCGGCTGCTGTGTATTTTAGACGCTCACTTGGACAAACAGAGAGCTATTGATGCGTCTCAAACAGACAATTGCAGCACCTGTTAGCAGGCGGTGGTTTGTGAAAAGTAGCAGACAGGTGTTTTTTAGGCATCCAAAATAGATAAAAATGAAAAAATGTCTTACTTCTGTGCAACTTCGTCAGCCACACGGCATAGATGTACGCTCTCCAGCTTATTTGCAGGTATGTTTTTCTCACATACCTCCCTCTCCTTTGTGTCTACCTGCCAGCACCCCCAGTTACAACTACGCCCCCAATATGGACAAACACTGGATCATGCAGTACACGGGTCCCATGAGGCCCATTCACATGGAGTTCACCAACTTCCTCCACCGGAAGAGGCTGCAGACGCTCATGTCTGTGGATGACTCCGTGCAGAAGGTAAGCGTCATTATTTATCGTGTTTTTAAGGATGTATATATGTTTCTTTCCAATCTTCTGATCACTGTTGTTATTCCTCAGGTGTTCGAGATGCTGGAGGAAACCGGAGAGCTGGACAACACGTACATCATCTACACAGCAGACCACGGCTACCACATCGGCCAGTTCGGATTAGTCAAGGGCAAGTCCATGCCTTACGACTTTGACATCCGTGTGCCGTTCTTCCTGAGGGGACCCAACATAGAGCAAGGGGCCGTGTAAGTCCCATCAGCATCTCTTTTTTTAAATTTAATATGAATGTATGTATTTCAGATGATTAAATCCATTTTCTGTGCACGCTTCTCTTTAGAAACCCTCATATGGTGCTGAACATTGACCTCGCTCCCACGATTCTGCACATCGCCGGGCTGGACACGCCTCCAGACATGGATGGAAAGTCCATCCTTAAGCTGCTGGAGCAGGACCGGACTGGCAACAGGTCTGTACGGATCAATCATGCCATGCTGTAATTGATACTATGTGCAGTAATTGCACGGTGTGCATTGATATGTGAAGCGGTCCTTACTCGTTGGCCATTATTGCAGCAAAATGCAAATTTCCATGAGCCCAAAATAATTGCTTTTGCTCCAGCTGAGCTTAAAGTAGGTTCGGGGCAATTTGGTGGATTTTCCTTGGCTTCTTGCAGGACTTTTGGCTCCGACTCACTGAGGTTATTCTTCTGATGTTTCCCGTAGAATTTGTTTGCAAGTTGAATCATTTGTTTCCCCAGCAAAAACCCCGCTGTACAAACAGGGTGAAATGAAAAATCATCGTCTGTTTCCCAGCCTTAAAACAAAAAGGCCGTTAGTGTAAATATATCTGCGCTATTAAAGAAGAAAACCTTTCCAGAGCCACAGAACGACCAGGGAGAATCAATTTAATGCTCAAAGAGCATTTACACTTTTCCCTTGAAGCCACAAGGCCGTGAGTTTGCTCTGATCAACTATAATATTGGCTTGCATGCCCAACACACTGTCGCTGATGTGATGCACAGGCCATATGAACTGTTCTATAAACTTTTGTATGTTTTTGTTTTCACAGATTCAAACCCAACCGGAAACCCAAAGTCTGGAGGGACACATTCCTGGTGGAGCGAGGGTAAACTGGGCTTCTTTTATTCCCCTCTCCACACCACAGGCACATCCATGTCACTGTGTGTCACGCAAAAACCTGACAAAACTTTCGGGTGAACCCGGAATGTACGAGGCTGAACACGGCCCGCTTCCCCCCCCTAGCTATTTGTTATCTGACAGACATTTCCTGACCACAGGCGGCTTGGAAGGCGGCGACGGGGGGGGGGGGGGGGGGGGAGAGGTTGAAATATTCAAAGTTGTTTGGTAATGCTATAAGCGGCTGGGCAAAATTATGACAGTTCACGCAAGAGGCGCCAGTGCATGTGCAACCAGGTCATTTGATCATTTGCAAGAAAAACAAAGCAGAGTCTTTGTCTTCCGGAGGAGGTGGGGGAGGAGGTGGGGAGGTGGGGTTGCTGGTATCGAGCACCCGATCGGGGCTCCGAACCTGACTTTGCCTGCTGTTCGTGCACCGGCGGAGACAGACGGAAGATAGCTAGACGCACGCAAAATAAACAAAAAGGCTAGCCAGGCTCGGGATGATGTTACCTGAGGAATGGCTGGAAGGCTCACACTCAATCCACTCAGAGGACATGTCACTGCCCCCCCCCTACACAGTGTGGAATGCAGCCGCCGCTCTGCAGCCAACGTTGGACTGTTTCCCCCCCAAGACTGTTTTCTTTGTAGCTCACGCGATCAGCATACAGCATATGCTCCCCCTGCAAGCCCTGTCAGTTCTTTATTTAACCTCCTCCCTCCTCCTGTCCTCTGCACTGCCAGATATATATATATATATATATATATATATGTTGCAGAAAACGATCCCTTAAATCTGACAGCCCCCGCTTTTGTTCACTTAGCATGTTAAGCCGTGGTAATGCCGGGGGTACACTGACAGAAACCCGACAACTCGGGGGAGAAATAATCTCATCGAGCGTCAAGTCTTTGCAGGAAAGACATTTTTCTTTAATTGAATAAGAAAGGAAAGAAATGGGGGGGATTGATTGTGCTGGCAGCGTGAGTAATGATACTGTATATAACAGTATGTCCTTCGCTATCATTTCCTCACAGCCCTTATTTTCTTTCCCCAAAATCACTGGCTTGGCCTTTCCATCTCCTTTCCACTAATTTGCTCATTTCCAAACATCTGCAGCCCAAACAGGAACCAGATCTGTCTCCTGTGTGACGGTCCTGCTGTATATGAAATGAAAAGAGTGTAACCTTTGACATGTAGGGGAGCTTTAGCTCTTTTGAATCCACCCCTCCATTAATCCACTCTGTTTATAAAGGCTGTCGGCTTGTGCGCCCGTCTCTAAATGCTGAGATTAGCCTCCGCGGACCTTTTCGCTCTGTTACTCAGACACAGATGCAGCGCCACACACACACACAGTAGCTAATGTGTTTTTCTACTATCCCTCACTTCACTCATGTGATCTAACGTCCTCACGTGACCTTACAGTACGGTTCGTCTCACCCAGACAGCCGGGCCGGCCTGTGTGTGAATAATCGACGTTAACGCAGCCATCAACAACTCTTTAATAACCGCTTGGCTTCAAGGGCCGGACGCTACAGCCAAGCCCGGTGTGTCTGTGTGTGTGTGTGTGTGTGTGTGTGTGTGTTGGCTGTGTTTCCCCTCTGGAACGCAGCACCAGACGGGACCGGACAGGACAACGGCCCCGGTTCTGCAGGGTTGTTCTGTGCTTCGGTGTCACCGTCATGCTGTCTGTGGGTCGTGGGCAGGCAGCCCATGTTGGCAGAGCGTACGGGATAGAAGTGCACGGGGACGGAGGGGCGCGGGGGGGTTGGCATGGCCTTGGCAGACACTCAGCCAGCCCTTGTGGTAGTAGCAGAGGAGGGGGGGGAGTGATGCCCGAGCCAAGGTCAAACAGCTTGGCCCCGGAGTTGGGCAGACGGTGTGAGGCTGAACGGAGCGCCCAAACACACCATTTACATAATGCATCCATCTTCTGGTCACATGACCTGAGACAGAATGTGAAATAGCTCCTTTAACCCTTGAATTGTCTTCACTTTTGGGACCCTGTGGAATCTCTCGGGTATCAAACACGGCATTTCTGATATCTCAATTTCAAAAACAATAGAGATAACATCTAGAACAGAATGACTTGAATAGTATATCGCCTCTGTTTTGTGCAGGAAGATCCTGAGGAAGAAGGAAGACTCGGTGAGCACTCAGCACACCAACAGCCTGCCTAAGTACAAGAAGGTCAAAGAGACGTGCCAGCAGGCTGAATTCCAGACACCCTGCGAGCAGCCCGGACAGGTAAAACAAACACACCCGTGTGCAGAATGAAAACGAGCCCCTGATATCCGCCCAGCAACGCTTTCTTCAGGCCTCAGTTAATGAATACCACCCTTGACCTCCGCGTCGCCCGTTTGAGCCCAAACGCAGAATAGCCCGTTTTAAAGTGCCGACTCATAATTGGACTTTTCTTTCTTTTTTGCACCGTTTTGTTAATTCCATCAGTACCTCCCTTTCATCTGTGCCCATTAATTTTCTGGCAGACCAGGAGCCAAGTGGTACAGTATGTGGCCCCTCGGAGCACGCAGACCAGAACAATACAAATTGTTACAAGTTTCAGGTAGCGTTAAATGACAAGGCTGGGAGTTTTCTGAAGGGGAGGGGGGGACTAACGCGATCCAGATCCAGTTTACAGTCACGTGAATGTGTGTGTAAGAATCAGCGGTGTGAACGTACAGTATGTGGGTACAGTGTGTGTGTAAAATAAAATCATAACATGTTGCAGCGTAGCATTTAAAATGACCTCCCAGTGAGAGTTCTTTATCGCTCCTCACCTTTTGGATTTTGCCGTTTATTTTACTAAAACTGAACTAAAAAAAACCCCATTGTATTAGAATAGTTTTCAACAAAGACATTAAACCTCAGTCTTGACGGAGAGACGTTGAAAAGTTGAATGCGACCGCATGGTCTCGGTTCATAGAGACCAGACTTCTCTGTGTTGTGTCTTTGTCGCCGAGCGGCTGCGGTCCGTTGGAATCAATCAGTGATAACGGTCTGGGTCTGTTGTGGCTACACCAGATCTCTGTTACTGTAGGCTCTTTTTTTGGTGGGGGTACATGCAGCATCCATGTCTGGTCCCATCCTCCTCCTCGGATTTACATCCATCTCTCCTGTCAGGCTGCTAAAACAAAGAGGGAGGCTGATGAAGACAGACAAGAGGTCTTGTCTTAGCCGGTTCGACAGCTTTGTTTGGCCCCCGTTAGCGCTTCGTCACTATATGAGCTTTCCAGAAGAAATCTGAGCTTTTTTTTACGACCCTTTGTTCGGACCGTCGTTCCCACACTCGCCGCCGATCCTCGGCACGCCGCTCTGCAGATGTGTCGTCTTCCATTTATACACAACCTCCAGCTTTCTCTGCCTGGTGTTGAGAAAAGAAACCAAAGATGTTGTATTCGTACGATTACACCGGTGACGCACTTTGGCACGGTCGGGCCCCGAGTGAGAGTGATAGGGGTTTCCTCTCGGTTTTCTAGACACCCGGCAGGCTCGGCTCGTCTCATGTGGTCGCTTTGGTTTATCTTCTCTGCTGCTCTTGGATGGCATTCTTTTCCCCGCAGGCTGAGATTTGGCTGATATATCTGTCAGGGCGTGTGTGTTTCTAAAAATCTAAACTGAAGCCTTCTTTTGAGATCAAGTTTCTCATCTATTGCACATTTTATTAGCCACGCCAGAAAATCTGTTTGGCGTTCAAGTAACGTGGACATTTCCAAAAGGGGAATGAACTTAGCAAGAGGGACTATTTGTTTAATTCTGGTGTCGTCGTTGCAGAAATGGCACTGTGTGGAGGAGATCACGGGAAAGTGGAGGATCCAGAAGTGCAAAGGCGGCTCAAAAGAAGGCTCCAGGAAGAGGGCCCGCAGCCTGAAGCCCCGCAGCAGCTACGACGGCCGGGACCGGGGCTGCGACTGTGGGGACGCCCTCCTCAAACCCTCCCGGATGGACCGCCGCTCCCACCGCCAGCTGTCTGCGGGTCAGCGTGAGTAAACGTGAACATGTGGCCTCAAACATCAGCACGGACTTCTTCTGAAAACACTGTATTGACGGAGGTTAAAGAGGTCTGATTATTTATGCTCTAAGGGGAGACATGCACAGGGAAAAAGCAAACTTGTGTATGTTGCCTTGTGCCCTGCTGGGGTTGTGGTTTTGAATGGTTTAATGCCCTCTAGTGTTGCTTGGAAACGGTGCAACTAAATAGATACCCCTTTTTCTAGACATGGTCAGGAAAACTGAAATATAAAAAGCGGTGGTGGTGTATAAATAAATCTGCCTTTTCTTTTTCTAATTTTCTAGGTTATCGGCCACGCTTTGTCCACACCCGGCAGACCAGGTCTCTGTCCGTGGAGTTTGAAGGTCAGATATATGACATTGACCTCCAGGCAGACGACCAGTCGGCCGTCCGCCGCCGCGTCATCTCAAAGCGCCACCACAACCCAGAAGACCCCGGGTTTCACCCGGACGACGGTTCGGAGGAGATGCTGGCGGACGATACCAACGCCGTCGGCTACCCGAACTCTGTGAAAGTGACCCACAAGTAAGAGGCCGGTTAAAAGTATCTCCATAAAGTCTGTCAGAAGAGCAGCGTGTGACGGGTTTCTCTGTTCCAGGTGTTACATTCTGATGAATGACAGCATCCACTGTGAAAGAGAAATCTACCAGTCCTCTAGAGCCTGGAAAGACCACAAGAGCTATGTGGACCAGGAGGTGAGCACACGAGGCTGAGAACCTCAGACTGGATCACATTTTGGTTGATTTAATGGAGAAAACATAACTTATGGTGTTTAATTCCAGATTGAAGCACTTCAAGACAAAATCAAGAACCTGCGGGAGGTCAGAGGTCACCTGAAGAGGACACGGCCGGACGAGTGCGACTGTGGAAAGAAAAGGTTAGTCCCTTTTTAAAATTTCACTTCAAAAATACATGTCCCTGCTTTGATTTTTATTTCCACACAGAAATGCAGGTTTCTATAACTTGTTTTTTAGACTCCAAACCCGACAGGAGTCCACACCTTTAAAATAAATCCTTTAAAAAAGTGTTCTGCCTGGTCCTTAGTCTGTTTTTCTGTTTATAAAAGCAGCTATTTTAGCAAAGGAGACAGAAACAAGGCAGAGAGAATGAAGAGCAGGAATGAACAACTCCATCCCTTTAAGTGAGTTCCTCTTCCCCTTTAATTTGCCCCGTTTTAGTGTCACCATATTAATAACACTGATGACTCATTTGACTGTATGGATTGTTGCATGGCCACTGCATGTCAGGGTTAAACCTCACCCTTAGATCCCAGATCATCCATCCAGCATGTGTGTGTGTGTGTACTGTCATCTCCGCTTGAATGGAGGCCGGGGATCTACTCGACGTGTCTGGAAGTGATCGAGCGGCGTGGAAAGATAGAATGACTCAACAGAGGGGGGAAATCAGTAGATCCTCAAACACAGTGATCAACTTGCACCAGGAAACATTGGAAACACATTGTGCCGATACAAAGCAGCTGTCTGAGGCGGAGGGGACAGTGGCTAGAATGTCGTCCCGGAGAAAATTGGACCTGCTAAGAGCTTAAACATGAAAGTAAACAGACATGTCACGTCCTGGCACGTCGGCCTTCTGGAAGTCCCCCGTTCGGTTCCTCCACCGCTGTGGTTGCTGGCTTTCACAGAGCAGTGAAGGGCCGCTGATGTCATCGCTTGCGTCAGCCGCTTGTTTTGTAACTCCTCTCCTGCCAACAGGGAGGCGGCGCAGGAGATCGACGGGAAGGCGCAGCTGTACAACGAGATCCGGAGGAGGAAGAAGGAGAGGAAGGAGAAGAAGCGGCTGAGGAAGGGGGACGACTGCAGTCTGCCGGGCCTCACCTGCTTCACCCATAACAACGACCACTGGCAGACGGCGCCTCTCTGGACACGTATGTAGACCGCCGTCCTCCAACGCGTCGCTGTGAGGAGCTGCCGGGTGATGATGGTTAATGAGCCCTGCTTTCTGTCCTAGTGGGGGGGTTCTGCGCCTGCACCAGCTCCAACAACAACACCTACTGGTGCCTGAGGACCATCAACGAGACCCACAACACGCTGTTCTGCGAGTTCTCCACCGGCTTCCTGGAGTACTTTGACCTCAACAGCGACCCCTATCAGGTGGGTCTGCGTACTGTCACTCATCCCTGCTTCAGCTGGAATTCTGCATTTATTAAACCAGGGATCTCCTGGTTGGTTTCCTGGGAGCACTGGTTACGCTGTATTCTACTTATAGCATATATATGTAGGATATAGTCTCTCTCTCTCCTTCTCCCCCTCTTCATCCCTCTCTTTCCCCATTTCTCTCACTCCCTCTCTCTCTCTCCTTCTCTCCCCCTCTTCCTCACTCTCTCTCTCTCTCACTCTCTCCCCTCAGTTCAATTCAATGGGCTTTTATTGGCATAAAAGTTCCAGTAACAATGTTGCCAAAGCATCAAAATACATATAATTTGTCCATATATTAGGACAGGACACAATAAACACTAATAAATATTAACATTGATTTATATTAATTATATAAACAGTATGTATTATGTATATTATATTTTAGATATTTACACACATACATACACACTCGTAATTTTGAAGGTTTTTA
Source organism: Chelidonichthys spinosus (assembly GCA_029853015.1). Classification (NCBI taxonomy): domain Eukaryota; kingdom Metazoa; phylum Chordata; class Actinopteri; order Perciformes; family Triglidae; genus Chelidonichthys; species Chelidonichthys spinosus. The sequence goes on from CM056837.1 coordinate 19,774,825, forward strand.
TGCAGGAAAAGGATCCCGTTCTTTCTTGGAGATAAACAAAGCGACATGTAACATGACGGTAAAACCCTAACAACATCCCTGTCGTCCCGTCCAGCTGACCAACGCGGTGTACACGGTGGACCGGGATGTGCTGAACTCTCTCCACGCCCAGCTGATGGAGATGAGGAGTTGCCAAGGTTACAAGCAGTGTAACCCTCGCCCCAAAGGCCTGGACGCAGGTAAAAAAAATAATACAAGAACTCACCTTCAGCCTACCTCACCTGTCCCGTTTGACAAACACTGGGTTTTAGTCGTGGTTGTCATGCCAACGGTGACTGAAACAGATTCGACACGCAGAGGAATTAGACCTGGACGTGTTAATATGCTGAAATAGTGATGAGTCTAGTCTTCGGAGTGTTTCCAGTCTGTTTCAGTCACATGGTGTGTTTGCACAGATCTGCATGCTGCATGTGTTTGAGGAAGATCCACTCCAGATTTCAGGTGGAGGTCAAGGAATCATCATCGTCTTGTGTGTCCTTGTTGATGTCCGATATCCTCTTCATGATGTCACACACACACACACACACATCTCTCCTTCACAGCCCGGGACCTTCCACTCACATTTTCCCTCATTTATCGTACACATCCCACGTTTTTGAATGATATTTTTTAAATAGAAAATGAGGTCACCGTTGAGCATCTTGGCCGTCGTCCACCGCCGTGACTCACTGAGCGTTTAGAGACATTATTTAGGGGGACGCTGTCATCGGGGTAGTTGAGGCTGTCGTTTGATTTGGGGGCCCCTGTCAAGAATATCGCTGCCATAATCGTCCACAATGTATTTTTTTTTCTTAGTGAGCAGTTAATGAATGAAGTTAATGACCGAAGCAGAGCTGTGTGTGGCACGAACTGGTTGTTTTATGTCCTCGAAGGATAAAAAAAACTTTAATATCTGTAATTACCGGCTGGAAAACTGACTTTAATTGAGCCTAAAACCTCGTACTCGTTAGGTGCCTTGCTCGGGTGTGACGGCAGCTCGCTGAACCCTTGAAGCTTCTGGCGTGGGTGTTTTCGTTGGAGGAATATTGTTAAAATTGTGAAGTGGATCATCCCTCATCTCTCCGTCGAGCCCAATCAAACTCATCCTCCCTGTTTTTTTTTTCCTCCGACGAAATCCGAAAATCTCTTCTCTCCTCACTCTGATCCATCCAATGATTGCATTTCTCCATAGGGAGTAGCAGCCGTGCATGAACGGGGAACCCTCACCAGTGTGAATGATCTATTTATCTCCCTCCCCGTATCTCCCTGAATCAGAAAAGCATTAACAATCGATTGCTTTTATTTTTCCGATCAGGAGGTAAAGATGGAGGAAGCTATGAGCCACACAGGTATCCACCAATTTTTGTTTCTCTTCAGTGGCTTCTTCTTTAACACCTGCATGGGCTCCAAATTTGCCTCATTCCCACTAATCACATCCATCCACGGAGTCGCCGGCGCTTTAACCTGTGGCTGCATGCTGGGGGACACGCTAACAAGCCATAACAGATGATGTGTTTTTCTCTCATTAAAGCAGCTTCATTTGTTGTCACCTCTGTGCACGCGACCTGCCTTCGCTTGCTCCTTAAACATGTTGCATTCTGTTTTTTTTATCCATCCAGCATGGCTAAATAAAAACCGAGTTGTCACATGCTGAATATGCATCCACTTGAGTGCACGTGAATGCATCATCCCACCTCATGCATCTCATCCTAGGCTTGAAGGTTTTCTTGCAGAGTCAAAGACTCTCACATCTAAATATGAAGCTTAGCAGAACTTTAAAAGCTAATTAATTCCCAGTCTTCATGCTGAAATAAGCTCCTGGCTGTAGCCTTGAACATGTACTCAACGGACAATATGTGAGAGCTTCAGGAGGTTCGATGCCCGACATCCTTGGGCAAGAACCCCAAATTATCTCCCAAACGCTGTCTGACTGTGTGTGAATGATTCCATCCTGATGGACAGTTAGCTATTCCTTTAATATCAGCCTCCACGCCACCACATCCTCAAATAAACCATCGTCATTGCACTCATGTTCACCTGGACCTAGCTAGTGGTAGTTGACCTCTGACCCCTTCATGACCTCTGTCTCTGGCACCTGCTTACCAGGCAACAGCAGCATCGAGACGGGTCAAAGAGGAGATCGAGCCTTTCCTTCCTGTGAGTCCCAAAGCCGACGACCAACCACCTCCCTCCTCTAGTTGCCGTAGTTACGATAAAGCCATCTAAAGTGGTGCTGATGCTTTTATTTATATTTTATTTTTTCACCTCAGCTTTTACTTGCAGCCCTTTTTCCTCCACGTTTCTTTGATTCTTGGGATAAACCATTCAGCAGCAAGCTCATCCTCTCATTAATTTTTCTTCTTTTTGTTTCCTCTGCTGTTTAATCCTTTTATTCCAGGTTGCCTGACGCATTAACGTTGCCATTTCATTATTTTATTCTTTTATGTTTATGTGCAGCTCAGTGTGTTCGGATCATTTTAATATTTTTTTTTCTTTTCAGTCCGTCTTTTTTTCTAAATGTGAATTTCTAAGGCGGCATGTGTTTGCACTCCTCATTGAGCTGTGTGTGTGTGTGTGTGTGTGTGTGTGTGTGTGTGTGTGTGTGTGTGTGTGTGTGTGTGTGTGTGTGTGTGTGTGTGTGTGTGTGTGTGTGTGTGTGTGTGTGTGTGTGTGTGTGTGTGTGTGTGTGTGTGCCTGCTTTAGCCAGCAGCTGGGCATGACTGCATGGTGTAAAACCTTGACAACAGCGCCCTCTTCCTGCCACCGCCTGTCCTTACACCCGTGTCTCTTCCTTCCCAGCAGCACACAGCCGATATGGGACGGACGACAGGGTTAAGCTGCCCAACCTGACCGACGAGGAGGTGAACTGGCAGGGCCTGGAGGATCTGTATAGCATGAACGAAAGCCTTTACGAATGTAGGCCCGACTACGGCCCCAGCCACGACAACTGGGTCAACTTCCAGAAGGATGTAGATAATATGTTTGCACTGCGGCACGTTTTAGACACACTCAACCGAACCCTTGACGACGACTCCACCCTGCCAGAGCTGGGCTCCGGGGCCGGGGGCGGAGGAGGCTCCGAGGAGGGCAGCGGCGAGGGCGAGTCGGCCTCGGCGAGCGACGCCTGGCTCCCCACCCCCGCCCCCAGCAGAACGCCGTCGGCACCACCCGAGGAATCCGCCCTCAACGACCTTCCCGAGAGGCTCCCCAACAGGCCCGTGACGTCGCCGGTGATGTCATCGCCGTCGCCGTCAGGTCCGAGGAGAGGCGCCGCGTGGGCGCAGCAGCTGGAGGAGATGGAGGGAGAGATGTTCAGCGGGAACGGACTGACGGAGCTGGAGACACGACACGACAACCTGCTGCGTTCTCACAACGGCCTCCGGGCCCGGCTGGAGCCAGACCCGGGTCAGGGGGAGGCCCCGGGCCCTCGGGGTCTGGACCTGGACCTCGAGGAAGAGGAGGACATTTTCCAGGCCCAGGGCTACCTCCCTTTCTCCCCACAGACAGCGAGGCCCACGGTGCGGGTTGGCGTCACCGGTAGCCCTCCCACCACACAGACTAGCGCCCCGCAGAGTGTCGGGGTGGTACTACAGGCCCTCAGCTTGGACTACGAGGGCAGCGGCTCTCAGCCTCAACCCTCCAACCAGACCCTCTGAGGCCGTCTCAGACCCTCCAAGGCAGACTCACGCGCTGGCGCCCGGGGCCAATGAGCTGCTGGTCGCCATAGAAACAGTGATTGGGAGACGAGCAATGGCGAGCGACGCCACCTCAGTCAGTCGGAGTTGTATAATGAGTATTAAAGTTATTGTTTATTTTTTTACAGGTGCCTACGTTTATTAGTAAAACAGTGTTATTTTTTTTTTTTTCAAATATATATTTAGAAAAAAACAGCCTTAATGCAGCTAAAGTTAAGTTTGTGGGATTTATTAATTCCATGCGGATAACACCATGTTTTTAATATATGTTTTTATGGAAAAACGTGCGAGTGGTGAAACCTTTTCAACCTCTGAATGAATAATTAGCATTAATCTGCTTTAGATCTATTAATCGTAAACCTGCCGCTCCATCACAACAGTTCACACTTTATAGGTAAACGCTTCAATTTGACCCCAAATGCACTTTCCAACGTTTCCACATGTTTGTGGATCTGAAAACATTTTTTGTCCATTTGTAAAATCAGGTTTAATATTAGTATTTCTAATCCAGTAGACGATGACTGGATTGTTTCACAAACAATTTAGGAAATATATTTTCTAAATATGCCAAATAGGAATATTTTTGCAATTTTTATTTTTATCTCCTTGCCATGTGGCATTAACAGTAAGTTTAGACAATCAGGGGACATAATATACAGCTATATTCTTTACTGATTAGTTGCACATTCATCACTATTCATTTTAATGGAACTAAATCACATCACCAGGGTTGGAGCATGGTCCTTGTGTAACTTTATTTTTTATTTTGGGGGTAATGACACCAGTTCCTCATGTGGAGCTTCTGATAATCGTCTCGGTTGCACGTGGCAAAAAAAAAAAAAAAAAGAAATCAGTCAAATGTAACTGTAGTCCCTTAAAGCTGGTTATGACATCACAAACCTGTTTTGTTTTTTCTTCTTGACAGTGTGTTTGTACAAGTGTTAGAACTCGGTTTCAGGAAAACCAAGCTGTTCAGAAATAAACCCTTTCAACCTTCGCTGTGATGTTTCAGCCGTAAGTCTTGTCCCATCTCACACACACACACACACAATAAAGCTTTTTTTAAACTTTTTTTAATGACAAATATCAAGTATTCAAGGCATTTGTAAACCAAATGTTCACAAACATCAATTTCCCGCTCTGGTAGAACAAAAAAAGCGATATGAGCTCCTCCGACTTGCTTCAAACACTGATGAAAGGAGAGAAATGCGTTAATTCGACCTCAGTAGTCCAGGCGTTTGTCTAATGATCATCTGTGTGATTGAGATTGTAAATATAAGGAGAACTTTTAAACATTTATTAAGTTAATTTGGTATTTTTTTCACCGTTTCATAAGCAGCCTTTGAAGTGAATGGAATAAATACTGTAAAGAGTGAGATGACTTTGGGCTTCCAGGTCACATGACGGATCAATAATCCCACATCGGTGTTCCTCTTTTTGAGGCCGTGAGAAATCCAGAGCACCATGTGAATAATACTGTTCAGGCACCGCGACACAAATCCACTGTTTTGTAGCTTTAAGTCTTATTTTTTTTATTTTATTTTAACTACGACGTCATGGGTTAGTTCATAAATATGCGTCTAACTATGTGTGAGCTCTATAATACGCTTCATTTGTCATTTATTTACACGATGATCACTTAACGAGTATGTCATTGAGGTACTAAGTGACGATATCACTAAAGTTAGTCGCTGCCGTTTACTCTTTAATCGAAAAAAAAAACACGAATCTTGGCAACAACAAAAAAAAAACGTTAACTTTTAAAAATGTATCCACTGCATCAGATTCTCCAGTCCCTCGCAAACTTTTACTAGCTAACATGAAAGTCAAACTGGTCAGAATATAAAACACAATAACTTTAATATATGTCATCTCATATCCAGGAAAAATTTTAATAAAATGTGGTTTTTCAAATCACGTACTAATAAGTCTAAAAATTGAACAAAGCTTCTTTTTTAACACAAAAAAAGGCCACATTACCATTTTTTTCTCCTTAGAATATAACATGAGCCCAAAGTAAAGTAAGAGTTGTAGACCACCAAACCAGCTTTCATGTGACTCGGTCACATGACTTTCACAGAAGTCACATGACCTGAAGAAGGCATCTCTTTGGGAAACTGGAGAGCTAAACTTCAGTGCAGTAATCATTTTTAATAATTAACCTTTTAAACCAAGAGCTTCATCTGTCAGAACTGCAACATTCACCAGCCTTCGCACAATCATCTCTTTGTCCACTAGAGGGCGCCAAACGCCCAGGAACCCAAATTAACCCACAGCCGACTGATAAAAAGGGGGGGTTTTAGTTGTTTTACATGCTTGCTGCACTACTTCCTTACAAGCCTAGACTACTAGATACCTACTATGTACATCTGATGACCTTAGAATGGAGAAGCCATTAACAATATGAAGACTTTTTGATACAAATCGGTTTGAAAGTCAGATTTTTTTGCCACATTCTTTAAAAAAAATAAAATAAAAAAAATACCTCCGTCGCGTTTTCCAGTTTGGGGTACAATCACATCGGACATACAGTAGCTCCAGCACGGTCAGAGATGAGATTAATTATCACACATTGGAATAATAAAAGTTAACTATTTCATACGAGTCGTTGGAGTCGGCTTTAAGCTACATGGTTATGGGGGAGGGGCTTCATCCCCCCGAGGAAGTTAACTGAGCGACAGTGACTGGCTTCTTCTTCTTTCTTTTTTTTCTTTCTGGGAGCTAGCTTTGTGTACTGGACTGGCCGAGACAGCCTGAGAGGCACTGTTACGAAAAAGAAATGAGAGAGAGGATTAAAAAAGAAAAAAGGAACACTTCTTGTTACAGGTGGAGAAGGCGAGTGAGGTTGCTGATTTGTTCTGTAAAGGGAAATGATGTAATTGCGCAAAAGAAGAAAGGAGGTCCAGATTTAGTAGAGGGCTGTACAGTACTGGGGGTGGGGGGGGCTGTACATAGGATCTTGCATAGTACAGGTTTGTCAGTTGTGCTTTAGAGGCTGTGTTGATGACAGGTCTTAACCCTGCCCGGTAACAGTAGCACCATGTGATGATGTCATCAGATTCGCCGCTGATGATGCGTTCAGAACAAACACGCGTCATGACGATGAGCAGCCCTTTTAAAATACGGCGGGCCGAACCTGCGTCAGTCCTGCAGCAGCTGTGGAGTCCCGCCTGGCGCCTGATTGGTGTAGAGCAGACGCCGCGTGGTGCAGAAAACACAGACAGGAAGGCACGTGTCACAACGGACCCCATAGAGTGGGGGGGGGGCTCTCTCAGACGTGGGCGGAGCCTCTGTGGTGATGAGGCAACAGGATGGGTGGAGTTATTGCTTTGAGGGCGTTGCCGGGGCAGCTGAGGCTGCTGTGGCCGCGGTTGAGTGCCGGCAGGGCGGCAGCAGCGGCGGGTGGGTCGGGCCGCGGCGGCGGGATGAAGACGGGGCAGGAGCGGGTGCGGGCGTGGCTTTTGTGGCCGCCGGCGTGGCAGATGAGCTCGCTGACGGTGCCCAGCGGAGGCAGGCGCTGGCGCCAGCGCTCGGCGCGGTCCTCCTTGTGCTTGATCGAGTACCAGGTGAGGAAGATGAAGATGAAGCCGACGAACTTGAGACTCGCCGCCAGGCCGAAGTAGACGAAGCGGAAGGAGGTGACGTCGTATTCCCAGCAGGAGCCGTGCACGCCGCAGTCCTGCTGCCACAGCATGCAGGTGGTGTCGATGACGGCGCCGAAGTAGATGGGCGTCGGGATGTATGCTGAGGGAGGAGAGAGAGGAGATGATGTCTGCTGAACAACGATTTTCATGAATCGCAAAAACAATAACAAAACTATACTAGGACTTATTCGTGACTTTTTTTCAACATACTACACCGACTTTTTCGTTACTTTTTCATTACTTTTTGACTTTTTTCGTGACTTTCTTGATGACTTTTTTTCGTGACTTTTTTCCTGACTTTTTTCGACATACTACACCGACTTTTTTCATTACTTTTTCATGACTTTTTGTGACTTTTTTCGTGACTTTCTTGATGACTTTTTTCGTGACTTTCTTGATGACTTTTTTTCGACATACTACACCGACTTTTTTCGTGACTTTCTTGATGACTTTTTTCCGTGACTTTTTTCATGACTTTTTTCGACATACTACACCGACTTTTTTCGTGACTTTCTTGATGACTTTTTTTCGTGACTTTTTCATGACTTTTTTCGACATACAACACCGACATTTTTCGTGACTTTTTTGTGACTTTCTTGATGACTTTTTTTCGTGACTTTTTTCCTGACTTTTTTCGACATACTACACCGACTTTTTTCATTACTTTTTCATGACTTTTTGTGACTTTTTTCGTGACTTTCTTGATGACTTTTTTCGTGACTTTCTTGATGACTTTTTTCGTGACTTTCTTGATGACTTTTTTTGTGACTTTTTTCATGACTTTTTTCGTGACTTTCTTGATGACTTTTTTCGTGACTTTCTTGATGACTTTTTTTCGACATACTACACCGACTTTTTTCTGACTTTTTTCGTGACTTTCTTGATGACTTTTTTCCGTGACTTTTTTCATGACTTTTTTCGACATACTACACCGACTTTTTTCACGACATTTTCATGACTTTTTGTGACTTTTTTCGTGACTTTCTTGATTACTTTTTTTCATGACTTTTTTCATGACTTTTCCCGTGACTTTCCTGATGACTTTTTTCGTGACTTTCTTGATGACTTTTTTCGTGACTTTTTTCAGGACTTTTCCTGTGACAAACTATACTGACTTTTTCAACATACTTTATAATTCATTTTTTATGACTTTTTCGACATATTTTATTTTTTTATTTTTTCGACATACCTGTTCAATGTCAGAACTCTAAATGAGGCCCGTTCAGTGCTAGTTGATCGGAGTCATTCCTTGGCAGGTGAATTCATGCTGTTTCCAGCCACAGATTAATTCTTCCAAATTGCAGGACCAACATGTGGAAAAACTCTTTTGTCCCTGCTGCCAGTGGTCTTTTAAATTATTAAAAAAATGTATACATGTTGTTTTTATGTATATATTTCTGTTCTTTGTATTGATGTTGTGTGATTGTTCTGTGGGAAATGCCTGCTGCACAACACATTTCGGGATAATAAAGATTCCTTGAACAAGCTTGTAGTTGCATGCCCCCCCACATCTCATAGTGTTTAAGGAGAAGTGATGTGACAGCTTTATGGTCACACAGCCATACCAAGCAGATCTGAGGCATGTAAGGGCAGCTAACACCGACGGCTTTCATACACCTCCTGACACTTAAGTTCACAGAGGTCAACTACGGAGCTGCATTCCTGCTAGCACTCAAATTGTACTGTGTCGGCAAGAAAAGGAGAAATTACACTCTTACATTTTTTCATCTACACTTTATGACCAAATATGTTACAACAGGAACTTACCGAGAGTTCGGAGCAAGACAAACTGCATCCCGAGAGCAAATGGCCTCTCCTGTTCATCGACAGACCTGGAAAAAGAGAAACAGCAGAGAAATGATACAGAGCTACAACGAAAAAACTACCCAATCCTCCAGAAGGAGACAATATCAGTCCCTTACCTGAGCGTGACGATGATGGCGGAGGGCTGGGCACAGGCGGTGATGAGAGTGACGATGAAGAGGAAGATGAGGAAGGGGATGAGGGTGTTGCAGGTCCGGTCGCACTTCCCCGACACGGCGTAGCCGTTCTCGTTCAGGTAGGTCTTGACGATGACCAGCTGGAGCTGGTTGACCTGGCCGCCGGAGGACGGCGTGATGACCTGTCTGCTCTGCACGCAGCCGCAGTCCGTGTAGTTCCTGATCTGTAGTCCGAAAAACAACAAGTACAAGTCAAAGTATGTTGAAAAAAGTGATAAAAGTCATTGTATGTTGAAAAAACTGATGAAAAAGTCATCAAGTATAGTCACGAAAAAAGTAATGTCGCAAAAAGTAATGGAAAAAGTAATGTCGAAAAAAGTCACGTAAACAGTCACGAAAAAAGTAATAGTATATAGTATGTCGAAAAAGGTCACATGTTGAAAAAAAGTCACGTTGAATAAAAAGTCACAAAAATTGTCACGGAAAAAGTAATGTCGAAAAAAGTCATGTTGAAAAAGTCATGTCGAAAAAATCGACTTGAAAAAAGTAACGTCAATAAAAGTCACGTTGAAAAAGTCCTGTGAAAAAAGTCCCGTAAAAAAAAAAGTCCGGTCGAAAGAGTCACGTCGGAAAAGTCACGTCGCAAAAAGTCACGGAAAAAGAAGTCATGTCGGAAAAAGTCACGTTGGAAAAAATCACGCTGGAAAAAGTCAAGTCGAAAAAGTAACGTCGAAAAAGTCACGGCGGAAAATGTCACGTCAAAAAAAAAAGTCAAGTCGGAAAAAGTCACATCGAAAAAAAAAGTAATGTTGGAAAAAAAAGTCATGAAAAAAGTCCTGGTATAGTATGTATAGATAAAAATAACTCTGATCTGTAGTCCGAAAAACAAGTGAATCCCACTTTGCTCTCTTTTTAAGAGGACTAAAATCACACACACACACGTCGAAAAAAGTCACATCTAAAAAGTCACGTTGGAAAAAGTCACGTCGAAAAAGTCACGTTGGAAAAAGTCACGTCGCAAAAAGTCACGGAAAAAGTAATGTCGAAAAAAGTCACGGAAACAGTCACGAAAAAAGTCACGTTGAAAAAAGTCACGTTGAATAAAAAGTCACAAAAATTGTCACGGAAAAAGTCATGTTGAAAAAAGTTATGTTGAAAAAGTCATGTTGAAAAAGTAACGTCAAAAAAGTCATGTCGAAAAAACTGACTTGGAAAAAAGTCATGTGAAAAAAGTCACGTCGAAAAGTAACGTCAATAAAAGTCACGTTGAAAAAGTCCAATAGAAAAAAGTCCTGTGAAAAAAGTTCAGTCGATAAAAGTCCGGTCGAAAAAGTCAAGTCGAAAAAATTCACATCGAAAAAGTCACGTCGGAAAAGTCACGTCGCAAAAAGTCACGGAAAAAGAACTCATGTCGAAAAAGGTCACGTCGAAAAAGTCACGTCGGAAAAGTCATGTCGGAAAAAGTCACGTAAAAAAAAAAAGTAACGTAGGAAAAAAAAGTAATGAAAAAAGGCCTAGTATAGTATGTATAGTTAAATATAACTGATCTGTAGTACGAAAAACAAGTGAATCCCACTTTGCTCTTTTTTTAAGAGGACTAAAATCACACACACACACACACACACACACACACACACACACACACACACACACACACACACACACACCAACATTGTTGTGGACTCTGACACTTCCTGTCCTTTCACCTCCCACGTCTTTGTGTTCATTATGATTAATGAACTCTGGAATACAGTTATCATTCTACCTGAAGTGAAAATGGCTACGTAGCAATGATTTCTAAAAACAATGCGGCCTTGTGGGTAGTGATGAGAGTGTGTGCGTGTGTGTGTGTGTGTGTGTGTGTGTGTGTGTGTGTGTGTACCCCGGTGCTGTCGTTGCCCACGGTGCTACATCCAGCCAAACAGGGGTTGAAGTAGGTGATGCCGTCGGAGCCGCAGACCGGAGCGTACTCGTGGATCCTGCAGCCGCAGTTCACGTTGCAACTGCCCGTCAGGTTCCTGTGAGTCATCGTCAGGGTTGGCCTGCACACACACACACACACACACACACACACGAACAACACACACACACACACACACACACACACACTTGTTAAGTGCTTCTTTGTAACTCTGTTGGGATAATGTTTTCTAGCTTTAATCCTGTGTCAGCGGGGAACTCGTCCATTCAACCATCTGTATGAGCATTTATTCTCGTTCTGCACGTTAATGTCGAGGTTAGTTTTTCAGCGTCAGAAAGATTAATGTCACGTTTCAGACCACATTCCTATAAAAGCCCAACGCTTCCTGCTGCAAAGAGGATAACACGTACTTCCCCTCCCTCCTCCCCTGCATGGCAGCACGCCATTAACTTTTGTTTCTGCGTCAAAAACATTAAAAATACGAATGTTATGTATTATTAAAATAATTGAATTTCCATGCACTGTTGAGTGTTTGATCTGAAGCTGGAAGGTCTGCTTGATGATTAATCCATATAATCCTTCTAATGATGTTTGAAACGAGCCGGTGTGATTATAGAAGGGGAAGGGACTCGCCCCGGAGTGTGGGAACGGTCGCTGCACTTTAAACCGGGAGCAGTGAAGCGAGTCCTGGGTTTTCTCTGGGAAGCTTCGCTCTGAGCCCTGTGGAACACCCGGGGACGCGTCTAACAACACAAAACACATCTCACTTATAATCTGAGGTTATGTTTAACATGCCCAACCGGGAAGGTTTTAAGTATTTTATGCTACTTCTTAAAAAAGAGTTACTCATCCTATTTTTTTTTTTTTTTTTTTTTTTTTTTCAGGTCACAGAGGAAGCACATTTGGGCCCGTCCTGACATAACAGTGTCACATTCCAGACACTGTGTGTGAGTGAGTGTGAGTGTGTGTGTGAGTGTGTGTGTGTGTGTGTGTGAGTGTGTGTGTGTGTGTGTCTGCATGCATGTGAAAAAAAAAAGGCATTAGCCGTGCTGGAGTTACAGGCTCACTGTGCTGATTGCCCCCCCCCCTCCAGACTAAAACCCCTCGTTGAACCCTCCAGATGTTGTGTTTGGGTTTTTATAAAGAGAGAGAGAGAGAGAGAGAGAGAGAGAGAGAGAGAGAGAGAGAGAGAGAGAGAGAGAGAGAGAGAGAGGCTTAGTTCGGTGCTGCAGAATGAGAGATTTTTGCAGATTCTGACCATTGAACAGTGAAATTAATGCTTTTTTGCAGATATTCCAAGAATATTACATATCTGCAATGGTTCAGGTCCTTTATGTTTTTTTAAATACTCCATCCCGTCGGTGTGTGTGTGTGTGTGTGTTAGGGGGGGGGGGGGGGGCGTCTAGACTAGTGTGCGAGTGCAGACCAGTGACACAAAGAGTGGGCTCGGGCTCAACATTCCTCATGTGGGTGCTACCGGTGACCAGCGGGTTCATAATGAGGAGCCCCCTCCCGGTTCACACGTCTTGTTGACCCCCCCCCCCCCCCAGCTTAAACAAAGACTACAGTTATTAATGGGTCAGCTACAGGGCTTTTGGGACTATTTGACCAATAATCACTATGATTAACTTGGTTATGTGAAAAGTAGGTTTAGCAGGTTTGTGTTTCGTGGGCTTCAGAGACCAGAAGTTGATTTTTAATTGATGTTTAAATGTGAAGACAGTTGGCAGAACACAGTGTGATGAGATGTGATACAAATACAGTAGACATGCAGTATGTTTGCATGTCTTCTGCATCCTCCAAGGTCACTCATGCACGGCGTTCCTGCAGGGCCTGACACTCGGATGTTTGGTGTGGCGTCCAGAAATAGAGGTGGCAGAGTGAATCACCCGAGCCACCAGAGAGCAATCAATCATTGGTACTCATGTGTCACAGTATGGGTGTGTATTTATAGAGATTTTTCACCCGAGTTCAAGTCCAACATACATGAAATAATGCGTATTCGTACACCGGAAAGGAGGATAAAAGGAGGCGTGGTTACCCGGTGGTGTACGGGATGTTGATGCCCCCCAGGTTGATGCTCTCGCAGCCCACGATGAAGAGCGTGGAGAAGCAGAGCAGAGACACGCCGCTGCAGATCATCGCCAGCTTGGCCGACTCCCTGGCGCCGAGCTTCAGCTTCTTGATGATGTAGCCGCCGAGCACGATGCCGACGCCGGCGCTGGGGACGATGATCACACCTGAGAGACGGAGAGGGGGGGGTATGACAACTTCAGAAGTGTTGCAAAACGCACAGAAATAAACTCGTGTCAAGACGCTGAATTAACGATGTAAAGCGTGACAACAAGCGTCTGATCTCCAGGATCTGGATGAGGCACGCCGACGTGGATAATGTATAATGGATAATGTGAACGTGCTTTCATGTGAAAGACTGTTTGGTCTCTCGTTGGACGCGGAGGCTTGAAAAAGAAATCTCCATACGTTATGGTGCCGTTTCTGGTGCAGCATCTTAATGAGCATGTGAGCGGCGGCGCTTCAGGAACCCGGTCATGATGGGAACCTCCATTCATCTTATTTTAACATCTTCTCCATTCCTGTCTCTTCCTCCTGATCACTCAGCATTCAGGGAGTCTTGTTCTTAATAAAGAAGCTTGAAATCCAGAGTTGAGAGATAATAACTCGCTGTGTAGTAGTTGTTTAAATAAATTATAAATGTTCTAGTTATCTGTCAACCAATCTTTAAAGGTCTGTCTCTCTCTTTCATAAGTATAGTTTTCTATGAGCAAACAAATATATGCACTAATATATGTGTATATATTTGTAAATAAAATATATGTAAATATAGAGAGTATATAACGCTGATGTCAGCTTTTCTGGTCATTCTTAAAAACACAAAAAATCCCTAAGAAACTTCACAGGGACTCATCTGTCTGCCCATCATCAGGAGAGCCGGCTGCTTCTCCTGCTCCTCCTCCTCCTCCTCCTCCTCCTCGACCATCACATCCCAGCAGCTTGGCATCATTTGTGTCGCCATGGCAACCACACTACCCTTTTGCCCTCACCCCCTTGTATCCTGGCAACAGGCAGATGAGACGGAGCAACGGTGTTGTGTGCGTGTGTGATGACCATATGTTAACTAGAATGCTGTGTGTGTGTGTGTGTGTGTGTGTGTGTGTGTGTGTGTGTGTTCGTGTGTGCGTGTGTGTGACATCATGATATGGCGGGTGCGTCTCCCACGGTTACAGTGGAACTCGTGACTGAATGAGAGTCGGCGATGACTCACAGCGCTGCTCTCTTGACTTGTGAATCACCGTGACAACAGACGTGGGCTTAAACGGGTACAGACTACCTGCTGGTACGTATAGTAAAGTACATGATGATACATGTGTGATGACGGATGACGTGGTTCAGGATCAGGACACAGAAGAAACGCTCAATAGTGAGTTTTTAAAATCATATTTCTCTTCCCTTTATCCTGACAATCAATAAAGAAATGATCTATTATTTAGTGTTAAGCAGTGGAGATGTTCTCATTAATTATGTGTCGAGGAGAGTTTGCCTCATTGTTCTCATAGATTAATGAACCTATGAAACATTATTATTACGGATTGATTTTTTTTCTAAATCACACTACATTTCCTTCTCACAGCTGGAAATGTGCAGAAACTCCAAAGGAACCAGAAACTTATTGATTATTGAGATTTTCTTTTCATATTTATTTTGAAGTTAAGAAACAACTTCTTAATTAATGTTATGATAATTAATGTTGGGCTTTACAAGCACTCCCAGGTGGTCATTTTTACTTTTTCTTAACTAAAATAAATAACTTAAGAAATGATTTAGGCACATTTAGTCATCGTTTTGATCAACATTCAGACTGCAATAACTCATTAAAACGATCCCAGAATCTGCTGAATCAGCGAATCCGAGCAGAGCAGCGGCGTACCGGTGTAGATGCTGGCGTTGGAGGCGGGGATGCCGAACTGCGACTCGATGAACTTGGGGATGAAGGTGATGAAGGCGGTGACGATGGCGCACTCGGCCGTGTAGGACAGGCTGACGAAGAGGAAGGTCATGTTGCTGAGGATCCGCAGGGCCGCCCTGGGGAGGTCTGAGGGGGGGGACACACAAGACCAGGCAGACCACATCGTTAACGTGGTGTAATTAACACAAAGTCAATTATGGACTTGACAGAATCAGGAGGAGGAGGATAATTACTGGAAACCTGTAAATGAGAAAAGGCCACAAACGAAGCCTCATGTCATAACAGAGAGATCTATTTAAAAGCCTTCATGTCTTATTCCATCTGGTGTCCGTGTCCTCGTGGCGCTGCAGGAACAAACCAGACGTAAACACACAGATGCTCATTGTAGCCTGGAACCCTCCCAGGAAGTCACGCAGCCACCGGCGGCGTTTCACCGCCGGGATCTGGAGATCGTGCGTCTTCCGCCGAGAGCCTCGAAATAAAACCCACCCGTCGTCCTCGGTTCATCACAGCAAGGGCACGGCATGCCCTTTAAATGAGCCCGAGGGGGGGAAGTGTCCATACGAGTCGGCTGACATGATGCAGACGCTCTCAGTCATGTGGTCCGAACCAGAAGTACGTTCCTGTCGCCGGGCAGATCTCTGGATCCACTAAAGACAAGCCCTCTGTTGTCACTTTCAGCTGTGCAGGAGACTTTTATTCCCTTAAACAAACGGGAGCGAATGGATTCAGTCGAGAGGCAGATGTGTGTCGTCATGGCAACGCAAACACTCGTCTCCAAACTGAACCGCGCCGCCATCAGGTGTCCGTTTACAGCCTTTAAATTAACATTTATAGTTAAAATTACACATCATCAATGTGCTGCTCCCGTCATTAATGCACCACAGACTTCCAGGTATTTGTGATTCTTTGTACCTCAAACATTCAACGAAGTGGTATTAATATCATCTCTTATGTGTTTCCTGTTTATTTCTCCGCAGAAAATTAATCTCCAAAATTCATAACGCAGCAATAAATGCTGTTGATCTGCACGTTAAGTCGACCTCTACATTTTAAGACTATGTATTGTGGATATTTTTGTTCATGCAATTAAAAAGTTTGGTCTAAAAGGTCCTTCAGAAGGTCAAAGGAAGCAGGATTCTCTAGAAGCTCCTTCATCTCAGCGAGACGAAGGTCATCAGATTTCAGAATGAGCATCTTCACCACGATCCACAGGGACGTCGGGTTCAAGCTCCTCCACGTTCAAACGGTGAAAGAGGTCTGGTTAGGATGTGAGGAAGACCCAGGACCCTCTACCGGGACCAGGTCTCCAAAACCAGCCTGGACCACATTGGATGTCTTACATCCGGGACCATAAATCCCCAAAATGAAGATCGGAAAATCCAATTGTTCATACTTCTTAGAATATTTTGTAAAATGATTAATATTTTCCAAAATCCAAAAGGGCCATTCACCAGACCCTTTCAAAATAAAATACTCAGGTTTAGATTTGATCATTTTACCTCAGGCTCAGTTCTCTCTGAATCTCTTTCTGTGTGTGTGTGTGTGTGTGTGTGTGTGTGTTAACATGGGGGGGCAGGAAGGATGTAAAGTGGATTATTATTGGATTCTAGTTCAGGATAAATGATTCGGGATCGTCTCATCTGGCTGGAGGTGGGAACGTTAACATCTGGCCGTGTTATCTCACATCAAACAGGTATGAATGGAAGAGCAACACTCATTATTTCATTCCTGTGGAGCCGGGCTCTAATCCCGTCTGGAGGGGGGGGGTGGCAGATGGCGTGTGCTCCCTCCAATCAGACGGGCCGACAGCCGGACGCTGGTCGCCACGCTCGCCGTTTTGTGGTGAGAATCTATTTGATGACTAAAGTCAAAGCGTTCCATCCATCTGCCGTTCGCCACACATTCCTCTCTGAGGAGGCGGATATGGAATATTAATTATGATATCCATGAAGCTGGCGAAGCTGAACTGACTTCAACCAATGATATCATGACATCAATCCATCAACCAATCTATTTAGTGACAAATAGATACCCGCCCACTTTCAGTTGTCCAATCAAACAATCCCTTAAATAGTCTGTTCCACTGGAGAACAGATTCATTCCTATTAATGTCAGCTTTAATTCATGTTAAACATTGAATTTGGATGGAATTATATCATTGAAAGTAATCGTTTTGTTAAAAATCACCTCCCGTTACTGCATCTGTATGTTAAATGCTCCCGGGTATCGGCTATGAATGTGATGATTGTTGCAAAAAGGAAATATTAAGCTTTGCTGGCAAACGGCGCTTGACCTCGGTCTGGAATATTCCATAATCATAAGTGAGTCCCGAAGGGGCTTCACCGACAAAATATTAAATGTTAGCATTTTCCGGTATTTGCTGATGAGCTGAAGAGGAGAAAAGATCTTTAGTGAAAAATGGTCACTTCAGTGCGGCATCTCTCTCCCAGAAGTGCTGAATTTGTGCTGCACACACACACACACACACACACACACACACACACACACACACACACACACACACACACACACACACACACACACACACACACACACACACACACACACACACACACAGCACTATAACACACTTCACACAGTGAAGAGCCTGAGTCTGCAGAATCGGCCACAACGGCCCCAAAACATCCGGCCGGGAGAGAAGAAGATGCTGTAACGCTTTCATGGCAACATGATGATGCTTATCTGCAGACACACACACACACACACACACACACACACACACACACACACACACACACACTAAAATACATCTGTGTGTAATACATAGGATACAGTAAACAGGGATCTCTCCCTGGAAACCAGCCAGAGATCCTGGTTTTTTAAAGAAATCTCCTCAGTGGTTACGGTGGATTCCTGCTTCCTTTTACAAAGATCCTGATCCCGGTTCTGGTCTGGTTCATGAAGCCTCACCTTTGATGTCCTTCCCGAAGCCCATGGACGAGGACACATTGTTGTCTTTGCCGCCGGACTTCTCCTTCATCACGTCGTCGTCGCTGGACACGCCGCCGGGCGAGCCCATCTTTTTCTTCTTCTTCCTCTTTTTGTGGCGCGGCGGCAGCTTCTTGGGGAAGGCGAACATGGGGAAGATGACCAGCAGCATGGCGACGGCGCACAGCAGGAAGCCGCTCCACCTGAGGAACCAATCGGACGGGTTTGTAAAACAGAAAAGACAGACGGTTTGACAGCAGGGGGGTGAGACAGGTGCGAGCGTTTACCAGTTGCCAACGAAGCGCGGGTCGCTCTGGTCGATGTTAACGGCGGTTTTTGGGTCCACGTAGAAGCCGATGAGGACGCCGCCCAGCAGGTAGCCGGCCGCCGGTCCCAGAGCTCCCATCACGTACATGATGGCTGCAAGACAGATACATGCAACCAATCAGAACGCTTCAACATTAATCATTTGCATATTTGATGACGCCTAAATTAACTCCCACTGTTCCTCTGGGAGCTGTTCATTAAGCCCAACACCTGCTCTGAGATCAGCGGGCCCCGAGGTCATTCCTCAGATCTGTAACAAGCGCCCAGAGGTCTCACACTGACCCGAGGCCTCAGAGAGGGAGGGGGGGGTCTCAAATCCTCACCGAGGTGAACCAATCATGCGTCGCTTTGCCCACAGGAAGGAAAAACTCATTAAAGTTAGATAACCTTTAGCTGGACGAGTGGAAAAACACACACCTCCTGTGGACATGAAGCCATTTAGTAGCTGTAATCATGGTGGGGGGGGGGGGGACCTGGAACATTGCTGCCAGAGAGAACGTGTGTGTTTGTGCGACGGAGCGAGAAAATCAGCTCTTTATTTAAATGTTTCTGTGAATGACTCACCAGGAAGTAGACTGGGTCAAAAACGACATGTGGGATTCTGTGTGTAGCTGCAGGTGTAATCTCTGCCCCCCCCCCCCCCCCCCCACACACACACACACACACACACACACACACACACACACACACACACACACACACACACACACACACACACACACACACACTCCTCCATTGACAAAGTTAGTTTTTGTCAGAATGGAAGCTCAAAACCTCGTCCCAAGTTTTAGTCAGCACCCACAGCTGACATAAGTTTAATCATGATCCGATATAAACATAATATAATAATAATAATAATAGAGTGTGTGAGTGTATTGATCGGAATGATGTCACTTATTCACTGATCTGGAAACAGTGAAGTCGTCTGCAGTTAGTATAATGAGTCAACCTGGTCTGCAGCCGACCTAGGAAATGGAATGCAGCCGCTTCCTGGACACGATTTCATTACAGCAGAAGCAAACATGACATAAACTCAGGATCGGACCACGATCCATATCACGATTATTATAATAACTGTGATTCAGGATATTCATCGAAAGTTTTGCACAGTCTTGAATTTCCGTAGGGATCAATAAAATATCTATCTACATATTTTTATTGAATCAATGATAAAGCATGAGGTCTACCTGCATAAACAAAGGAAAACAATTAAATATGGCTATATTTTCACTTCATCATAATAACGAGCTTCACAGCTTTTTCAAGTCACTTGACCACTTTTCAGAAAATCCCCAGATTATTGGTCATGTTTTTATCCTGATGCGTGATAAAAGGGGGATTTATTGAATCAGTGACCCCCCCCCCCCAGGCAAATTCCACATCCCAAAAAGCCAAAAGCCCTTATCTACAATTAATTAAATCATTCTTTACACTAAACTATAGAGGAATTATGAAAGAGAGGAAAATATTGCTTATGGAACAAAAGGCCATTCAGAAAATCCTCTTATCAGCCTGAAGCAGACCCACACACACACACACACACACACACACACACACACACACACACACACACACACACACACACACACACACACACACACACACACACACACACACACACACACACACACACACACAATGCAAGACAACAATGGTTTATTCTCTTGCTCCAAAGACTAATCAGTCTCTTTTTCAGTGAGTTTCTGCCCACATTGATTAATCCTATGTGAGTTTATATCCTTCCTATGAATCCAGCAGACATGAATCCTCACATCCCCCTTCCCTTTCTCTCCCGTCACCCTCGAATATCACATTTCCACTTTGTGACTCCTTTCACTGCCGTCTCTCATATCCGAGTCCAAACCCGCCACACAATGTCCCGGAGAAATCACCCACCAGAGACAATAAACAAGCAATTAGAGTTGGCAGAGGGGCAGCCAAGGAGGCGCTCTCTTATCGTCTCCATCTTGGAATAATAACAAAAAAAAGACTCACAAAACCTGAGCGGGCGAGTCATTCTGGTGGTAAACAGAAAATAACATTATTTATATGTATAAAGCGTAGGAAATAGGCTGTATGACAGCGTATTAAGGCCCCTGTAGAGAAAAAACAGAAAAATATCGCAAATTTGCGAATTTATTTACAACCGACATGAATGTACGCATTTATTTTTCAACGCCTCGTTAAGGTCCTTAGGGTGATGATTGATTTTTATATGAGGACAAATTGTCATCTTATGGGTGTTTATTGATCGGGGAGGTTGGGCTAAGATGCTAGCGGTAGCTTTCACTTGTTGTCATAGCAACGGCAAACATCCGGTGTTAGCGGAACCAAGAAACTTGTTTATAATTGGCTATAATGTGACGATTTAATAATGGAAATATGAATGGACTGTACCATGTGTGAGTCGGTTCAGTTCAACCTGATCTTAAGAATGAATCATTCTCATTACATCATCACCTTGCAGACCCAAATATAACACGCCGTTATTTAAAAACACACACCGGACAGCCCTCCCCCTCCTCGCTCTCGGCCATGTTGTTCCCCCTCGGTGATTGCGTAATAGCCCGTCATCCGCCACGCTAACGGCGTTCTGGACTCGCCGCTGTCCCCCCTGCCCCGCTTGGCACCGAGCTGAGGATCAGCTGGGGCTGAAGGGCAGCCAGGAGCCGGGCCGTCGGATTGAGGAATATGCTGACACAGCAGCATCTCCGTCACACACACTAACGCCTGCATGCCAATGTGGAACTCACTTCACTATAATTCACCCGATGGACCTCTACCGGCGGCACGTGAAGGGCGGCGCTTCCTACACGTGTGCAGGTAATGGATTAGGAGCTCGCCGCTGCACTTATTGGCTTTTTTTTCCACGCAGTCAGCCGGCTTTCAATATGTTTGTGCTGACGCTCCTCGACGCGCTTGAAAAGACGCAAATTGAGGGTGAAGTCACCGAGAACAGGTTTACGAGCAGAATCCAATATCAGCAAACAGGATATTATTGTTTATTGCACAAAACACACGCAAGCAAAACTCGTTAAGGCACCAATTACATCTCAGTGACTTAAACGGAGAGGCAAGGTCGCCCCCCCCCCTCACATATCCAACACACATGAAGCGTTTAAACAAGAGTGTCATGTGATGGCAGAGGGGGGCAAGGACCTCAAGGTTAGAGTTTTAATTCAAATATGTCAATGTCAATTTATCTATATAGTGCATTTTGGCTTAGCTGCACCAAAGTGCTTCACAATAAAGTGCAATAATCAAGGAATAAATACACAAAAACACAGAAAAGATAAATAAAAGCACAAAAAACAAAAGGGCTATGTATAAAGTAAGTTTAAAAGGTGCAATAAAAGGGGCATGCATTAAACCAGTTACCATTTTGCCTCACCAGATATCAATATTAATAATATTGCTATTAAATAAAATAATTTATATTTATGATATTTACCTGCATTAAAGCCTGTTACCATGTTTCCTCAGAGTCACTACTTCATGCCTCCTCTTGTTTATGTTTATATGGTAATGATGTCACATGTTCAGTCAGTGTGTTAAGGCGGGTCCACACCGCACCGACTGCCCGACTCGTGAAGTCGGGCTACTTAACATGGCAGACTCGAACAACGACTTGGGCGGTTCACATCTACGGAACCACAGCCGACGGCATACGTTCCGCGCTTGCGCGAGATGTAAACAACAGGCGGCGCTAATCTGTATTGTGCGCCAAAAAACACGAAAACCGGAAGTAGGCGGTCCTCTCTAGACCACCTTTTTCGATTCTACTGGTTATCTGGTATGTTTACATCGTCACTTCCGGCCTTCACTGATTCGCTAGTCAAGCTGCTAGCCTCCACCAATCAGAATGGTAAAAGAGTCACCGACTCGAACGGCGGATTACACATTTGAATCGGCTGAAATGAACCCCGACGTGGGCCGATTCGAGCGACCACACCAAGCAGACTCGTGTCACGGAGGCCGACTCTCTCAAAGACGCCGATTTTCGGTCCGGTGTGGACTCGCCTTTAAACAGAGACTAAACTAAGACTCTGCACTGTTTCACAAATACTGTGATGCCTGAATGCAGTGAATAAACACATTATACAATTAATTCCTGCTTTTGCCTTTTCACAGATATCATGATGCATATCATAGATGAGTTCTTGCAACATATATCGTGATATCACGATATTATGATATCGCGATATCACGATATCATGATATCGTGTATCGCAGCATCGTGATGTTATCGTATCATGAGTTACTGTGTTTTACTAGAGTTTCCTCTCCGCTGTCATTTAGAGGAGATTCACTCAACAATAATCCAGAAAGAGACCGAGGCTCGATGGTAGGAATAAAAACCGGTAAACAGACGAGAGCGATGGAACATAGAGAAACGAGCTGCAGTCCGCGGTGACTTGAGCCGTCTATGTTACGGTGAGATAAAGCTCACTCAGCATCCCCCCCCCCCCCCCCCTCAGATCTAACCTTCTGGGACGGTGCTGCTGTGTTGTCTGCCCTCCTGCCGCCTCCACACTCCAGTCTGGATTCACGGAGGAATGAATGAGGGTGAACACAGCAGCATGATGGACTATCTTCAAATGAAGATCCGTCGTATCGTGATCATATATATCTCATAATCCTCTGTAGACATCGAGGCTGCGACTCATGGCGTATGAGCGAAGGGGGCGGGACATTTTCCAGTTCGGCGATGCGTTCAATGACCTACTCTGTCTTTAACTTGTTAAACATTTCAGTGTTTAATAAACTATTTTTTCTGCTTCATGGTTCAGTGATATTCCCTGCAGATATCTGGTCTTGCAACGGCCAACTTCCCTTCCCCTGAACGATTACACAAGGAATTCTGGGAATGGTTGCCTTGGCTGTAAATGGAATTCCAGGCAATAAAAAAATGAAGGGGAAAAAAAGCACCCTCCCCCATCCTCTCCTGACCTTGTGTTCTCCTCACCCCCTCACCCTCGAGACGCAGCGGAGAGCGGCGGGAGGAGGAAGGAAGAGCACGTTGCACTTAATGAATCGGCTCCCCGGTGGCCAAACTCATTACCGCAGATTAATGGTTTGATTGCATTGCGTCGACAAAACGAAAAAAAATACAAAAAGGTGCTGGACTTTCACAGTCCATTCTGTGTCTCCACACAAGCTGAATTTAGCACCGTGTGTTTTATGGTTACAGGTCTTTGTTTTCCAGCTTGTCACTTCCCTTTAATAACGGCTGCAGAGATCCGGGTCTCTGTAATCCCCGCCTCGCCGCTCTCTGGCTGCAAACATAGTTTGGATGAATTATGTAGCGCTCCACCTGGCTATTAGCCTGCAGAGCTCGGTCGGCCTCCAAACGAGCCTGGGAACGGTTGGCAGGCGGCAACGCAACAACCTTGGATTTGTATTCAACGTGTGAGCTGCCAGATCCCGTAAAAAAAAAAAAAAAGAAAGCAAATCACATCGTCTCCTCGCCGTTATTCAAGAGCCGTGATGATTTATGTAACATTGTGCACCTCTGACGTGGGATAATTGATTCCCACATCTGCTGTGTGACAAAGAAACTTTCATGGAGAACATCTCTTTATGCGAGACGTCAGGATTCTGATGAAGCGACTGTACGGCTCAATAAAGCCCTCTGGAAGGTGGAGCTGCAGGTTGACGGCCGGATGACTGATGATCAATGCTGCCGTTTAAAAAGAGAACCCAAAACAGCGCCTGAATGGGGATCAATTCAGTCATGTGACCTTCCCCCGTGGAAAGACAAGAGGAGGGGAAAAAAGACAATGGAATAGGGTGTGGGGGGGGAGATGACGGCATTGTCATGGCAACCTGCTGACACGGCAGTGTCTTCTTACAAGTCCTAACCTTACAGTTTCACCCAGAGGGCATGCAGAGGGGGCTGTGGCCTCTCACACACACAGGGCACTGAGTGCATCAGTATGCGTTTGTTACCCATAATGCAACCTTGTATATGAAAATGCATGCTTCCTATACATCCGTTTGCTGTGTGCGTCTCCCAGCACACCTATTTCTGAAAGGGCAGGATGGAGAGGAATAAAGATGAGAGGTTGTGGTGATTAAAGGGTAATAACCTTCTCAAAAGGTGTGAAATCACAGCTCTACAAATACTAAAAAAACACTACTTCAGGAAAGGATTTAGTTGCAGAACAGATGTTGCAGAATGCCATAACTCTGCAGCTGTGTATTTAAGAGGAAAATTAGATCACAAAAAGATCTTCAAATTTAATAGAGTACTCTAATATAATGTGAAATTCCAAGAATAAAACAGCTGATATGCTGTTGTGTTCAATGAACTCCCATAAGCCAATGTTTCTGCAGTTATCCTGCAGCCTTGAGTTATTTGCATGTGATTTAATAAAAAGGGTAAAGACGGTTGATGGTAGATTTATCAATATATGTCCTGCTGCTGGGATTGAATGATTTAAGGAGAGGTTTTCCCTACAGTATTAATCAACTGTGTACAATAATTCAAAGCTGGCATTCATGCATTCACCAAATTAACATTCTAGCCTTGGAAGAGGAGTCGTTCCTGCATTAAGAATCATGAGGTCTAACGGGTAATTGTATAAATTCCCTTCGAACAAAAACATGAGAATGAGCTGCAAGATTAAATAACCCACTCACTAATTCTCTGATATCCAGACGTGGACAGAGAAATCCATACACACATACTGGCTGCATTATAGTCCGGGCACAAAAGCTCACATTTAATAAAAATGAAATCTGAACAACCCCACCGGCACATGTTGTACAAGAATATGTACAAATCTGTGCAGTCACACGGTTCAAATATGGTGCGAGGAGGTCAAGAAGCAATTTTCTTCTGCCGTGATTCGTTAGTAGCGAGACTGGAGGTTTATGGTTTTAAACTGTTCAACTGTAAAATAAACCAAAAAAAAGCCCAAAAAAGACGAGAATATTATCCATTTCATATTCATGTACCATTTAATAGAGCAGTGTAAACCGTGCTGGCGTCCCGCAGGGAGCGCGGTGGGTGGTAGAAGTATGAAACGTGGGCAGGACGTTGAGAATATTTGACTGGATCAAGTCAAAGTAAAGAACTTTGATCCTGGTGTGCAGGCTGGTGCAGACTGGTACAGAAAAAAGACTCGACTGCTATAAAAAAAAGGCAACATCAAAGCCTTGAAAAGTGGAAATCGTTCAGGCCACCCATCAGGATGTGAACATGCTTCACCTCCAGGCATTACTGTTGTAAGCCCCTTAAGCAAAAGACATGAAAGATCACAAGGGGGGCGCTAAGGACTTGATCGGCATCTTAAATCTGCCCCCCCTTTATTCTTCTTTACAGCAAACTACGAGCCGGTGACCTCGTCTCTCATCCAGGTGCATGACTGATGGTGTAGACGCACATTAGAAGGGCAAGCGAGGCTGAGACGCATAGATCTTCTTTAGTGACAGAAATGCCCTTTTAGAAACAGAAAATCTGTCGTACTGCAAGAAAAGCCCAAAAATAATTCATACAAGCTGCTATGCTTACTTTGTAGGGTTTCCCCCCCGAAGCTCTCTTAAATCAAATATTTACAAATAGGAAAAGAAGGGAATGCTGCAAGAAACTCAAATGGCAGAGTCGGCAAAAACACGTCTGTGATGGTGGTGTTTGGAAGGAGAACCTCGGGTCCTCTACATCCATCACTGTCAGACAGAAAAATAGTCTGTTCGGGACAAAAAGATTTAACGTCTCAGTTCAGAGAACGCTTTCGGGATCAAATTTGATCGATCGGGGGTTCCTTTTCTTAAAAACTACTGAGATTCATGTTTTTCTTGGTGACGTATGCGTCCCGTCTGATGCTGATCAGCTGCATTTTGTTTTACTGCATCGGCTTGACAGCAAGGCTGGTTTTTATATTCATCCCAATAACTTGGGATGAAGGATAGAGCATGCCTCACACGGGGCACCAATTTATTCACAACACGACTGGGGCGTTGCGTAGACTGTAAACGACCGTTTATCATGGTGATCGGGGTCGCCTGAGGTTGTTCCCTCTCGCACTGTTTGAAGTCAGCAGGTGTGAGACAGGCAGGAGGAAACAGCTCACCACAAGAGTGGGAGTTATTATGATACACATAACAGTCTGGTGGATGGATGCTGATTCATAAATCATTTTGTTTGAACAAACCAAGGCTATCCATCGCTCTCAGTGTGAAAACAGCTCCGTACGCACTTCTTACTTCATCATCATGAGCGTCTGAAGCAAGTTTTTATTTTACTCCATCTCCAGCATAACTGTGTATTAAAACAGCTGGAAATCCACTTCCACTCCTCTCGTGACAAACCAATCAAACCAACACAGCTCTCTTTAAATGGCTCACTCAAAGACATTCCTTCTCATGACTCTTATATTTCTGTCACACTTCCACATCGAGTACATCCTTTTGCTCGGTGCTTAATTTAATCATCTTTGAAGGATGTTTCTCCTAATTATCTTTACTTTTACAGAATTTGAGCAAATAGACAATTAATAATCCTAGATGGTTGACCAGTCCAGGTCTGTATCCAAGTACAGAACATAATGCACAGGTCATCTAACACCAGGTACACTTTCTGGCCGAGCTGTTAAACCAATAAATTGCTGATTTGTGAGATTAAAAGGTTTATAAAAAAGGCATTTCTGGGTGAGAATTGTAGGCGTTTCCATCCAACAGTAGTCAGAAACATATGAAGTTATTCTGCTCGCTTTATTTATCACCTTCGGATGGAAACTGTCCGATCCTCCTCGCTTGCCAAATACACAGACTTGGCTCCCAAACGTTGGCGTCAAACGCGCCGAGTCTGTCGCCATTTAGCACGTTCGTCTAATGCATACGTAATGTTCCAGCATTGCGAGAGGCTGGCGGATAATCTTTCGGGCGGACGAGGGGGGGTTCATGAATGGGGCATCTGGGTCGGGGATACGAGCACATTATGCTTAGAGGGGACTTGAGTGTCCGTGAATCCTTTAGAGCGTGGAGCCAAAAGCTTGCACCTGCAGCTTTTCAGCCTCTCACAATGACGGACACGGCACGGCAGTCTGATCCGTGGTGCTAAATCTCAGCCCTCTGTCCGCTGCCAGCACTAGTTACATCACAAGGAGCAAAATAAACAAGGTTTCATCTCAATTCCACAGCCTACATCAAGTCTTCAGGAAACCGTAGCAGAGATAGAGGCATGTTCTTAAATCATTTACCGCTTATCTGTATGGGTGTTCCCTTGGCAACGGTGAGAAAACTGTTTCCTTCTGGTATCCTGAAGGATTAAAGGCGAAAATAATATTAATTGCGGAGATTTAGTGATCTTAGTCGTGCATCTGAAATACTTTGATTACATATTTCTGTGGCAGATGGAGGGACTACTTCTCTGTGGCCTCTTCACACCAGGCACAGATGTTCAAATACCACCAAGGAAAAACCAACACAAACCCCCCCTGCAAACACTTGTGCTCACTCCGAACAACCCCGAAACTCCCAAACTCACCCACCCTCGACACAGCTATATGTAATGATTATTGGCTATTAAAAGAATCCTTCTGCGTTAAACATAATATACTATAAACCCCAAACATCCCACAGTAATAATGAGCAGACTTGGTCGGCTAACATGAGTGGATGACTTGTCTGTCCAATGAGCCGTATCGCGGCTACGTTAGCCTATTAGCCCCGAGTTACATAACACAACCAGCTTAGCGCCACATTAATGGCATAACAAGAGCTTGGCAGAGCCGCCACAACTGACAGAAGAATGTGCACCGGTCTTTACGCCCGCCGGGCTGCATTTCTTTGGTGTTGGTGCATTATTTCTCTGAACTCTTGTCCCTCCAGACGGCTCATAGACGGGTCCGCTGTGTGCAGCCAGCACACTAGAACAACAGCTGAAGGGCAGAAGGGGACCAAAGAAAAAAAAATCATGCAAAAAGTTAAGCCAGGACAACGGCGTATTAGGGACACTGCAGGAAAAATTAAAATCAGCTGAGAGAGGGGGCAATATTCAGAGAAAAAAAGTAAAATTTGTGAGTTTATAAAGTGGAAATATTGAAAAAAAAATTTTTTTTTCTCTGGATATTGTCAAACGTGTACATACAGCCGATATTAAAACAAGGTGCTAAAACACTGGATGTGTGCGTTTCTATGCCAACAAGTGAATGCTACCGCTAGCATCTTAGCCCAACCGCCCCAATCAATAAACACCCATAAGATGTCCTCATATAAATAAAAGCAACAATAAGCATCAACATCATCACCCTGAGGACCTTAACGTGGCGTCGTCACACGTTGTGATGTAATAATTAGAAAAATACATGCGTACATTCATGGGAAACTTAGCTAGCATGAATGCCGGTTGTTAGTAATCGTAATAAACTCGCAAATTCTGCCACTTTTATAAATGTAGGACTTTTTTTTTTCTCTGAATATTGCCGCCCTCTCTCGGCTCCGTTTTTTATTTATTTTTTCCTACGGTGGCCAAAATACGCCGTCATACCCAGTGTGTAATAAAAGCTAGCTTTCACAGCTTTTTCTTGTGCATGTTTTCACACTTGTGTACTATTAATCCCCCTCCTCCTCCCTCCTCCTCCATCTATGCAGCACAGGGGTCAAGGAGAACAATATCCAATCTGCTTCTCTGAGGGCATAACACTAGAAACAGAGGAAGATCTCTATTTTTCCCCTGTAGCACAACGAGACAACACCCTAAAGGGTGAATCATGTCGGAGGACAAACTGAGCCGAGCAGATAAGATGAGGCACAGTAATTCAGCCTGACGTGGGTTCTCTATCAGTTCATGCAACTATTTGATCCAGAGAGAGTTGATGCAGGTCAGAGATCTCGAATCCCTGTGGCAGCTCTTTTTTTTCTTCTTTTTTTTTAGGAATCCGGTGCTTGATAGCGAAGGTACGCTCTGATAACATCACAGGACATGCTGTACCCCTGGTGACTGATACACATCTGGTAATTATTGGCAGCAACTCATTTCCTGACTGGACACAACAGGCAGAAGGAAGGGCATGTTCCTCTTCACAATGCTGATTAGTTTAATCAGAGAGAGATGCACAAAGAGGCTGCAGGGTTTTGAATGGTTTGTAGAGACGAACTGACAAAAAGGACATAAAGCAGCATTAAAGCTATTCATGAAGCAGAAAAACATAAAGAAATGTTATAAGTTACATATTTCCGAGGTGTCTGCTGTCCTGATGTAGAACATCTGGACAAAACACATAAAGCCCTCAGCCATAACATTAAATCAGGCTGAAAATGTTTTTATTTTCCAAAGCAGATTCTAAATGTTGAAAAAAATGTATTAGAAGTAAAAAAAAAAAGTGTTTCTAAGCAGTGACTATTTTTAACCACTTCAAAAAGCCATTCGGGGGCATTGTTTGGTTATTTCAACCTGAGCCAACGAGAGTCAGGGATCAAGGAAGGTTTTAGTGGATCAACATGGACCAAAGAAGCCGGCTAGAACAAAGGAAAAACTCAATTAATTTCTTTCCCACATGGCTGAAAAAACAAAAAAAAGGTTAGTCGGCATTCCTGCGATCACAAAAACCACCTTGTGGCATTTCCCCAGGAACTTTCCCACACTGTCAAAACAACCGGACAACAATGAAGAACGTCCTGAAGACGTTGTAGTCAGGTGCATGACTTGACCCCCAAAAAATTCTAACAAAAGGTTTGTCAGTGGATTATAGTAGGATCAGATGTACTTATAAACATACTAAAAGTTTACCAAAGTGTGATACTCAGAAAGGCCACCGCCAGGTCCTTAAAATGACTTTGTATTCTTCCTAGACCAGGAATACTGGTATCTGATACACGTAGCCATTAAATATTCTTATTAGCACATGTGCTGATAGACCTAACCAGCCAATCAGAATTAAGCTTTGCTGCGTGATCCGGAAAAAAGTACAGTAATTTCATAAAATCATAAATATGTGATCATGTCAGTGGAATTTAGACAAGTCCAATGGATCCATAGACCCAGAAAACATGGGGTTAGACACCAAGATTAATTCACAAGGTCAGATATTTTAGGAGCTAGGCTTGGACGCCATCTTGAAAATGACACCTTTATAGTGGTCAGAATTTGGTAAAATTTTAGTACGTTATTAAGGACACATAATACTTCAAAAACAACCGCCTCTCTAAACAAACACGACTCCCACACTCGCCTGAACTTTCTCCCCATCCCTCCTTCTCTTCCTGCAGACCCACTGAAGACACATCGGTCCAGAAGGGAGGGCGGTAGGGTTGGGTACCGACACTCGGTACAAGTACGTACTCGGGGCGAAAATCAACGGTAGTAACCACCCCGAAATACAATGTGAATTTCGGTGCCTCATTTCGGTATTACCAAATATGCAGCTGCGTAATTGCGCCCTCTGGTGTTCGCAGTTAAAAAAGGCAGCGGCAGTGCACACACCACTGAGAGGTCAGCTCAGGAATCAGGCCAGAGAGCCGATGTCGAAACAAAAACGCTCTAAAGTGTGGCTATATTTTACTAAAAAGGACCAAGAAAATGCCATATGTAGCAAGTGTTTGAGATCGTTTGCCTGTAAACACGGGAACACGTCTAATTTGATTAAACATTTGGTGACACATGGCATCAATCTTAAGGCCGAAGCTTGCACCGTTTTCGCCAGCCTCCGCGATGACCCAAGTACCAGCGTGGGAGTCCCAGCCAGTGCCGACCCAAGTGATGAAGCATCAAGTCAAGCAGCTATTGAGATACAGGACGATGATGCCAGCAGCAGTTGTTCCACAGGTGAGTCATTTTAGATCTGGCTAAGCAAGCAGTCAACTGCATGCTAATTTCTCAGATAGTGAAATGTCATGCTATGCTAGGCCTATTCAAAAAAACAAAAAAGTGTTTCTTAAGCAGACTCGTCAGGTAAAAGTCATCGGTAAAATTAAATAATGTATATGTGTGTGTGTATATTTACATAGCCTACAAGTGTAGTGATACACGATTAAATGGCAGAAGGGGATCATCCGTGTGTTGCCGTTTAACCGGAAACCTAACGATAGATTGCAACGTTGATGAGAAATGCATGCATTCCATGGCATGACCGGTTAAGATCAATCGGTAAAATGTGCAAGTATAACGTATTTTTCACTGTAAGACGGCATTGAGTATCAACATTAAACTCTCTGGCTAAACTTGTATGTGGTTGCTGTTTAGATGGTTGCCAAAAAAGGTAGATAAAGATGGATGCCTAAATGCGATGTATGTGAGAAATGAATGCATTGTCATGTAACATACATGACCTGTTAAAAATACATTAAACATTAGGTTATTTATTTTGTGGGTTTCAAGGTACTGCTGTGAGTGTCACACCTTTCACCTTGGCAAAGAAGGCCAAGTTACCTAAAGAGAAGGTGGAGCACATTCACAGGGCTGTGGTCAAATTTGTGGTCAAAGACTGTCAACCTTTTAGTACAGTGGAATCGCCATCATTCAGGTGAAAATATTATGTGATGTAGTATGAAAACAATTCTAGAAATCTACATAATTGTTGACTATTCTGTGTTACAGTAAGACATTTTTTTTTTTATACAGAGAGATGACCATGGCTCTCAATGAGCGGTATAAACCCCCATCAAGGGATGACCTATGCAACACCCTGATACCCGCATGGTACTCTGTGGAAAAGGAGAACATTATCCAGGCGTTGGCCACGGTGAAAAAGGTTGCCATTACCTGTGATGGCTGGACCAGTTTAGCACAAGACCATTATGTCACTGTGACTGCACACTATATTCATAAGGGAAGCATGACAGCTAAAGTTCTCAGCACCAAAGCTGTGTATGAGGCCCAGACGGGGATGGTAGTTGCAGAAGAAATTAAAGAGGTCTTACAAGAATTCAAAATTGCTGACAAGATTGCAGCTGCCACAGTGGACAATGCCAGCAATATGGGTGTCGCACTGAGGAACCTAAAAGTTTTAAAGATGGGATGTTTTGCACATACTCTAAATTTGGCAGCACAAAAAGTGTACAGCGTCAGTGCTGTGACCAAGTGGGGTGCTAAACTGCGAGAGGTGGTGGTGTGGCTGAAGAGGTCCACCATGTCTAAAACCGTGCTGAAAGAGAAGCAGCAACTTCTCAGTAAGTTGGAGGTAGACTTTATTATTTAAAATACAGCAATGTGAAATGTACATGTTATTCAGGGGTTTCTCCATTTTAGACTTGCCACAGCATATGATGATTCTTGATGTACGAACACGCTGGAATTCTTTTTTCCTAATGGTGGAGAGGTTCATGGAACAGTATCCAGCCATCCAGGCAGCCGCTCTTGATCAACGTCTAAGGAGGGCAATGGAGAGGGATAGGTGATGATGTTCAAACTAAGAACAGAAATTTGAATATGCCATACTTTATTTATCAATTCTAATATAAATTCTCCTTCTCCCCAGACTTGAAAAGCTCACAGACAGTGATTTTGTAAAAGCTGAGGAGTTTGTGAAGTGCATGAGCATCATGTACACCTCAACTCTATGTGTGTCCAGTGAGAAGTCCCCTACATGTGGCCAAATAATCCCCATCCTGGCAAAGTTGGAGGCACATTTCACAGTCACTGAATATGACAGTCTTTTCATCACTGCTGTGAAAGAGAATGTCTGGAGAGATCTGGAGAGAAGATATCAGGTATTCTCCATTACATTTGGTTTCTGTATTTATAAAGACACACCGTTGTCACTATTATAAGTATTATTCTGTTTTATTATAGGAAGAAGACATTCAAAACTTTCTTCAGGAGGCCACTTTGATGGACCCTCGTTTTAGAAGCAAGCTAGAATATGGTGTTGCTGATGCATGGGCCAGACTGGAGAAGGCAGCAGTTGACAGTGTAACAGCACAGGTTTGTATGCATGCCCATGTCAAAGTTTCTTTGAGGAAGAATTGGTGTTTGTTGGTACAATGGGTGTCTGTGTCTGTGCAGCTTCCAGTGGAGGTCTGCCCTCATGCTGAGGAAGAAGGGTTTGCTGATGATGATGACCATGAGGAGGAGGAAGGCCCAGCAAAGAAACTTGTGAGTTCATAATCACAGAATATCTAGTATGGACACAATAGGTTTTTGCATTTTACAAAACTTTGAAGACTATTTGTTATATCTTTCAGCCAAGAGCCTCCAAGAAGACAGCCTTGGAGCAGTTGTTTGAGGAAGAAGACAGAGAGCTCCTCCAGTCAACTGAGATGAACAGCAGTGCCGTCTCCATCACAGAGCAGGTGCAGAAAGAGCTTCAGATATACAAAGACCTTCCCTCAATCCCATCTGGACAAGACCCTGTAGCCTGGTGGTGGGGTAAGAGGGATAGCCTCCCTATATTATCTAAGCTATCCGATGTATACCTATGTGTACAAGCTTCATCGACCCCTTCTGAGAGGGTCTTCTCTTGTGCTGGCAATACAGTCAGTGAGGAAAGGTGCCGTATTTTGCCAGAGAAAGCAAATATGGTAATATTTCTGAGTAAGAATACATAGGCGTTTTGAAAGACCAAAATGTGAATTCATATTCAGTTTGTTTTCTCTTATATTTGTATATTATGAAAGATTTTAAGTTGTTGGTCAGTTTCACCTTGGACTTTGCCTCAGAATAGTAGTACAATGTGAGTAGATATACAGTATGTGAATTTGTTTTCTTATTTATTTGTGTATTATGAAAGATGTTGGTCAATTTTACCTTTAGGCCTTTGCTTCAGAAATGTGAATTTGATCTCTTTTTTTATTTGTAGCCTATTATGTTACGGAACATTTAAGTTAATATGTTGTTGTTGGTCAATTTGACCTAGGCCTTTGCCTCAGAAATAATGTGTTTTTTTGTTTTGTTTTATATTTGTATATGAAAGCTTTTAGATTAAAATATTGTTGGTCAATTTGTTCTTGACCTTTGCCTCAAAAATAAAAATAAAAAAAGGAATTTCATCATAAAAACTTCTTTTCTTTTAAAGTACCGATTTAAATACCGTTTA
Organism: Chelidonichthys spinosus; assembly: GCA_029853015.1. Taxonomy (NCBI): domain Eukaryota; kingdom Metazoa; phylum Chordata; class Actinopteri; order Perciformes; family Triglidae; genus Chelidonichthys; species Chelidonichthys spinosus. The sequence goes on from CM056837.1 coordinate 19,809,284, forward strand.
GGAACCGGCACCGTTTTGAAAGTATCGATTTGGCACCGGTATCGAAATATACCCTTTCAATACCCAACCCTAGAGGGCGGTTGGTGGACAGATTCAGGATCGGCCTCTGAGGGGGTCAAAAAGGTCACCTGCTGCTGAGTAACCCTGAGGGCTGTGATTGACAGGAAGTGATATTTTAAAAGGGGGGCAGTGTGCCAGCCTCTGCCAGGGGGGGCGGGGCTAACCGATACTGAAACCTGATCCGTCGGCCTGGTGAGGCAGAGAGACTGAGAGCAACTGTTCTTTCTAAATTTGTCGGCGAACACACCCCTGGTCTAATGCAGGCTTGTGTGTATCAGACCTCCTCCACCTCCTCTTCAGTTAAATAAACATCCCCACTGAGTCGGGATGGGCTTCGTCTCCGGATGTCAGGATTAAACCGTTTATTCCGACTCAATTTGTTTTCTTAATTTGTTGTACTTTGCAAGTTAAAAAGGTGGAAATGGCAGAGGGAAGTGAAATTCAACAATTCTTCTTTTATTTATTTTCCCCCAATACAAAGTCTTTTATTTGCAGGACCAAAATAACATTCCAAAATAAAATAAAAAATGTGTGAATATGAATAGTTCAATTTTTTAAATTGTGAAAACTGTTAAACTTCGTTAAAATAATCGTGACACCAAAATCCGATACATCATGACATCCCTAGCTATGTCAGATGTCCTTGATTTTAATTTTGAAATTCTTCAATTATCATTTTTTTTAGTCTTATTTACAGTAGCAAAATAATGTTCCAAATTGTGTAATAAAAAGTGTGAATAAAAACATTAAATTTCAGTGTTTCTTTCAGTTTTGATAATCGCTAGAAACCTGGAAATTCCTCCGTCAAAAATCCGATATATCGTGACATCACTGGCTACATCAGATCCCTCCATTTAGCATCTAACAGAACACTAATAAAGCACTCAAGCACCAATTACAGTCTTGGTGTGTCCGTTTCAGAGTCATCCGCAGCGCAAACTCGTTAATGTTGAAGCAGCCGGGAGGAATCAATTAACCTTATTCTGCATGTGGAGAGCGTAGCAGCATTTTTATTTGTATTAGGGGGGAGTATTGGCAAGAACATCACGATACGATACGTATCACGATACTTTGGTCCCGATACGATACGTATCACGATACTTTGGTCACGATACGATACGTATCACGATATTGCGATATAAATAAAGATGAAAACACAAGTACCTGTATATGTACATCAGATGATATTGATCAGAGGACAAATTGAGTCAAAACTATTTCATTCAAAACAGCCTCTCCGTCTTATTAATTCCCATGAAATTCACTGGAATAAATATTGAAAATAAAATGAAAAAGGATAAAGTACTGCATTCACAACGCGTCGAAACATGAATCTTTTGAAAAATCGATATTGTATTGGGCGGCAAATTATCGTGATATATTGCTGTATCAATATTTTTATTTGTATGCAAAAAAATTTAAAAATAAAAGGCCGCCACGTTTATACAACATAAAGGTTATAAAAAGAGAAAGTGTGCATAAACAACCTGCTGCGAGGGAGTGCGGCTGCTGACCTCCCCTTCACATCAATAACAGCTTCTCAGCATCATTAGCTTGTAAATCACTGTGTGTGTGTGTGTGTGTGTGTGTGTGTGTGTGTGTGTGTGTGTGTGAGGACACAGTCACTGGATCGACCATTCCATGAGAATGAAGAATTCACATTATCGATCATCATTGTGTTGCCAAATCAGACGGAGGCGATGACGCGGCGATGAGAGGATTGAAGGCCGTCGATTAAAAACAGCAGAGACGACGGAGACAAGAAAACAGAAACCTCATCTCACGTCACCTTCGTACAAGACGGAGTAGCTCTTTGGAAGACAAACGTCGTCACCATGGTGACGGCGAGAGAATGGCGTGTTGTAAATCTGCCGGAGAGAGGGAAAGAGGCAGAAACGTGCACTAAAAAGAGAACCACAAAGCCAAATTAACTACAGCCACATTTCACCATCCGCTCACGCTGACGAGAGGTAGGGTTCACGTTACCATAGCGACGTGGGGCAGAGATGGGGAGGGGGGGGGCGGGGTCAGAGGGAATGCCCTACTAGTTTGTGTACGCATGCATACACACGGATAACATAATACACAAATCACAACACGTTCTCCTTCTCCAAGGGCAGCGGGAGAACCTCGGCGGAAAAACCGCATTGTCCTACAAAAAGCACCCCCCCCCCTCGGAGCCGGGGGGAATTGAGACGGGGTTTACATTCCTGGATGTAAGGGGGGGGGGGGGGGGGGGGACACCTCAAGGTAAAACCTCCTCCAGATATAGGTAGCCTATATCACCACAATGTGAAGCTGGGGAAATATGAGAATGAAGAGCTCCATTCCCCCTTATTGCCACGAGAACGGGGGGGGGGGGGGGGTGATGGAGGTTAATACATTAGTTTTTTTCTGAAGAATGATGATGTCACTCAAGGTGTATGTCACTCAAACTAAGAAGAGCAGAAGGAGATAAAGATGTACTCGAAACACCTGGATAACAGTGTTGAGGATCTGATAAACCATCAAGAGGACGGTTCCCAGCACTTATCTGCTCCCTTCGACACGTCAGAACATGTCTCTGTTTCCCCCACAATGCACTGCGGGAACCAAACAGACTTTAACTCTGATTTTCTCCAACATCTTGGCCCTGGTGACTCAATGAGCCTTACCAGCGGTTCAATAGCTGCATCGCCTCCCCGTGACGCAGGGATCTGATCAATACTGGTCCTGGGGGGCGGGCTAATTCCTGCAATCATGAACTCCTCTATGAGCTATGTACAGTATGTGGTATGCATGTACCAAATCCTTCTGAGCAACAAACAAAACATTAACGCCAGATACATCACAAGGACAGCGCCGAAGAAAAGGATGAATGATTTCAGACAATCTGCTCACAATCACACAATCACACATATGCACACACACACACACACACACACACACACACACACACACACACACACACACACACACACACACACACACACACACACACACACACACACACACACACACACACACACACACACTCCGAGAGACACAGTACAGGACCATTAATCATCAGCGAGTGCAACCCAGTTCTGTTCTTCTCTCCTCGTGGGCTTCTGACTTTGCAGTCTCTGTATTTACCTCAGAGGTTTCAAGCCTCGGAGATTCAAATCACAAAGGACAGCGAGGTGCAGATGGTGTTGAACTCTGCAGGTTTACACACGTTTAGAACCCTCCTTGTAAACACGAGTGGCACCCAATCAACTTACAGGGTTCCTATACCGCTTCCAAAGTCAAATCCAAGCACTTTTCAACCATTTCCATGCTTTTCCAGCCCCTTCCAGCTGTGGTAAACTCCATCTTTGTACCAATCCAATGGTCAGTATTCAGTCTACTTATTCTGTCACTTGTTCATCACATTAAATGAGATGTTCTTGTCCTCTAAACAACCAACATGATGTTTGGAGACAGCTTTTTACAGAAGGACCACAAATGAAAGGAAAACTAATTCCACTAACAGATCCACAGAAATATAATCACCAACTATTTTCATCATCTGTTCATCATCAAAAGTCATTTTTCATAAAGAAATGTCAGAAAATGCTGTTTTCAGTCCCTCAGATATGGAGATCTTCTTTCCTCTGTTCTATCATAGATGTCATCACATTTCAAGACACTTTATTCTGAATCCAAGCACCTTGAAAACACCACTAAAATCATTTTCAAGGATTTCCAGCACCCGTACCAACCCAATCAAAATGTGTTCATCATTAACCCATGAGCGTCAGATGACAGGAAGTCTTACCGAGGTAGAGGGAGGCGTTCTCCTTCTTCACGTTGTCGTCCAGGTACGTGGGCCCGAGGGTGTAGATGGGCGTCGACCCCATGCCCACCAGGATCTGGGCGCAGATGAACAGCGTGACGTACAGGTTGTGCTCGTTGCCCTCCTGGTCGCGGGGGCACGACGCCACGTCCAGCTCACGCCCGCCGCTCCCGTTGCCGCTCTGGCAGAGGCCCTCGCGGCCCGTCGACGAGTTCATCTCCTGGATCTGGTACGGCGGCGAGATGAAGTGTGGCAGGGAGAACAAGGCGGCGCCCACGGCGATGACCACGCCGCCCACCGCCAGCCAGCGCGGCCTCTGACCCCGGCCCCCGAAGTAGGAGATGAAGACGACCACCAGCAGGCTGCCGATGTCGAAGCAGCTGACCAGCAGGCCGGACTCGGAGCTGCGGAGGCTGTAGCGCTTCTCGATGGTGGTGATGACGCTGCTCAGGTAGCCGGAGACCATCAGGGACTGGATGAAGGTCAGGTAGCACATGCAGAACAGGAAGCAGCGGGAGTCCCTCAGCACGGCCCGCACGTACTTCCTGACGGGGATGCGGATGAGGCGGGTGAGGGAGAATCCAAGTTTCTTACCCCCGGAGCCAGCCCTGTGGCCCTCCACGGGTAACGAGCTGCTGAGGCCCACCATGCTGGAGGCCGAGGGGGAGAAGTCGGTCCTGGAGGAGGGGGTCTCCGCCGGGCTGGAGTCCGGCGTCTTCGGCCGGAGCTCGCTGCTCTCGTCCACGGTCACGAAGGCATGGCGGCGGCGGCGTTGACCCGTCGATCCGGCGGACAGTCTCCGTTCAGGATGGGCAAGCTCTTGGACTTGAAGCAGGTCTCCGGGTCCGGGTACTGGTCCTGGAGCTCGCGGATCTCCAGGGACTCGGACAGGTCGCTGCCCGTTTCGTCATTGTCTGATGATGTCATGGCGCAGGTTGGAGTCAGTAGGGGCCACACGAGGACGCGGCGGAGGCGGGGGGACGCCTCGGCCCTGATAGGGGGACTGGGTCGGACCGGAGCCCTCTAGTTATGTGCATGTTTGATCCCACGCAGCCATTTACAGCCAAAACACTCTGAGATGTTCCTTCTGTTGGATAGAACGTCGTCTAAGGAGTGAATCGTTCAGAATAAATACTAAAACAAAAAGAAAAGGTGTGTTTAGAGTGACCCCCCTGATTGTGGATGTGGATTTTATGGCTCTTTGTTAGATTTATGGACCTGTGTGTTTGTTTCATCCCATAGATGTGCAGCATCCTGTAAAAAAAAGATAACAGACAAAGAAATTAGAATATTAACCGTTTTATTTTGGATTTTTTTTAAATAGTTACACACAAAACAATAACCGTTGTCACTGTCATTCTGCTGATATATAAAATATAACCACCCTGGACTTCATGTAGATACAAATAAAAAATATCTCACTAAAAAGAAACTAAATAACGTCCTCGAACCAACAACCTGCGTATAAAAAGTGCGATGCTGTCGCAGGGGGGGGGGGGGGGGGGGGGTTTAACGCGAAATAACAGCCGAGCTTTCCTTTGTCAAAAGCAGAAAATATACCAGAGAACAAAAGACCACGCTGTACGCAAACGCATCACGCAGAGTTCGTAAAGAAATGCTACGAAAAACAACAGCGGACGCGTTTCAACGCGAATGAATTTAAAAGCCACGATAAGCGTCGAGCCTCGACGGCGGATCGGATTCTCCGTAAGTTCGGTAGCGAGGCTGTCATACTCACGCGGGACGGAGGGAGGTAGCTGTTGTTCTCCGCCGAGCGGCCGCTCGCTCAATGCAAGCCGCTTCATGCGGAGCTGCTGCTGGCGGGTAGATGCTGCGTTCACGGAGGCTGGGGGATCTTAGAACCCAGTTCAAGTTGGATGGATTCCGCTCACATCGCTAGAAAATAACAAATAAAAAAGTGATGCTGATACAAATAACAATAATTTACTGTTTTTTTACGTGTAGAACTCAAAGTAGCTCTGTGCTATTTAATGTGAATTAACTTAAATGTAAATTCATTTTAAGCAACTTCATGCTTGTTTTATTAATGCCCCTTCACTCTGTAGCACTTTGTACCAAAGGAAAAGGCCGACATAAATGCAATAATGTGTATTATTTTACTATTATTATTATTTTTAAATAATATTATTATTAATTTCTAAAAGCGTAAAAAAAACAAACTAGAAAAATGTCATATATACCGATCTGTATTTAATCTGGCCATAAAAATAACTCGTTTCACAACTTTCAAGATACGTTTTAAAAAAACAACGTGGAGGAATGTCACCTGAACGCAGCAAACGTCAGCCGCTGGGATTTGTAGTTTTTTGTCATTATACTCGCGTTCAGGTCACGTGTGACGTGTGTCACGTGTAAAAAAAACAGTGTTGAGTAACAGCGACCCTCCGAGACTCGAGCCACACTTATATTAATGATGATGCGTTCACGTCCTTATCGAGTTATACTCCATTACAATTTCCCTACGACTACGTAGACCAGCATGCTTTTCGGCCCCATATGGTGCCTGTTTAGTATGCTACGTCATCAGCAGTGATTGGCGAGGAATCAGAAGATAAATACTGTCAAAAAGAGTGATGGAGTGGTCACAGGCTGAAATAATATAATATCATCTCTCAGAATGAATATTATTAAAGCTGGAACTCACATTAATGTAACTTATATGAGTGTTTTCTTCTATGACTGAGTACACTTATATGGTAATATAAAAAATATAAATAATGGTATTGATTCTGTATTTTAATAATAATTCTATGTATTTGATTATGTTGTGATGGTAAAATGTCCCTGAATGGAGATTAGATGGAGAACGGATAATTAAGTCGCACCTTTTTATTCTCAGAGAGAGCGTTGACTTCTAACGCCTGTCAAAGGGATGGATGACTTTCCCTGAGGTCATTAATTCATTTCCCCGGACCGGAGAGGTGGGTGATCAATCCTCCTCTCCTCCTCCTCCTCCTCCTCCTCCTCCTCCTCTGCTCCTCATCTTTGGAAGAAACGCTTTTGCAATCGCAGCCTGAATGTCAAATTTCTCTTTCACTACCCCAAATTTATTTTTTGGTGGAAATAAAAGGTTAAAAGCAAAATATATTTCACCAATTTCCACAGGGTCTGTATATTTAAAACAATATTTTACAATTATACATTATTTATTAGCTAACAGACGCATCAGCGAATGACATTGAAGTGATTTTCTAGCACACATTTCATTTTAATAGTCCAATTTTGTGAACTTAATCCATTTAATATATTACATGTTTTTGTTGGAATAGTTTGCACCAGGTCAGAGGTCACCAAGAGAACAGCAGAGTTGTTGAGATTCATTGACTGTACCTTTAATTCTGTTAATCAAGAGAGGTTTAAGTAGAAGTTTATGATACAATCGTCATATATTCATCGTCTACAGCAGATATATTCATACCAAAGAAGATGGAGGAGTTACGGGGCATTTATTTAGCCAGAGAGGTCGATACGTTCCTGCTTTCTCAGAAATAACGGACTACAGTGAAGCTTTAGAAGAATCGGCCACAGAAGAACAAAACTTGCCTGTTTTTTGGTGCAGAAAAGGAACATAAACTTCCCATGTGAACCAGCGGAGACTGAAGCAAGCCTGCATTGTTATTATTACAAAGCTGCCCTTCATATCTAAATGTTTCCCACAGCTATTGCCAGCAGTTATTGCTGTATCACATTGTCTCATAAAACCCAGCAATAAAATACGCATCTCATCACAACAACTGTGAAATCTCCTTGTTTTTAGTCGCTGACGGTGGGTCGGATATTAATATCTCTATTTAAAATAGAGATATTGATGTGTAAATATTCAGACATCGATCATTCCCTGTGGAGTTGGCTCTGCAGATGGTGATGAATGTTTTACAGAGAGAGAGAAATACAACACCACCCTCTGGTGCACGATGTGGTTCGGTGAGGCCAGGATCTGCAGCCAAGGGTGTACTTCCGCACATGACCACTAGATGGTGCTCAGACCTCAAAACTAATGGGGGATGGACTGCATCTGAGCAGGTTTGTTGGTTAAAAAAGACAGAAAAACTACATTTTTTAAAAAAAGTAAGAGTTCATTTTAGTTTAAGATCTGAAAAAGAGCTTTTATAGAAACGTAACAAATGATCTCATCAGGTTGTCATGGAAACAGGAATCTACGAGGTCAACAGTCTGAAAGAAGAGGTTTCGAGTTTATCAATTTATGATATTCTTCTGAATCTATCCCCACGTTTTTCTGAGAGTGCAAGAAAAATCACTGTAATACTCCTTTAAATTAAATTAAGTTAGTATTTAATTGATTAAAATATATTTTTATATCACAACTACATATTATTTAATAGCCAATTATATTCAATAATCCTTCGATATGGGCATTTAATTTATTTTGTCTTCTGTTAATTCACTGTTCAGAGTGATGACATCATCCCCCCCACCCCCAACACTTCTGTATGGCCTTGGATCCCCCCCCCCCCCTCCCCACACTCTTCCTGTTAACCATCCCAACTTCATCGACATTACAGGAATCACTAATGAATTCTCAGCTGGCGTGTCTGTCAGAAGGGGAATCTCACCAAACCTGGCTCATACATACCATACACCCCCCCCCCCCCCCCCTCTAACTCACATCTGGCAGCCTTTCCTGTATGTAGCCGATCATATCCAGCACACATACGGGAACACGGCGTAATGAAAGACACCGAGGTGCATCTGTAACTGGAAGTCTTCTTCTTCCAGGATGAGGAAGCATCATTAATCCCAAATAATCAAGGCCCCTTGAATGTTTTGTTATTTATACCTGAAAAAAAGAGAGGAAAGGAAAGAATTCAATCGTCTCTTGACCGTTGCTTCATCAGCTAATGGCTTTACAGCAGCACTCAGAGATATAGGAGGACTCTATATGAACTATAACCGCTCCTTTTAAATCAGCCGTCCTCTTTGTTCGGTCAACATTCTCCCAGGTTCCTGGTCTACAGGACTCCCTGGTCTGTAGTTGGGACTACTCCCCAAATTAGGTCACCCATTCAGAAGAGGGGACTCTGCAACCCCAGAGAGCGGGCTGATGCATATGAATAAGGCGAGGCAGGTCGGGACAGAAGGCTGGTGTAGTAATTGCGTTAAAAAGTGCAAGGGCCCCCAAAATAAAGACCCCCGGTGTAAACCTGCATGCGGAGGCCCCCTTGCTGTGCAGAGCAATCCCAGCAGATTGGGCCCATGCTTATGCAAAAGTCCCCCCCCCCCCCATCCCCTCCAGACCCATCACCATCACCGCCAGCACCCTGATTGGTCGACCGGCTCACCCAATGAGTGCTCTCACACACAGGTGCCTCCATGACAAAGACCCCCTGAATGCACCCTTTCCTAATAAACCACGAGGACATTAACAAATATCTTCTTAAGGAGAGTGGAGAGATCTTTAACGCTGATAACGAGGAGAGAATCCTCCTGCTGACGGGAAACACTTCAACTTTATTTAATATCAAGAAAGCCTGGAATAGTGTTTGTTAAAACACAGCAAATTAAAATACTTAAACGGATAAACTTCTGTTCCATATAAAACAGAATATCTGCTCTCTCACCAATATATTTATAAAGTTTATTCCTATTTAAATCCATCAGTAATCCCTTTTAACAACGTGCAATGATTTACATGATGTGTCCTAGTCACCCATGAAATTAATTCATGCATAACGTTTGATTGGTGCTATAAAAGACAAGAAACTTAATTAAACTTAATGTGTAATTAAATGAAATGCAATGCTTAAATTGATATTTTCTCTTGTATATGAGGTTAAAACGATGGTTTGCACTAAAAACCTTCCTTTGGAAAACACGTGATTTTGATTATGCACGATGCATCCATCAAAACCAAGTAAACAAGCTGTGTTAATAGACAGCAGCTGATGCTGTGTGTGTGTGTGTGTGTGTGTGTGTGTGTGTGTGGCAGTGATTCTGCAGACTCAGCATGTCTATCCTCACAGAGGAGCCCGTAGTTTACTGTAAACACAGCGGCTGTTTCAAGAGGCCCATTCCACATATGGAAATGGGCCGTAGCTCCGGGGGCTCTGTCCTTTCCCATCCACTCAGCCTCACAATGTTAAAAGGAGGGACTGCCAAACATTTCATATTCATGGGACACAATTACCTCCATATGAATGGAATAATTGCCCTTTTTTTGTGAAGGCTTAAGCTACCAAGTGAAGTATGTGTGTGATTTTCAGGCCCTCAGGCTGAGCTGAGGTGCTCTATGATCTGCAGCATGCTGCATATAGGGCCGGTATAATGTACATATGTGTGTGTGTGTGTGTGTGTGTGTGTGTGTGTGTGTGAAGGATCGCTGTTATCTCCACACACAAACTGATTGCTTATCAGCTGAAAAGAAATGCTAAAGCCGTGTTTGTTTTGAAAAGGAAGCCGGTGAGAATTGAATTTCCCGTATTTACTGATAACAAATGCCTGAACTTTGACAACTTATTTCATTATTTCATTATTTATTTATTATTGTTGGGTAAAGTTATGTTAAATGCACATTCCTGGGTTCAGTGTTTGAGAACAAAATGTAGTTTTTCTGCAGCTTTTCAATAAAGACAACATGTGTGTTACCCAGCTGTGATAGGCTGGCTGGGTGGGGTCCCCCCCCCCCCTCTGCTTGGGTGAACCTTAAAGGGGAAATCCCCTTACCATTGTGCCCCCCCCCCCTTCAGAAGCCAGAGGTGCTTGAGCGTGTGCCTTCCTCACCCCTGAAGAGGATCTTCTGCCTCGGTTCATCCCACTAATTACCTTCCAAACTGTAAACGGGCCACTCCTGGTAATCAGCCTGTAAGCCGGGAGGAAGGCTGGTGGAGGCGAGGGGCGAGGGAGACGAGGATGGATCGGGGATTAAAGGAATGAAGGGGGTTTCAACAACTTGTTAGGTTTTCATGACATCATCCCTGATGGATACGGAGGATCAGATCAATCAGCGGGCTGAGAGGCTGATTGGTTGCTTTTTCTCCAGCGTGTTCCTGTGAGCAGAAACTTCACATCAACAGAATACCTCAAACATATCAGTAATAAACACAAGTTTGGGGCTTTTTTAACATCCAAGGAGACACAGGCTTCCATCATTGTGGTGGATGTTTGTTCTTTAGGGGAATTTGATTTCATGTTAAACTTGTTTGAATATTTGAAAAAAAGATACAGCATGCTTAAATTTAACATTATTTAAGGGTTGATGGTTTCCTTTATTTTCTTATTGTCTAATAAATCACATCAAACATTACTAACAAATATTGTCTGTGTAGGTAAAACATGTTGTTTTGTTCTCCAAACTAAGAGAAACATAAGTGACATGTTCCTTATTACAACGAATGTGTAGTTTATTTTTAATCAACGCTATCGTCCATGTGCCATAAATAATAATAATAATAATAATAATAATATATCTTATTTATGGGCGCCTTTCAGGACACAAATAATAAGATTAAAACAGTAAAAACAGACCAAATATAAATATAAAGCAGTAAAACAACAACAGACTAACAGAAGAACAAGTAAATACTAAAGAAGTTACTCAAGTAAACCAAATACACCCATTAGAGATCATTCCCAATAATAATAATAATAATAATAATATTTATTCTCTTTGAGTGATGTTTAATTAAAAACTACAATGCCAAATCAATTATTTAGCCTTTTAAAAACATTTAAAATTAATTAAAAATGTGGACTTTTTCTTCTTTTTTTACAATAACACACGGATATAATATCACCAAAAATGTATTTATCAGATAAAAATCTGTATGTTTTTAGAGTTAAACAGTCGTCTGTTCCTCGTCCCTGATCTGGATCATCCTAAAGACTCACACCCTTACAGTGGTCCTCGAGACACAGCTGCTAATAGAGCAATGCCTTCTGCCCCCCATACACACACACACACACACACACACACACACACACACACACAATGCAGAGCAGTGTTTGCACTGTAATTACTGCAACACTGTCTTTGTCCGGACGATAATCCGAGGGCTCCATTGTTGGTCATACGTGCCTGCTCCTTCATTATTACTAATACTCACCGACCCCACACACACCCTCCAGAAGTCTCCCTTTCACCCCCTCTGCACACACACACACACACACACACACACACACACACACACAGAAAAGTGTGCTGTGCCACAAAAGCACTAAAAAAGAGTCACAATTAGCCCCCGGCCAGGAAGCGTGCCGCACAATGGGGGCCAAACTTTTATACGACTCTTTAATGCAAACAAACAGGAGTGTGCTGTCCCCCCCCTCATCACTATCTCACCCTCTTTGTGGGGGTCACTCATTTTCATTTATCAGTCAGCCATTCATTGGGGAGGTACAGTGTTGGGCCGAGCTCTGTCAATGATTGTATGGGGATCAATAATCAATACCGGGAGGCAATCAGAGATTTCTTTCTTTTACAGTAAAAACCAGAGACGTTTAGTTTGTGGCGGCTTCAACAGGTTCCACATTAATGATCAATAAACCCTCTGGTTGTCCCTCCCGATCGATCAGCTGATCCGGTATCAGATCAGCCAACAGATCCATGGAGGCTGTAATTGAGTGTGTGTTCATGACACACACACACACACACACACACTTCTTTTTGTGTGTGTTTCATACTGTATAAAAGGCCCCACATGGGAAGAGGTGCTCCCTGTGCTAATTATGAGCTGTGAAGGCGGGGTTGTGATTGCGGTTGTTGGTTTGAGTCCCAGAGGAGGATCAGTATTCAGTCTGTCCACGGCCGTGTGTGATTAGAGAGGCGGGGGACATTTACCAATTAAGACATCAGGACATTTTACTTTTACGTTTTTTAACCGGAGTAAATGCATCTTATCTTAATTCATCAAAAAGGCATTCAACTCATATTATTATATATTATACATGCAGGCAGATATAATATATTACAATCTGATCTTCTTAATAGCTGGAGAAGTTTTAATAGAAAAACTGACCAAACCTGAGACGTCCAAGAAATATTCGTTCTATATCCTGTTGTTTTTGCTGTCAGGTTTTATTCATATTAAAATATATAAACTTCTAAATGGAATTAAACAAGAAATAGTGTTTTTATGTGTGTGTGTGTGTGTGTGTGTTTGTACTTGCATGCTTCCGTGACCACCTGTGATGCTAATGTTACCTGTCAGCTCCCCACACACACACACACACACACACACACAGGTGTGTGTCCAGCAGGAGATGGATTACAGGACAACAATAGTCACATTTAATAGTGAGGAGTCCGTCTGGGAGCCGCCATCATTAGAAGTGTATTTTTTGTTGAAGGGATGGTCTAATGGTCAGGTTTAAGGCTAATAGGGCCCGGGGGGAGGTGTGTGTGTGTGTGTGTGTGTGTGTGTGTGTGTGTGTGACATAATAACACACGGACCGAACCATAGAAGAATAAAAAGGCGGAGAGTTTCAGTCTCATCTTTGGAGGCTTTTTTAAAATTTCTTTGGCAGAAAGTTTAATTTTCTTTAACATAACAGGACTTTGCTTTTTGAAAGGGATGCTAGTGTTCAGTGTGTAAATGCTCAGCCTCTTCTGGTTCCCCCCAGTCTTCAGATCATCATCATCATCATCATCAATCTGAGCATCCATCAGCCGTGAAGCCCAATGAGCTGCTCCTCCTCCGTTTGCAGGTGAAATATCGAGGATGATGATGATGGTGATTATTGGTGATTTCCTCGGCTCTGTGTGTCGTTAAGGGAGGAGGAGGAGGAGGAGGAGGAGGAGGTGGAGGAGGAGGTGTTCTGTGTTTATGAGTTGAGTCTCCACTCAGGGCCCGGATGGATACCTGTCCTCAGGTCAGCGTTTGCATCACCTGATGGTATTCCAGCTGCTGATGAAGCGAGGCTGGAGGAGCAGATAGAAGGATGAATCTGCTGCTCCTCACTGTCTTCATACATCGTGTTTTATAAAAACGTTCTCTAAACCCGTAGACCCCCCCCCCCCCTCCTCTCCTCCTCTCCACGTTCCCTCTTCCCTTTAATTACTGTGTTCATGCTCGACGGCCACTGATGACTTGATTAAGCCTGCCGTGTGCAGTTCCAGTCTCTACCCTGCTGATGAATGAGGCTAAAGCTTATTAACTTACTGGTCCTGATCAATACGGGGGGGGGGGGGGGGGGGGGAGGAAGCTGCTGCCACGCCGCCGTCACATCAACACACGTGATTAGCGTACGTGAGGATAATACCTGCTGAGAGGAGCACAGGTGGGTCGATGAGCAGCTGCAGGATTTACTTCACCACGGAGGACTTCTTCAACACTTTGGGGTGAAGTTGGTGATCGAATCACGAGGAGGTCAGAAAACCCGAAAGACCTTCAGCACGCTTCCTGCCAACATCTAACACAAAAAGTTTGGTTAGTTATTCAGAATTTGGCTTCTAATCGCACAAAACAAGATCTGATGAAAGAAGAAGAAGAATTACATCTAATCCCCCTTAATTCCCCCGAGGAGGCCTCCCAGCTCCACCGGGGGTCTTTTACAAATGAGAGGCTCATCATTGAAGCTAATTTGACCTCCAATGGAAGCAGTGAGCGTGCGTGGAGACCAGATACATCATGTTTGAAGGTGACATCTTCACTGAGGATCCTCTGAATGGAGAGATGGTGACGGAGGAAGGTGCCAGGTGTCCGTCTGAGAGAGAAGAAAAAAACATGTTTCCACTCTTCTCATTCTGATATTGATCATTTTTGTGCTGCAGAAACAATCTTTTATGGTGAGAGGTTCCAGTATTGATGTAATGTGGTCAGACACACACACACACACACACACACACACACACACACAGAGGTGTTTGATTCATTTCTCTTGTCCAGAAAACAGATGCTTCCTGTTGCAGAGAAGATGCAGCTCATGCGATACCCCCCACCCCCGGGTGTCTGAGGACTATCAGGGTCTGTCGGGGTCCTTAATGAACACGGACTCTGTAATGTAAACCTGGATGTGTTAGCGGGCCTGGCTAGCCTCAACATTAGAGCCAGTATTGACCTTTGTTTCCCCTCTGCCGGTGTTCGGATCGTCTGCAGAAGCTTTAAGACGACGCGCACCATTAATGTGACTGTGGCTCATTTTCAGAGGCATTGATCTGCTGCTGGAGCTTACAGAGCCGGGGAGGAGGAGGAGGAGGAGGAGGAGGAGGAGGAGGACCAGAGGTGGGTCTAAGCGGGATAGGGGTTGCTAAAGCAGAATGCTAAAGGTTTCAGCAGCTGATACGGGGCTCATCTTTCAGCCGCATGCAGCTAAATGTGGAGCCTCTCAGCTCCGAGACGCTATACGGTGTCTCAGAGGACCCAAACACACACACAAATATATATATACTTATATATATATGTATATATAAAGTCAAAGTACCACAGGTGAGAAATGAATTGGATATTTAGTTCAACAGGAAACCACATCTGATGCAGAAACAAAATCTGTCTGTTTGCACAAATAAAAGCTGCAAATCCTCAATGTTGATGTTGTTCCCAGGAAGTGATGTCACTCTTTTATCAGAAACCTCTCCACTGGGTCCTGATTTTGTAGTCTAAACTAAATAAAAAGTGTGAAACATTTGATTTCTTTAAATGAAAACTACTGATAAACATATTATTAAGAAGTAATGCCAGAGATGAACTACATGTCGACGTGTGGAGGAATCTACTTGACAAAAACCCATTAAAGCAGGCCTAGTGAGGATGCACACTTAGCAGGCACCACTAAATCCTGAAGTGGAGAAAAATAGTTGCCGAGCTCGGCAGTTTTCCTCTCTGATAAATGTGCATTATCAGAAATGTTCCTGTATCTCCTCCTGACTTCTATTACCTCGCTCGATAAGGAAACGTGGTCAATAAAGTCGTCTGGGACGTGAGTGTGTTTGTTTTTTTTTCTCAAGTATTGAATATTTCCGTTAAAAATAAAACACGGAGTCACATTATTGTATTATTGAAATAGTAATTGTGCCGAGATAATGACTGAGTGAGGGAAAGGCAGCGGTGATCGCCACCTCTAATTAATTGTCCCGTTGTTTCCAGATGAATCAATGAGCATCAGAAGATTGTCTGCCATGAATCTCATGTGTTGGAGGAAAAAAAGCATAAACAGATCAATGGAGCTACTTTATAGGCTCCGATATGGGCTTATGTGTGTGTGTGTGTGTGTGTGTGTGTGTGTGTGTGTGTGTGTGTGTGTGTGTGTGTGTGGTGTGTGTGTGTGGGGCAGACGGACTGCTTTGGAAACCAGAGCTGTAACAGAAGCCCATTTAGCATATGGCTTTTTTTTTTTTTTTTTTTACCACGGAGAGGTAAACACAGTGGGGAGGCCAGGAGAATAGTAAAACAGCCTCCTCGGGTCAGATGTCCCCGAGGACCTCAGAGTGGACTACAGAGGACACGCGTCCCAATGACGGCCGAGGTCACACAGGAAGCTCCACCTTTCTTACTTCCTCCACTCTCCATCTTAAAGCTTCTCCTTTCCCGTCCCGTCCTACAATCTTTTTACTTCCCCCCTTTTTTTTTGTTGTTGCTCTTTTTGGGTCTCGGTTGTCCCCGACACCAGTCCAGATCAACTGTCAAAACCTCGAAACCCTAATGGGGCCTTTTTAAAGTGACAATCTTAACAGATCAATGCACCCCTCAGGAATCAGATTACAAAGACCGCCAATGACCACACGTGGAGGAGGAGGAGGAGGAGGGAAATAAGAGAGTGGAGATGTGTGCATGACCACATACCTGCTTTATTTTAACGGGGTAATTGTGCTGCAGCCCTCCTTAAGGGGTGGTAGGGGGGGGGGGGGCTGGACTGCAGACTGCTGAAAGGGCGTAAAAGAGGAGCGGCGGCGGCGGCGGCGATGGCGGGGTGTTAAGAAGTTAGATGCCGGGAAGCAGCACTAAGGTGGCGCTAGGCTAGAGAGAGGCCATAAAGGCCTGTTAGGGTACATTAGGTGGAGGAGAGGGTCATAAGGCTTCATGAATGTTTCAGCAGGACGGGGGGAGGATGTGTCTTCCAGCTCTGCTGTCAGAAAGCCTTCATGACTCAGGGTCGGAGGGGGGGGTGGGGGGGGGGGAGACACTCTATTTCCCTGCATCACAGACAGACGACGAGGACAGAAGTCTTGGCTGTGGTGGAGCACTCAGCGGCCGCCTCATCATCCGTCACCGTTCCCGCCTCCATCACTGTCAACAGCAGCACCGGTGAAGCCCCGCCTCCTGCTGTCTCCAGCTTGAAGACCTTCTCTAGATGTTTGGCAACCAAAGCATCAGGTGCTTACACAGCCCGAGGTAGAACATCCACACACATACCCCCCCTCCAGCCTCCAGCCTCCTCTCGTCCTCCCCTTTGACCTGTGCAGGCCTTGGGGAGCTGCCTGGGGTCAGGGTCGATTGTCCCAGGAACAATAGGAGTGTAGCTGTGATGGTGGAGGAGACTCTATAACAGGTTGGTACACCGTGTTGGTTTAAACGCTTCCACTGCCGGGCTGAGAGGACGATCTTGACCCTGACGTCGGCGTTTTAGCTTCCTGTTTTCCGGCAGACCCTCTGAGCTGCATCATCACAGTTTAGAGTCCCGTCCACTTTTAGGGATCTGGATCAGACTCCTCTGGGCTCACACCCACGGACTGCTGGTCCCAGATCAGATCAGGTTGATAGAGTGGCAGCATTAAAGTGATTAGAGGGGGGGGGGGGCGATGACAAGAGGCTGATAAAGCAGTTGTCCTCCCTCGTCTCTGTTAGCGTTGTTAAACGTGACTGACGGTTATTGATGACCTGACCTGACCCCCCCCCCCCTCTATGTCCCTGTGTTTGTGCGTCACACACACACACACACACACCCTGATGCATTGGAGTGTGTGTGTGAATATGAGGTTGGCAGTGTGGCTCACTTCTGTACTCGCTATCGATCAGCCGCTGTCCCCCCGGTGACACATCGTGATGAACGATGGCATTGAGGGGGACGAGACCAGAGCGCTTATGAGCTAATCCACTTCCTGCTCTCTGTTCGTACCACACGTCCAACCAGAGCGGGCACACTTTCTCCCACGGATAAATCTCCCTCCTCGTTTGTGACAGAAAGCAAACACATCTCTACTCGAGGGTCGATGCCGGCCGTACGTGAGCGGCCGATCCCTCTAAGTGTTGGTTTGAATGCACAGCTTAGTCGGGGATTAGCTGGACCAACAGCACACATCTTCAGGGGCGGGGAGGTCAGGGATGTGTGCATGTGGCCGGAGTACAGTGTCCATATGTCGGGAATCCTTTCCTCGGGGGCGACACATGCTGTCCTACGTTTAAATCCCTCTAAAAGGACAGAAACTGTGACAACTTTCTAACTTTACAGGCTCCTCTCTGAACTATCAGGGGATTTAATGCAAGCATGTCTTTTCCTCTGGCCAATAGTGTAGCATGCAGCAGCAGCATGTGGTCCCGCTGTCCTAAAGCATGGGTCTTTTCAACACCTCCACCCACCGGGAGGAACATCCGCCTGAGAATAGACCCCCGGCACAACAGGGGCAGCCAAAACCACCAGGCCCCTGTCACGTGGGAATTAAAATAATCAGAATTTACATACTTCTATATATCAGGAGGGCAGCATCGTGTGTGTGTGTGTGTGTGTGTGTGTGTGTGTGTGGT